>WOXC01002763.1:0-600000 GCA_011680675.1 Gymnobelideus leadbeateri
ATTCTTTACAGCTAATACACTCCAAAATCTTTGAAGGCAGTGACTCCGTCAGCTTTCTGTCTCTTGTGCTCAGAAGAGTTCCATGTTTAGGGTAGGTGATTAAGAAATGTTTGCTTGATTGTGATAGATTATTTTTGCATAACTTTATTTTATAGCATTTCACATACATTATCTCATTTTATGTTTACAACTACCCAGTGAGATTGGCAAAATTGGTATTATTGCCACTTTTAAAATGAGAACATAATAATATAATCTTCGAAACCCCGTGACATAGAATCAGGGAGATTCAAAATATACCTCTGACACCTACTAGCTATGTGACCCCAGAGAGAGGAGAAAGGAAAAAGGGGAAACACAACTAATTCAGAAGAAGGATAAATAATTTTCTCAAGATTATACTGTTAGTGATAGATCCAGGATTATAAACCATATCTACCAATTCATAGCACAACATTTTTTCTACCTACAACATATAACACTGTCTCAATAATTTACCAATTCAACAAATAAGTACTTCATGACTATCATGTACAAATTAGTGTGCCAGCCCCTAGTATCTAAAGATCACCCCACTGATCCTCCCAGCATCATTGTCAGTCAGATGAAACAAATATCTTCCCATCAGATCTCAGCTCTGTTCCACCATTCTGTATGTCATTGAAAGAAGGAAGTAGAAACCACCCTGTATTGTGTTGTATTATATCTGTATATTCATGTGTCTATGTATTTCTTCTCCCCAACTAGATTGTAAATTCCTTGAAAATAAGGACTGTTTTATTTACTTTTATGTCTCCTAATCAATGCCACAGACATTGCCCTGTATGGTGTAAATACTTAATAAATGATAATATTAAATGTCATTCATAAGCTTCTTTTAATAGTATCTCTACTGTAAATACTTGGACATAAGTTTTGGGAGCATAATGGCAAGCAGCCTAGACTGAAAGATAAGTGATCAGAATTTTAGTCTTGGCACTTTTGTTAACTCACTATCTGCCTGTGACCAAGTTACTTCCTGGGCCTCAGTTTCCTCATTTACAAAATTAAAGAGTTGAATTAGTTATTTCTAAGGTTCACTTTATCTGGAATATTCTATGATCTATATGTGTATTTGACAATCTTATATACTTAATGAAAAAGTCAGGATAAACAGCAGGAGAAAAACGTTAATGTTTGCTTCTCAATCATTCCCTCCAGATCTCCCTGATGGAACCTGCTAGGTATAAAACCAAAATATGTGTTTGTGTGTGTGTGTGTGTGTGTGTGTGTGTGTGTGTGTGTGTGTGTGTGTGTGTAGACAGAGACAAAGAGAGAGAGATGAGAGGAAGTATAGATAATTCAGCCTCCTTCAATTTGCTGAGATTTCCATTGTCTAAAGGTGTTCTGCCTCTCTCCAGTAATCAAATATTCTTTTAGTCAAATAATCACCCCATCTCTCATCCACCCAAATTATAAACTATGGAAATTCTCATTGTTAGCCACACCCATCCCACAAATTGATTCCCTGTCCCTGACATCACTAGAAATCCAAATAATAATCAGAGGAAGCACAAGATAGTGGATAAAGATCTAGCATCCAAATAAAGGAGATCTATATTCAAGTTCTGCTCCTGACATATACTATTCATGCAACCCTCAGCAAAGTACGTGACCTCTCAGTACGCAGGCAATAAAATTATGTTGTAGAGCAGTTGCTGATTTGCATTGGTAAAAGGAGTTTCCACTCCAGAAATTCTTTATGCCAGTGAAATCACAAGTCCAATTAAAATAATAAAGATGATGATGATGATAATGATTGGCATTTTTATAATGTTCTACCACTTACAAAACACTATATATGTCTATACATACATAGATACATATGTACACATATATACATAATAAAATCTAAATAGAGTCTTACCACAATGATATAAGGTAGACCACTTCTTTACAAGAAGGGAAAATGAGGCACTGGAGAATAAGTCCTGCCTTGGGGATTCCGGAGGGCCCGCCTGACCTGGGGTCTTCCTGAAGGATTATATTTTGAAGGAAATCTGAGCATCTTAGCAACCTCCATATGTCAGACATCAATTATCTTCCTGACACAGGCAGGATAAACTGAGGTCAAGGGAAAAATTATTGAGGTCTGCCCAGCTGGATGAAAATAGGGATTAGAAAAAGGGATCTATGTGTCCTCCATTTTACTGAGCACCCACTTAGACCTTACTGGGTTTGCAGAGAAGTACAACCCAGGCTTTGCTCAAACTCTTACCTCTCTGCCAAAGGAAGACCTGTCTTGTTAGACTATAGAGTGACTTTATTGCATTTTCTCGATGTCCTCAGTGGCCACAGGAGTATTGTGGAAGAAAACTCACCCCCTGTTGTAGATTTAGCCTGAGATGACTGATAGCTAGAAATCCCAGCCTATCTTGTCCCAGCCTCAGAAAAACAGAATGAGGTAGCAGGCATGGGAACTGGCCAACATGGGGGCCAACCTGAACTCATCCTTTTCCAGAAATACCAGGGTGTTTATCCCTAGCAGTGAATCCCTTCCCTGTGTCCTCAGGGTCAGGTGAGAGAGAGCTCCCTCCCTAGATGATACAGACTCTCCCAAGTCCCCTTCCTCCCTCAGTGAGAATTGACCTTCCTTCAGCTTCCCTTCAGGGCCATGGAGAAGTCTCAGGAGTGAATCAGATGAGAGTTAACAAGGAAATTTGCACAGTAAAACATTTAAAGAGAAATAAGAAACTATACAAATATAAGAATCAAAGTAAGCATCTACTTTAGACTCAGGATAAGAAAATAAACTATAAGGGAAGCAAAACTAGAATTTGATTCAATTTAACAAACATATTAACCACATTCTATGTGCAGGAAACTCTGCCAGGAAAAAAGGGATACAAAGATGGTATTGTGGTCTGGAAAAACTTGGGGTTTTTCTGGCCTAATATTTCTCTGGTCAAAAGGTTATCTACTCCTTGAGTCAAATCTTCTCACTTGGTAACCCCACACTGATGTCTTGTCCTGTCTCTGGAAACTTCTATATCCTTGGAACATTCTAGAGAGAAAAACTTATTTCCAAGTTACTGGCAGTTCCTTTCCTGTGACCCAAGGGGTAGGAAAACCAAACAAAATTCTGAGCAAAATTTCAAAAACACTATGGGGCTCTGAGCCTTATTTGGCCATAACAACTGAGATGATCCAGGTGATACAATGAATCATGGACCCAAGTGTGCTAGACTTTTTGTTCTCCCTGCCATAGCCTAGAAACCATTATTTCCAAGGCTCCCTAGTAACATTCTGAGATCCTAGTTTGGGGATCTATAGGTCTGTTATATAATATAATTATTATATAAGAGAGATGGGGATAATTTTGAAGAAGTTCCAGAAGAGTTCCATTAAAAACTAGAGGAAAAGATTACTTTCACCTTTAGGGAGAAGAAGGAGTTATGTTCATGGAAGGCTTCATATATCCCTTTCCTTGAGGTACTTACAGTTTCACTGAGGAGCCAAGATGTGAAAGAAGTAAGGAGCAATACGAGAAAAGAAAATATATTATTAAGAATTAATTTGTGTTGTTCATATTATCTGAACTATAGAAAGCCCAAGAGGGAAAAAAATTCACCATTCACCTTTGTTTCTCATTCCTCTATTATTATGGAATAATTCATCCATACATATCTCCTTTTAATTATAAAAAATGTGTGTACCATTTTATGTTTCTCTTGATTCCATAATTTTCATTCCAAACCTGTGCTCAGTCCTAATCTATTCATCAGAAATGATGGAAACTTATTTCACGAAAAGTCCACTTATTTTTTTTCATGTAGGGCTATAATGAGTTGTTCCATATCATCAGTTGTAAACCTTTATCTCTTGCCTTTTGGATATCATATTCTAAGCCCTTATAGTCTCAAGCAATACTTATCGTGATTCCTTGGTATTTGAATGCCTTTTGCAGGGAGGGACTGCTTGGAAGTTCTGATTATTTTGTAGTGGTTCTTTTTATTAAGGTTATTGTAGTCAGTGTATCTATTGTGTTACTGTCTCTGCTTACCTCACTCTGCATCAAATTGTTTAATTTTTCCCATACTTCTCTGTATTTATTATGCTATTCATTTTTATAGCATAATAATATTCCTTTACATTCATGTACCAATTTGTTTAATCATTCCCCCAGTTGGTGGGCATCTACTTTGTTTGCAATTCTTTGTTGTCACAAAAGGCACTATTATAAATATTTCAATGCACATGAGGCTTTCTTCTTATTTGTAATTTCCTTGGAGTATAAGCTTAGTAGTTGAATCTTTAAAGTCAAACGGTATGGACATTTAACTTTCCAAATTCATTGTATGGATTCACAGATCTACCAATAATGCACAAATGTGTCCATCTTTCTACAATCCCTACAACATTGACTATTATTCATATCTTTTGTCATCTTAGCCAACTTTCTGGGTATGAAATGAAACCTTGGGATTATGTTGCTGCTTCTCATTATTAGTGATTTTTGAAGATTCTTGCATAGTTTGCTAATAATTTGCCATTCTTTTGAGAACTAGTTGTTCATATCCTTTGATCACTTACCTATCAAAGAATAACTTTTAGTTGAGGGGAAGGGGGAGAGAGAGAAAGACTGAGACAGAGAGATAGATAAAAGGAGAGACAGAGGTAGAAGTAAGTGTAGGGAGTAGAGAGGCAGAGGTAAAGGTAGGAGTTGGAATAGGGATGGGGCAAGGACAAGGTTGGGGGAGAGACAGATGGACAGACAGAGAGACAGAGAGAAAGATAAAGTCAGAAATATTTTTTATATCAATGCATTATCTAAAAAATTTTGATGCAAAGATTTTTCCCATTTGACCCCTTCCCTTCTTATCCTAGATGCATTTTGTTTGTGCATAAGTTTTTCAGTTCCATATAAATAAAGTGATCTCTTTTATCCTTTGTAATTGCCTCGATCTCTTGTTTAATTAAAGATACATCTCTTTTCTATGGCTGTGAAAGGTCTGTGATCTGTTTCTCTTCTAATTTATGTGGTATGAGCTTCAATATTAAGGTCATGTGTCCTGAATTTATTATGGAATATAGTGTAATATGTTGGTTTACAACTAATTTCTGTCAGATTTTTTTCCAGTTTTCCCAGCATGTTTTACTTACTAGAGTTTTTTTGTTACTTATTTTACATTTTCAGGTTTATTAAATACTGGGTTATTTGATACCATTATTAATTATTCTTCCTTGTCTAGTTTTCCCCACTGATTGTCTTCTTTTTTATTGGTTTTGATGACTGTTACTTTATAATGTAATTTGAAGTGTGGAAGCACTATTCCTTCTTCAGTCCTACCTTGTATCATTATTTTTCTTGATATTCTAGATCTTTTGCTTTTCCAAAATTAATTTTGTTATTAATTTATTGGGTTCTATAGAGCATCCTTTTGATAGTTTAATTAGTTTAGCATGAAAACTACAATTTAAATTTGGTAATATTATCATTGGAATTTGCAACAGACACCAGCATTTTGTAGTTCAGGGGTAAAAGGTGAAGAAGTTGGATGGCAGAAATTACCTAAGATTGAGAGTTAACAATAAAGGAAGGGAATAAAATCAAGAAGGATCTGGGGTAGTGACATTATTGAAGTAGTTTCACAGAACTGATACCAAAAAAGAGTTAAAAATGTAAGGTTGATGAGCAGGGAGGATTTGGTAGAGAACTACAGTCAAAGGAGGAATTAAGGAAGTAGAGAGGTGGAAATAGACATTTTGGTTAAGGAGGGGAATTTTAGAGTTCTGGTTTTTGGAGGTAGTGTAATTTCAAGTGATAGTGAAACAGAGTAGAGGGAGAAGTCATAGGATTTAAATGGTTTAAAAACAAAGATGAGAGAGTATTAGAATGATTATCGTATTAAAATAAAATAAAATAATGGCAAGAGACAGAATGGAGAAAGAATAAACCAGGTCCCAAAGTCATAGAGAAAGGTGAATGTTCAGAAATTTCATAGATTTCACAGGGAAGGTGGTAAAATCAGATGCCATGATCTTCAAAGGGGAAGTTATTAAGTGAAGATTTCAGGATGAAGGTTTGAAAATGGCAGTAGGGATCAAAGAGTATGTCAATAGCAAATAACAGTAGGGATTGAGTGAAATGAAAGTAGGAAAAGCTACACCCAGCATCGGAGATACTGTTAAATACATAGTCCACAGGGGAAGAAAACAGGTCTCAGTTAAAGTAAAGTAGTTCAGTAAATAAAGAGAAAGAGGTCTGATTCTATTTAGTTGAAAAAAGCCAGCCAATTACCAAGAGTCTTCTCTGTGCAAGGCTCTGTGCTAGAGCACAAAAGAAAAAAAAAGGATTTCTCAGTTGACACAAGGAGAAAGTATACATTCTCCTGCTTCTCTGAAACCTGAGGGAAAATCTCAATCCCCTTTTGTGGGATGAGAATCCCAGTTCCATATGAAATATGAAAGAAAACAGGTGATGCCATGGCTTCTAAGGAGAGGAGAAATGGGCAAGATATGAACCAAACCCTACTCAAGTAATTTACATTCTGCTGGGGAAGTGCATTAGTAATACAGTAGGGATTTTAAAAGAAAGACAATGGAAGTAACTGTACAGGAAGGAGAAGGTTGGGGGTGAATAAGGATGAAGATATGAGGGGAAGTAATAGTACCCAAGGCTTATGCAAAAAGCAGTAGTGCCAGATGATAGGTATTAGGTAAGCAGACTTTAGGAGCAGAATTAGATGGTCAAGTCAACACTAGAGAAGGTGGAGTAATGAGCAAATAAAGATGATTAAAGAAAAAGCTTGTAGAGTTTAACAGTCCCAAGATTCCATTTTTAATGTTGGTGAGAGTTCTTCCATGTCTTTCATGAATGAGGAGGTCCCTTTGTCTTCTATGGTGGTTTCACAACAGCAGAGCTAGGATAGAGGTCAGAGGAATGTGGAGCTGAACAGAGGCTTCCACAATCTGGTTCCCTATAGGTAAAGACCACCACTGTATATGGTGTATTCTAACACTGATTTCCCTCCCCACAAAGTTTTCCATTTTCTTCTTAGTTCAGTCACGATAAGGTTGTAGTTTTTCAAAAAAAAAACCGTTTTCAGCTGTCCAGGTAAGAAGTTATGAGGGCCTGAACTAGAGTAGTGGCCACATGAGTGGAGAAAAAGTAATAGATGCAAGAGATGTGGTGGCCATAGAATTAGCAAGTCTTGACAACTAATTGCATATATTGAATGAGGAAAAGTGAATAGTTAAGGATGAATCAGAGGTGGCCAGTCTGGGTGACTGAAAAGATGATAGCATTTCCTACAAGACAGAGAAAGGAAGATGAGAAGTGGGTTGTCAAGAGAACCCCAAATGAGGTCATATGACTGAACAAGGGCTGAATGGCAACTGTAGTCACACATCATTGGGTCTGTGCACTTGGCTTTTTAAATTTCAAAATCTTTGTGTAAAAGATCTGAGAATGTTTTTTAAATAGGTTCCAGCAGTACAAAGAGTCTCTGACAACTCTAAATGCAGCAAAAGGTAGCCACCATGAGACAATTTATTTGCCTGATTTCCCTTTGCTGGGGACTTTCATATTGTTTTCCCACAAAAAACCTAGAGCTGGACACTGAATGGGAACTATTTAAGTCTACGTATGGAAGGAACTATACTGAGGTAGATGATTGTCTATTTTGTGAGAGCCCTCTAGATAATGGACGGGAATGTTCATACTTCAAACAACTGAGTGAGGGTATAGTTCTCTTAACTCTGCCCTGGTGAGATGCCCAGCCCCACTGCAGTATTGAGTTCAATTTCTGATGACCAATTAGAAAAGTCACATTGACAGAATGAGATTTGGCCATAAGATGGCTGCAATCAAGTTGAGAGACCTCAAAAGCCTGACACATCCTGCTTGGTTGAAGTTACTTGCAAGGTTCCAGTCAGAATAGTGACACCTATGACTCTCATAGGTGTCTTCTAGTACATGCCCATGTGGGAAAGCCCTCAAACTTAGCTTACTTTTCTGCACAAGGCAGCTTTCAAAGAAAAGCTGGGAAGGGGTAGATTTTGGTTACATAATAAGGAGAAATTTCCTACCAAGCTGAGCTGTCCCTAGGTGGCTTAGGTGGCCATGGCATATATTAAGTTGACCAAGGACCTCAAAGGGAAAGACATCTTCAAAAATATTTTAGAAAAAATTCCTGCTTAAGTATGGATTGGATTAGATGACTCCTTTGGTCCCTGTTGGGTTAAAGCTCAATTTCACATCTTGGAATTATATGTCCCAAGGGCATAGAGACCATTTGAAAGTGACTCAGCTTTGACTTGGTGTTAAGAGACAATTTATATTTTTCATGGAACATACTCATGCACGAATAGACAATGTGACTGGGCATTCAGAACTTTAGAGCAAAGAGCTCATGGCCAGCCATCTCTTAACATTACTCTTTGTGGTTCTAAATTTTCCCATAGAAGGAGGAATCTTTTAGGAGAGAAGTGAGGGAGAAGAACCTGAAGTTCATTAATGATCACAATATGCTGTATCAAGAGGGGAAGCTGAGCTACTACCTGGGGATGAATGAATTTGGGGATTTGGTAAGTGAGTGTTAAGTGCCAAGAGCTGTGAATACAAAGAAGCAAAAGATTGTGGTTGTTGAGTATATCTAACTCTTCCTGGCCCCATTTGACGTTTTCTTGGCAAAGATATCTCCTTCTCCGACTTACTTGACAGATAAGAAAAGTGAGGGAAACAGCGTTTAGTGATTTGTCTAGGGTCACATAACTTGTAAGTGTCTGAGGTCACATTTGAACTCAGGTCTTCCTACCTGCAAGCCCAGTGCTCCATCCACTATACCACAGAGCAGTCCAAATGGAGGAGGAAGAGGTAGGAAAAAACTTCTAATCTAAGAGGGGAAACAACATGCAAACAAATATATTCAAAGCAAGTTTTTATTAGGATAGATAGGAAATAATTAAAAGAGGGAAAGCAATGTAATTAAGAGGTTAGGGAAGGCTTCCCTATAAATTATTCCATAAATTTTATGACCCAGGGCTAGTCACTTATCCCTATATAATAAGATGGAGAAGGAAATGACAAACCATTATAGTACCTGGGGTAACAAGATTTGAGCACAACTAAAACAACAATTGTAGATAGCCTTTTTGAAGAACTTTGAGGGCAATTATCATGGACAGAAGGCTCAAGAGGGTATTTAAGGATAGGGGTGAGATGGGCATGGTTTTAGGCACTAGGAAATGAGCCATTAGGCAAAGAGACATTAAAGATAAATCAAAGAGAGGTGATGACAAAGAGGGCTGTGTTTTGGAGGAGATGGGATGAAATGGGATCACTTGAAGTAGAGGAGTTAGCCTTGATAAGGAGTAAGGCTACTTCATCATGTGAAACAAAGATAAAGGAGAAAAGAGTGGCAGAAGGTATTTCATTGATAGCAAAGTACGTTTTGCAGGAGTTGGTCCTGCACAATATAAGGCTAGGTTTCCCACTGAGACAGAAAAGGTCAAGACAATAGTTAATGCCCAGAGGTGAAGTTATGTAAACTTAATTCAAACAGGACCCAGCAAGAAGAGTTGCGAGATTCTCTCTACTTTCTTTCAGCAATAGGTATGAAGTAGGGAAGTGATGATGAAAGGTGAGAGTGATCCAAGAACAAGACTTGACTGGGTGTAATCAGTGATATGACAAGGGCACTAAGGATTCAAGAGTGGAGGAAAGTGTAGATTTCACTTGATTCACCAAATAGACAAGATGAGGAGGAGAGCAAAAAAATGGGTCAGCACAAAAGAGATGGCCTAGGAGAGAAATGAGGAGTCGAAGGACTGGAAGTCATGGTGAAGATGAACAGAACATTTGTTGGTAATGGTAAAATTGAGGGTATGACCATCTTTATGTGTGGCTCATGGGAGGTGTGTAGTTTGAGAAAGTGGGTGGTTATGATGGGGGGAAGGGCAATCGGTTCCAGAGGGGCTCCAATCAAGATCAATGACCAGAGTCCCTGAGTCTGGAATGAATTCTGTAGGCTCAAGCAAACTTGGAGTCGAGATTGTAAAAGTTTACTGTTAAGGATAGGGCTTTACAGCCAGCAAGAGTTCTTAGGGAACCTGCAAACTAACAGAAATCACAGGTATAATTTTATAAATCAGGTGTCAATTATGCTAACTAGGTGAGTAAGGGTGGGATTAGGGAGGAGTTTAGGAGTGGTCAGTGCTTAAAGGAACAAGTACTTTTAATATCAACTGCTCAGGCGTATTGTCCATAACTCACTGGGAAATAGCCCAAGGGGGGGCTACCTGGAGGTGTAGTTTTAGGCCTGAAATGTCACTAAGTCAGCCAGCAGTCAGGGCTGACTGAGAAATGCCTAGTCTGCCACCCATCAGTGTCATGTTGGACAAGATGGATGTTGGGAACCAAGGCTAATGGAGACTCAGTATGTGTAAAATTGGCTAAAGAGTTAACCTATAGGGCATTGGAGGATTCATGGGTGCAGCTTATTATTGTTCCAAGCAGAGATAAACAGTTCATGAGCTATTGCTGGGCAGAGTTAATGCTCTGAGGCTGGAGGGGGAAATATGATTTTACAGACTGGTTTTACAAATTGATTTTACAGACATAGATCCCAAGCACCCCATCAGTTAGGTTATTTGAGGGAGCATCAGTATGTATGTTGAAGTCCCCTAGTATGAGTAGTTGGGGAGGAAAGAAACTGAGCCAGGTAATCAAACATTAAGGGAGGAGGGGGAGTGACCTGGGGAGTCTGTGGACAACAATTGCCAGGATTTTGATTTTGTGGTAGATATGAATAGCAGAAACCTCAAAGGAAGAGAGTTTACCCAGTGAAAAAAGAAGGGGGATGGAGAAGTGGAGTATTCTAGAAATATTCTAACACCCCCATCTTGGCCAGTGGGAATGAGTGAAGGTGCAGCCAGTACTGGAAAGGGCGTCTGGGGAGCTATATCATAAAACACAATTGTCTTTCACTGAACAAGGAATATTGATTCCATGCCTCACATAAGATAGCTTGCTATTATTTCAGACTTATGATGAACTCAAGGACATGCTGAATCCTGGCATGGCACCCAGGATAAGAAGAGCTACCACAGCCAAGATTTCTTCAAATTTTTCTGATCTTCCTGCATCAGTGGACTGGAGAAAGCATGGCTACATGACCCCTGCTAGAGCTCAGATATTATCCCTCATCCAATGTTTTTCTTTGAGGTTTGCATTTACTGAGATTATTTCCCTCAGCTGTTACCACTTAGACTACCTATACACATTTGTGACAATCAACTCTTGCAAGAATCTGGGCAAGGTGGGGTAGCTAGGTGTCTCAGTGAATGAAGCACTGGCCCTGGAGTCGGAAGGACCTGAGTTCAAATGTGACCTCAGACACTTACTAGCCATGTAACCTTGGGCAAGTCACTTAACCCAAATTGCCCTGCCTTCCTGCCTCCAAAAATAAAAAAATAATCTGGCAAGGAAACAGTGAGACTTCAACTGACTGTCCACTGGGAACAGGGTATTGACCATGCTACCTTCACAATAAATTATCAGGCACAAAACATAAGCCAAGGGCATCTAACTCAGGGGAGAGAAATACCAAGAGCCCCTTTGCTGAGATCTAACCAGAAATCTTCTTGCTTCCCATGAATTCATTTCTTCTTCCAATAGATACTGACCTATCTTGTTAGTTGTTCAGAGTCTTGCACTAACTAGGCACTTACTGTCTTCTCTTTCAGGGGAAGTGTGGCGCCTGCTGGGCAATTAGTGCAACTGGAGTTCTTGAAGGCCAACTCTTCCATAAAACAGGCAAATTTGTGAAACTGAGTCCACAGAACCTAATTGACTGTGCCAAATTTCAAGGCTGTCATGGGGGAACTGTCATTGGTGCTTTCAATTATATAAAAAATAAGGGTATAGTCTCTGAGGAGTGCTACCCTTATGTGGCCAAGGTAAATGAAGACACTCTACATTGCTATCCTTGAGTAGGATGGTCAATTTTGCCAAGACTGGGGAAAGGCAAAGTTAAGTCCTCTGCTTTGTAGATAAGACCTAGTGGGCCAAGATTCTCATGAAACTAATAAAAGGTTTCTGGAGGGTATATTTTCTGTACTTAGCACATTCATATAGCACATGACTGCAACAACAATGACCAAAAGAAGTCTGTAGAGGATTTGACAAGAGATGGTAAATATGGCTTTTTTTAATTCTTACAATCTGAAGTGAGTGGATAAGTAATTTAGGAAATCTCTCTAATAGATTTTTAAGTCTCAGATTTGTGCTTCCCCAAGGATATAACAGGAACCCATAGGCAGAGCTTCCTGAGACTTGATACACAGGTTATAACTAAATGACTATAATCAGCTACCTATAAAAGTTTGACTAGACACCGAGGTTTCCTCAGATTTCCTAGTTCATTCCAAATCTCTGCTGACTTCCTCCAATTAACTGTCTCTTTCAGAAAAATCAGGAGTGCTCATATAAAAAAATGAATGTACAGTTGTTAAAATAAAAAATCATGTGGTCCTCCCCTTTGGAAATGAGGAAGCTCTGATGAAGGCTGTGGCAACAGTAGGACCAGTGTCTGTGACAATGCATATACCGAAGTCCTTCAGATACTATAAAGGAGGTAAGAGGTCAACCAAGTATGGTGCCAGTCAGATATGGTGTAAAAAACTAGAAAGAGTCTGTTTCAACTTCCTAACACCAGACCTGGTGCTCTTTCCACTGAGCCACCTAGCTGACCCAAAGAGCTCTAGTCTTAACTGCAACTTTACATTTTCTAGGAATTATCTTTGAACCAAAATGTAAACCACATTACCCAAACCATGCTTTACTGGTGGTTGGATATGGATCTAAACTAGTCAAAAAAAGAAATGAGAGTGGATCAGAAGAAAATCAATATGAAGAGGAGAAATTCTGGATTCTTAAAAATAGGTACGAAGGAAGATAACAAAGTATAGAAATTCCTTATTGGGGAAGGGGGAGCCTAGTGGGCTCTTTTTCTCAATGGGGTTTCTCTACATTTAAGAGACAGAGGTCTTCCTTTGAATTTTTCATCTCATCCCAGTCCATGTGAGGGAGAGCTTCATATCTCTTTGACAGAGCTGGCTTTTTTTCCCCATTGAGCAACAAGGAATCAAGTCCCTCCTGAGTCCTCATATTAAATTTGTTTCCCCTATATTAATGACAGGTTGGACATAAGCCAGTCTCATCTTTTATATGCTTTGAGAATTTCCCAAATCCTAGTGTTCTATATGAGCCCCTTAGAACCATTGTCATACTCCCAGGAATGAAGATAGAGAACGAAAATGATACATTCCACATTTCTAAGACTTACTGGACTCTATGGACTCTAATTCATCTCTGTTCCCTTTTAGCTGGGGTGCAAAGTGGGGTGAAAAGGATACTTCCTTATTGCAAAGGACAAGAACAACCACTGTGGTGTTGCTACCCATGCTATCTATCCAATTCTGTAACCCCATGGAGAGAGCATGCCCTCTGGATGTTTGGAGTCTGGGGCTCATAGAGGAAGAAATCCTCTAATAAGCACTCAGCAGTGATACCAGACCCTGATACCTGTGATCATACCTTGCCATCATAACAATGCACTTTCATAACTGGGGGTTATTGGTTTGCCACAAATGTGGGACCCAGATGTTAGCTTGTTATGCTAAAATTGTAAATAATAGCTAGTTGTGCTAAAATTGTAAATAATAAAGTGAATATTTTGAGGAGAACTGAGGGTTTTTTTTCCTATGCATTGATTTGTAGATGAAAATTATGAGAGTGCATCTTGGAGGAAAGCCATTCTCTTCTAAGCAAGCCGTTATGTTCCTTGTGAATTGGAGCAACTCATCCAGCCCATAGGGAAAAGGGACAGTTAATAAAGATGTTTCTTGGACTTCCACTGGGCTCCAGCTCCCACCACCTCCAATTCATGCAAAAGTTGACTCTAAACAAACTTTGGAGCTACAGAACCCACAAAATGACACAGAGAAGCTAACCTCCTGCTGAGGACAGCCCGGCAGGCCAGCAGGGAGCAAACAGCCCAGCACTCTGGGAGCTGACCCCATCCCTGTGAAAGCCTGAGGTTTTAGCCCCAGGGCAGGCCTGACTAGCCACCAGCTGGAGGTACTTCAGATCACCAGCAGCTGTGGCGGTTTCTCCAGAATTATCAACCCTTAGATGCCAAGGACAAAGTGAGAGGTCAGTGCACTGTGGAATTTGTGACCTGGGAATTTGGAGTGCAATCCAACCTTTTCCCCCAGGGTAAGAAGCCACTGAGGTGCCCCAGCCATGCAACCTCAGCCAAGTGGCTGCTTCAGCTCCTGCCTGCAGATTTTAGGGGGACTAAGTGACCAGTCTGAGGGGTAATAGCTCTTGCTTTAACCTGCTTGGATTTGGATTACAGTCTAGGGTGGAGGTCCTGGGGTGTGTGACCAGCTTGTCAGAGAGTGTGGAGGCTTCAGAGAAGGCACCCAACTCATACCTTCCACAGCTGAGAAAACCTCAGCATTTGGTATGAATCTCCCGTCTGGTAGCAGAGTCCTACTGTGGCAAAAAGCCCAAAAGTCAATTAATTGAGTGGCAACATGAGTAAACAAGGGAAGCAAAGCAAATAGAGGAATCCAACATTAGACTCCTATTTTGGAGACAAAAAGGATCAAAGTATGAAACAGGGAAACAGTGAAGTCAGAACTCCTGCACCAAAAGCTTCCAAGAAAAATATGAGCTGGTTACAGGCCATAGAGGAGCTTAAAAAGGATTTTGAAAATCAAATAAGAGAAGTAGAGGAAAAATTGGGAAGAGAAATGAGAATGATGCTAGAAAATTATGAAATAAGAGTCAACAACCTGACTGAAGAAAATAACACCTTAAAAATAGACTAACTCAAATGGCAAAAGAGGCTCAAAAAGCCAATGAGGAGAATGCCTTAAAAAAGCCAAATTTGCCAGATGGAAAAAGAATCCCAAAAGCTCACTGAAGAGAATCATTTCTTCAGAATTAGATTGGAGCAAATGGAAGCTAGTGACTTTATGAGAAATCAAGATACTATTAAACAGATCCAAACAAATGAAAGAATAAAAGGCAATGTGAAACATCTCATTGGAAAAACCACTCACCTGGAAAATAGATCCCGGAGAGATAATTTAAAAATTATTGGACTATCTGAAAGCCATGATCAAAAAAAGAATCTAGAAATCATCCTTCAAGAAATTCTCAAGGAAAATTGCCCTAATGTTTTAGAACCAGAGGGCAAAATAAAGGTTGAAAGAATCCACAGATCACCTCCTGAAAAAGATCCCAAAAAGAAATTTCCCAGATCAAGGAGAAAATATTACAAGCAGCCATGCTTTATACTGTGCCGAACACAAAATGGTACTTAATGAATGCTTGTTAACTGATTGAGTGATTGATCTCAGTTGAGGATCTCAGATAAAACTTTTGTGGGAAAATAATATAGTTACTAAATGCCAAAATGAAATGAAAATTTAAGGTTTCCATCAGTGGTTGAGAATAGTCTTGGAGCTAAAAGATGAAGGCATGGACTAAGGTAGTTGAACTTGGATGAGGGAGGAGTGACTAAACACAGTTGACAAATAAAAACAAGTCAGAAAAGTCTAAAGTGAGATTTTTTTAAAGAGGGAAGAAAAAGAATATTAATGTAAGGCTTCACTTTGCTAGGAATGTTCATCAACTAAAGACAAGTGTAACCTTCAGAGAAGCCCAAGTACTTAAGATGTGTGAACAAGGCTTTAAGAGTTCATTCAGAGATTTGATCATGACTATAGGCAGACTTGAAGGCATTTTACAGAACTGGTTGTCAGTCTCCTGAATTAATGCATAAATTTCTATAAAATATTTCACTTCTCCCCACTATGCAAGTATTTAAGAGAGCCTCTAATAAGAAGAAATTAAGTATAGTCTCTTTAAAAGAAAGCAACTTACCTATGTCATTCACAATTGTATTCACTTTACTTACTTTTATTTATACTTTCATAGCTAACCTATCTTTCAGATAGATGAGTCTTGAAGACTTTGGTCTGTTCCAAACTACTCCCTACACTCACACCTATGCTTTACTTATTCAAATCGTGGATAGCTAACCCAAAGAGCCAATGTCTGAAAAAGTACATTGTTTCCCCTGGAAACAATTTCAGCAAAATGAAGTAATAAAAGACATTCCTTACAAAGAAAGCTGAGGTCAGCAGGCCTTTGGATATAGGAGACAGGCAGACTCATGAAATAAATTTTAAAAGTTTAGTTACTAGATACAGGAAGCAGGAAAAGACCAAGCCATGGAATCCATGCCTCTAGGACTATGATATGTTTTTCCGAAACAAACACTCCTATTGTTTGAGTCATCTTTACACAGATGACAATTAAATTTCCTCTGAGCTTTGCTTAATGATCTAGCCTTTCAATATCTTCAGAATCCATACCTAGATATTAGTGGGTTAGCAAACCTCTGAGATTCAGTTCATTAGGAAAAAATTAAATAAACCCACAAAACACATCAGTTTTTCTGTATCTTAACAAAACTACAAATTCAAAGAGGAGGAGTTAGGAGAAGAGTTAGGAGAAATTCCACTTGAAGTTATTTTAAAAATGCATAAAACAAGAAGAAATTAAGCTACCAAGACTTACTCCAAACTTAGATCCATCCCCCAAAAAATATTATCTTGAAGACAAACACTAAGGCATTCATTGTACATGGATAGACCACTAGAATAGTAACCCTGGTACTGCCTAAACCCTAAAATAATCTACCCATTTAGTACTGATTGGCATCTGTAGCAGCAACCACACTGGTATACCCAGGAGGGTTCTTAGATCTTCTTTACTAGGAAAGACAGCTGTTCAAGGATTCAACAATCTTTTTTAATTACATTCATTAGTTCAGGGGAAAAGTCAGTACCCTGAACTCCAGAGAAAATCCAAATGAAGAAAATAGAAGCAGAAAAATAAAGACCAACAGACAGGGCTTCTGTCTTAGAAATTAGTATAGAGGAACAGACAGATCCAATTGTCTGACCAAGGCAATACATAGATCGTTAACAGAGAGAGAAGCATCAACATCTGGGTTTTTCAAGGTGAGAGGGAGGGGAGGGAACATCCTTAACAGTTACCTAGAGTCTCATCTGGTCAAATCATAAGAACACTCTTCCAATGAGTGAGCCTCAAAGCAAAATGCTAACCTCAGAATATATATCCCTCAGTACCCACTGCCTAATTACAAAGCAACAAAAGGTTTGGGCCTTCCTAAAAAACAAACTTCCTCTAATCAAGCTTCCCTCAATGGGCTCCACATGAGGCCTATTAATGGGCTGGGAAGATCTTATATCCCATTAACATTGCAGCATCTAGTCTACAATAGTCTGTTTTAATTTTCAGCCCCTCCCTAAACAATTTTGCTGCTGAAAGTAAAGCAAATTATGCCCTTTCTTCAAGGTAGACACTCAGACCTGAAGGCTAATGATTAGGATAAAAACAAGGTACAAACTAAAGATGAGAGGAAAAGATGGAGCTGAGCCCAAAGCAGAGATCTAAACAGAATTTGAGGTACCTGAGCAGGCCAGAATCCACGGATATATTGAGGGCCTTTTCTCTGCCCTCTTCCTGCTGCTTCCTTCTCCATGTGAGCTATGGTGCCTTCTCTTCATAGTCATGGAACCAAAGCTTAGAAGTACAGGCACAATTGGGCAGCAAAATAATTTCGGTAGTAGTCTTAGCAAAGCCAGTAATGAGGTGGTGGTAAAACCTGAGGAAGTAGTACAGTTTCTGATGTAGTTACACAATCTTGCTATCATTCAAAATTGGTCTTTGGATGGAATTTTAAGAGATCTAAGACCTTTAGACAAGTGGGAAATTAAGTATGATAGCTAGAGCTTCCTGAGATTTTGGGACTAGGGTCAAATCAGGTGATTTAAGCATTGGATTCTGAAAGAAGTGAATGTAAGAGAAGACTGGAATGAGATTAGGAGTAGAGGAGGAAGGTAACAAGTTAGGACTTGGGGGTAAGGGGACCAGGAATCTCAGGGATGACTAAGGTGCCTTTTCCACATTCTTTACCTCATCCATCTAGCTCCACAGTCCCGGCTATTTTGATCTTAAGTAAATCAAAGGCTTTTTGATTTACTTACTATTTTGATCTTAAGTAAATCAAAGGTCAAACTTATCATTCACTGGGACAGCCATAGAGGTAATAGACAGGAGAGAGAAATGGACATAGGAAGCTGTCATTTGTCTGTGGGAGGAGACATTTCTATTTTAGATCCCTGTGAAAATATAAAGGCAAGTCGGTAGCAGTGTTGATCCTACCCCATCCATGTAAAATGACTTTATCTGTGAATAGAGACTATCAACTACTTAACATGTACTGAAAGCATCTCCAATGAGGCTTTCTCTTGGACTTATTTCCCTTTGTATAATATGGGAAAGAAGAGCTCAAAGCTGGAGAGAGATTACTTTATAATCTTGGGAAGTATATGGGATTATTTTTTAGTGAAGAAAGAATAGTGACTCTGTGACCAATATAAGATCAATTGCTATCCTTTCAGATTATGAGCAATATATGCAAACTGTGAAAAACCAGCAACTGGGACAAATCTGTCTCCAATCTAATGTTTGAGAGGCCAAAATATTTTAAGGTCCCAAGTTTCATAGACCAGAAGCTGAGGATATTTCTTTCAAGTGTCACCACTAGGGGGAAAATTGGATCTATTCTTTCCTGAAAAAAGCTGAAATTGACCATTGAGAGCAGGATGTTGACTACACTGAGTCATATTCATAGTAAATGACCAGACCGGACTTGAGAACAGGAACAAGAATTGAAGGCATCAATAATCCAGGACCAATAACAACAGTCTCTTTTGAGACCTCCCTAGAACTTTTCCTGTTTCCCATTAATTCATGCAACAGCATTCTGATATGTGCTGTTATGTTTAGGGATTTGTTCTAGCCACTGTAGGAGTGTTGAGATCCAGAATGGAATGAGACAAAAGATCCCCGAGAGTAAAATTTGGAAGTGGATTTTATTGCCACAGGACTGCCGGGGTCACATACCCAGATCAGACAGTGAGTTGGCATGGACAGTGTGCTGGTTTTTAAAGAGATTCCAATAGTCAAGTTATGTAAGCTGAAACTATAATCAGTGCTTGGTCAGTGTATATATGAATTTCCCTCACCTCGCTCCCGATAGTTTACCCTAGGCTGAGGGCAGAGATGGGAGGGGGCAGGGGACAGGAAGAATGGAGAAATATCCAGTGGGATGCAGGGGGGAGAATGAAGAAATATCTGGGGGGGGGGATGGAGAAATACCCAGCAGGGATTTTACCCTAGGCTGAAATTCCTGCTTACAAATCAGTTGGGGGAGGGAAAGGTGGAGTTGTGCTCAACAGGAGCAGCAAAAATCAATTATTTACTGTCTTGTTTTTCAGGGTAAATGTGTCTCCTGCTGGACATTGAGCACAATTGAATCTCTGGAAGGTCAGCTATCCTGGGAAACAGGGCAAACTTCTGGACCTGAATGAATAGAATCAAGATCAAGGGAATTCTGAATGTGCTGGGGGATTTATTAATTTTGCTTACAAGTATTTCCTGAAGAATGTGGAGGCATCACCTCTGAGGCAATGTACCCTTATGTAACCAAGGGAAGTGAAAAAATTCTGTTTTGCTCTTCTTGACATTAAATTGACTTGTGGTGCAAAACAAAAAGTCTCCATTGCCCCAGATCTCTGCCTAGCAATGAGATGGGGGTTGAGGGAAGTGGGTCATAAAAATGATAAGGAAGTTCATTCAGGATTTTGATCATTTGATTCTTCTATCTAAAGAGAGATTATTTAGGGAGAGTTGTCTATACTTTAACATAGTTAACTCCTCCTATAAAAAGTGAAGAAGAGAGAATTTGATTGATATTATGCATACACAACCCTCCAAAAGACTATAGAGCATTGGATCAGGCATTTTTTAAACTGCTCCAATAGTTGATTAAACTGAAGGGACCAGTATGTTCAGAAAGCCCTCTGTAGATGGCAGGTTCAGTCTTACATTATAGCTTTACTTAATAGATTTTGGTTCCATAAAACCAGGGATGAACTTCCAACTGGGTTTTTTTTCCTTAACCAAATTATGGAGAACAAGGTTCCAACACTTAGGGATTAAAAGGTCAATTGTCATTTCCCTTTTAAAAGTTGTCTGTTGAGGTCTCCTTAGATGATGGATGTCATTTCATGAAGATCCACTGAAATCTCCATATCCAATTTTGCCTATTCCAGAAACAGCCCCAGTACTCCCACATACTTGAGTGTGTACCTATTAAGGCCACTGGAATTGTACACTTTCCTCCTGAAGATGAATAGTCTCTAATGCAAGGTGTGACTGAAGCCAGTGTCTGCATCAGTTGATCACTTGATAGCAAGTGGCCATTCTTCTGCTTTAATCAGTAAGGTATGGAGTGAACATGTCCTGACTTCTACCCTGGGATTTCTTTGTTTCTTTTTGTTTTTTTTACTACCACCTTGCATTTTCCAGGAGTTTATTATGGACAATGCTGTAGCAACCAGTATTTGGACTGTGCCATCCTGGTTATGGCCTGTGGACATGAAGGAGAAAATTTAGGAGTACAGAAGTATCAGATCATTAAAAATAAGTAGGTAACATTGTCATATTAGTATGTGTATATATATGTGTGTGTGTGTGTGTGTGTGTGTTTGTGTGTGTGTCTATGTATACATATATATGTGTGTGTGTGTGTGTGTGTGTGTGTGTGTGTGTGTGTGTGTGTGTATATTGTCTGAACTGAAAGAATGATTGGTATAGAGTAGAAGCCTCTCAGATGTATGTAATTTTGCTAGGAGGACTATGGGAGCTAGAGAAATTACTTAGATTTTTCATCTCACTTCATTCCATTTTGGAGGGATGCATATCCTAGATACAGTTGACTGTTCTATCCATTAGCTTTTCTGGTCAAAAAGGAGTCATAATCTGAGTCCCCACAAATGGGAAGCTTGTCCACAGTTAGGAAACTTGGACATGGAGACAATGTCTTTTCTTCTCAACAAGATTGCAGGACTATTTTGCAATTTCTGGGAATTCAATTCTAGCTTCACCAAATCCTAACCTTCTATTTGGGACTCCTGGGGTTCATTGTCACACTCTCTGGACTGAGATGAGAAAAGGAAATTTTTCCTCTTAATTCTCATTTTTTCACTTATGTGCTAGGTAGAATTTCATTGCTAACTGAGTTCTATGTTGCTTTTCAGCTGGGGTGAGGAAGAGCATGACCAAGGCCACATATACCTTCCTGGCAAAGGACCAGGACAATTATTGTGGTATTGCTACCAGTGCCAGCTATCCTTTGGTGTAACCCAATGATAACATCTCTACCAGCAATTGAAGTCTGTGGCCCACAGAAAAAGAAACCCTCTTCATCAAGCATTAAGCTTTGATAAGAGACCTTGATAATTGGGATCAAGTCTCCCCTCTGTAACAGTGAATCTTCATAATTTGGGGATATTTGCCACAATATTTTGGAGGCAAATGTTAGCTGATTGTACTAAATTATAAGAAATAAAGTGAATCATGCTTCTAGCACCCAGAGACCCTAACACCTGGGGACAAGCTGCCTACTCACAACTATGTACTTTCATAGCTGGGTGGAATTGTCTCATTACCACAAATGTTTGTTTCAGACAGTAGCTGAACATGCTCAGGTGGTAAATAAGAAAGTAAATGTCATTTTGAGAACTGGATTTTTTTAATGCATTGAATGTTAAGTGTGATGTCTGGCAGATATAAGCTATGATGTAAGGTACTTCCCTGCCAGAAGTACCTTTAACGGTCACTGTGAATGGAAATGGCTCATCTTGCCTATAAGGAAAGAGAATCATTCCCTAAGGATGTTTCTTCCTTAAAGCCTCAAGAGAGCATAGAAGATTTTTAACTCTATCACTGCTGGAAGCCAAAAGACCAAAATACCATCAGTGATTCTAAACTAATGCCTATCTACATCTCAACACCATAATACAGTGTGGCCTCCAGCAATCCAAGATTCCAACTTAACTCACAACCCAATGCCCCCAACTGTCCTTTTTTCAACCACTATCTATTCTATCTGTTCAGATCTCCTAATTTCTTTATATCTGGTTTATACTCACTTTATTCCATTGTCTCTGCTTCACAAGTTGCCTGTACCTTTAGTCCTAGATCATATAAAATGGTTTTTACTAGTACCCCTACTTTTCTACTCAGTCATCCATTTCTCCCATATCAATTATGCAACTGAAAAATAGGCCTTCTCTAACACAATGAAATTAAATCAGGATAAATGCAAAATCCTATCAATAGTACTTTTTAAAATATTATACCTCTTATATTTCTAATTTTATATATACCTCATTTATCAACATTTTACATGCATTTATTTTTTTATTTTTTATTTTTTTACTTTTTGGAGGGCAACTGGGGTTAAGTGACTTGCTTAAGGTCACATGGCTAGTAATTGTTAAGTGCCTGAGGTTGGATGTTAACTCAGGTCCTCCTGACTTCAGGGCCAGTGCTCTATTCACTGTGCCACCTAGCTACCCCAATGCATTTATAATATCACATAAATTACAAGTGTCAGTATCTCTGCATCTTTCAATCAACTGTGTGCTTGAAAAAGTGTCATGCATCATGAATAGTACATAAAATAGCCTTTCTCTTCCTAACTAATTTTCCCATCAAAAAATGTTTTTAAGGCTTATTTAGATTATGTTCATAAAAATAAAAAGATTGAATTACAAGCAGATAGATCTCTATTGAGGTTTTCTTAGTCATATATTTTTGACATTAAAAATACCAAAATCTTTTTCCACATCTTTGATAGATCACCCACCAACATCAATGCCTTCACATGTTTTTCACCTTCAACATATCTCTCTTTTATGTAGCCTTGATTCATAACACAGCTGATTTTCTCTCTATAGTTCCCTTTCTCTCTTTTGGTTTTCAGGATTACTATGTTTAATTGAAGATTTTTAATTTGTTGTTTTTCTAGTGTTTTAAGTTGCATGCCTAATCATTGACCTACTTTTTCTCACTTAATTTTTTAAATTATACTAGCTGTGGTGTAGGATATGTTCAGAGAGGACTAGTACCTGTGGTGTGAGGGCTGCTATGCCTTTTTCATGGCTACTTTCTACCTTTCATGTCCACCTAACTCTCACATGTGGTTCCAAGAAGCTGTAGTATGTGCAGTGGTCACACTCTGGCAAACTGTTTCAGCAGACAGGCTAGAACAGGTTGAATTTAACTAAGGGGTTTCAAACCCTTCAGTGATTTAGGTGGGTGTGTGAAGACTTCCCCAGGCACGTGAAGACTTCCCTCTGTGGGATAGGCAGATGAGAATAATTAGTTCCAATGGCCAGGAAAGTGGCTAAAGCACACTCTATGGGATGCTTAGAGCTTGGTTAAACAATGAAGACACCAAGGTCATCCACTGCATCCTCAGCCATCACCAGTCATCCTGACTTTGTCCTGCACTGGACTTTGATGACTCTGGAAGAGAGAGTGAGACTGATAACTTTGCCCAACCCTGCCTCACTTAAATCCAATTTATGTGCAAATCGAAAGACATCACCCATACCATTTTACCAAATTTACCTATCTCAAAGTCCTGTGGCAACAGGAGAGTGATGAAGCATTGGGGACAGATACACTGGGAGCTGCACACAACCCTGTGCACAGGTGGCCCAGGCCATAAGGTCATCTTTCACTGGACTGAAGCAGCAGTGGGATTTGGCAGCTCCCTGGGTGTCTTAGTAGCCTTTTTAAAGACTATACTGCTCACTATCCGGTATGAGGAAGGGGTTAGAAAAAGAGCCCTAAAAATTGTCTGCTTTGTATAACCCAATCTGAATTGCTTCCATTTGAACTGTCTTAGGAGCTTCTGATGATTACCTGGCAAGATAAGGTACAGGACACTGAGGTCTTTTCTCAGCTAAACTGCCAAGCATTCAAATTCAACTGCACAGAGTGCAACTCCAATGGGCTGGCCACAGTGTTCAACTGCCAAATGTATGTTTTACTGAAGGACTTCTATGAAGAACTCACACAAGGCAAGCACACACACGGAGGTCAGAAGAATCAGTACAAGGACACCCTCAAGGTTTCTCTGAAGAACTTTGGAACCGATCACATGACATCTTGGGAGAAACTAACTGGCAAAAGACTGCCCAGCATGCAGTGCCTACATCAAAGAAGGAGCTATGCTTTATGAGAGAAGCAGAATTGCAGTAGCTCAAAAGAAACATGAGATGTTCAAATTTAGAGACAGCTCCACTTCAAATGTTGATATGAACTATTTGTGCCCAACCTGTGGTTGAGCTGTCTGAGCTGGTATTGGTCTTATCAGACATAGTTGGACATATACTTTGACACCAACATAGTGATGTCATATTGGTCCTCTTCAAGAAAAAAGAACAACAACCAACCAACCAAGTTATACTAGTTATTTAATTTTTTTCTGAGGAGTCTTGATGAATGAATAGCTTTTTGAATGGACTTCCAAGAGGTTATAGAGGCAGCACTGGAAGATCTGCCACTGGAAGCAGGAGGGGGAGGGTGCAATATCTAATCTTTTCATGTCTCAATGGATCATTTCCTCACTATCTAGCTATAGATAGTATAACTCACACAATAATGTAGTTTCTCATACAGAGAAAGAATCAGAAGAGTATCATACCCAACCCCAAGTCACCCTCCATTTTGTTTCAGTCTCCCCATTTAGTGCTCCCTTGGTCACAGATGTAAAGTCTGGGTCCCAGGCATATTTCTGGGAAACTGCCCAGGCATAGTCACCCACCTTGTTCTGGGAAATTGAAATTTAACTATAGTCCATATAAGGTCCTAAACTGAGAATTAACCAATTGCATTCCTCTGCTCCTGTAACTTCCTGCTTGCATATGGATCTGATCATTATTTTGTGGTTTTAAATACTCTGGCTCTGCCCCTGCTCGGGACTATCTGATTTGAGTTCATACTTAGGACAGCCAGGCCCTCAATAAATCCACATTAAATGTATATTAAATTATGCCCAGATCTCGGCTCACTGACTTCTCTGCACAACAAGAGCTATCAATTAGTTGGGTATATGTAAGAGTCAAAGAGCTGTCCCTAATTGCTAGCTGCAGGTTCCTTGCTGTCACATGTGACAATTTTCTTGATAACCCTGTATTGGGCACAGAATGAACACAGTTGGTGTACCTTCTAGGCCCCATGCAGGCAATTCTCTTCTTGGTGTTGCCAGTTTTTTCTCCTCTTCTTGCTCACCTTGTGAGGAGTTGAAAGAGGACTGGCCTTTCATTTCAATTATATTCAGTAAATATACTCTAAATTATAATGTAAGAATAGAATATTTTGGAACCATTTGATATTGAAAAGGTTTATGATATTAATGGGAATTGGAACAAACCAAATAAGAGTACGATTTTCATACTTTAGACAGAGAACTTGAGAAGGCATGAGGATCCTGAGCACCTCAAAGAACCCAGGCTAGTCTGTTCCCACTTAAACAAGGCTCTTGCACCAAAGATTATCTGTACCAAGAGAGGAATCTGCAGCTTAGTTTAGAGTGCTGCCTAGTAGATTATGTAGTGAATTTGCACTTACGGTTCCACTGTATGGGAGCATACACACTGTGCCTGCCCTTTACCTACCTGCATCAGTTTTTAGTGCCCATGCTTACATGGTATACCTATGGAAAGAAGAAACCCTTGTATTTTAAGAGATTCACAAGGATGCTATTGAAATAATCTAGGCAAAAGATTCTGAGGAACTAAATTCAGGTGGTAGTCGTGTTGTTGGGGAAAAAAGTTTACAGATGTGAGAAGCTATAGAAATGGGACTGGTAAGATGGCAACTGAATGGGCAAGGGAGAATACTGAATCATGGATGACTCAAGTTGTGAAACTTAATTACTGGAAAGATGGCAGAAACCTCAAAAGAAATTAAAAAACATCATTGGAAAAGGACAGATAAAGGGCAGTATATAAGTTTTGTTTTGGACATATTGACTTTGAGATCCCTGTGGGACATCCAGGTGGAAATTTCTAACCAGTGGTTGACATAGTCCAGGAGTCAGAGACAGACAAATATGAAGAGACAGAAATAGAGAGACAAAAAAGACACAGGAACAGAAGCAATGAAAAAATTGTAGTCATCTGAACTGATCACTGAATCCATGAAAGCTGATAAGATTACAAACAGAAGGTGTAGAGGGAGAAGAGATGTGGCACCATTTCTAAATACTAGAGTAGACACATGATTAAGGAAGAGAGCATGGATGATTGTGATATATCAAAGGGGACCAAGGAGGAGTCAAACAGGTAGGAGGAAAGCCAAGAGAGAATAGAGACCAAAAAGAGAAAGCCAAGTATGGTCAACAATATGGCAAACTACAGATCAAGTAAGAATGCCTGAGCAGTTCTTTGAGTTTAGCAGGTGAGTTTGAGAGTTTAGTTTAGAGAGAGCAGTTTCTTTCAAAGCCTTATTACAAAGAGCAAGAGTAAGTGGGAGATACAGAAATAGAGACAATGAAAGTAGAAAAGTGTGGTTGGTGGTGGGTTTTTTTTTTTTTAATGAATTTGGCTCTAAAAAGGAAAAGAAGTATAAGACAATAGCTTGAGACATCGATGCTGATTTTTTAAGATTGGGAATGATCTACTTATGCTTATAAGTAGCAAAGAAGAATCCAGTGGACAAAGAGAAATTAAGGATCAAGGGTGGAGAAAATACCTGGGGGAAACTGGAGGGGATAGGGTAAAGGCTAAAGCAGAAAGGATGAGCTTCACAAAGAAAGGAACAAACTATAGCAAAGGGACAAACAGGTTTTTACAAACTCAGAGCAAAGGAGTAGAGGAACAAAGAATTGGAGAGAAGATGGAATTCATGAAAGACGACCCCAATTTTCTCAGTAAGATCCCTTTCTCTTCATACTCCTTTTCTCTATAATGCTTAAGACATTAGGTTTGTGAAAGGGTATTTGTTTCTTCTCTATTTGCAAATAAACAATTCATTCTTACAAAGTCCCTTCCAGTTAGTCAAATGGGTCTGCCTTTTTCTGTTTCTCATCCCGTTTTTCCTTTTTGAAATGTCTACTCAGTCCTGACCTTTCTATCAGGAATTATTAGAAATCTTGTTCCATTAAAAACCCATTTTTCCCCTACAAGATTACCTTTAGTTTTTCTAGATAGGTTGTGCTTTGTGTTGTAAGCCTTTATCTTTTGGAATATTTAATTCTGAGTTCTTTTTTTCTTTAGAGTGGCACCTTCCAAGTCTTGTGTAATTTTTAGTTATTGTTTGAACTCTTTTTGGCATTTGCAGTATTTTTTTACCTGGAAGCTCTGGATTTGGGCAATGATTCTCATGTCAAATCAACATATCCATGAGCAGTTAGTGTTTCTCCAATTACATAGTTCTGTACTTATTACTGAAAAGCGTTTTATAGTAAATTCTTATAACTCCTTGGTAATCTTGGAAGATATATTTCCAAGTATTTTATATATTTTATAGTTATTTCAAGTGGATTTTCTCTTTTTAGTTCTTCTTGCTGGGTTTTGTTGGTTACATGTTGGAATGCTGATGATTTGTATGGATTTATTTTATATCCTGCAACTTTGCCAACAGTATTATTTCAACTAATTTTAGTTAACTCTCTAAGGTTCTCTAAATATGCTATCAGATCATCTACAAAAAGTGATAATTTTGCATATGCTTATTCCCTCAGTTCTTTTTCTTGTGTTATTGCTATAGTTTGCAATGGTAAACAATGGTAAAAAAAAAGGGGGGGGAGACATCCTTGCTTTAGCCCTTATCTTATTGAAGAAGTCTCTAATTTTTCTCTATTACATGTTTGCTCTTTCATTTAAATACTTTTTGCTATTTTAAGGAAAGTTCTATTTACTCCTATTATTTAGTTATTCATAAAAAATGAGTGTTCGATTTCATCAAAACCATTGTAAGTATCTTGTTAAAATCATATGATTATTATTTATGTTATTGATCTGGTTTGTTATATTTAGGATTTTCGTTATATATAACCTTGGGTTTTTTATATTTAGGATTTTCCTTATATGTAACCTAACTTTGCCTTCCCAGTAGAAACTGGACTCCAATGACTCTAGAAGACAGAGTGAAGCTGATGACTCAGAACACAGCTCTGCCTCACTTAAATCTAATTCACTCTCAAATCCCATGTTCACTCTCTCCTTCCCAAGATTCAAAGGTTGGGGTGAAAACCAGCAAAATTAATAAGAAATGTCTGTACTAACACAGGGGATTTGCCACTAAAATAGGCACCTCCATAAAGCTGTGGGAGTTATGGGTTTGAACAGAAAGAGACTCACAGACTACTTTCAACCTAAAGGTAGCTTATCTGGGGAGATCCACATGTGAGCTCAAGAGATGGGTGCCTTAAGGTTCTGCAAGGGGTTTAAAGAGTCTTTTGAAATTTATCCTCCATGGACTTGGCATCTCAGTTGAGGAACTGAAAATTTCTCTATGCACTTCCTCATTTAGATCATTTATAAAAATGTTAAATTTCAAGTCTCTGCCCTAGGCCCTGGGTGTCCCCTTTCATTTTCACTTTTCCCTTCAAAAAAAGCCTCTACTGGTTCCAACTTTTTGTCTTCTGTATTTATCTCAATTCTCTAAAAATAAAAGTGTCTTCTCCCTAAATTAGCGATTCACTGTCCTAGGGTCCTGGTGGTGCCTTGTCAAAACTCTTTGAAAAGTCTAAATAAGGTCTGTTTCGTGGGTCCTCCCCACCTACTAAAAGACCTTCAGAAGATTAATCAATTTCTTCTTAGACTTCTTACAGCAACTATTAGCTGTGACACATCCAGGCTAACCCTTGCCTCCTTACAGCGATAGCTCCGCCCTTCTCTAGTCCCTCCTTCAGGTATTGCTCCCCAAGCCCCGCCTCTTTCCCTGTTCAAATTCTGGAGAATCCGAGCTCCCACTAGTGGTGGTGTTTGGTAGTTTTTCAGTTGTGTCCTACTCCCGTCCTCTCCTTTTGGGGTTTTCTTGGCAAAGATACTGGAGTGGCTTGCCATTTACTTTTCCAGCTCATTTTTCATAGGAGGAAACTGAGGCAAATGGGGTTAAGTGCCCAGGATCAAACAGCCAGGAGGTGTCATAGCCCGTATTTGACCCTAGGTCTTCCAGACTCCAGGCCTGGCGCCCTATTCCCAGCGCCACCTTCCTGTCCCATCCAGGCTTAAATCGCTAGTTCTTTGCCAATTACTAAGGAAGGCCTTCCAAAGAAGTTTCTGCTGGCTAAAAACGGATGAAATTCTGCCCCACCCATCGACCTCAATTGAAATGCTCTTCTACCACTATTTCGAAGTCCGGTGATCACTCCTCCGCCCTTTTCAACTCCGGTCCACTCTTAACTCCAGACTACATAAACCATCCTCTAGGTCCAATGACCCAGAAACAGTAAGAACCGGAAAGGGCGGGCTGTAACTACGACCAAGGGAAACATGCCGTGACAAATGATAGGATGGGATAGAGGGAATTTCAAAGACCACGACCTGTGATTGTCCAAAGATTCCTCACTACCGGGAGGGTTTAGTTTTTGGCGTCCACGTACTCCCAACAGAGAGACTAGACCGGTATCCTGGGTGCTGGGGAGGAAAAGGACTTGGCTATAAGAACCCGCACGACCTTGCCCAGGAAGCCGCTAGAAAACCGAAGCTGTGCATTCTGGGTGTAGTAGTCCTGAGGCTCCCAGGGCGCAGACTCTCCTCCCCCCTCCCTTCTAAGGCGGCATGAAGAATGCGCGCGCAGCCTCGGCGCCATGATTGGTTCTTTGGCTTCGAACCAGTTCTTTATCTGAGGTCAGGCCAGGCCCCGGACCCAATTCCAGGTATTTAGTGACCCGGGCCCAGTTCCCCGCAGCACCCTGAACCCGAACTGGGCGGGTCTGGGAGGAAACCAGGGGCCTCCGCCTAGCATGAGATCGGGGCCATTCCCTCCCCTGAGAGGGGCGGGACAAGGGGCGGGCTTAACGACTGAAGAGAAGGCTGGGGGGGGGGGGGCGGGTGACGGGTAGAGGGGGCGCCTTGGTGAGTGAGTGTGTGTGTGTGTGTGTGTGTGTGTGTGTGTGTGTGTGTGTGTGTGTGCGTGTGTGCGCGCGCGCGTGTCACACATAGAAAGACTAGAGCTCTCGTGTGTGGGTTACATTTGTGTAAAGGAGTTAAGATTCCCCCGGAGCAAAAACCATTCATCATCTACTCTGTGTATGTCACTGTGATAGACATTGTGGGTACAAAGATCCCCAGTCACCTGCAGGCCTCTCTCCCTCTTCCTTCGTATGACTTTGGAAAAAAGACCTGTATCGATGAGGCTTTTTACCCGAAGATTATTCGATAGGTTCAATGAAGAGGTCCTGGCTAAATGCCATGTGACATTTGAGGGAGAGATGACTTCCAGCTGGATGTGGGGGTGAATCTCAGACCGCACCCCTGCCAGGCCTTGAAGGAAAAGGGGGGTTTTAGTAAGGAGAGCTGGGGGATGGGAGTACAATACAGTTCTAGATTTTAATTATAGTATTAGCAAATGATCAGGAAAGGAGGGCAATCTAAGAAAAGGATTGGGGATAGCTTCATATTGTTGGAATGTAGAATGTGTCATTCCCATTCCATTGGGATGTCATACGAATTACAGCTGGAAAGTTTTAATGAAGTTAGTTTGTAAATGGTATTTATTTATTTTTGTGCAGTAGGAAGCTATTATGTATGTGAAGAATCCTATTTACCTGTATCTATCTAAGTGACTATGAGTCAACTCCAAGAGCTCTTGACATTGATTCTTCAGCATCATATGCTGGACAGCATCAGTATACTAGATCTTTAGTTCCTGAAGGTCAGAGAACTTGTTTTGTTCATTTCTGTATTCCGTATAGCAACTTCCACAAAGATTTGATCATAGTTGGTGTCCCTTATCAGTTTGCTAAATGAACAAAATTATTATTCATCATGTACCTATTTGCATGGCTCTCTCTACTTTTTTGTGCTTTAGTTCTCAACCCATTACCAAGTCTTCTAGTTCCCTTTTGCTGACTCCATCTTCTCTTTATTCACATCAGTCCCCCAGAGATTCTACAGGTACAGCTGTGGGCATCAGAAGGAAGGTATCCCCCCAGCACGAAAGTGAAGTGACCTTGCCTCTCAGTTCTCAGACCCTGGGGACCTGGAATCCATCCCAAGTGGAGAGACCACTCACCTGATATTTTTGGCCAAAGTGTCAGAGCATAACCTAGAAGAAAGTTCATGTTGTTTTGTGGCTGTTGGCAGAACAATTCCTGACCTTTCACCCTGGGTAAAACAGGACTGAAGTGACATTGGAACATTGAGAACACATTGAGGAGTGGGTAACCTTGAAGGATTGATCTAGATGCTTGGGAAGAAAGGTGAGCATTATAGAGAAGGGGATATGAATAGTCCAACAAAGAAATTGCATCTGAAACTGACTGCTAGAGCCTTACCCCTGGAGAAAATATTCTTTTTTTTCTTATTTGGAATTACTTTTCCCCTTAGAAAATTTGCCTTGTACACCTTTACTAGGCAAATTTTCTGTATCCATTGTATTTGTTGTTAATTGTTGTTTTTCTTTTTTTGAGGGAGGAGGGCAGGGCAGTTGGGGTTAAGTGACTTTGCCCAAGCTCACACCAAGGTGTTTAGTGTTTGAGGCCAGATTTGAATTCAGGTCATCCTGATTCCAGGACCAGTGCTCTATACACTGCACCACCTAGCCACCTCTCTATATCTGTTATTGGGGCTGAAGTAGATCTAGCACTGTATTCTCAGTCTGCTTTCTCCGACGGATGTTTCTGGGAAGGAATTCAAAGTGGAATATTCTACTGAACCATAACTTAATCCCTCTCCTAAAGCAGGTCAGGAAAAAATGGGGATTTTAAGATCATGAATACAGGATGGGAAGGTATGCAACAGAATGCTTTAGCTAGCCTTGATGCCATTCATAGCATGGGTCTCACATTAATAAAAGCTTTCAGAATTGCACCTTGAGTGATCAGGTTGTCTTTGGGGGTGATCTTTCATTGGGACCATAAATAATAGAAGTAACACCTAGAACACCAAAAAGAGAATGTAGGACCCAGACAGCAATGTCAATGGCCCTTCCTTTTGATCTAGGATGGAGACGGAGTTGTTCCTGGACTTCATTTGACTTTCCTATTCTTTCACAAAGTGTTTGGGGAGTGAGGGTGTAGCGTTACACCAACTTTTCTCTGAGGATTTTTAGCCTGTAAGAGAACCACAAGATAGAAGGAGGTCTCTGATGGCTTCTTTCTCTTCCCCAGCTCCGTCTTCTCAAGACTTTACCCTTCCCTCAGAAGAGAGCACTGAGCAGGAGAGGATGAACTCAGCCCCACTTCTGACAGACAGATTCCAGGTGAGTTGGACTTTCTCTTTCCTGAAATGTTATATCTCTAGTCTCAAAGAGTAGAAATTTTTCTTCCATTGTCCTCAAGCTTTTCTGCCTAACCAAGTCCTGTTAAGGGACTTGAGCCCCAAATGTTTGACCCCAGTAGACTGGAAGTCTTCCCAGTTTGTCTGGTGACTTTCTCCTCCTCTGCCTACCATCAAACTATTCAGCAGATTATTCAGTTGTACTGTGTTGTTAGAAGTGAGTTGGAACCTGTGAACAAAACAAAAGAAATAGAAAGCACAATCATTGTCCTTAAAGGTTCATTAGAAAGACACACATCAAATAACATTTTAATTTTTGTTTTGCTTTTTTTTTTTTTGGAGGGCAATTGGGATTAAATAACTTGCCCAAGGTCACACGGCTAGGTTTTTGTTTGTGTGTGTGTTAGGTGTCTGAGGCCGGATCCGAACTCAGGTCCTTCTGACTCCAGGGCCAGCGCTCTACTCACTGTGCCACCTAGCCGCCCCCAACATTTTAATTTTTAACATAGGTGAAAAAGTTAAGTAATTCAGATAGGTCTGTGACTCAAGGCCAAGGGAAAAGTAAGATGAAAAGACTTTCTGAAAGAGGTGAGATTGGAACTGACCTTGATGGATAAGATTTGGATAATTATAGAGAATGGCAGAAGGTATTAGATTAGGGAAAAGGATTAGAACTGAGGTATCATGTCCAAGAATCACTGAAGAGACTTCCGTGAAAGATACATTATGGAAATAGTGAGAAATAGATTGACTCTGTAGTGGGGGGGGCCATATTGTGAAGGACAGCTTGAGGAGTTTGGAATTGTTCTTGACACAAAGTAGCACTGGATGGGGGGGGGGGCGCTATTTTGACACATTTGAAGAAAAAAAAAGATGAAAACGATAATTCATTAGAGGAAATAAAAGATGGGGAGAGAGTCAAAAAGGTGACTCCAGGCCTGTTGGACAACTGGCAGAATGATGATCTTGGTAGTAAAGATGAACATGTCTAAACAGTCATTGTTGGCATCAATGTTGGCATCAAGGTACATAAATAGTGATCTAAACATGGCACATGTGAGAAGGTTTTCACCAGAAAAAAAAAAATCACTCCCCTCCCCCCCATGTGTCTTCTTGGGACCCTGTAGCAGTTCATTGTCCAATAGGGTGGCTGGGCCTGGAGGCACCAGTTACTTAAGCATGAATTTATAATTGATTGTTATTTTCTTTGAAACTGCCAGGTTATGCTTTTTTGACCAAAAAAACAAAGCAAAACAATTCCTGGGTAATTTCTTCCTGGGGAGGTTAAATATACAATAGATGCTTTTTATGGCTTTTTTGTTCACAGTAAATCAGATACCATGGTACTTAGGATTATCTGTGAAAGGGCAGCTTTCATATTTATGTGTCATTGTTTGATAATCACGTATCACTCAGAGGGACTAGTTTCTTAGGTCTTTAGGAGAAAGCAAGGTTCACAATTTACTGTATTTTCCAAGATAGCCCAATGAATCTCATTGTAATATATTTTGCTCAGTGGTTTATGTTACGTGAATTGCACCTTATGGAAATGGTGTTCAGAATTAAGGCAGTGAAAATATTTTCACAATTGTTTGCAATGAATTTAAAACCAAAGAATTAATAGATATTTCTATAGTCATTTATCTTGGACATAGGACAATAGAATTATATGAACATATCACATTCTTGTAATCATTTTGCATAAAAACAATCTTATTTTCCTCTCTCTGCTCCAAAATGTCTCCTATCTCCATTTGTCCTGGGAGTATTCAATATTCACAAAACTTTAGACCAGTACTTAGAGTTCCATAATATATTTCAAACATTGCATAGCTAAATTAGCTTTGGGAAAAACTGACCTGTAGGCATTCAGCAATATTAGAATAACAAGGTTTTGTTACATTTGAGAATAGTGCAGTAGAACAAGCACTGAATTTGCCTCAAAAGATCTGGGTTCAAATTCTAGCATGCTTACCACCTATGTGACCTTGGCTAAGTAATTTAACCTATCTGGGTATCGGCTTTCTCATTTGTAAAATGAGAAAGTTGGCCTCGTCCAGCTCTGACTCTGTGATCCTATGTTGAAAAGAGGCAATTGTTAAAAATTATTTCTAGCTTACCTATAGTCAGTCAACAAGTATTTATTAAATGCTAGGCATGGGGATACAAAGACAAAAATTAAATAGACTCTGCCTTCAAGGGCTTACTTTCCATCATGGGAGATATGTATATAGAAAAGATAGACAAATTAACTTTGGAGGGGAAGGCACTTTCAGTTATCCAGATGTGGTGGTGGTGGTGGTGGTAGGGGAGGGAAGGGGAAGCTAGGACAGGGTCCTAATAATGGACCCCTACTTCGTCTGTCATAATTCAGTTTAATTCAGTACAAATTCATTAAGCACCTACAACATAAAGGCCTAATGCTAGATCCTGGAGATGCAAGGACAAAATGGGACTGTTCCTAACTTCAGGAGCTTATAGTCTAAAAGGAAGAGAGGGAGAGGATTATATATACATAACTAAGTACAAATTATGTACAAAGTAGATGCAAGTTATTTTGTGGTGAGGAAGAATACTAACAATTAGGGGGAGGGAGGATGGTTCAGAAAAGGCCTCACATAGAGGGTGGCATATGAGCTGAGCCTTTAAAGGAGTTCGAGATTCCAAAAGCATTCAAGGAATGGAGAAGTTTGCAAGAGCATAGAGTTGGGAGATGATGTAGTATTTGGGGAGCTGTGAGTAGACCATTCTGACTTGAACATAGACTGTATGAAGGAGAATAATGTGAAATAAATCTGAAAAGATAGGCCAGAGTCAGATTTTAAATGGCTTTAAAGGTCAGAGAATTTTCTAGTTTATCCTCTTAGAGAGCCACTAAAATTCTTGAATGAAGGGTGACATCTCCAAAACTTTAAGAATCTAAATTTATTTTCACATATATATTTGACATTTGTAAGGACAGTGTTTGGGAGGTGGGGGTAGGAAAGGAAGAAAAGGAGTTGTGTGATTAAATAACTTTTTGGATATTAAATAACTTTTGGAGGGAGAGTGAAGAGTTGAAGGTTTTAAATCTAGATGCTTACAAGAAGAGTGGCGCCTTTTACAGAAATTGGGACATTATGAGGAAGGAAGAGCAGGTTTAAAGGAAAGGGAATGAGTTCACTTTTGTACATGTCGAGTTTGAAATACTTAATGGATACCCAGATAGAGATATCTAGGCAACTAGGCTCATATCTAGGCCTGGGCTTATAAGAAAATAGTGGCTATATATATATACTTTTGAATGAGCTTCATATATTCATCTAATCAAACAAGAATCTCCTTTACAAATACCCCCAAAGTGGTCATGTAGCCTTTCCCGAAAGACCTTTAGTAAAAGGGATCCTGTTATCCCCTAACATTCCACTTTGGAGCTTTTTAATTCTTAGTAAGTTTTTCATTTATATTTTTGCAACTTCCACCTGTTGTTCCTGGTTATGACCTCTAGACACAAGAAAATAAAGTCTCTTTATACATGACAACTCTATAAATATATGAAGGCAGCTGTCATACCTGCATTGTATCCGCTCATTTTCAAGTGAAAAAACCCAGTTCCTTCCACTGATCCTTATATAGACAGTTCTTGCTTTATGTAAATTTGCATTATATAAGTTCAACTTTATACAAAGAATTTTGAAAGAAATTCGCATTCATAAAAACAACTATGTTAACTTTACTTTATGGTATTGCACTCTCTCTGATACTGCCCCCTCACCTTGGGTTCCAAAGCCTCCCACCTTCCCAACACCAATAAAAATTTTAAAACCTTCAAGTAAAAGCAGAAGAACAAACTCTCAGGGAGATCACTACTATGGACTGGGGTCGTGGCTTGAGACCTACAATCTGAGACAGGAGACCTTTGCTCCACTACACCCATTCGTCCAACTGTCCAGACTGGGTATCTGTCTGCCATCCATCTGTGCTTAGGTACCACATGTCTGTCACCTGCTCTCTCCTCTCTTTCTCCATGTCCAGGCCCCACATATCTGTTCCCCACGTGTTCTTCTTCTTAATTCCACCCAGGCTCCCATGTATCTGGCCTGGGCCATGTTCCTCTTCCTGCCTTCTTTTCTTTCTCCACACTTCCACATGTCCATGAACCATGTGCCACTTGCTCCTTGATCTTACTGCCCTGATCCCTTCCCTCCCTTCCCCACATCTGCAGGCAATTTCACATTATGAAAAAATCAATCATGTAGAGGTCTGCAAAATGGTCCACTTACATAAAGCAAGAATTATCTGCATAGCAAAATCTTGAGGCCCTCCACCATATTGTTTGTTCTTCTCTGAACAACCTCCAGTTTAATAGTGATCCTTCCTCATATGTGTTATCCAAAATTGAATAAAGTATCCCTGATGTGTTCTGGTCAGAGCAGAGGATAGCAAGACCGTCATCTGCCTAGTCCTGGGTGTGACACATTTCAGTGCAGCTTTAGATCACATTACCTTTTTTTGTTCATATTGAGCTTATGGTCCATTAAATTCCAAAGGTTTCTTCAAACAAAGCTTTTATGATACCACACCTCTTATATCTTGTAATTGTGAAGTTGACTTTTTTAACACAAATATCAGACTTTACATTTATCCCTGTTGAATTTTATCACATTAGATTTTGCCTAATGTTCAAGTTTGTTGAGATCTTTTTGGAGCCTGATTTTATCATCTAGCCTGCTAGCTATTCTTCCAGGCTTTGTGTCATCTGCAAAATTAATAAGCGTGCTAGGTCACCCAATAGATAGGGTTCTGAATCTTGAGTCAGGAAGACCTAGATTCAGTTTTGATCTCAGATAGTTACTAGCTGTGTGACCCTGGGCAAGGCACTTAACCCTGTTTGTTTCAGTTTCCTCATCCACAAAATGAGCCAGAAAAGGAAATGGTAAACCACTCCAATATCCTTGCCAAGAAAATTCCTTTTTAAAAAGGGTCACAAAGAGTTAGACAGGACTGAGAATGACAAAAGAACAACATTCAGTGATTCCATAAGTTACTGATAGAAAAAGTTAAACAGAACAGGGCTGAGGACAAATCCCTGTGATACTTCTCTAGAGACTTTCCACGTTGACGTGAACCCATTATCATTCATTAATCTTTGGGTCCAACCATTCAAGCCTTTCTGAGTCCATCTAATTATACTGGTAGGTAGCCTGTAGCTCTCTATCTTGTCTGCATGAATAGAATTTGTCAAATGCTTTGTTGAAATTTAGGGAAACTGAATCTATAGCATCCACTTTATCTACCGGTTTACAAATACAATTACAAAAGGAAATTTGATTTGATTGGGAATGATTTATTTTTGATGAAATTATACCATACTGACCTGTTATAGTCACTGTTTTCTTTTCTAAATATTTACAATTGTCCCTTTAATAATGTACTGGAATTTTGTCATGAGTTAAATTCAAGCTCCCTGGGCTGAGGTTGCAGATTCCACTTTTCTTTCCTTTTTTAAAAAGCCAAACAATATTTTTGCTTATCTATTCTTTTTGGTACCTTACTTCCCTTTCAAAGTTCACTAATTATCCCTCAATTATCCCATCTGTCATTTCCTTTATAACCTGGGAATGTTGTTTGTCTAGGCCTAGTGACCTGACTTCATCAGGGGTAGCTGATTGGTCCATAATTTACTCCAACATTTGGAGTAATTGCTTCTGTTTCAGTCTAATTGCTTCTACATGTTATCATGCTTCCTCTACCTCAACCCAGTTCCTAGGAACACCTTATGAGCACAATATGCCATCATCATAAGATCCAGAAAAATAGAGGTCCTAACCACTTAGTAACTAACAATGGCAAATTTATACTTTCGGCTCCCCAGATACCAGTGATTTAGACTCATTTCCAAGGCTGAGCATCTTCCTGCTACTTTTCCCAATACTCTCCATCCAATTCAATACTACAGTTCCCTAGTTTTACTCTCTGTCCTCTGTCTTCCTTTCTTGCTTTGGAACCTTTACTGTCATTAACAAATGAAATACTTGTAGGCCAACTAACTTTTAAAAGAAAGGAAGATTGCTTAACAATAGAATGGAAAGGATATTCAGCAAGGATACAGCATTGGTTCAGGTAAATGCAGCCCCTTTTGTCTCCATGTAGAAATATATCTGGTCAGAGGAGTGTTCTGATTCACACAGTAGTGAGATATCTGTTAAGTCTGAGAGGTACCAACTTCTCCTGGGCCAGGTTTACCTGAGGGTATATTTACCTCATTCAGAAGGATCTTGATGATCTAGTCCATAGGATGAGTGATGCCTGATCTGTGCAATTCATAGTAGGTAAAGTGGTGAGAATGGGCAAGAGTAACACTAGGAACATCAGGATCACAGCACAAATGATAACACTCCCAGCACAGTCACTGATCCTCATTATGGGTCAAGGTCCCTGTAGGGAAGTAGCTAAGAAGTCATCACCTTCTTGCATGCAGCCTGCCCTGATGCCAGGGTCAGCACCAAGACTTGCCCTGTAACACCACCCATTCATTGTTCTCAAGCCAACCAGACAGGGCTTCCCCATCCCTAGGAAGATAGGTGACACCAAATCTTTACTACTTTAGAGACCTCTGCTGAGGTGCTTCCCTTTCTACCCTGGGAGCTGGTCAAGGACCTCTCCATCACCTTCATCCAGGGATTCAGAATCGTTAGCTAATCAACTTATCAACCCTTTTCATCTAGGTTCATTATAATTATTCCATATTCATTGTAATTGTGTATAGGATAGTTTTACCTTCCCCATGCTGTTAAAAAACAAGGAACTTCCCAATAATTCTAACTTTTTAAGGGAAGAAGAAGGAAGGGGGGGGCGGAATAAGCATTTATTAAGTACTTGTCATGTGCCAGACACTGTGCTGAGCACTTTACAAATGTTATCTCATTTGATCCTCACAACAATCCTGGGAGGAAGATGCTATTTTTGTCCCTATTTTAGAGTTGAGGAAACTAAGGCAGATAGGCATTAAGTGACTTGGCCAGAGACAGAGAGCTAATAAGTGTCAAGGCCAGATTTGATCTCAGGTCTTCCTGACTCCAGACCCTGTGCTTTATCTACTATGCTACCAACCATCTTGGAGGAACAAGCCTTTCTGAGGAGTTGTCAAAACATCACTAGGGAAAAGAAACCTGCTAATTGCAGCCATTTATTCAGGATATATGAAGCCCCTTAGGTAGTGGGGGAGAAAGAACTTGCAATCCTTGCTACTTTGTTCTAGGGATAGAATAAGGAAGGTCCAGTTGTGAACCAGAATTATCAGGTAAGTTATCTTAGAAGCCAGATCCAAGAAATCTCTGGAGGAAGCAGTCTGCCTGCCATTTTGTCTTGAATCTGACTTCTAGGAGGTGGGATATCTAGTCCCAGTTTTTTGGGTCATGGTGATAAAGCCCTTTGGGCAGATATTGCTACCTTATCCTTAGAAGAATCATATAGCCCCACACTCACCACAATTTGGCATCATTGCCCCTAGGTCCAGATTGATAAAGGACTTACCTTCTCGACCTGTGCCATTCTTTTGTTGACATTCTTGACCTGGTTGTTCAATTCAACAGAGGACATTTGATGACTCTGATGGGTGCTGAACATCCCCTACAATCAACTCATATATGAAAAACACTGGCAAAATTCCACCAATACCTTTAATTAACCAGGCCTGTTTACTCCAGGCTTTAGACTCATGGTCATTGTCCAGGAATCCAGCACAGCTGAATGCATTATATGTACTATTCCTAAAGGCTCACATGCTACTCATGTGTTGCCCTGTCAGCTCACTGAGAGGACTTGATAAAACCTCTGTCCCAAGCTATCGTTGTTACTGTATTGATTGATGGCTACTGAGGGCCATTTGTGCATGCTTCCCCTGTAGTACATGGAACTGTTAGTAAACCAGAAAAATCAGATCTGCAGGAGTCAGGCTGTCCTAGGAAGGGTGGACTAGCATAATAGGAAGGATGTCAGGGCTAGGACTAGAGAGGCCTCAGCTTCTAATAGAACTGCTGCCTATTCATGAACGTTGATAATAACACTATCAACTCCTGGTACTTGTGACGCTCCCCACTCTGCTGCCCTGCACTGCTGCAGTTAATGTTGGAACCTTTGAAACTGCTCCTGATGCTGGGGCCTTTGCTGCTTTCAATGCCTGTGATGCTGCTCACTCTGCTAAAACTGCTGCTACCACTGGTACCCACTGGCAATGTCTGTTGTGTTAGCACATGTCAGTAGCTAGCTCTGGACTGCATGCAGGCTCATCTAGCCTCTCCCCATACACTGTATTCCCGAAAACTTGACTGAGCAGATTGGATCTTGGATTTTCTTAGTGCTGGTCTCCCACAGCTCATCCCTCATATGGGCCACCATCCACTCTGTCACCATGGCCTTGTCTAATCTGGCCAGCATTACGTCACAGATGTGTAGTGGTGGATGTTGTTCTTAGGAAGTGGCCTCCTTCAGGTCTCTGTCCGCTAGAATGACACTAAGAGGAAAAGTTCAGGTAGGATCTGTGGGGAACAGTTGTAAAGGTACATTGGAATTCTTCCTAGGTAAATATATAACTGTTCCTGACTACGCAGCTGCGAAAGTAAAAAAAAAAAAAGGCAGTAAATTGGATTACCCCATTCCATTCCTGTGGCCACCACATCTTAAAAGTTGGGAATGGTCTCAGTGAGTGTTGTAACAGTTTTGTTCAGCTCCCTGTAGTCCACTGTAAGTCTTCAGGTGCAGTCTTACCTCCTCACTGACCACATGGATTTATTGGAAGGGCAACTGGTTTAATGAAGTATTTGGCTTTTTCATCCCCATAACTTGAGGAAATAGCTTCTACCAGACCTAGAATCTGGGATTGTTTGGGATTAACTGAACAGGATGGCTCTGGCAGTTCCAGGTGCTTTCTGTCTGATCCACCTAAAATACCTGTCATATAATTTACCGTAAGCACTTATATAGTTACTGACTTCCAAGAACTCATAGCACCTCTTGCCTTAGTGGTCTGTCCTCCAAAATCTCTTAACTATTAAACCCAGTGGCTTTTTCTCAGTCCACATTTTATTTGAACTTTCTGGGACAGCATTCTCTCCTGGTTCTCCTGCTTACCTTATTGCTTCTCCTTAGTCTTCTTTGCTGGACCATTACTCATTTCCTGCCTCTCAGTGTGATGCTTTTTAGTACTTTGCCCTGGGCTTTTCTCTCTCTCTCTGTAGACACTCTCTTGGGGATCTCATTCCCATAGGTATAAGAGCCATATCTCCAGAGGTGATGCTCCATCAGTATATCCAACTTTAATCTCTTTCTTGAATCTACTTCCACTAACAACTCCTTGTCTTTTCTTGGATAGTTCTGTAGGCATCTCAAATTCAATGTGTCCAAAATAAAACTCATTATCTTACCCCTTGAATCCACCATTCCTCCAGACCTCCATTTCTGTTGAAGGAACTCTTGTTTCCAGGTGCCTATGCTGTCAACTTTTAGTCTTCCATGACTTTTTGCTCCTTCATCTACAGTATCCAATCAGTTCTCAAATCTTGTTGATTCTCCATAATATGCCTTGCACTCTTCTCTCCACTCACATAGAAAACATTCAAATTGAGACCCATATAACATCTCTCATGGGCTCCTGCAGTGATCTCCTAATTAGCTTCCTTCCTTTCAGTCTCTCCCCTTTCTGAACCATCCTCTATATAGCTGCCAACTAACCTTCCTAAAGCACAGTTCTGACTATATCACTCCCCTGCTTAAAATCCTTTGGTGACTCCCTTTCCTCTTTAAGGTTTGATATGAGCTCCTCAACCAAGCCTATATGGCTTTCCAAAGTCTGCATCCAAACTGCCAACAGTATTTCATATTCAGGTACTCTGTGTTTTAACTAAACTGCTGCACTATATTCCCTAAGCTCCACATTACTTAGCCTGACTCACTAGAAGCCACAACTACCACTGTCACCACCACCACCCATGCCTAGAATGATCTTCCTTCCTTTTCTCTATCTCTTACCTTTCTTCAGAACTGAGCTTAATTGTCAGCTCCTCTGGTGAAACCTTCCCTAAACCTCACTCGTTTTTAGTGCTTGCTGTCTCTTCATATTATCTGTTATTTTACTTCTCTGCATAGATGCCATATACCCCCACAAGATATCTAGGCTCTTTTGAGGGAAGGTACTATTTTTGTCTTCATATCCCCAGTGACTGGCATTTGGTACATAATTGAAGTCAATTACCCATGGTGACAGATAGACTGGTCCATGGAGTAAGTAGCTCTGCCAGGATTTTGGGGGGAGCAGGCAAACCAGACCCAAGACTCTCAAAGGCACATATTCTCTCTCCTTTCCTCTAGTCATATATCAGGGTTGTGGTGGTCAGGCCAAGAAAAAAACTGGAGAGCTCAACCTTGTCCATAACAAAAGACAGGCTTTATGTTCAGTCTGTCATGAAAATACCTGCTGCTCTACAACCTTCCCCAAGTATTAGAAGTTTGGTCTCAGTTATGAAAGATATATGGCTGTGAAGACAAGTGTGCAAGACATATCTTCACCACTCACATCCCCTCTGGATTATACTCTTTGTCTTGGCTTCCAAGCAGATCTCTTAGGCTCTACACTGAAGCCCTCACAGGGGTGTCATTCTGACAAGTATATGCCAACTCTGACAACAATGTAAAACTGACTGAAAGACCTATTGAGTGTGGGTGGTGTCCATGATGCTAATTAAGCCCCATTGCCATGTGCTCAGTACTTTCCCAGTGATGTCCATCTCTGGTGCATCACTGATGCCCCAGCTGAGCTTCTTTACTTCAGGCTTCTTGTTAACTTATTCCCTACTCTAACAACCTCCTCTCCACTCATAGAGAAAGGAGGTTATGGCCTTTCTGGGTACTCTTAGTGAAAATGCTTAACTAGTACCAAAGCATGTAAGTCCTCAAGCTACTACCACGTCTGGTCCTTGAGACTGTAACCTTTCCACACTGTCAGATAATACCAGTATCCTCTCTGTCATTTTTAGTCTAGGATCTCCCTTAACTCAGATTCTTCCTGTGACCCAACATGAATGGAGGCTGGTCGCTCCTGCTATTGTGGCAATTCTAGAGGATGTGCAGGTTTAAGGTAAGAGATGTGGAACACAGAGTGACTTTTCCAAGACTACAGTAACCCTTTCTCATGTGTTACTTGATTCAACCATCCACAATCATAAAGGGCCCTGACTAATTCTCATCAAGGATTCAGCAAGGCCTTTGGACTGATAAGTAAATGTAGTCTAATCAGACCTAATTTGGTTTTCTAGTACAGGAGCACCTACTGTATGCTGGTTTCCAACCACTCATATCTGCTGTCATGATTGGAACCAGGCTTGTGGTATTGCAAACAGTCTTACTTCTAAGTGTTGAGATAAAAATTATCCAAGGGTTCATTGATTAGGTACTACTGCCACCAACTGCATCAGGAAAGGCAATGAGCTTCTAGAGCTTGAATTTTATGTCCCAAGCTTGATTGTACAGTTGGTGTGGTGGAGGCAATGTCCTCTTCTTCTCTGAGCCAGATTTTCCTTCTGATCACAGTCTTTGTTTTATTACAGTGACAGCAAGAATCCTGTTCCTGTGCAACCAAAACAGTCAAATGCCATTCTTTTGTCTCGGCTAAACTCTGTATATAGTTTTTTTTATAGTTTTACATACTGTGTGTATATTTCACCAAAACCCCAATAGAATATAAACTTCTTGAACTTTGAGTCTGTTTTGTTTTCGTCTTCTTGTCCCCTGTGTGTCCTATGTGCTAGAAGCCTTGGTACATAGTGGTGCTTCACAAATGTTTGTTATATAAATTAATGCTTAGGCACTGCCTACAGTTCTAAAGCAGGTGATTTAGTTCCCCACATTTAAAACAAGAGTGATTTTTTTTGTCTCATATATTTGTTGCCTAGGTGACTAGGTCCTCCTTTATGCTCCCAGTTGCTTCAGTTCTAGAAACCCCTCCTATTTTCCCAAGACCCTAGGTAAAACCAAGGTGCAACACATGAGCTCCTGACTGCCCTCCTAGACATACAGCCGTCAGGGTCACACACAAAATTTGACAAAGGAAAGAGGGAAAACCATAGACTACCATAGCTGAGTCACTCAGAGATTTTTGAAACTTTACCTACCGTCTTCTTCCTTACTCTTCTACACCCCAGCAAAACCTTCACATGTATTGGGCTTTATACTAACAGACAAGTAGAATTGGATACCTGCTAGGTCTAGGTCATCTCCAATATGCAGGTTCAGCCAAGTTCCGGCCCTATGTTTGCTGATGTTGATTAGAATTCTGCGAAAGTGGAATTAACTTCCTTGAAGGCATCGTGTTCCTTCTCACATGAATTCTTCAAGAAAAGCCTAGATAAATGCCTATCAGCAGGGTAGTAGAAGAGATTCTTGTTCAGGTGCATATTGAGCTAAATGGCTTCTGATTATTCTGTAGATACTTCATTCTTCATGTAGTTTCAGAAATAATCCTACTAATCTTAGATCTAACTGTGTAATTTTTCTTCTCTGACTGAGAATTTTCTGATTTCATCTTGTACTCTGCCACCTCTTTGAATCCATGTAGATCATTCTGCATACCTTGAATAGGCTTCCCACCTAATCTCTGCCTGTTGAAAGCTTTCTCTTCAAGATGCACTTCAGATGCAATCTCTTCTATGTCTTCACAGCACAAAGTGATCTTTCTCTCCTAAAATTTTCTTACAGACCTTTGTCTGATTATTTTTTTGATGCTTCATCATGTTCTGTTTTATAGATTGGTAGATCTAGAGATGGAAGAGACATCAGAAGCCATAAAATCCAACTCCCTCATTTCACAGATGAGGAAACTGAGGCCCAGGGAGACTGAGTGACTTGCTCACCTACTTATTTTGTGTATGTGTCATAGCACTGCCCTTATTACCTTTTAAGGCCCATTTTTCATCTTTGTAACCCCAGCATCTAGTACAGCTCTTGAACACAATAGATGATTAGCAGGCATTGTTTGTATTGAATTAGCTGTGGTTCTGATGTTGAGCCCTGATCCTCTGGTCTAGCTGTATGACCAATTCTGGGTTCCTGATAAGAAAAGAGAGAGCTTGAAAAAAGCAGGAAAGAATGGAGACTGGGTTAGTAAGGGTAAATGCAAGACCTCAGCTCCCTGTATACAATTGTACTGGATACACTTGGGCCCATGTTTTCTGTGTGGTAGTTTTGCCTTCACTTTATTTGTAGGCTAAAAACCTAGACTGGACTGAATAAGGTGAATCTGTGACCATTTCCATGATTCTACCATAGCAGCATGAATAAATGAATTAATGAAAAAGCATTTACCATGTGCCAGGCTCTATGTTGAATACTAGGTATAAAAACAAAGAAGCTAGAGAGTCCTTACCCTCAAAGGAACTTCTAGTAAGGGAAGATGTCAAAAGAGAGGTAGATGTTAAAAGGGAGATGAGAGAACAGGAGAGTAAATGCTAGTGGCATGACTTGGGGATGATAAGGAAGTATGTAGTGGGCTATCAGTCAGAGCCCCAGAGGTAGGAGTCCATGGTCTGATTGGGGGAGAAGGCCAGAATAAACCCAATTCACTTAGCTGGGAACAGGAGATGTAAGGTGCCAAGACCTATAGTAGATTCCAAGATGGGATAGAGCTGACCCACATTGTACTGGCCAAAAGCAAAGAGATCAGAGAGAAGAGGATGCAGGAGCCAAAAGACACCCTTTTTGGCAAAACTCTGAGCATGACTTCCTTCCCTCCCTGCCAAAATTATATATTTTTTATGTATTTTGCATTTTCTTATATGTGTAAATGTGTTTCCCTTAGTAGAATGTGAGCTCCTTGAGGGCAAGGACTGTTTTGTTTTTGTCTTTGTATCCCAATGCCTGGTCAAAATGACTTCTGGTTTATCTACACTTAGGTACTTTATTGTTTGCTGATTGATTAATAAAAAGATAGAGTAATTGGAGTAGACTTTAGCACATCCCAACCTTCCAAGAGAACAGGAAGAATGTTGAGAGTGTTAGACAGAAACACACTGAAACAAGCCATGAAGAGCTTTTCCCATGCAGACTCACTACTTAGGTTTCTCAAGAAATAACAGACCAAAAACTGTCTAGTGTGCTAAGCAAGGGGGATCTCTGTAGCTACTAATCATTTCCCACTTTCACCCCCAGCATGCCAGAAATATGCTTGCTCCATTCCTCCCAGAAAGAAGGAGGATAGATCTTAGAGTATAAATATAATTATAGCAGGAAAGGGGTATTGAAGAGTACAGAAACACAAGACAGAGCATGTGGCATTCCCAGCAGTTGCTTAGCCTTTGACAAACAGCTGAAGGGTGTAGCCACTCATTGGATCATCACTACTTTTAAGGTTTTTAAGGAAATCAAATCAGGGGAAGGGAGGTAGTGTATACCTTGGATCAGCCCAGTCAGTATATGGTGGTAAAAGATAATATGGTAAGAGTCATTGGAATGAGACTGGTTGTGGCTGATTGAGGTAGAAGGGTGATATAGCTTCAGTGTTTTGTCTTGGGTCCTCCCCACATTCTTCCCCTTCCTTCCTCCCCCCCAACCCCTTGCCATTTTAGTAACTGTGGAATGGTTCATAGAGTACTTGTTTTGGTCCTCAAGAGTCAGCAAATTATGGCCTACTAGCCAAATCTGGACCACTCATTTTTGTACAGCTTATGAAGTCAGGTTTTAGATTTTTTAAATAAAAATTTACTTTTAAAGAGACAACTATTTTTAGATAAAATGAAAGTTCATTCTTAGCTCACAAGTCATACAAAAACAGTCAACAGGCCAGATTTGGCCCATGAACCATAGTTTGCCAGCCCTTGGTCTAGATCATAGCTTGTACTACTCTAGAGCCCACACACAGCATGCACCAGAATTGAGGAAGTAAATGATAATGGAATTTGTTATATACACCCTAGTTATGCACAACTATTTGAATTTTAGTAGCTGAGTCTATTCCCGATTTCCTATGCTTAGTGAAAGATATTGTATGTAACATGGTAATGAACTCAAAGAATAGGGAGGAATAGAGAAACCGGAAGTCATTTTGAAGACAGAGTAGATTCAGTGAGAGAAAGTTTACAGTTGTGGAAGAAAAATGTAGATTTCAAGATTCAGGAAGTGGGATATATATATATATATATATTTTTTTTTTTTTTACACAGATGGCAAACCCAGAAAAACATGCAATCCAGCCACAAAGTGCATTCCTGAAAACACTCAGGCAAAGTTTCCAATACTACATATAACTTTACACTTTTATAATTAAAACAAACATTTGGCCAAAAGTTTTTTGTTGTTTAATGTTATCTTCATTTACCTAGTTGTAGTCATTGCAGAATCTTTTGGCTCTCACACACATACACACACACACACACACACACACATACACACACATATTCTTATGTCTTTGAGTTCTTTACATTTTATAGTTCTTTATAACATAATAATATTCAATTGCATTCCTATACTCCAATTTGTTTAGCCATCCCCCAGTCATTTGGCACATAATTTGTTTTCAACCTTTTGCTATTTCAAATATTGCTTTTATAAGTATTTTTTATAGATATGCCTTTTCTTGCTGTCAGTGAATTCCTTGGGGTTATAAACCTAATGGTGGTTTCATTAAGTCAAAAAGAATGAAAATTTGTAAATTATCATACGCTTTTTAGAATTGTTTTCCAAAATGGTAGACAATTGGTTGGGTACTTCTGAGGAATAAGGCTTAAGGTATAACCAAGTTTGGTGGGTGGCTAAAATTAAGTTGAGAGATAAAATTTAAGAGTGAAGAAGATCTGGGAATTGAGTGTTCTAAGTCATGGGAACGTCATCAATAAGGCTGTTGAGATTATTTATGATTATGATGGCAGGGAATAGAGTGGAGAGGAAGATTGAATCAGACACTGAAGTCATTGAAGAAAGTTGGAGACTAGCTTAGAGGTCAATAAATAATATGAAATGGTTGGGAGAGAAATTGGCAAACAGATGTCATGAACTTCAAAAAAGAAGAGTCAAAAGTAGTAGTCTGGAAGCAAGAGTAGAAGCCAAAAAAATATGCTAACTTCTTGTTCTGTGGTTGTGGAGTAGGGTGGGAGGAATTGGAGAGGGTTACAAATGATGCTTTATCCGCAGGAGAAAGCCAAGCTAAAACCTGGGTGAGTAAAATTGGTTCAGCTGAGAATAGGGAGCAGCATCTGCCCAAAAGCTAGGCACAGAGGACCTACTTAAGCATTTAAATGAGAATGAATCAGAGTAAATACGTATTACAGTCAGACTAAAACTTGGTTTTGCACTAGTCACCTGATTAATTCCTTTAACTGTATTTATGTATTGCTTAAGCAACAGATTTTTGATGGTTTTCTTAGCTAGCCTGGGCATTTCTTTGATGGTTCTTTGACACGCTGACCAAAGAGAGGTGAGGAATAGAATCAGAATACAGCACATTTTCTTGTCATACACCGCCTGAAATAAAGACATGTAGGCAGCTAGGTGGTGCAATGAATAGAGCACCCGCCCTGGAGTCAGGGAGGACCCAAGTTCAAATCCAACCTCAGACACTTAATACTTACTAGCCGTGCAACCGTGGGCAAGTCACTTAACCCCAATTGCCCTGCATTCCACCCTCCAAAAAAGAAAAAGAAAAAGATGTTGTAGTTGGGTAGAATATAACACTGCAAGAATTTCTGGATGTCCTGATATTCTCTTTCCATCTATCCACTAGATTATGGACAATATATTATAATAAGTAATAACTGTCACTTGCCTTCTTCTGTAAGCATCTCCTAAATTAACTTTGAATCATAGTACTTGGTTTTATACTGTTTGCACTGGTATCCTGTACCACATCCTTCAAAAACTACAGGCTTTCTGTAGAGTGGATGGGAGAGTCACACATTTTCTTATAGCACAATGGAGAGAAGTAATTAACCTGGTGTGACCACCACAGATTTGTCTGAAATAGTAGTAAATCCATTTAAAGTCTAGCCCTTTGTGATACTAGAGTCATGAGGAAAAATGCTGAGTCTGCCGAGAGTATCCAGGGTCTTCACAAGGATCTTTTGGTCTTCTGCCACTGATATCCATCCCTATAACAGCCTGATCCTTTTCCAGCCACTAGGAATGCTAATAGATAGATCAAGATATTAGACCATATTAGCATAGGTGACCTGCTAATTACGCATCATGCTATGCCCTGAGGCCTCCATAGCAGCATTGGAGTGTCATGCTGAAAGAAAGAAATAAAGAAAGAAGGAGCTTCTTGTGCTTTTTTCCACATACTCTAGGCACAGACAATAGCATTTATAAGGGACCCCAAATATATATGTCCTTTTATGGTAAGACAAGAAGTATAACCCCTACAATATATTAAGAAACTCTCTGCTACAAGGATGGACTCCAGTAGAACAAGCAGTCCACCATTCATATAGCATTGCAGGTTGATGCTCCTGAACAAAGCTGATGGCCTCTCCCCTGGACAGTCATTCACTGAATAATTCCTGTAGAGCCAGGATACATGCCATCTCCCTTGTCTCTAGAAATGCATTCAGCTTTAATTCACCAGACATTGGCAGGGATTAGTTCTCCTGGAGCCATAGCAATACTTAATGAATGGCCTTTTGAAACACTGTGGTTTACCCATTTATTCAAACAGTAACCTGCCATCATAAAATATTCATATTAGGAGAACACCAGTGTCAACTGAGTGAACCCCAGTGACAGGCTATAGGTGGTACAGTGGAAAAAGCACTGACATCAGACTTAGAGGACCAGGATTCAAACCCCCTCTCAGATACTTATTACTTTGGTGAACTTAGGCAGGCCACTTCACTTCTCTGGGCCTCAAGTCTCTTCATTTATAAAATATATAAAATTATATATATTTTATATGTAGATATTTATATATCATCTACTTATAAAGAGATAGCCTTTGTGGTTCCTTCAGGTTCTAAATTTGTGATTCTTTAATCACAAAGGCAAGAAGAGAATACCTGGGTTTAACTCCCTCATTGACCATATTGAATATTTGGATGTTATAAACACCAAAGCAATAGAATATTTATGATAAATGTTGCCTATATTGTAGACCCATAGTCTTATGTACCTAATATAGTTGCTATGAGTAAGGCCAGGAGGTTTGCCAGCATGTCATTCTTTAAGTGCTATAATCATTGGTGCCTTGGTCAACCCAGATGGCATTACCTGTCATGAAAAAATGCCCTTAATTCATATATGTGTATACATGCAACACATGCATATACATACATACATATGCAAACACAGATACACATACACGCAGGTGTGTGTGTATGTGTGTGTATATGTGTGTGTGTATGTATGACTGTCTTCTACTTGTATGAAGCCCTAATCCAGTTAAGGTTATAATGCCGTGGGGGGTGGAGTCAAGATGGTGGAGTAGAAACGGCATGTCCAAGCCACTCTGCCCCCAGATTACCTCCAAACTATGTAAAAGGGGACTCTGAACAACTTCTGGAGCCCCAGCACCCACAGAACGACACAGAGAAGCTAACCTCCCACTGAGGACAGCCCTGCAGGAAGGACCAGCACAGCAGTCTGGGAACTGCCAGGGTGCAGCGTGCTTGCGGGGAGCCAAGCCCAGGTCTGCCCGAGTTGCAGCTTTAGCCCCAGGGCGGCAGGGCCAGCAGCCGGCTGGAAGGACCCCAGAACACCAGCAGCTGTGATGATTCCAGAATTATCAACATAGACATGCCTAGGACAAAGTGAGAGGTTAGTGCCCTATGGACTTTGGGACCAGTATTTGAGAAACACGTCGGCTTCCTCCCCTGGGGGCTAGAAGCCGCTGAGGAGACACACCATTTTGTAGTTTTCAGAGGCAGCTCCAGCTCCTGGCCTGCGAACTGTAGGGAGATCCAGCGATCAGTCTTGCTTTAACCTCCCTGGATCTGGATTGTGATCTGGGGTGGAGGTCGTGGGTGGGTTTCCAGCTTGCCAGAAACGGAAGTCGCCCCCCCACACATTCGGGACGAAAATTCCCCTATCTGGTGGCAAAGCCATAGTGTGGCAGCAAACCCAAAAGTCAAGTAATTAACTGCCAACATGCCAAGGCAAAGGAAACAAATTAAACAGAAAAATGCAACCCTAGACTCCTATTTTGGGGGCATAGAGCGGGAAAAGGACTGTGAGGTCAGAAGTCCTGTTCCAAAAGCCCCAGGGGAAAACATGAGCAGGTTGCAGGCCATAGAGGACCTTAAGAAGGACTTTAAAAATCAAATAAGAGAAAGTGGAGGAAAAATTGGAAAGAGAAATGAGAAGGATGCAGGAAAAGTGTGAAATGAGGGTCAACAGCCTGACTGAGGAAAACAACACCTTAAAAAATAGACTAACTCAAATGGCAAAGGAGGCCCAAAAGGGCAATGAGGAGAAGAATGCCTTAAAAAGTCGAATTTGCCAGACGGAAAAAGAATCTCAAAAGTTCACTGAGGAGATTCATTCCTTCAGAGTTAGACTGGAGCAAATGGAGCTAATGACTTTATGAGAAATCAAGATGCTGTTAAGCAGATCCAAACAAATGAAAGAATAGAAGGCAATGTGAAATATCTCATGGGAAAAACCACTGACGTGGAAAATAGATCCAGGAGAGACAATTTAAAAATTATTGGACTACCTGAAAGCCATGATCAAAGAAAAAGCCTAGAAACCACCCTTCAAGAAATTCTCAAGGAAAATTGCCCTGATGTTTTAGATCCAGAGGGCAAAATTGAGGTTGAAAGAATCCACTGATCATCTCCTGAAAAAGATCCTAAAAAGAAAACTCCCAGGAATATTATAGCCAGGTTCCAGAATCCCCAGATCAAGGAGAAAATGCTACAAGCAGCCAGGAAGAAACAATTTCAATATTGTGGAAACACAATCAGAATAGCATAGGACCTGGCAGCTTCTACACTGAGGGATTGAAGGGCATTGAATATGATATTCCAGAGGGCAAAAGAGCTGGGAATGAACCCAAGGGTCACCTACCCAACAAAACTGAGTATTTTGTTTCAGGGGAAAATATGGTCATTCAGTGGAATAGAGGACTTTCAAGCATTCTTGAGGAAAAAACCAGAATTGAATAGAAAATTTGACATCCAGACACAAGAAGCAAGAGATGCCTGAGAAGGTAATCAGGGAAAAGAAATCAAAAGGAACTTATCAAAGTTGAACTATTTACATTCCTATATGGAAAAACAATAACTGTGACTGATGATATCTTTCTCACTATGAAAATAATGGAAGAAGGGTGTTTGGTCATATGAATACATATGTGAATGTGTGTGTATATGGTTACAGTTATATATGGATAGAGGGCATAGGTTGAATTTGTTGGGAAGGGAGGATACTCAAGGGGTGAAATTATGAGGTGAGAGAGGAAAGTGGCAAGAGGAGATGGGGAGAGACAGGGTAGGATAAACTATCTTATGTAGAAGAAGCAAGGGGAAGTGGCTGCAGAGGAGGGGAAGAATAGGAAGGCAAAAAGGCAAAAACACATTCTCATTGAATTTGGTTCTGGGAGAGAATGACATACATACTAAATGGGATATCTCAACCTACAGCAGAATAGGAGGAAGGGAGATGAGAGGAGGGATGATGGATGGGAGGGCATCCTTGGGGGGAGGGGAGGTTGGAAGTACCCACTATAGAAGAGGGACAGGATCATGTAGGGAATGGACCAGGTGGGGGGTGGGATGAGTGGGAGGGAATTATAAGCAGCCTTATACAATATATCTACTATGATAATGTTTTGCATAGCTAGACATGTACAACATATACTGAATTACTTATCTCCCCAGAGGGAATGGGTGACAAGGGAGGAAGGAAATGGATCTGAAATTCGAGGTCTTAAGATTAAATGTTTCAAATATATATAAATACTATTATTAATACTCTTTTGCTTGTAATTGGGAGATAAGATGTTCAGGCATTGGGACACAAAGATTCACCTTCCTCTAATGGAAAAGTCGAAGGGGGTATGGGAGAAGATATGGGAGAGAGCAGATTGGAGGAAGTGATATCTTGCGGGATTGCTATTCTGGGAGGGTGGGTAGGGGAAAAACAGGGGCGGGGAAAATGATTGTAACTCAAAATCTGGCTGAAATGAATGATGTAAAACAGAAGTTAATAAAGCATTTGTTTTAAAAAAAGGTTATAATGCCCTACCTTCCCCACAAAAGTCCAATTTTATATGGACCTTGGCCCTTCCTAAGATGTCCAGTGAATAACAGCTGTAGGCAGCAATTCTCAGTAAATAAAAGGATACAATTTCCGTTTTTGAGTGTGAAGAAAAATAGAATCTCAGATGGTGTGTATATGTCTCAGATAAAGCACTTCCACAAATAAGAATACTTGTATTACATAATCCCTACCACTTTTGTTCATTTAATGTTTAGATTGCAAAAAATTGGTGATGCAGTTTTGCTTGCTAGCATTTGTTGGACTCTACCCTAGAGATTCTTTGAGCAAGACAACTACTGCTAATGTGGATTCTTGGAAGGCCTTGAAAACTTAATCTCAGAAGATGCATACGTAGTGTTATGGTCCAAACCAGGTCTTTGTGCACTATTGCCACTGCAGTCTAAAAACATAACTGCTCCACTTTGTGGGTACATTGATTATCTCCAATATTATATTGCCTAAGTGGCCATCCTGACTGTGTTAAGTTTTTTTTGAGATAATGTGATATTGACACCCTCCTCCTCCAAATATGGTTGCAGCATCAGGCTTCATTAATAGAGTTACAGTATATAGAACAAGGGAGATGAAAGGAGATGAAAGACCTGCTTTATTATGAATTGACTAAACTATATTTACAGTGGGGTATTATATTTTATGTACCACATTTTGATGAGGCCATTCACAAACATATATATGTATATATGTGACATTTAATATATATATATATAATATATATAAATATATATGACATATAAAGGAAAGCAAAGAAATGTCATATGAGAAATGATTATCTAAACTGGGGGTGTTTAGCCTGGGGAAAAAATATTTAGAAAAGATATAACAGCTATTTTCAAACAGTTGAAAGGAGTATAACATAAACTATGAATGTGATTGATTCTCTTTTTTTTCAGATGGAAGAACTAGGAACAGTAGGTAGGAATTAAAAGGAGACAGGTTGCAGCTCAACAGAAGCAAGAAGACCTGAGCACTTGTGCATAAAAATGGATTGGGCAGCTTTATGAAGGAGTTACTCCTTTAATATCTTCAAAGTGAGATTAAGTGATTTCGCATATAGATCAGAGAGGTTGTATAGCATTAAAAGTTTTCATCCATTGGATGGGAGGTTTGTTAGATAGGCTTCATGATCCTTTCAGACTTTAAAGTTCTATAATCCTATGAAGTCTTCACTTGGTTCCCTTACCTAGGTGGATCCCCTTTTATTCTGGATCATGTACACTTACTTTCAATACTTTCATAACTTACTGCTTTACCATACTCCAATTATACCATGTCTTCTTTCCTCTTTAGCAAAGCCATATCATCCTTAAGAACATTGACCATCTTTTCCTCTTTTGAACCTCCTATTTAGTCAGGAATGGTGCTGTCCACATAGTATGAAATGAGTAAATAATTTACTTGGTATATGGACATCTCTGAAAATTATGAGAACATACACTCCTATTCATTTTTTCTGACACTAGAAACTCTCTCCAAGGCCATGTCAATAAATGGGGTCAGGTTGAACAGGAATGCGTTTGGCATTTCAGGAATCATTGTCCTTCAAGGATGTGGCTGTGGACTTCACCCAAGAAGAATGGGGGAGACTGGACCCTGATCAGAGATATCTCTACAAGGATGTAATGCTGGAGAACTATAGAAACCTGGTCTCAGTTGGTAAGTGTGGTTTTCCTATGTGACTTAGGGTTATTTTGTTTCCCCAGTCATTAAATGGTATAAAACTTCTCACCCTAAAACATTTATCTGTTTAGACATTTGAGACTGAGCAATTAGAAATTCTCAGTTCACTTTGAGGACAAAAACAGGATGTTCCTATTCCCTCTTTCCATATGAAAGTTTACTTCTTAGAGTATAAACTAGATAGCTTTGTTGTATGGTCCATAATGCTTCATCATCTCATCCTTTAGAAGTTCCAAGGAAAAAAAGACAGAACCTAATGCAGGAATGATGTTTTATATGAACATCTAAATTCTCTGTTTTTCCTTTGAGCAGGACATCAAGTTTATAAACCAAATCTGATATCCCAGTTGGAGCAAGGAGAAGAGCCTTGGATTATAGATAGAGAAATCCCAAGTTCCTTCCCAGGTAAATGAAAGACCCAAGCAGAAGAATCACTTTAAGTAACAAAAAGGGTTGTACTTTTGTAATTTTCTTTGAAGCCATCTAGGCATGTGGATAAGAATGAGGTAATTTGGCATAAACTCTCTCAAATACCTTGAGCTAATCTGATCCTCTAATATGCTGAAGTAATCTTAGAGTTGAAAGAGATCTTAGAAAACATCCAGTTCAAACTCTGGGAATACAAAGAAAACAAAATTATACAATCTTTACTCTCAAGGCACTTATATTCTATTGGGAAAGATGGCATATCCAAGTATATTTATACAGAATAAATACAAAATTAATACAAAGTAGTTATGGAGAAAAGCATTAGCAGTTGGGAAGATCATAAGTAATTGAGTTAAGAAGAACAGTTTAGGGACATGACAGGAAGATATTGAGTTCAGTTTTTGGGTATGTTCAGTTTGAGCTGATAAGAGTGCCCTTTGGGCATTTGGACATGTGGATCTTGAGCTCAAAAGGGAGATCAGAACTAGAGATAGAGATGTGAGAGCATGAAGAGTTAAAGTGGTGGGAATAGATTAGATTGCCAAATAAAGGGAGAGAAGAGAGCCAAAGAGTGGAGAATGCCTACACCAACAAGATAGAGAAGATCAGAAAGAGAAGATGTGATTATAGATGTAGGAGAAAAACCAGGATTATGTGGTGTCCCTGAACCTGAGGAAAAAAAAAAGAATCCATTAGAAAGTGGAGGTCAGTAATGTCAAAAGCTGGAAAAGAGATCAAGGAGAAGATTTTAAAAGTCAGAGCTAGACTAGTAAATGATTCACAGGGTTATTCTTCCCCAGCATTCAGGGTAGAATTTAGAGCTTCGACATTTGGGGGTTTGTGCCTCCATGACGTCTCTTTTTAAGACACACAGATAGATGTTCCTTGATTGATTAGGCAAGACTGCTTTAGACTGTGCTTTAGCATTTTGGGCTTCAGGAAGAAGAGGGGCAAAATGCTTCAGAAAAGATGTCCAATACTCCCAACTTTCCCAAGATCCCATGAAGATAGTGGCCCTTACAATACTAAAGTACACCTTGGAGTAACAGTTTATAGGTGATCATTTATAAGATAGGAAATGACATATCAAGCAAAAAATGTCCTGGCTAAAACAATTTCATAGATTCCCGTGGGACAAAGTCAGTGGCACAGGTCCAGCACTTCCTTCAAAAAATGTGTTTTGATTATCCCTATATTCATAATCATTAAGCATTTTTTTAATACTTGCAATGTGCCACGCACTGTGCTAAGTGCTAGGTACACAAAGAAGGGCAAAAACAGTCTCTGTCCATCCAAATGGGGAAAAAACATGCAAATAACTATGTAGGAGTAAGATATATATGGGGTAAAATTGGAGATAATCTCAGAAGGCACTTACTTAAGAGGGACTGGGAAAAGTTTCTTGCAAAAGGAGATTTTAGCTGAGACATGAAAGAAACCAAGGAAAACTAGGAGGCAGAGACAGGAGGAAGAGTGCCAGGCCTGAGGGACAGTCAATGAAAATGCACACAATTGGGATATAGGGTGTCTTGTACAAGGAACATCGAAGAAGACCACATTCATTAGATCACAGAGTGTTTGGAAAGGAGTAAGGCGTAAAAAAGCTAGAAAGGTAGGAGACTTGGTCCAGGTTATAAAAGGCTTTAAAAACCAAATAAATCAAGAAGGCTAAGGATTTAGAAAAGCCTATTAGTTTTGGCAATTAAGAGATCATTGGAAAGAGCAATTTCAGCTGTATGGTGTGGTCAAAAGCCAGACTGCAGAATTAAGAAGAGAGGGAGAGGAAAGGAAGTAAAGGCATCCAGTATATATATCCTTTCAAAGACGTTTGGCCATGAAAGGGTATATTTGTAGGCACCAAGAAAACAGCTAGTAATCAAAGAGGGATTGAAGATTAGTAAGAGAGGGGATGATAGAGCAATCTGGAAGTGAAAGTGGGAAGAAATAGGATCACTAGTGGATGTAGAGAGGTTTGCCTTGGCAAAGGAAGGGCTACTTCTTCATGTATAATGGGTAAAGGAGGAAGTAGTGGTGAAAGGTAACTTGGTAACATGATATGAGAAAGAGAAGGTAAGAGAAATTTTTGACAAATGGCCTATTTTTTCAGTGAAACATGGCAAGTTTCTCAGCTGATAGGGTAAGTTCAAGACAAGATATGAAAAGTCTGAGGAAGGATTAAAAGGTTTGGAAAAGCTGCTCTAGTGAGTGGAAATGAATTGATTTAAGGCCATATAAAAGGCTTGCCTTGCTGCAATAAGGGGTAAGGCCCCAGGTCAAATTATAAAACAGAAATTTGTATTGAACCCAGTCAAGTACAATTTCATGATTTTCTCTAGTTTTATTCAGTAGCACACAAATAGGAACAAGGTAGGAATAATAGGACTAATCCAAAGCTGGGGTTTGGCAGGAAAAGATTGTTAAGAAGACTCAAGAAGTGGAGGATGGTATACAGTTGAACTGGTTCACCAAGGTATCGAAAAAGAGGATGGAGGAGACTATAACTTGTGCAAAGGTGATGACCTGGGAAATAACATGAAGGTTAGATGGATTAGAAGTCAGAGTGAGAATGAAAGACAGGATTAAGGGTTATGAGACAGAGGGAAAGATGTAATAATAGAAGATTGTGATCAGATAAAGGAGTTTTGGAGTATATGGGAGGAGAACACTTGTGAGTAATGGCAAGATCAAGGGTATGATCACCTCTGTGTAGTTGAATTGAAGTGAAGGAGGAAATCATGAAAATTTAGTAAGTTTAAGAACTGGGATGTTACAGTGCCTGAGGGAGTATCAATGTAAATGTTGAAGTCCCCTAGTATCAGGGTAAGAGCTGTGGAGGAGAGACACTGAATTCATTGAAGGAGGAAGGAGAGTGTCCTGGAGGTTGGTAGATAATAGTTACCGGAGTCTTCACTGGATAATAAATATAAATTGAATGAACCTCAGAGAAGGAAAGGTTATCTCCTCATCACTGCCCCTTTCTCCCTTTTTCCACTCTTTCCCCAGACTCCAGGGCCATATTTGAAACTTCTCAGAGCATTGTACTCATTACAATATATTTGTTCTCCTTTTCTCATTGTAGTGATTCCTTTCTTATTGCCTAAGAAACAGCATAGAGTTAGATTTTTCTTTCTTTCAGACTGGGAGATCAGACCAGAAACCAAGAAGTCAGCTGCAAAGCAAGATATTTCTGAAGAGAAATCATCCCAGAAGGTAACAGTGGAAAGATTCCCAAGGGATAGTATATGGCACTCTAAGCCAAGTGAAACCAGGAGATTCGAAGACCAGCTTGGGGCCCCACAAGAAATGCATGAGAGATATCTAAAACAAACAAGAGTTGCCCAGAATAAAATCCTACCTGAGAAGAAAGCCCCTGAATATAATCAGTTTAATCTGGACTCAGTAATTATTATGGAACAGAGTGTTCCCACTAGAGAGAGATACCATGAATATGATATATATGGAAAAACTTTTGAATGTGATTCAGACCTAATTAGCCATCAACAAATCTGTGTACCGAAATCTTATGAATGTACTGAATGTAGGAAAATTTTCAGTAAAGGTGCACTCCTTACACAACATTGGAGAGTCCATACTGGGGAGAAACCCTATAAATGTAATGACTGTGAAAAAGCTTTCAGTAAGGCTACACTCCTTATACAACACCAGAGAATCCATACTGGAGAGAAACCTTATAAATGTAATGAATGTGGAAAAGCCTTCAGCCAAAGTATATGTCTTACTCGACATAAAAGAATTCACACTGGGGAAAAACCATATGAATGCAATGAATGTGGGAGAGCCTTTAGACTGCGTGGACACCTTACTCAACATCAGAGAATTCATACTGGAGAGAAACCCTATAAATGTAGTGAATGTGAGAAAACTTTTAGTCAGAGTACAGACCGTACTCAACATGAAAGAATTCATACTGGAGAGAAGCCCTACAAGTGTATTGAATGTGGGAAAGCCTTTAGATGTAGTACACATCTAACTCAGCATCAGAGAATTCATACCGGAGAGAAACCTTATGAATGTAGTGAATGCAGAAAAGCATTTTGTGATAGGTCATCCCTTAATAAACACCAGAGGATTCATACTGGAGAGAAGCCCTATGAATGTAGTGAATGTGGGAAAGCCTTCATTCGAAGTTCAGACCTTACCCAACATTACAGAACTCATACTGGTGAGAAACCTTATGAATGTAATCAGTGTGGAAAAGTCTTCAGCCTACATGTACATCTTACTCGACATCAGAGAATCCATACAGGAGAGAAACCTTACAAATGTATTCAATGTGGGAATGCTTTCAGGCACAGTTCAGCCCTGGTCAGACACCTGAGACTTCATAGTGGAGAATAATCCTAGGAATTTAGTAAATAAAGTTTCTTTTGGACTTAACCCATATGCAAATACCCTATGTTCGTAATACAGCTATGATTTTGTTTGGTATACTTAAATGAGAAATATGCTGCTTCTTTCCACACTGTATATCTCTCTCCCATAGTATATCCCCAATTTTTATAAGGGGTTCTCATCCAATAGCAGTTACTCTTAAAACCAGTTTGTTTAATGATTAATTTAACAGTAATTTGATTATAAGCATTTTACATTGCTAGGTAGTTTTATATTTTTTTTTACCCATTTTTTTGTTTTGGGACTCCTAAACATTTTTGCTTTTTTTTTTTTTTTTTGGTGCTGAAACACCAAAAGTAATGTGCAAGTCCTGGGTTAAAGAAGGGTAAAAGAAGTTGATCATTAGATGTACTGACTTTAAGCAAAATTGGCTTGCTTTCCTTAGCACTAGAATTATATTGGTGTGCATAAGGACTGGACTTATTTCCAGGTTTTCTTTAAAGATACAGAAATCAATTTATTTTAAAAATAAAATCATTTCTAGACAAGTATACTTCATGAAGCAGTCTGTTGAAGCATGGAAAGTTGGTTATGTATATTAGTAAAAGGACTACTACCCACAGTGGTAAAATCAGAGCTGGAAGGGATTTCAAAGATCACCTCTTCCAACCCTCTTATTTTATAGATGAGGTAACAGGCCCAGGAAGGATAAGTGACTTCCCAGGGTCACACAGCTAAGGAACATTAGATGAGGTATTTGAACCTATGCCTCCTGACTAGTATCAATGGCTTTAAGAAAATAGCCTTTGGGGGCAGCTAGCTTGCACAGTGGATAGAGCACCGGTCCTGGAGTCAGGAGAACCTGAGTTGAATTTTGGCCTCAGACACTTACTGTGTGACCCTGGGCAAATCACTTAACCTTAATTGCTTTGTTTCTCCCCTTCTTCCCTCAAAAACAAACAAACCAAAAAAAAAAAAAAAACAAAACCCCAGTCTTTGAGAGCAAAAGAAATGAATACATAAAGGCAGCACTCATGGTTATGGCAGGTTATATTACTGGAAAGAAATGTTTTAAATTTAATATGAGTCTCATCAGTTTTCATGTAGGAACAAATAGGTGTCACATTCCTGTCAACATCCCGATCAATTTTTTTATAGCAGAACAAAATGTTTATAGAGAACAAAAACTATGTCATTAAATTTTATTGGTATAACTAAATGATATGAAGTTTTATAAAGTACATAATTTGATTCAACAGGGCAATTCAATAATATAGCTAAAATTATATTTAATGAGAGATGAGAATATATTCTATCAAATTCGTATCTGGCCTCCTGACTTAATTTGAATTGTAGCAAATAAGAAGATGAGGGAGAACTTCCATTCACAAAATTCAGATTTCTTTTGACATGATTTTTATAGGCACTTAGGGTAAAAAAAAAGTTTTTTCTGAGACTGACTTGAGATATCTGTTACTTTTATCTTCTTACCATGAATTACTCCACAGGAATTAAAAGATCACAGTGTTGACCTTTCTGCTATTCAATAATGCAGTGTCTCTGCTGTTTTGGATCTACCATTTTTTCGTCACTGATAGCTTTATCTTGTACTTTAATGTCAGGTGGGGCACACCTGCCCTTCAAATCAATGAACCAGCCCTTGCTGGAACTGAATTTTTCATTCTTTGGTCTCTTAGCATGCTGTAGATTCTTAAAAAATAAAAACCCTCAAAGCTTTGGCATTGTATTGAAATACAAAGGCCGCCATCATGATTCCGAATCCACAAAATGGAAAAAAAAAACCGTGTAGGGCATTGGAGTTCAAATCCTTGATCTGCTGCTTACTACTTGGGTGATCTTGAACAAGTCACATTATGTGTCTAAGCCTTTTCTTCCTCATTCTTAAAGCAGTTAGACTAAATGATCTCTGAGGCCACTTTCAGCTCTGATCTATGATTCTTTTACCTCCCCACATGAATATATCTTCCTTAGTTTCCATAATCATGCGTGTTGTCTTGGAATAGTGGATTGCAATTTGAATCTCTGTTTTTCCTTGTTTCCAGGAATTTTTGAGGATACCATATGAGGTATGGTAGATTGTATAACACTACTCAGTTATTTGGGGAAAGAAGTATATGTTGGTATAATTGCTATATGTTTCATGTATTTGTGTTTGTATTTATATTTGAATTTGTAACTCTGTAAAATTTTATATTTCCTGATTATTGGAAAAGTAAGACTTCTTTGCTATTTCTGTATTACAATGTAATAATGAGAGGCTTGCGGAGCCATGAACCTGGATGGTATACTCTAGAGAGTCCAAGAGCTTATTTTATGCTTTGGGCAACATTAGAATCCAAGTCCAGAGATGCATGGTGTTCTAGACCCTAAAGATTACTGCAACTAGGAAGATTCAGCTAAATAGGTTGTTTCACTTAAATTGAACAAGGATAGAGACTATGGGATGAGAAGATAAAGTAAACTTTCAAGGAAATCTAAATATTTTGGTCTTCAGCCAAGGGGTATTCGAAATACAAAATATGAAACCTGAAGGGAGAAGATGATTTGGGGATTTGGTAAGCAAATCTTCATCAGAAATCAAAGGAGCAAAACTTTTCCATGGCTATATACCATTGACTGTCAACCATAGGTTGAAATTTTCCTATGACTAATCTAACTGTAGTAACACAAGGAGATATAACACATATGTATAACCTAGCCCTTTCTCCCCACCCCACCCCGCCACTTACCAAGTGAGAAAGGTAGGACTGGGAAGGCCCTAAAGTGTGCTCATTTCTAGTGCTAAACATCCTCTTAGTTGGGAACAATCACATAGGGACAACATGGAGAAGTGGGTAGAGACTGTGAAAGCACATCTCTCATACCATGTAGCATGTCAAGATTGACAGATGAGTCTGGTACTTCAGATTCAAGGTTGGAATGAGATGAGACTCTCAGAGAACATAAAGCAGTAAATAGAAATAGGTTAGTAGCCATAGCATGGAAAGGATACCCAACAAGGAAATAACATTTGTCTCAAGTAGATGTAATCCCCCTAGTCTCCACACAGAAATGTATCTGATTAGTAGGGCGTGGTGTCGTGAGTTAGTTGGAACATACACCAAGTCTATAGGTGACCAAGAAGCCACATCAACCTTAACCCCTTGGTCAAACACCTTTCAGGGTCAGTTTATCCCATGTGGCAGTCACTTTTACAGATACTGCTCCTACCATACCTCTCATGACAAGGAACTAAAGATCTTCTGCAGGATTTCTTCTCTCTTAAAAGGATATAGGACTGTTACTAGACACCCTTGATCTCTGGAATTGGAAAAGCTTGGTACAGGCAGCACAGGGGTAGAGGAGGGGACTACACCAGAAAGATGGAAGAAAAAATATCAAGAGCTCCCTGCAGAAATGATCCAATGTGGAACAGACTGAAGAGTAGGAATCTCAGACTTTGCTTTTCCCGCTTTGGGAGAACCAAGTCTCAGATTTAATTATCTGGTCTACATGGCAATGCAATCCACAGTTGTTTTCCCTAGTGATGAATAGCAGGAACAGCTTCAGAGACATTTGGGGCCATAGTACAGATGGTGACACTTTTAGCCCAGTCACCAATTATCACACATCAAAATCATCTGTAATAAAGTAGTTATGAGGTCATTACTCTCTTTATATGTAGTCTGAAAAGATGCAAGCATTTATTCCAAGACTTTTCCTGAACTACAGCCTTAGGAAACAGAACTGGATGATCAAAGACTTCCTTACCTCCCCAGACCTCTCCTTTCTAGGAAGCTCCATTGGGATGGTAACATGAAAACTTTTACGCTTTAGAGGCTTCTGCTAAGGGGCTGCCCACTTCTTTGAAGAGAGCTGAATAATTCTCATCTTCACTGAAGAATTAAGGATTACTATTAAGTTAGTTAAGGGATCCCCCTTTATTCCAAGTAAATGGAAATTCATCATCATGCAGAAACAATTTTACCTCCTCCATTCTGTTGGGAACCCTAGCATTTCCCAACAATACCACATCTTATTTCCCTAAACTCTTTCTGGGAAGGAATCATGTCAACCATCCTTGGGGACAGGAGGCCCTACCATTTGAGGAGAACCTGAGCCATTTTCCAAGATTTATGGAGCCACCTGAGAGGGCAAAAGCCTCAAGTCTTGGACATTTACAGGTGACAGAATAAGGAAGGGCCAGGGAGGGGTCAACCAGAACTATGTCCAAAAGTATTCTTATCAGGTAAGTCCTAGAAGCTGGGTCTAAGAAACTGCTGAACTAAAGAAACTTTCTTCCTATACTGTCATTGATTCATCATGACTATGGCTTCTGGGAAGTGGGACATTTGACTCCTGGTAGTCAATGATAACCAAGCTGATTATTAATAATAACAAATATCTTGCCCTAAGATGGGAAAAGAAAGCCAATTGCCAGTTTAGGACAGGTATAGGACCAAATGCATTTTCAAAAACACTCTACCCGGGTGGTGTTCTAGATTGTGTCCAGAATCATCTAGGTTCTTATCCAAGGAGAGTGAAGATAAAAGCAAAAAGTGTTACTGAATAGTCTCAGACATACAAATAGAAAAAAAGGCATTAATGAAATAAAAAAAAAAAAACCACTTGAACCATGGATAGGACAGGTATAGCAAGGAGCATGACAATTATGCAAATCCCCATAGTGCACTGTAAGCTTCAGGGTGCAATCCACCTTCATTACTGGCCACACTGGTTTGCTGGAAAGAAAGTTGGTTTAATAAAATACTCTAGTATACATTTTCATAACTTGAGAGAAAATGGTTTCACCTACACCTGGGATTAGGTATCATTTAATTTTTAAGTACTTGGAATGGCTTGGGCAGTTCCATAACTAACATATAGGTTGCTGAAAGAGCCCATGGAGGTTCCAGCTCCCAAGACCCTATCATGTCCTTTCCCTTGGAGTCCTGCCTGAAAAGTTTGCCCATGGACTTGGGGGCCCTACTAGGCCCATGGTGGGGGGAGGGGAGACTACCAGTGTCCAGAAGCCTCTTACATACAAACAGAGCAGGAAACTTTAAGGAATGCCTTAGACTTGGGTAGGACTGAAAAGACTTTATAGCTCTTGGGTTGGATTTTGTGATATTGTTTTATCTGAACCTTCATAGGGTAAGGATTAGTTGTCTCTATTTAATTTCATGTGTAGGAGCCATATCCAAAGCTAAAGGGGTCAGGGAAAGGATACTGTGGGAAGTTTGAGGAGAAACTAGAAAATTTGGAACTTGAAACTAGAAAACTGCTGTGGAGAGTGGGATAGTGACTTGATTAGGAAGTAGAATGATTGTCTTGCTGGAGTGAGGGCCCAGGTGAGAAAAATTAATATATTTGTAGTAGACCCAGTTGGTATATGTAGCTCATATTAGCTCTAAGGATCCTTTTACTAACTTGCATTACTACAGATGTCTTAGGTTCTAGAACAAGACTTCATCTACCCCCTTGCTATTCTAGGGGTTCCCCTGAGGATTAAGGGGTGATTTTCTAATGACATTGTATTGAGCCCCATCTGATGTGCTTTCCCTCAAAGATTATCACTTGAGATTTTAACCAGCCTTATTTAGCTTTTAGAAGTATTTGCTAATGTGGCAGTGAGTACAGTTAATATAAAACATATCCCCAAAAGTTTGTGACAAACCCTTGTACAAGTACATAAAATCCTGGGGAAAGTAGGCTCAAACTTACAGAACAATTATGGCAGAGGAGGAATTTCATGCCTTCTAGTTGCTGGAAACCTTTTTTCTTCCCTTCATAGGAACTTGAGAAGTTCCCCTGAGGCATGGTATAGTTTCTTTGCTGGACTCCTCGTATAGCCATGAATCTATGTCCTCTGGCCTTCCCAAAAGACACTGCCATCAGCTGATAAGGGATGCTGCTAGGACACTGATGGGATGATACAAAGTTAAAAATCTTTCTGACTCAGATGAAGCTCACAAGGCCCTCCACTGGCTAAAGAGAGGTAGAGAAAACAGTAGTAAGAGAGACATGTTCAAGGCTGAAAACAAGTCCTCTCTCTCAAGTGCTTCCTTAGGAGTTTTAGTGGAAAGCTACACTAACTTGATAATTTCTAGATGGCTACTGAGGCACAAGCAAGTGTCCAAATTCTTTCCAGACAATTATTCCAGTCCCAACAACTTTTAGTACTTAGTCTGACAGTCTAATGTTGATAGAAAAACTAATCACTTACATTAAGTGGAGTGGGATGGCATGAGGTGCCTTGAGTAAATCAATCAACCTTATTCTTGTTGGAAAGGGGAAGAGGTTGGAATGTGAAGTCCTCCAGCTCCTTCAGCAACATGTAAGAATGAAGATTCTATATTCTTTAGATATGGCTTCTAGGGTCCATCTTTGTATGAACTAAAACCCCAGCATTGTATATTGTAGGTACTTACTATTTTCAATATGATTTCAATAATATTTTCAACTTAATCCTGTTTGCCTCAGTTTCTCATCTGTAAAATGAGCTGGAAGAAGGAAATGGCAAACCATTCCAGTATCTTTGCCAAGAAAATTCCAAATGGGGTCAACAAAGAGTCAGACACAAATGAAACTACATCAAAAATATTTTCAATAAATTTTAAATTCATTTTAAGGAAGCTAAGTGACACACTGGATAGAGGACTGGGTCTGGAGCCAGGAAGACCCAAATTCAAATCCAGTATCAGATACTAGTTCTATGTGACCTTGGATGAGTCATTTAACCTGTATGTCTCAGTTTCCTCAACTATAAAATGGAGAATACAAGAGTACCTACCTCACAGAGTTGTTCTAAGAATTCATTAATATTTGTAATAGCAGGGTGCCTGACACATGGTAGACCCTACATAAAGACCCTTACCTCCCACCCCCAAGAGCTTTGCAAACCTTAAAGCACTACATACCATATTTCACTGCATAATTGTTGCCACCACATAATAACCGTTTTTTTAAGTCCAAAAATTGGTTTATAAACCTTCATTGCATAATCATCTCATAGCATGATTCTGTTCACCATGATGCTTAAAATGTAAACAGCAGCAATGTATTCACCAGTGGCACATAGATACCCATTTATCTCTAGAGCATTGCAAGCCATGAGCCTAGAATTCTCAGCACACTCATACCATTTCCAAAAGCCAACTTGCATGGTTTATTTAGAATGATATAGTACCAACAGTATTGTCATTCAGCCCAATGAAGAGCCATAGATGTAAGGGTAGTGGGGAGAAGGAGTGGAAGACAAAGCTGCCATAAGTCATGGGATATAGTAAGATTTGCATTTCCCCAATTTTAACATATATTCACACAAGTATTCTGTACATCCTAATCTTGCACCAAAGACAGTTTAGTAATACCAGCACACTTTTATAAAGCTTCACATAATGGTTGCACCCACTTTTGGCAAAAATTCAGCATAAAATCTACGATTATGCAGTGAAATATAGTAAATGCTAGCAGTGGAAGCCTTATCTTATTCCCCCATTGTATTCTCCATAAGTTAGCATAGGTGTGATTTAGTTGCATTCAGACTCAAAAGACCTGGGTTCAAGTCTTTTTATCACAGCAAAGTTGTGTGAATTCCTCAGTCTTGGTTTCTTGCTCTATAAAAGAGCATTATCTATTAATATTTTCATTATTACAGTGCTATTGTGAGGATCAAATGAGATAATAAACCCAATGAAAAAGTCTCTGTCACCATTAATTGTTACATAACTGAGTTATTACATTAACCTACCCCATAAATTTGCTGACAAAAGAAATAAAGGATCAAAATGTTTATTTTTTTATTCCTCCTTAATTAATAATTAAGTTGCAATCTTCCCTCGAGGTCGTGCTTCCATTTCCGTTTCCGTTCCGGAAAAGGAAGAAGTCGATTGACGGACAGAGGCTCTTGAAAGGTGGAGCGAGGACAGAGACTGCATTCTGATTGGTGCAGAGACCATTCGCTTCCCCGCCCTTCTTCTTGATTTAAGGGGTACTGCGAAGCTTAACTCTTGCCTTAATTTCTTCGGTAAGACGATCAAAGCAGTCTTTCACCTGTTAGGAAGGGATAGGACGTGGCCCTACCAACCACTAGGACCTACTCGAAAAGACTTTCCACAGCAGCAAAGCAGAAGGGCCCCAGCCAGTCTGGAAGTTGTAGTCCTTTGGTTTTCTAAGCGCAGGCGCACTTTCGAGACTTGCCGGAGGATGCGCGCTCGTTCCCGTCGCCATGATTGGTTCTTCATCCGGAACCAGTCACTTATCCGAGGTCAGTAGGGGTGCCTGGGCCAGGTATTTAGTGACCCAACCCAATCCTTGACCCCGCCCCAAGCCGGAGCTGGGCGGGTCCGGGAGGGTTCCGGGACCTAGTGAGGGAAGGGGGCTGGTTTGTATAAGAAGGAGGAAACTGCTGTGTGTAGCTGATGAACGTCATCCCTTCCCAAAGCTGTTGAGGCTGTCCGACGAAGCCGCTGGGCTTCCACCCGTTCAGGGACCAGCCCCTGATGTCCTCCCCCTTGTATATACAGCACATGTGCTGGTACAGAGCCTTAAACACAGCCGGTGCCCATTAGATCATATCCTTCGTCTTCAGGTCACCGTGTATTCACTTGTATGCCCTTTACACCCTTCCCATCCCACCCCTAGAGAATGTAATCTCCATGAAATCAGGGGCTGTCGTTTTTGTACCCGTATCCCTCGTGCTTTGCATATATAGTAAGTGCTATTAAATGTTTGTTGAATTAAGTTAGATATTTTATGAAAGCATAAAACTCATCATGCGCCCATTTGTTAACCTGGCTCTCTCTTCGATGTTATGTAGAAATTTGAGGCTGATACTTCTGGTCTGCTAATTTTATCTTCTCTCTGTATCCACAGCAGTCCTACATAGAATCTGTAGTTACCTAGCCTGGAGCTTCAGAAGAAAGGTTCTTGCTGAATAGACAGAGACCTCAGCCCCTGAGTGAAAATCGAAGATAATGTGACTGACCGCCCCTGTGACCCTTAGGCCTTCAGGAACAAACAGGAATCAGGCCCAGAAGCAAACCCATTTGGCCTTAGACTTTTGGCAAAAAACTTCAAGAGGGAGCTGGTCCTTAAGTAGTTGATCAGTTTATAACCATCTTTCCTGGCTAAAGAGGACTGGAGTGACTTAAGAATATCTGGAATAGGAAGTGTGACCTTCAAGGATCTGACCCAAATGCTTGGGGAGAAAGGTGAGACTTAAAGAAGCAGAGAAGAGGTATGGGTGGGCCAGAGAAGTTATAGACCAGTTGCTAGGGCTTTGTCCTATTGAAAAGTAAACATTCTTGGGAAGACTAGGTGGCGCCGTAAGAGCGCCAGCCTAGGAATTGGGATGACTCGGGATGGAATCCGGCCTCAGAAAATGAGCACCTACACATAAATCATGACAAGCCGTGTAACCTTGAGCAAGTTACTTAACCCCAATTGCTTTAAAAAAAAAAAAAAAGAAAAAGAAAAAAGAAAAGTAAACATTCTTTTATCTGGAATTAGCTTTCTTTTTAGGAAGTTTGTTCAATAAAGGAAGTACCCTACTTCCTGGATTGGGGCATTGTATGGAAATAAAATTCACCTAGCATTGCACTCTTACTCAACATTTGCCAAATGATGATTCTGGAAGGGGCCAAAAGCAGACAAAATATTGTCAACCAAAGCTTAGGTTAGTAAAAATGGAAATTCTGAGACTGTGAATCCTGAAACAAAAGCATATAGCAAACCACTTTGTCATTAATGGGTACTCTATAAGGTAGTGGATATCATATTTATAAAACTTTCCAAACTGAGCTTCAGCTGGTCTGCTTGACCTTAAAAGTGATCTCTGGCTAAGACTATAAGTGTAATACCTAGAACCTGCTAGGACCACAGGCATGGAATGTAGCCCAAGCTGACATTAGTCACACACATTAGTTTATACATATCTTATTTGTACATATTTATTTGCTGATGTCTCCCCATTAGATGGCACGTTTCTTGAGGGCAAGGACATTTACGTCTTTTTGTATCCTTAGCATTAAGCACAGTGTGTGTAACACAGTAGGCATTTAATAAAGGATTATTGAATGAGAATATCATGGATCCATTCTTATCCTGACTAGCAGGTGGGACTACTTACTACTAGGATCCATTTGACTTTTCTTTTCCTCTATAAGATGTGTGGAAATCATAGCCAATTGCACAGTGAAGATTTCTAGTCTATTGCATCTGGACACTAAAAGGCAGGAACATCTCATGATTTGTTCCTCTTCCACAGTTCAATCTTCTCAGAAATATGCCTTTATCCAAGAGGGAAATATTGAGGAGCAAAGAAAGACCTCTGAATTCCTAACAGCCAGGTTCCAGGTGAGTTGAGAATGTCTTTTCCCTCTTTCTAACTCTTTCTTTTTCTGCCCTTAAAGAACATCTCCTGTTTGAGGAAAGAACATTTTCTTCCAGTACCTAGGAGTATGCCCCATCCAGAAGGGAGCTCTAGTCATTCTGTTCTAGGAGACTAGAACTGTGTCCATCTTATGTAGTGTCATTTCAAAGTGGCCCTCTCCTTGTCACTAGGTATTCACCCATATATAAAGTTATTTAGTCCTACTATGTGCCCAACACTGTGGGTCTGTGAATAAGAAAAAAAAAAGGATGCAAAAGACATAATCCTTATCCTCCAGGGCCTGACACTTGTTTTTGTTTTTGTCGAGGCAATTGAGGTTAAGTAACTTGCCATGGATCACATAGCTAGTAAGCATCAAGTGTCTGAGGAAGATTTGAACTCAGATCCTCCTCCTGACTCCAGGGCCAGTGTTCTGTCCACTGTGCTACCTAGTTTCCCTGGCCTTGCACTTTAATTGGGGGATAATTAGATATAATATGTACAAGAAATAAGTCAAACATTTAACATAGGTAAAAGTTAATACAACAGGGTATATGAGACAGGGCCAAAATAAATAGCGTAGATAAGAAATATCAAAAAGATTTAAAGGAGAGTATAGGCAACAATGGGCAGGGAGGGCTTTCTTAAAAACTAGAATTAAGTTGATCTAAAAATGGGTAGAGCATGGCATTTCAGATAAAGAGAATCTCTTGCTTAGTTAAAAGGCTTGGAACTCTAGTGAGTCCTATGTAGGATCCAGGTAGATAGGCACTGTCAGTTTATTAAGCACTTGATCAGGCATTATGCTAAGTTTTAGGGATACAAATATAAGCAAAAAGAAGATAGTCCCTTCCTTCAAGGAGCTTACATTCTAGTGAGGGAAGACAGCGCATGAGGAAACTGAGGCAAACAGGCTTAAGTGACTTGCCCAGGGTCAGAGAGCTAGCAAGTGTCTAAGACCAGATTTGCTAGCAAGTGTCTAAGACCAGTCAGTTTTTCTGACTCTGGGTCTAGCACTCTATCTACTGTGCCACCTAGCTGCCCAAAATGTTGACTGTTTTCTAAAATATGGTCTCTTCTTGAGACCAGATCAAACTTCACTGGTTCTCCTTTGCCACAATTCCCCCTCCCTAGAGAAAGGGGGAAAATGTCCTTGTAGCAAATATTTTCTTTTCTTTTTTTTTTTTGGTCAGTTAATAAACATGTATCAAGTACCTGCTATGTACCAGGCACTATGCTTAGCAGTGAGGATACAAAAAGAGGCAAAAGATAGTCCCTGTCTTCAAGAGGCTCACAATCTAATAAAATATTTATTTTTAGTACTGTAATACATGGTAACCAAATACACTATGAAATAATGTTTCATGTTGCCTTTGGTTACATCACTAAACCTAATCCTACAACCGTGTGTGTGTGTGTGTGTGTGTGTGTGTGTGTGTGTGTGTGTTAAATATTTTCAAGCAAAATTAATCCACACAGTGACCTTCTACAAAAAATCTATGCCTCTTTCTGTACCTTGAGTTCAGCCCTTCCTTCTGTGAGTTTTTCTCCTCATTTCATTCTGTTGTTTACTTTGCTTAAAATTGGTTCATATTACGCAGGATTCTCTGAAATCTTCTCTTTCATCATTTTTTACAGTGCACATTACATTTATATGCCACAATTTCCAGCCATTCCTCAGTTGTCTAAGAGGCACGCAGCACTTATCATTGGTAGTCCCTGGTGTTTCCAATGACTCTACCCTTGGAGCTTTCTGAACACTATGGGACTTTCTTATGGGAGCTTTCCATTGTTTTGCCCCCTGCACAGAGTCTTTTGGGCTACATGTCCCTGGTTCTACTGGGAGCCTTTAGGTGCTGGCACTGACTTTGCTGGCAGGCCTCTTTTTCAGATATCACAAGACTTCTGGCTGATTTTTTTTGAGCTTGATATAGGAAAAGTCATTTACTATGACTTTTCTTTTTTAATTGTTCTTTGGTTTAGTTCAAATGTCTGGTGTTTACCTAGAGTTGCAATGTTGAAGCTAGGAGGTCTGCTTCCCATTCAAGCCACCTTCCATCCTATATGAAAAAATTTTCATACAAAAAATAGTCCTAGTGCTGTCCTTGATTAAAATGGCTTTTATGATGACTGTCCAGAAATATTTCAGGGTGTGGTAAGGCCTATCTCAGAAACCCGAAAGGGGAGTTTATTGGTATGTTCTGAAAAATTGACATTTTCACTTTCCTTGAGAGAAAATGAAATTCTTAGATCTGCTTCTCCCATTTAAATAATACACACTCTAAGTTTCTTTGGGCTTTTTATTAACTGCAAATGAAACATGATGATACTTGTTTATGTCACTCTTAAAATATTACATACATGAGGGAATCCAAATTCTCAGTGCTTTGCAAGAAAATATGCTACATCCTTCTTGCATTTCCTGAGTGAGCCCAGTGAATCTTACTGACACATATTCTGCTCATTGGTTCATCTGGTTTGGATCACTATGAAGTGAACCAGTAATTATTATAGTCATATTGATCAAAATTTCTATTCATGATCAATATCATGATCATGATATTTAAAACAAAACTAAAAGAACAGAAATTTCATTTTCCAGTTTTTAAAGTCATAAGATTTAGAGTTAAAAGGAAGCTTAGAAGTGTTCTAGATTCATTTGGGAACAAGAAATAATCAGGTTTTAGGAACTTAAAATCCACATAATGAATAATTTTAATATTTTTTGACTCCTATGCAAATATATAATACTTGTAATGGTTACCTCTAAAGTATAGGATCTTGTATCAAGATTGAAACTATAAACTTATAGAAGCCTTGCAATATAACTTGACTAAGTTATATTGCATGGAATCCTGTTCAGTGATGTGAACAAACAATAAACATTTACTAAGGGTCAACTCAATATAAGGCACTGTGAACAAAAAGAGTCTCTGCCTTCAAGAATCTTATATTTTTCCTGCCAGAATATGAATAAAAGTTTGGTAAGAAATGTTTAATATTCTGAAAAATTGAACATAATTTCGTATCACAAATTCCCAGCACATTACCATTTTTTGAAAATTGAAAAGCAAATGTAATTTCCTTTATTTCAGTCCAAAACTTTTTTTCAGTCTGTCCACTCCTTTTGCCTTAGTAAGTATAGATTCCATCAATATATGGCAAATCCAAATGTGTTGCATGGCCGTATTAGCTTTGGGAAATGCCAACTATAGGAACTGGATAATTTAAAATATAAGAATAGCATTTATATTAAAGAATATATTCCAAATGGGAAAATTAGTATTATCATATCTATATGTATATATGTATACACACATATATTTTATATACACATATACACTGTTTTGTCTATAATAGCTCAACTGTGTTATACAAATTAGTGTTAAATATGAATGTATTGCCTGGTACCATTGTCATTCTCAGACAAACTAAACCTCATACCTTCAACACAGGGACTAGTCTATTCACATTTTAATAACTAGGTTCAAGTTAGGTATAAAGTACACTGTTGGTTACAACACTAGGAATGAATGAATGAAAAAGATTTATTAAGCACTTAGTATGTCCTAAGCACTGGGGATATAAGTATAAATGTGAGACAGACTCTGCCGTCAAGGAACTTGCATTCTAATGGTAGAAGCAACACATAAGGACTTGGAAATGGAGTTTTGGTTTGGTTTGAGAAGTTAGAAATGTAGATGAAAACAATAGATGTTGATACACCTTTTCTAGAGGCAATATAATGTTGACTGATTCCTCTTCTCAGAGGAAGAGGTAGAAAGAGGCATGTGGGGAAGGATGGAAAATGGCAGGGGAAGGTAGATGATGAGAATACATGGTTCAAAGAATATAGAACTGAATTGGCAGAATAAAGTTAAGAAGGTTCAGCAAACTTAATCACATGCAAGACTCTAGATGAGGCTCAGGGGAAACAAAGATTTATAGGACACAGACCCTACTGTCAAGGAGCTCACAATCTAATGAGTAAAAGGAGAAATACACCAAAACTTTTGAATCAGGAAGAAATGAGATTGGTTGCAAAGGAAAGATTTAGGAAGAACGAGGAGGGGAGAGATCATTTTCTTTTGGGGTTTAAGGGGGAAGGAAAGTCAAGGAAGGTTTCATAGAGAAATACTCATTGATTTTTAGTCTTGAAGGAAGGAAGGTACTTCAGAAGCTGGAGAAATAATAAGGGTAACTTTAAAATCTACTAGAGCTAATTTCAGTTATGAATTTCTGAATCTATATTTGGTTGTAACTGAAATTAGAAAGGTTTCCATAAATTACATTAAAAAGTCACTCATTATGTGTCATTATGCCTCCTCTCTATGTATAAATAAGTATGAACTCATATGTACACAGACATTTGCAGCCAATCCACACATTTCACTACCGTAGACTTTCCATCAATAAATGGTTATTATAAAGCAGTTTCTGTTTTACACATGGGAACCTTGTTATGATTAGGGGGTAGATTCATTTAAATTCAGCAAATATATATTAAGTGCCGGGTACATTGGATAGAGCATATTAGAGCTAAAAGTAAATTTAAAGATCATCTAATCTTATTTCCTCCCTTGAAAGAAGAAACAGCTAGAACAGAAAATTGAAGTGGAGACAGTAACACCTGAGTTTAAATCTTGCCTCAGACTCTTAATTGACTGGGAAAGTCATTAAAATGTCTCTGCACCAATCTCCTCATCTATGAAATGCAGGTAATAATAGCACCTCCCAGGGTCGTTGTGAGGATCAAATGAGATAATATTTGTAAGGCATTTTTCAAACCTTAAAGTCCTCTATAATAATTAGTTATCATGAGGAAGTAGAGGCCTAAAGAGATAAAGTGAGCTAAAAATGACATAGCTGGGTCATAGGCAGAGCCATGATTAGAACCCAAGTCTCATTGCAGTTCTGTGGCAGGGTAGAAAGAAGAAATACCAAAAAAAAGAAGAAGAAATACATCCTGCCACCCTCCCCCAAACCTCTTCCACAAAGATCTAGAAAACACACTAGACTGAATTCTGGTCAGTAAGTCCAAGAAAGAGTTATAGTGAGTCATTTCTCCAACCCAGGGAGGCTAAGAGGTCTGCAGACACTGGAAACGCGGTGTGACCAGAAGCACACTAGATGCAGAGCACCGAAGTGCCCAGAGACTGGGGGGAAAAAATCTGGCACTGAGTACCAAGGCAGAAAGCCATTCCAGAGGATCTCAGAACCAGTACAGATAAAGAAACAGAAACCATCTGGCAGCTGTCACCCACTACCCAATTCCTTATTATACTGAAGATGGAATTTGCACATAAGGGTTTGAGAAGCAACAGGTAGCTGGCCTGTGTTGTATGCTTAACAAGGAACAAGTTCTGGAGCAAATAGTTGTGTGGCTCTGATCTCAAGATTAGAAAGGAGACTTGATTATGGCCTCCTGCCCAGGGCAGAAACCACAGTATAATAATTAGAGCCAGAGTCCCAAAACAAAGCAGAGTCTTCAGTTCAGTTATTCTGAACCTGCAAATCTTCCTAGGGGGCTACTAGTGGTTAAGTCTAGCAGCAGTCTTCTGAAACTCCTAAATACGGACAAGTCTACAGACTCAAACCTGGATCAGGAACTTGCAGAGCTCAGACCATAAGGGAAGTGAGCATATTTCAATAGAGTCTCTTTGGAAGCATTAAAAAAGCTTACAGGCCCCCAGCCTGAGCTCTGAAATCAGTAGAATAACTTAAGAGGAAAGAAGCTGAGGCCAGACATCTCTTCTCTGTTTCCAGAAGTTCCCAGAATCCAGCAGAATCAAGAAGTAGACTGGAAAAATGAACAAACATAAAAAGAATCCCATCATGATGAAAGTGAAGCTTAAGACACAAGTCCAGAAGACAATGACTTGGAAAAATCAACAAGCAAAGTCTCAAAAGAAAAGTAACTTAGACACAAGTCTGAACAACTCCTGGGAGAGTTAAAGCAAGAATGTTGAAAAGAACTAAAAAGTGATTTAAAAAAAAAACAACAGAGTGGTAGAGGAAAAATGCAAATGATATGAAAATTATGGAAAAAGTTAAAAATAGAATGAATAGCTTGGAGCAAGAGGTTAAAAATCTTTCCCAAGAAAATAACTCCTAGGTGACACAGTGAATAAAGCACCAGCCCTTGAGTCAGGAGGACCTGAATTCAAATCCAGCCTCAGACACTTAACGCTTACTAGCTATGTGACCTTGGGCAAGTCACTTAACCCTAATTGCCCTGCCTTCCCCCCTCCAAAAAAAAAAAAAGAAAAGAAAATAACTCCTGAAAATTAGCATGACCAAGTAGAAATTAATGACTAATATGTAAAAATGATATATCAATAAATGCAATCAAAAGACTGAAAAGGTAAAAAAAAGGGTGATATCTCATAGCAAAAATAAATAAATAAATTGACCTGGGAGAAAAAAAAAACAGGTGAGGAAAAAAAATTTAAGAATCATTGGACTACAGGCGGCTAGATGATGCAGTGAATAGAGCACCAGTTAGGAGGATCTAAGTTCAAATTTGGCCTTCAGACACTTAACACTAGCCATGTGACCTTGGGCAAGTCACTTAACCCCAGTTGCCCTGCCCTCCTCCCTCCAAAAAGCAAAAACAAAACAAAACAAAACAAAAAAACATCATTGGATCACTTCAAAAGTCATGAACAAAAAAAAAAAATAGCCAAAACATCACATGTCAAGAAATCATTGTGGGGGCGGCTAGGTGGCGCAGTTAGAGTGCCAGCCCTAGAGTCAGAAGGACCTGAGTTCGGATCCGGCCTCAGACACTTAACACACACAAACAAAAACCTAGCCATGTGACCTTGGGTGAGTTATTTAACCCCAATTGCCCTCCAAAAAGCAAAGCAAAGAAAAGAAATCATTGTGTGTTTTTTTTAACTCTCCATATCTCTTAGAACCAGAAGGCAAAGTGGAAATAGAAAGAATCCACAGATCATCTCCTGAAAGAAACCCCAAAATGAAAACTACCAGAATTATTGTAGCAAAAACACAGAGCTTTCAAGTCAAAGAAAAAATATTGCAAGTAGCCAGGGAGGAAGGATTAGAGAATTATTGAGGAGCCACAGTTAGGATCACACAATATTTAGTAGCCACAAGAATAAAAGAGCAGAAAATTTGAAACATGATATTCCAAAAGGCAAAATATCTAAGTTTATAACTGAGAATAATTTACCCAGAAAAACTGAGTATAATTCTACATGGGAAAAAATGGATCTTTACTGAAATAGAGGACTTCTAAACCTTCCTGATGAAAAGATCAAAGCTGAGTAGAAAATTTGACATGCAAACATAGAAATCACAAGAAGTATAAAAAGGTAAATGTTTGCAAACAGTCATAAGAGACTAAAGGTTAAATTGTTTCTTTTATATAGGGAAATGATACCTGCAGCCCCTCAGAATTCATTGATCTTTAGAGTAATGGAGTCTATTAGATAGAGGGCCTTGGAGTAGTTCTGTTATGTTTTTATTTTCTTTTTAAAAAAGAATGGGGAAGGTGAATACACAGAAGAGGGGAAAGGAAGAATAGGGAAAATTATCATCCATAAATGGGAAGTACAAGGGGAAGTCAATACAACAAGAAGGACACTGGAACCTCACTCTCATCTGAACATGTCAAAGGAGATAAGAATACACATATACACAGTTGGGTATAGAAATACATCTCACACAACAAGGACACAAGAAGGAAAGTGGTTAAGGTAAAAGGTAGATTTAGGAAGGGGATTAGTCAGAAACAAATGCTTAAGGAAGGGGCAGGGGAAAAGAAGGACAGCTATAAGAGAATAAGATGGAAGAAAACACAATTAGCAGTCTTGACATAGTAAAACTAACAATTTCTCAGACCTAGATAAATCTAACCCAAAAATAAACAAAAAACAAATGAAGGACATGAATAGAATTTTAGAAAAGCTAGATATGACAACTCTCTGGAGAACATTGTGTAGGAATAGAAAATGATATACTCATTTTTCAGCTGTATATGGCACCTTCACAAAAATTGACCATGTATTAGGGCATAAAATTCTCACAAATATAGAAAAGTAGAAATTTTAACAGCATCTTTTACCAACCATAATGCAATTAAAATTATATTCAGTAAAGCGTCTTGGAAGCAAGTATTAAAAACTAGTTAGAAAATAATTTAATCCTAAGGAAAGGGTAGGTCAAATAATAAATCACAAAAACAATAGTTTCGTTAAAGATTATGACAACAATAAGACAACATACCACAGTTATTGAGATGCAACCACAATGGCACTTAAAGGAAAATATATATCTCTAAATACTTTCATCAGTAAAAAAGAGAAAGAACAGATTAATGAATTTAACATACAACTAAAAAAATACACAGAAAACCAATAAATGAAACTCCTCTAGTTAAACACCAAAATAGAAATCATGAAAAATCAAAGGAGAGATTAACAAAATTAAAGCAAAAATAAATCAACATTGGGCTTATAAATAAAACTAGGAGCTAATTTTTTGGGGGAAAAAACCATTAATAAAAAAGAAAGAAGAAAACCAAATTATGAGTATCAAAAATGAAAAAGGTGAATTTATATCCAATGAAGAAATAAATGAAAAGATAAATAAATGAAAAAAGAAATAAAGACATCAAAATGTAAATTACCCAGATTAACAGAACAGAAAATAGAACTCTATCTTAGAAAATAAATTAAGCAAGCTATAAATGAACTCTCTGAAAGAAAAAAATCCTCAGGACCAGGTGGATTTACAAGCAAATGCTACCAAACATTTAAAGAAAAATTAATTCCAAACTGGATAAACTTATTTAAAAATAGGAAAAGAAGGGGTCCTACCCAAATTCCTGCTATGATACAAATATTGTTTTGATACTGAAACCAGGGAGTCAAAACACAGAAAAGAAATTATAGACCAATACCCCTAATAACTATTGATGCCAACGTTTTAAATAAAATAGTAGCAAGAAGTTTATAGCAACAGATAATAAAATTTTGAACTGTGGTTTCACACCAGGATGGCAGGGTTGGTTCACTATTAGGAAAATCATAATTGACCATCCTAATAAAAACAACAAAAGTCATATGATTACATCATCAGAGGCAGAAAAAGCTTTTGATTAGGTATAGCATCCATTCCTGTTAAAAACATTAGAAAGCATAGGAATAAATGGAGCTTTCTTTATAATAATAAATAGTATCTCTCTAAAAGAAAGAGCCAGCATTATCTATAACAGTAATAAATTAAACACCTTTCTAGTAAGATCAGGAGTAAAACATAATTATCACCATTACTATTCTGTATAGTGCTGGAAATACTAGTTAGAGCAATAAGACAAGAAAAAGAAATATAGGGAATAAGCACAGGCAAGGAGGAAACAAATTACCACTTTTTGTAGATAAGATGGGTTAGAGAACCTAAAAGAGTCAACTAAAAAACTAACGGAAACAATAGCAGCTTCAACAAAGTTGCAGGATTTAAAATAAACCCACACAAATTATCAACATTTTTGTATGTATTTTCAACTAAGTCTAATTGGAAGAGACAGAAATTCCACTTAAAATAACTATAGATAGTATAAAATACTTGGGAATCTGCCTACTAAGACATATACTAGAACTATGTGAATAATTTTAAAATGTTCTTTAGACCAACAAAATCATCAAAATAATTGGAGACATATTGGTTATGAGTAGGCTGAGTCAATATAATAAAATGACTAGTACCTAAATTAATTTAATTATTCGGTGCCATACCAAACTGCCAAAGGATTACTTTATAGGGCTAGAAAAAAATTATAATTGATCTAGAGGAACCAAAGGTCAAAAATACCAAGAGAATTAATGAAAAAATGTGGGAAGGAAAGGGACTTAGAAGTACCAGATCTTAAACTATCCTACAAAGTTGTAATTACAAAAATAATTTCGTACTGGCCAAGAAAAAGAACAATTGATCAGTAGAATAGAATAGGTTTATAGTATGTAGAAGCCAATGAGCACTGTAACCTCATGGTCAGTAAACCCAAAGATCCCAAATACTGTGATAAGAACTTATTATTTGACAAAACTGTTGGGAAAACTAGAAAGTGTTATGGCAGAAACCAAGTACTATATAGACCAACATCTCATACAGTATGTGAAACAAGTTCCAAATAGGTGTATGATTTAGACGTAAAGAATGATGTCATAAACCATAAAACAGTAGCATGGAAATTGCCTTCACTTACAGGGAGTGGAAGAGTTCATGACCAAGAGATAAAAAGGTTTACAGGAGGGAAAATGGACAATTTTACTACGTAAAACTAAAAAGGTTTTGTAGCTAAAAGAGAAGTGGGAAAATAGGGAGGAGGGATGCATTTTTGCAGTAATTTTTCTGATAAAGGTCTGATTTCTCAGATATATAGGGAACTGAGTCTTATTTATAAGAATAAGGACCATTCCTCAATTGACAAATTGTCAAAGGACATAAATAGGCAGTTTTCACAAGAAGAAATTCAAGCTATCATTGTGTAGTCATTTTCCACTCATGTTCAACTCTTTGTGACCCCTCTTTTGAGATATTCTTGACAAAGATACTGGAGTGGTTTGCCATCTCTTTCTCCAGCTCATTTTATAGATGAGGAAACTGAAGCAAACAGGATTAAGTAACTTGTTCAGGGTCACACAGCTGGTAAATGTTTGAAGCTGAATTTGAGCTCAGGTTGTCCTGACTATAGGCTGAACACTTTATTCACTGTACCAGCTAGATGCCCAAGCTATCGTTATCCATGTGAAAAAATTGTTCTAAATAGCTAATAATTAGGTAAATGCAAATTAAAACAGCTCTGAGGTAACATCATCCCTAATACTGGTAAAATTGACAGAAAAGGAAAATTATAAATATTCAGTGGTGTGTGAGGAAAAAAAGGTTCATTAATACACTATTGGTGGAACTGTGAACTCATCCAGCTATTATGGGAAAATCAGTTTGGAACTATGCCCAAAAAGATCCTGAATTGTGCAGTCTTTGACCAAGATACTCTGCTACTTCGTTTCTACCCAAAGGAATATTTTTTTTCAAAAGAGGAAAACATAACAGTTCTTTTCAGTGGTGGCAAGGAATTGGAAACTGGGGGGGTGGGGTGGTGCTGATCAATTGGGTAATAACTAAACAAGTTATGGCATATGAATGTGATGGATTTCTATTACACCGTAAGAAATAATGAAAAGGATGATTTCAGAGAACACTGGGATGACTTATATGAGCAGATGTAAAGTGAAATCAATACAAAGAGTAGAGCAAGTTATACAATAACGATGATATTGTAAAAACAAGCAACTTTAAAAGACTCAGGATCTTTGATAATGACCTAATAGCCATTAATGACATAATGACCACAGTTCCAGAGGACTCATGATGGAACATGCTGTTCACTTCCAAATAGAAAGTTGATGGACTCAGAGTTTAGATTGAGACTTTTTAAAGTCAGTTAGTAACAGAGCTGAGACAACTATTCACACTCTATCCACAATCTACACTCTACACAGATATCACCCATGCCATTTTACCATTTTTACCTACCTCAAAGTCCTGTGGTGACAGGCAATGATGAAGCACTGGATACAGATACACTGGGAGCTGTGGTCACAACTCTGCAGACAGGCAACCCAGGCTATAGGATCATCTTGCTAGCTGAAATAGCAGTAGGATTCAATAACCCCCTGGGTTTCTGAGTAGGTTTTTTTGTTTTTCTAAGACTGTACTGCTGAACTCCTGGTGTGAGGAAGAGGCTAGAAAAGGTGCCTTAAAAATTGTCTGCTTCACCTAACCTAACCTTGGCCTGCTTACCGTGGCAGGTAGAAATCCTACTCTGTGGTCAAAATACAAAAAATATATATATATGCAAAAACTTTTGTAAAGATGATTCCACTCACCATTGGTATGTGGAATGTGCTCACACTTATGGACAAGAAATCTGGTAGACTTGAAAGATGAACAGCTCTTGGTGTGAGAGAGTTCAGGTATCACATCCAAATAGTAGCCCTGAATAAAACAAGGCTGGCAAATGAAGGCCAACTTACCAAAGTCAAAGCCGAATACATGTTTTGTTTTGTTTTGTTTTTCTGGAATGACTGCAGTAATGGGAAGTGCCATGAAGCTGGCTTAGGTTTCACAATAAAAACTAATCTAGTCATCAAGCTTGTATGCCTCCCAAAAGGAGTGAATGACAGGTTCTTGACAATGTAGTTGCCACTTAGAGGAAAGTGCCATACACCAAGGGTGTGTATGCTCTCACCATGATGAAGCCTGATGAGGTCAAAGAAAAATTTTATGAAGACTGAAGATCCTCATCATTAGTATGCCAAAAGATGACAAACTTGTAATTCTGGGTGACTTTAATGCCAGAGTAGGCACAGACTGTTAGACATGGCAGAGAGTCCTTAGGAGGAATGGAGTCAGAAACAGCAACAGCAGTGGTCACAAGACTTGGGCATCTCATGGCCCTCTCTTCACCAAAACTGTCTTCCATTTACCTAAATGCAATTCATGAATACACTCTTGCAGCAAACATTGGCTTTTAATAGACTCTGTCTTTCTAAGGAGAAGAGCTAGGATGTGAAAGTGATGAAGGTGATGTGAGGCACAGAGTGCTGGATCAATCATAGACTTATCCTCTCCAAGGTAAACTTTCACATTTAACAAAAATGGTGGCCCCAAGGCGAGATGACTACAAGAAGATAATGTCAACAGAATAGAGCACTTCTCTGAGTGGGAACAGTTCCATGCTAACTTGGAGGGAAAGCTGAACCAACACACACTTGGCAACAGTGGAGCAGAAAAGAAGTGGGAAGCTTTCAGAGGTTCAGTGTACAGCAGCTCATTTACTCATCTGAACCAGAACAACCACAAACATCAAGATTTGTTTGATGGAAGTAATGGGGAAATTCAGAAGCTAATAAACAAAAAACAAGAACTCTGTAAGATTTACCAGAAAGATAATTTATCCATCTTGAAGAAGGCAATGTTTAACACCATCAAAAGTAAAATGCAAGCAAAACTTAGAGATTCTTGGCTCAGTAAAAAGGCAGATGAAATTCAGTTTTACACTGATAGTAATGATACAAAGCACTTTCTAATGATGCCCTGAAGAATATTTATGGGCCAGAGACCCATGCTGCATCTCAATTACTCAGTGCTGATGGAGCCACATTGATTAGTGATAAGGACATAATCCTAAAGAAATAGACTGAATACTTCCTAAAGAGATAGACTGAATACTTCCATAGTGTTCTCAACAGGCCATCATCAACCAGTATTGAAGCCATTGACCATATGCCTCAAGTTGAAGTCTAATTTCCAACTGAAGAAGAGGTTTTGAATGCCGTTATATTCCTCTCATGTGGCAAAGTGCCTGGTGCCAATTTTATTCCAGCTGAGATTTACAAGGCAAGGGATCCACTACTCATACAAAAACTGACAAAAATCTTCTGGTTTATATGACAAGAGGAGGTTATCCCCCAGGAGTTCAAGGATGCCTCCATTGAGACATCTCTATAAAGGAAAAGAAAATAAGTTGTCCTGTGACAATCAGGGGTGGTGGTCGGGGAGGGGGTCATTGCTGGCAAGATTCTTGCTAGAATCCTCCTTAATAGACTAATCTTTCACCTGGACGATGGGCATGTACCTGAGATCTAGTGTGGTTTCAGAAAGAGCCAAGGAGGAGTTGGCATGGTGTTTGTTGATCAACAATTCCAAAAAGGAATGCCAGGAACAGAACAGACATCTGGATACAACATTCATCAGTCTGACCGAGGCCTTTGATACTGTCATTCATTTGGGCTTGTGGAAGATGATGGCAAAATTTAGTTGCCCAGAGAAGTGTATCAGTATTGTACATCAATTCCATGATGGCATGCTTACCCTGATTCTGGATAATAGCCAATGCTCTTGAGCTTTCCCAGTCATCAATAGGAAGATTCTAAAGATTACCTGGCAAGATATGGTACTGGACCACCGAGGTCCTTTCTTGAACTGAACTTCCAAGCATTCAGACTCTACTGCAGAGAATGTAATTCTCATAGGCTGGCCACATTGATTGAATGCTAAACATACATTTGCCTAAAAGACTTTTACAGAGAACTCACACAATGCAAATACAGACAAAGAGGTTAGAAGAAGTGATGCAAGGACACTCTCAAGGTCTCTCTCAAGAACTTTGGAATCTATTGAGAGACATGGGAGACAATGGCACAAGACCAACCAGCATGGAGAACACACTGTGCTTTTTGAGCAAAGCAGGATTGCAGTAGCTCAAAAGAACTTGAGATACACAAATTTAGAGACATCTCTATACCAAATGTTCCATTTGTGCCTGACCTGTGGTAGAGCCTTCTGACAGACAGACTGTACCTTGACTCCAGCATAGTGATTTTGGTGCTCTTCAAGCATGAAGGACAACAACTACTACAACTATCATCCTATATCTCTTCTCTTTGTAGCTAAACTTTTTTTTCCCAAAAAATTTTATTTTAGACTCAAACACCAGAACATAAATACAGAGTAAGAGAAAAAAAACAAAAACATCATAAAGCTAAATATTGGAACTTAAATACAAAGTTAGAAAGAAAAAAAAACATGGCATATGCATAGCAGAACATGAGAGGATTCAAAACATGTAATAATAAATTTTCATTTCAAGAAAACCTATATGATAAATAACATGCATCATGTTGAGAATTGCCCATCTTTTCTTTGCTTGTGCGTTTTCTTTTGTTCTCTGCTGTGCGCTTTTTTACTTTGTTCTTCCTCTCCCCAACATCCCCCCAAAGGCCACAATAAAGTTTAGTTATTTCTCTATAGCTGTGAATATATACATACTCTCCCCCACCCCCCTCCAGAAGGCTACAATAAAGTTTATATATATATATATTTCTCTATAGCTATCGATATATACATACAAATGGATATATACATACACATATAGACATATACTTTCCCAAACCTATTCTATTCCTGATCTTTGTTTTTATATATATATGCAAATCTCTTGTTTCCTATCCCTCTTGCCTCCTTTACTTTACTTCTACCTACTACCTTTCCCTCCTATGACTTGCCTACCCCTCTCTAAAGATCCTCCCCTTCACCGTTCACTCTAAAGATCCTCTCTTGTCCCTTCCCCCTCCCTATGCTGCTACCATTTTATTTCTTCTGAATTTAGAATACTTTTATACTTTTCTAAATATAGATGTATTATTCCCTCTGAAATCTATTCCTAATGAAAGTAGGCTACCAGAACTACCCACCCTCCTCCCCCATCTAATTCCTCTGTATCAGTTCTTCCTCTTGTACCTCATTTGTATAAAATAATTATTCTTTTAAGCTGTTCCTAAATGGTTATACTTTTTAAATTCATGCCATTCTTAGGTATACCCTAATCTTTCTTATGAACTACCCAATTATTGATAAGAATCTTAGACTTTACATTTTAATATATATATAAGTAAACAGTCTTGACTTTATGGATTCCTTATAATCAGTCTTTGTTATGTGCCTTATATTTCTCTTGGTTCTTGTATGTTGAATCTTCTATTAAGTTCAGGATTTTTTTTTAACTAAGTCTTGAAAGTCTAAGAGTTTATCAGATGTTCATTTTTTTTTCAGTCAGGATAATACTTAACTTTTCAGGGTATGATATTTTTAGCTAGAGCTCCAGTTCTTTTGCTCTTTGATATGTTGTGTTCTAAGACCTGCGGTCCTTTAATGTCTCTACTGCTGGGTATTGTGTAATTGTAATTGTGACACCTTCATATTAAAATTATTTTAATCTTGATGCTTTTAATATTTTTCCCTTGAGTTGGCGGTTTCTGAATTTGACTATGATATTCCTATGAGTTTTCCTCATAGGATATCTTTTAAGTGGTGATCAATGGATTTTTTTCTGTTTCTACTTTCCCCCTTGTTGTAATGCTTGAGGACAATTTTCTTTAATTATTCCTTGTATTATTATATCAAGATTCTTTTTTGATCATAACTTTAAGTTAGCCAATTATTTTTATATTTTCTCTTCTTGATCTGTTCTCCAAATCTACTGTTTTTCTTATGAGATGTTTTACTTTCTCTTCTATTTTTTCATTATTTATATTATGTTTAATAATTTCTTGATCTCTTATACTTTCACTGGCTTCATTGTGCCCAAGTCTAATTTTCAAGGTGTCATTTTCTGCCTTAAGATACTAGATCTCCTTTTCTAATTGATTGACTTTCATTTCACACCTTTCTTGTTTTTCTTAGATTATTCTTGTTTTTTTTTTTTTGTTTTTTTTTTTTTTGTTTTCCTTCCATCTCTGTCATTTTATTTTTAAAGTCTTTTTTAAGATCTTCTGTAAATTCTTTTTGGGCAGGTGACCATTTGACATTACTCTTTGGGGGTTTCTTTAATTTAATATCCTCCTCTGAAGATAAACCCTGGCTATCTCTATTCCCATAATAGTTTTCTATAGTTGGATTCTTTTTTTGCCTATGCATTTTTTGTGATAATAGCTTAATTATTTGTAATCACCTCTAGCCCTGGAGTATGGGAAATGGTGCCTCTTGCCCCAGGTCTTTAGTTCTTCCCTCTAGCCTGAAACCAAAGCCAAACTTCCAACCTCTTGTAAGTGCCCACAGCCAGTGGCTTTCTGCCCCACTGCTTCTGCACTCACTAAGCATGTGCTGGTTTCTTTTCACCCCAGCTGCTCTTCACAGCACAGCTGGGTCTGATGTTCCTTGTCAACAAAGGTTCCCTTGATCTTCCCAGGCTCAGACACCAAACTCCCTTCACTATCCCCCAGGTAAAAGTTCTGGTGGCTGGGACCAAGGCAACCTCTCAAACCAACTAATCTCAAGGCTTGTTGCTTGTTGTTTAAGAGGCTTGCAGCTTGCTGTTAAAATGGAACCTAGCCTGGAGGTGTTACTCTTCATGGGACCAAACCTCATCCTAGGATTTTTCTTCTGATCTTCTCAAATTGACCCAAGAAGTTATGCCCCTGTTCTTACTTATCGCCACCTACACTTTGTTCACCCTAAGGTGCTATTTTAACTCTTTTGTGGGGGAAAATCTTGAGAGCTTGGAATTTTCTGACCTATGCCATCTTCCCAGAGTCCTCTCTGTAGCTAAACTTCTTGAATGGGCCTTTTATAATAGGTGCCTCCATTTTCTCTCTTCTTTCTTCTTAATCCCTTAATATCCAGCTTCTGACCTTATTGTTCAATGAAACCACTCTCTCCAAAGTTACCAGTAAACTCTTATTTGCCAAATCCAATTATCTCTTTTCAGTCTTCATCCTCAACCTCTCTGCAGCCTCTGACAGTGTTATTCACTCTCCTTCTTGATACTCTCTTCTCTCTGATTTTATAGGACCCCACTCTCTCTTGGTCCTTCTTCTCCTTCCTATCTAACCCAGGATGAACACCCAAAACAGAAATGAAAGCTAATAAAAAGCATACTTTTAAACTTTGCAGTATAACCTATTATAGAGAAGTTAATTCTGAGGAAAGTGCTTTGTAACTTAAGTAGTATGCAAAATATTACCTATTATTAACTGTATCATGTAATATTGCTCTTAATTAAAAAAGAAGAGAACATCTTTAACATAAGCTACTGTTAAAATGTCAAGGAGGTTTGCAAGAATGTCATTCTCAATACGCTCAAACATTGCAATCCCACATCTAACACAAATGCCAGATATCCAGACCTATCATGGCTTCTGGCCCCCAATCCCTATTTGTATAGATCTGGGACCCATAGACTTTTCCCAGTAACCAAAGGTACATAACAGTCACAAGCAATGATTTCAGGAAGTCCTTATCATCAATAAAAAGGTACAACTACCTCTACTTTCTTGGGCAAGAAAAAGAATGGAATGCTGTATGGTGACCACAAAGCCCAGATAAGGCCTTTTCTGTTTTTGTTTCTGTTTTTTGAAGCAAAGCAGTTGGGATTAAGTGACTTGCCCAAGGTCACACAGCTAGTAAGTGTCAAGTGTCTGAGGCCAGATTTGAACTCAGGCCCTCCTGACTCCAAGGCTGGTGCTGTATTCATCGAACCACATTAGCTGCCCCAGACAAGACCCTTTCATAAATGGTCTTGATTATATTCCCCCAGTACCTGCCGTTCCTATTCATTTACTGCATAAATAACAGCAGGTCAGAAGGATGATCATGCTTGTATCCCAAAAGACCCAGCGAGGCCCTTTCCTAATAAAAAATTTCTTTCAAGACCTAGTATTCTTCATGTATTATCCCAGTGTTCCTTGAAGCAAGGCAACTACTGTTAAGGTTGATTCTTAGAGGGGTTTGAGAGCCTTTTCAGGGAAGGTACCTTGTTTATGATCCAATTTTAACATAGAAGGAATCTGATGTTGCAGGCATTGTAGTCGGAGCACAATTCATACTATATACATCTTGACTTTCCCCGAAGACTATCTGTCCTGAGTGGTCTCCCTACCTGTCATGCTATATAGATTTATTATGAGGTAATATAGTATGGTCGCTAAAAATATATGTCTTATACTTTATTAATATATCTACTGTGGGGCAGCTAGGTGATGCAGTGAATAGTACACTGGGCTTGGAGTCAAGAAGACCTGAGTTCAAATCTTGCCTTAGACACTTAATACTACATGAACCATGAAGAGTCACTTAACCTTTGTTTACCTCAGTTTCCTCAACTGTAAAGTGGGGATAATAATAGCACCTTCCTTGAGGATCAAATAAGAGAATATTAGCAAAAAGTATTTAGTATAGTGCTTGACCCATAGTAGGTGCTATATAAAGGCTTATTCCCTTCCTTTTCTCTTCCCTATGGGTCTGAGAATAAGGAAGAGAAAAAAATAAACCCTCCACTCTGTTGTTTCTTGGTCAGACTTCATCTAGGGTATCATGTTCTGTTCTCCATGCCACATTTTAAAGGAGACATTAATATACCAGAACACATCTAGAAGTGGGTGATCAGCATGAAAAAAGTCATGCGAGAAATTGTTAAAGGAACTAGACCATTTAGCCCTGAAAAAAATATAGCCAAGCTATTATAGTTATCTTCAATTATTTGAAAAGCTAATGCATAAAAGATCAATTTGATTTATTCTTTGTGTTTCCAAAGGACACAACTAGGAATAATGGATAAATATCCTAGGGAGGCATATTGCAGCTCAATAGAAAAAAGAAATCTCTAACCTTTAGAGAATCACAAAAATGAATTGGGCTGCCGTATGAGACAATGACCTCACTGAAAAATTCAAGCATAGGCAAGATAAAGATACTTGATTAGAGGTAGATGTTATAGCCAGGGTTTCTTAACTTATGGTCCATGATTTTGGTCTTTTAAAATATTTTGAAAATTATATTTCAATATAATGTATTTCTTTGTATTTCTATGTAATTTATTTTATGCATTTAAAAGTATTATGAAAAGGATTCATAAGATTCACTGGAATGCCAAAGGTGTTCATGACACAAAAAAGTTAAAAACCCCTATTGTAGTGAGTATTCCTCTATTGACTAGAAAGTTATACTAGATGACCTCCAAGATCCTTTCCAACATCGTAGCTCTGTAATTCTTTTGTGAAGTCTTCCTTAACTATCTAAACCCATATGGACTTCTTTCCTCTCCCCTATGCACTTAATATCTATACCACACAACTTAGCACATTAGTAAATAATGTCTTATTCTACAGGTGTATCTATGTTTTTCTCTCAGTTAAAATAATAAGTCCTTTGAGAACACTATGTCTCAACCATATTTTGTACCTTCTTTCAGTGGATTTCCCTAGATTAATAAAAGATGTATTTATCATTTCAGGAATCACTGACATTCAAGGATGTGGCTGTGGACTTCACCCAGGAGGAATGGCAGCAACTGAACCCTGATCAGAGATACCTATATAGAGATGTAATGCTTGAGAACTATAGGAACCTGGTCTCTCTAGGTAAGGGAAGCTTTTCTGTGTAGCTAAGCATCAACATTTCCATTGAGTACCATTTTTCCCCTCAGTTACCAAAGGTAACTGGTGGTGCCTCTGAGATCTGTGGCAGAACCTGAAGTTCAACAGTCATATATGGAGCAAGAAAACAGAGAATACTTTCTTTCCCTTTCCAGGGAAAAGATCCATACTTTTGTACAATAAGAGAAAAATACTCTTGATGTGCTAGTTGTTATGTTGTACATTTCTTATATTTCATAGATCTTAAGGAAAAAGTTTTGGAGATTTTTCTTTAGTAGTTACTTTAAAAACACTCAAATCCTTTGTCTTTCTGTATGGACAGGGTATCAGGTTTCCAAACCAGATGTGATCTTCCATTTGGAACAAGGAGAAGACCCTTGGACAGTAGAAAGAGAGGTCTCCACATATTTTTGCCAAGGTAGGTAAGAAAATAAAGTAGGTGGGGCGGCTAGGTGGCTCAGTGAGTAGAGCGTCGGCCCTGGAGTCAGAAGGACCTGAGTTCAGATCTGGCCTCAGACACTTAAGGCACACACAAACAAAAACCTAGCCATGTGACCTTGGGCAAGTTACTTAACCCCAATAGCCCTCCAAAAAACAAAAAAGAAAAAAAATGAAGTAGATGGAGTGTTTATAAATAACGGTTATGATAGTTAAAATCTGGTAAATTATAGATTTTTATAATTTTACCATTGAATGATATCTTAAAGGTTGTTTTGTTTAATGTAAGAACCTCCAGATACAAAAACCCCTAAGGCTAAAGAAAACCAAGATAAAGAAAAAGACTGAATTGAGGCAGGAGATATGTTGAGGGCAATAAAGAGTCTAAGAGACTTAATTTAAGTCCCCTAGTTTTTTGTCTGAGTTATAATTTTATTTCAGACTCAGGAAAATGGAGAGGAGATTATGTAAGTTCTTTAAAAGCTAATTGTCCAGACTTTGCTTAGTCATTCAAGGAATAAGCAGGTCATTACTTTGTGAGGAAACCTGTTCATTTTAAGGCAGTTGTAATTATTAGGTTCTTAAAATTGATCTGAAATTTGCCTTCTGGGAGCTGCTTCTTATTTGCTAATCCTAATCCTGCCCTCTGGATCAAAGCAGAATGTCTTCTACCTGTTCATCCCTCCATCTCATGGTAATAACTCCCAATGTAGACAATTCAATTGTAATTTATAGTCTTGCTTAAATTATTTACCTATATTCATGTCACTGTTATGTGTCAGAGTCAGGACTTAAACCCATAACTTAACTTCCTAGTTCCAAGATCAGCCCCATAGCCTCTACAGTACACTACTTTTCATGTAACTATAATAAAAGATGTAAAGATCATAGAAAGGAAAGATCAAAACAAGGAGTCAGAGAAACCTCTTTTTTTTTTTTTAACAATTGGATATTTTTCCCTAAAGAGGTTTTTTTGGTTTGTTTTTGGGGAAGAGGAGTAGATATATTTCAGGTAAAGATAACAGAATGAAGAAAAGCTCAGAGTGAGGAATTAATTAGTTTAGTATCAATCAACAGGCATTTATTAAATCATTACTGTGTTCAGACACTGAGCTTAAGTACTTTGTAATACCTTCTACAAAGAAGTCTTTCCCAGGCCTCCCTAATCTTAGTGACTTCCCTCTGAGCTTATCCCCAGCATATATCTTGTTTGTATATTGCCTCCCCATCAGACTGAGAGCTCCTTAAGATAAGAGACTGTACCTTTTTTCCTTAATACTGGACATTGACAAAAAACATTAAGAAATCCCTCTTCCCTAGGGGCTTATCTTTAATTAAGTGGAGCAGTATCATCATTAGCATTTTATTGCATCTACTATATGCCAAGAACTGTGCTACGCACTCTACAAATATCTCATTTGATCATCACAACAAGCTCCAGATGTAGGTACTATTATGTTCCCCATTTTACAGCTGCAGGAACTAAAGCAAATAGGTTAAGTGACTTGCCCAAGGTCACACAATAAATGGCTGTTGGATTTTGAACTCAGATCTTCCTGACTCCAGGTCCAGCATTCTAACTACTGTGCCACCTATCTACCTAGTATATAAATGCAAAACAAGATACTGGATAAACATACAGTGTAGGGAATGATAAGAAGTAATTAGGAAGGGAGCACATTAGTAATTGGGCCTGGGGGTGGGGTGGGGATATCCAGGAAAAGCTTTGCACTTGAATTGCATCTTAAATGAACTGAAGGATTCTGTAAGATAGAGGTAAAAAGGGAGTATGTTCCAAGCATGGAGGATGACCAATACAAAAGCACAAAGACAGAAGAGAATGCAATGTATGAGAATCAGAGAAGAAGCCAGTTTGATTCTATTATAGAGTCTTGGAAAGGGAATAATATATAATGAAGCTGGAAAGATAGGATGGGGCCAATTGGTAAAAGCAAAACAGAGCACTTGATATTTTATCCTAAAGGCAATAGGGATTCAGTAGATTTTATTGAGTAGGGAAGTAACATGATCAGAAAAACTCTTTGGCAGTTATATTGAGAATGTATTATAATGGGAAAAGACTTGAGGCAGGGTGACCAATTGGAGGTGACCAATTACTCTAGACTGCAGGGGTAGGAAAGCTGTGGCCTTCTAGGTCCTTAGGTGAAGCCTTTTAACTGAGTCCAAGTTTTACAGGACTAATCCTTTAATTAAGGGGATATGTTCTGTGAAGTTTGGAATTAGTCAATGGGCTACACTTGAGGACCTAGAGGGACACATGTGACCTTGAAGCCACAGGTTCCCTGCCCCTGGTGGACTATAGCATGTGGGAGATAATTAAGAGAGTGCTTGACTAATAGTATTACTACCATAAATTATAATAATTGATTTTCATATAATGCTTCAAGGGTTGCAGGGTATGATTCATATGTTATCCTGGTTAACCTTCACAACAACCCTATCAGGTAGGTCCTATAGGTATTATTATTTCCATTTTATAGATGAGAAAATTGAGGCTCAGTGAGGTTGTGACTTGTGCATTATTATATTTCCTTTTTCTCTCCACTCCTACTACTAATACCTCTGACTAGGGCATGCCTCTTGAGAAATAAGAGTTTATAGGTAATATGAAGCCAATTTGTGAAGGACTTAGACTTTCAGACAGAGAACTGATCTTCATGTTATAGGCAATAGGGAGATATTTTAGGATTTTCATTAAGAAAGCAACATCAGCATATGAGGGCATTGGTAGCAGTAGTTCCTAGTGGTGAGACTGGTCAAAACAAGAAGGAGATTGAATAGGGCTGCAACTCCAGACTTTTATCTATATGCTAACCAAGTTTGAGGCTGGCCCAAGGTACAGGATTCGGAAAGTCAAAGAAGAATAAAGACTGTGCTCAGTGGATAAGTGAATTTTGGCAATCAGAACCAATTCCAGGAGAACAAAAATAAATAGCAATATTCAGAGTGTAGTAGTGATACTGATCAAAAGGAGTCATTGGTTTTCCATCTCCTATATAGTTCCTGCTGAATGTAAATAGCCCTGATCCCAAAGGCATATGTATTAAGGGAGTGCAGTTGAACAGAAATAGGATCACTGTGACTTCAAAAAGGCCCTAAGTATGTTTAAAGGAGCTATAGGAGTATGCTTATAGATATGAAATTATCTTTTATGAAGGATTTTTTTGGTATCAGTGCATAAAACTGATTGGAGAGAATAAGACCTAGGAGATGAGTTAGGAGTCTGTTACAATAACCAGAACATAGGTTAATGAAGTCCTAGTCTCTGGTTCCAACTACTTCCCATTATCCTGATATTTGCTCTTAGCCATAGCCCCTCTCTTTAGTCTTTTCCAGCAGTCATCTTTTTTACATTCTGCTGTTCATCAATAAATCAAAATCATTGAATTATCTGTACTCATTTTATTCGGATCAATTTTTCTCCAATTACTTATTTTCACATCTCACTACTCCTTGACACATTTACTTTTCTATCTCTATATTACAGACATTGAATTCAATATTTAAATGTTTCCAACACCACCTGTATGTTATTATTATTATTATTACTTTTATTCATCTCACATTAGTAGTTTCTTTGATCCCAGAATAGGTAACAGGGCACAGTTGCATTTTTTCTTTCTTTTTTTCAGACTGGGAGACCAGGAATAAAACCAAGGAGTCAACTCTAAAGCAAGACATTCCTGAACCAGAATCATCCCAGAAAGTGACATTGGAAAAATTCACAAGGGATGGTATCTGGCACCCTGAGCTAGGAGAAACTGATTCCCAATTTGGAATAGAGCAGAGTATCAAGGAGGCAGAGCTGAGACAAATTACAGTTTCCCAAGCAAAAATAATCCCTAGGAAGACAAACCACAAGTGTAATGAATATAGTCTGGTAGTAGAACAAATTGTTTCTTCAAAAGAAAATGCTCATAAATGTGATATATATAGGAAAACCTACTGTAATACACAATTAATTGAACATCAAAAAATCTCTTTAGAGAAAAAGCTCTTTGAGTGTAATGAGTGTGGTAAAGTTTTTAGTAAGAGTACAATCCTTAAGAATCACCAGAGGATCCACACTGGTGAAAAACCCTATAAATGTAATGAATGTGGAAAAGCCTTCAGACTGCGTGGAAACCTTACTCGACATAATAGAGTTCACACTGGAGAGAAGCCCTATGAATGTAATGAATGTGGGAAAGCTTTCAGGCTTCGTGGAAACCTTAATCAACATAAAAGAATTCATACTGGAGAGAAACCCTATGAATGTAATGAATGTGGGAAAGCCTTCAGATTATATGCACACCTTACTCAACATAAAAGAATTCATACTGGAGAGAAGCCTTATGAATGTAATGAATGTGGGAAAACTTTCAGACTGCAGGGACATCTTACTAAACATAAGAGCATTCATCCTGGAAAGAAACCCTATAAATGTAGTGATTGTGATAAGACTTTCAGTAAGGGTTCACTCTTGGTGAGTCATCAGAGAGTCCATACTGGAGAAGAACCTCATAAATGTAATGAATGTGGGAAAGCCTTCAGTTCACGTGCAAGCCTTACTCAACATAAAAGAATCCATACTGGAGAGAAACCCTATGAATGTAATGAATGTGGAAAAGCCTTCAGCCAGAACGTATGCCTTACTCAACATAAGACAGTTCATACAGGAGAAAAACCTTATGAATGTAATCAGTGTGGGAAAGCCTTCAGTCAAAACAGACACTTAAATCGACATCAAAGAATTCATACAGGAGAGAAACCATATAAATGTGATGATTGTGGGAAATCATTTAGTAATGGTGAATTCCTTAGGCAACATCAGAGAGTCCATACTGGAGAGAAACCCTATAATTGTAATGAATGTGGAAAAGCCTTTAGACTTCGTGTACACCTTACTAGACATAGAAGCATTCATACTGGAGAAAAACCCTACAAATGTAATGAATGTGGGAAAACTTTTCGTCTGAGTACCCACCTAACTCAGCACAAGACCATTCATACTGGAGAGAAACCCTACAAATGTAATGAATGTGGAAAAACTTTCAGGTTGAGTACGGACTGTACTCAACATCAAAGAATTCATACTGGAGAAAGACCCTACGCATGTAATGAATGTGGGAAAGCATTTTGGGATAGGTCATCCTTTACTAAACATCAGAAAATTCATACTGGAGAAAAACCCTATGAATGTAACGAATGTGGAAAAGCCTTCATTCAAAGTTCATCCTTTATTCAACATTGTATTACTCATACTGGAGAGAAACCCTATGAATGTAGTACATGTGGGAAAGCCTTCAGCCTTCATGCAAACCTTATTCGACATCAGAGAATTCATACTGGAGAGAAACCCTATAAATGTGATCAATGTGGAAATGTCTTCAGGCACAGTTCAACCCTGATAAGACATCAGAGACTTCATAGTGTAGAATAATATAGAATTAGTGAGTGAAGGGAAAGCTTTTGTTAGATGGCCCTTATTCAGATACCCTATAGCCATCATGTTACTGTTAGCAGCTATGATTTTCTTTGGTGTGTTTTCATGAGACATATACTTCCTTTCATATTTTTCACCCATTGTATTTCATGTGGAAGAAGACTTGGTTTGTTCTTCTTGACCCCAGAGAACAGGCCTAGGAGAAGTGGTTGAAAGTTACAGAAGCAGAATTTTGCTAGTAGTAAGGAAATATTTCCTAACAATTAAAGCTGTTTCATAGCATAATCAACTGACTTGGCAGAGCTCAGGTTTCTGTTCACTAGAATACTTCTAGTGAAAGCTTTGATGACCATTTAGTGATGGGAGGATAGTGATCAAGGTCATAATTCTTCAGATATGGATTGACCTAGTTGACCTGCCAGTTCTCCTTTTAGCATCAGGATTCTGTGGTCTTCCTTTCTGTCTCTCCTTTCTACAAGATACAGCTGTAAAAATAATGTCTCTAGTCCATTGATCTGACCATGGAGACAAAATAATATGGTCTGACCATATCATTTCCAAGATATTAGTTGTTGTAGTCTCCCATCTCTTTACATTCATGCACTTTATCCTCCATGCCTAGAATATATTCCCATCTCATCTCTGCCTTTTTGAAACCCTGTTTTTCTATTAAAACTCTTAGTTCTGTTGCCACTTTTCTCTCAAAGTCTTCTTTCACCAATCTCTACAATTGAAAGTCACCTCTCAGTCTTCAAATTTTCTTAGATATTTTTTTCAGGAATTACTTCTATATCCTTATCCCATTTTACATTGTATCACATTTCTTTTTTTTTTTTTTAAAGCAATTGGAGTTAAGTAACTTGCTCAAGGTTACACGGCTAGTCATTATTTATGCGTGGGTGCTCATTTTCTGAGGCCGGATCTGATCTCGGGTCATCCCAACTCCGAAGCCGGCACTCTTACTCACTGCGCCACCTAGCCACCCCTTTAGGGCAATTGGGGTCAAGTAACTTGCCCAAGGTCACACGGCTAGGTTTTTTTTGTTTGTGTGGATTAAGTGTCTGAGGCCGGCTCCGAACTCAGGTCCTTCTGACTCCAGGGCCAGTGCTCTATTCACTGCGCCACCTAGCCGCCCCGTATCACATTTCTTTGTGTACATATTTTACTCCCTTTATTATATATTGTAAGCTCCTTGAGGGCAGATACTGATATTTTTCATCTTTGTATCTTCAGAACTTGGGGGAGTACCTTACACATAGTAGGTGCTTAATAAATATATGCTGAATTTAATTGGATTACCAGGGTTGGTGATACCAGGTATCCATGATCTATCCTTTAGATGAGGACCCCAGGTTTGAATAAACAATGTAGTTAAAACTGATATGTGGATAAGAAAAAGAGGTATTTAAGAAGGCAAAAGATAATGAGGACTAAATTAGTAAAAGCTAATTAGGAGACCTCAGCTCCCCAAGGTAGAATGTATCAAACTTTTCACAGCAATATTTTCTATGGTAGCTCTACCTATAATGCATACACATACACACTCCAATGGGAAACCAGAGCCGTGTACTTCCCCCAAATTTGATTCAATAAAGTAGGTCTAAGCTGCCATCCATTATACTTCTATAGTAATAGGACCCCAGTTCATGGTTATATAAAAATAGGAATAACAAGATGTCATGACCTAACGGAGGCCTTATAATGGGGTGGAAATGACTAAAATCCTCTTAACTCCTGACAAGTATGACCAAGAGATCTTGCCCATAGGGGAAGAAAAAAATTCCAGGGAGAAAAATAATTGAATTTAAGCTTTCACCTGGGGTGAAGAAACCCAAGAGAGGGAAGATTACCCTTATTGACAAAATTCTCAACAGAATTCAGAATGAGTAGAGTACCATTAGTATAACTCAGCCCCCAAGAGGATATGAAAGAAGGTACAGAGGATGTTGAATAAAAAAGCATTGCTGCCTAGTGTGTTAAGCAATAACAGATCTATACAGGTGTTGATCATTCTTTCAACCTTCCCATTCCATCCCTTCACTCTTTGCCATGCCAGAAGCATTGCTCCACCCTCCTTCCTAGGAGGAAGAAAGACACATCTTAAAGTGGTCTTCAAAGTTACTGTCAGTACAATAGTAATAATAAGGCACTGTAGGCTGCAGAAGTGCGAGAAAGGACAGGTAACATTTCATGATGCAGTTCCCTTGAGTTACTCCCTGCAGGGCTTGTGAGAAACAAATTAAAATATCAACTGACTGTATAACTACTACTATTACACGAGATGTCCCAAAAGTCTTTGCGTAGTATTAAACTATTAATATTAAGCTTTAATAGCTTAAAACTGCATGAAGACTTTTAAGATATCCTGTATTTAAGGGTGACAGATAAAGGGAAGGAGACTAGTTTATCTTGGATTACCCTGGTCCATATTTAGTAGTAAGAGCTAGTGGAATGATTACAGGATATTAGACTGCTTGGGCTGATTGAGGTGGAACTGTGGTATAGCTGGAATTCCTGCAGTGATTTGTCCTGGCTGTTCTTCCCATGTGTCATTTCAGTGCTTAGAGATATTCATGAAGTATCTTTTTTGTTGAGGGTCATTGAGCACAAACATTATGCACCAAAATTGGGGAAGTCATCATTAATTAAAATTAGTTCTATATCTACTGTAGTTGAATTAGTTATGCTTACCTCTAATTTCTTGTGGGCATATATGACAGGGCAGTAAACTTAAATAGGTACAAGGACTAAAGACCATGATAAAGAGAACAGGTTTTGTAAGAGAATTTTTAGGAGAGCTAAAGGAAATTTCAGAAGTCAGAATATTAGAGATGGGACACTTCTGAGTGATGAGGAAGTTTAAATTGTGCTCAAACTGGAGGGTAACTGAAGTGAAATGGAGGGATGGAAGGCAGTAGAGAGGGTCCAGGACCTGAAAGTCCAAGGTCTAAAAAAGTCATCAGCATGGATATTAATATCTTTTATGATAGTGATGGTGGGGATGGGATAAAGTTGAAGACTGAGACAGACACATGTCATTGTAGAAAGTAGGAGCCTTCTCTGAAGGTCAATAAATGACTAAAATGGATAATGTATTAATCCAAGAGATAAGATTCTTTCAAGATCTGTGGAAAGAATCTATTTGGTACACTCACTATAAGAAATGAATCATTTCACGGAAATGAAAGAGAAAGGATACACAGAGATCTGAGTTCCCATTGGCCATATAGCCACCCAAGTGCCAAGAAACTCCAGCAAGGGACAAACATCATGCATGTTCAGTTGGGGAAGGGGTTGTGCTGAAGGGAAAAGAATACTATATCTTTTAGACTTAAGACCAAAACTGATCAGCCATCCCACCCCAAACCTCATCCCAATGTGTTGCCTAACCTATTATAAGACAGCTAGTATAGATTACTTGTTGCAGTGGTGATCAGTTAGGCTCCAAGGGACCTCCAGCCTGAGCTGCAAGCCCCTACTAATAGTCTAGGTCATTAAGAGGAAACTTTTTCCTCTTTGTTTTGGAAAAATAGGCACATACATAAGTTAGTAGTTGCACTAATGCTGAATAACAGGAGTAAAAATATCAAGCAAATATATATATATAAACACATATATATGTATATGCTGTATGGAAGATAACTACCTAAAGGATATATAAGTGGTATATAACAAGATATTTATGGATATAATGCAACTTAAAAGTTAATTATAGAACAGGATGTACACAATTATTTATGCATATAAATATATGTGTATATATACATATGAGCTATATGTATACATTAATATATATGAAGGATAGCTTTGCCACAAAATAGGATGCATCATCCAAACAGATATAGCATCCATCATTCCAAAGATTATCCCTTAGCACTTCTTGATTAGGCATGGGTAGCACTGTCTGTTTATGGCCTAAGCATCTTATTTAGCTGTTCCCTGGAAACAATTTGAAACCTTTAAGATATGTTATTTAAACCACCACAGGTGAAGAAAAAGTAAAGAAAAGATAGCACAAACTTCAAAAGAGGAATGGTTGGTGAATAATGGAGAAACAATCATTGTTTCATAGGAACAAAAAAAAACAGATTTGGGAAACTTGGGGAGCAAAGGAAGGAATGGGAGAAGAAAGACTAGTACAAAGTCATCTAGGCTAGGAAAACAATAGCATTGTTCAAGTTGATGAGATTGGTTAGGAATATCAAATGTAATGGTAATTGAGAGTGAATACTGAGAAAAGACCTTGAATCAGGGTAGAAGATAGTGACCTCCTAGAGAATAGTTTACATAGAGCACTGGGGACAGCCAGATTGAAGCAGATCAAGAAGAAATGGTTAGAAGGAATTGCTATAAACTACTTATTTAAAGGGATTAGGAGTAAAAGATGGTAGATAAATTACATAGCATCTTTGGAGCTCTAAAATCAAAAGTAGTTTAATTTTCTTCTTTAGAGAGAGATGTGACCTGGCTCCACAAAAGCCAAAGTGCAAAGAAGTTAGCTTTAGAAAGGAAAAGACTGATGTGAAATAGAAATATTATCTAGTTAGTTGAGATATGTGAAGTAGCACATATTAAATGGTATGGTTTCAGTGTGTGTGTGTGTGTGTGTGTGTGTGTGTGTGTGTGTGTGTGTGTGTGTGTGTGTGTGTGGTTTATAACTTTTGTAATCCTTTGTAATTTTATGAATGTCAAAGGTTTTGAGCTATATTGTTAGGGAAAGTAAAATTACCTCTGAGAATATATTAGGCAGATGATAAATTACTTACATCTAGTGGCATTTATCATTACTTTCCTTTACCAGAACCTACAAATCACAAAACAACTGTCAGAACACCTCCAACTGAGTGATTATATGTATGTATATATATTAAGGATAAGACTTGTGATTTCATTGCTATAGGTAACTATTGTTGTGGAAACTTCTACCAGTTCAGGTCTTCACATTCTTTGAAACTTGGGGTCTTAAGGAGTTTCCTAGATCACTGAAAGGATAAGTGATTTGCTTAGGATTATGCAGCCAGTATATATCAGAGGCAAGACTCCAGTCCAGGTTTTCACAAGCCTATGGAACTGCATTTCCCACAATCTAGAAGGCTTCTTCTATTTAAAGCTGCAGTGTTTGGTGTGCCTTTCCAGTAAGCTGGAAATATCCTTAAAATAGTCATTAGCAATGCTTATGAATTACTAATATTCTTTGACTCTGTAGTGAGACACAATCTTTATTTACCTCAATGTAAATTAATTTGGTGGCTTATACATCCCAGGATGGATTTTTTGGTAAGCAACATGGTACAATGGAAAAAGACATTGAACTTTTTATCAGAGAACCTAGGTTTGAACTCCAGTTCTCTCACTTATTGCTCACGTGACCTGAGATCATTCAACTCATCTCTCTGGGCCTCAGGTTCCTCATTTGTAAAACAGGGCAGTGGGAAGAATGCAGTAGGCTTGATAACTTATAAGGTCCTTCAAAATCTCTAATCAATGGGGAAAAAATCCAGTAACAATCCAGTGACCTTTACCACTTAATAGTGAGAGTTCTAAGTCTGTTTCTTGATTTGTAGAATTCAGATAATAGTACTCTTACTACTAACCTTATACAGGATTGTGCTAAGCAAAGTGAGTTCCAGCTGTTAAGTACTATGTAAATAAGTTGCTACCTGCATCACTTGCTTTTAGTGAGAAAAGTTATCAAAGTAAGGTTCTCATTTGCCTACATTTCATGCTTGTTTTGTTTTGGGGTTTTGTTTTTTTTTTTGCTTTTTGGAAGGCAATTTTGGTTAAGTGACTTGCCCAAGGTCACAGGGCTAGTTTTTGTGTGTGTGTGTTAAGTGTCTGAGGCAGGATTTGAACTCAGGTCCTCCTGACTCCCAGGCTGGTGCTCTATTCACTCACTGCGCCACCTAGCCACCCTATATTTCATTCTTAAAATGCTAAAATATTACTCATGTGTGGCTTACCCAAATTGCATTTCTTGTTACTCAAAATTCCTGTAACACATTGATGTCTTCTGCTTGTTTGTGGACCTGATAAGACTATATTATACACTTGGTTCCCAACCCAACCTTGTAGAAACTTTGGTTCCTAGAATTTCTCTCCCAAAGATCCAAAATCAGGGGGAGGAGGTAGCAGATGAAAACAATTTCTACAATTAACCTTCAGTACAAAGTATAACTAATCTTGCCTTCTTAGGCCTGAAAAAAAATGTGATTCTGGTTATCTAGACCACAGGTCTAGATAAAGAGTTTACATGAATGGTCTTGTTTGTATTCCCACAATCCCTGTCACTCCTGTTTATTTAATGCATACATAGCAAGTCAGCAACACAATCATACTTGGATTCCGGGGGGAACAGTTAGGTCCTCTCCTCAATAAAGATCTCAGAATTACTGGTATTCTTTTTAGCCATTACTCCAAGGATTCCTAGAGTAAGGCAAATACTATTAGAGTGAGTTCTTGGATAGATTTGTACTAGTGACCTGAACATCATACCTTCTGTGGACAAGGTGACTACTTACAGGATTACCTGTCCTGAGTGGCCACCCTACCTTCCATGATATTCAATTACAAGCTTCTTATGAGGCAATCCATCTTGTATGGTTGCCAAAAACTTAGATAATGCAATATTAGGCTTTATTAACATAAACTATGGCATCCAGAGTAAGGGAGATGGAAGGCCCAGTGTATTGTTTATTTGTCAAGCTATATCTAGAATATCATATTCGGTTCTTTGCCACGTTTCAAAAAGGACACTGATACATGAAAATGTATTTAATAAGAGGGTGATCATCATGAAAAATATATCATGTGAAGAATGGTTGAAGCAATTGGAATGTTTAGCCTTAGGAAAAGATTTAGTAAAGACATGAAAACTTCTTTCAAATATCTGAGGAGTTGTCATATAAAAGATGGGTTTGACTTATTCTTTGCAGTTCCAGAAAGGAAAACTATAAATAATGGGTGGAAGTTACCAGGAAGACTATTGCAGCTCAATGACAAAAAGAATTTTCTAACATTTTGAGAGTCACAAAAATGACTGCGTTATGTAATTCACTGTAAATGTTCAAGGAGAGGTTGGATGAATACAGTACCACTTAGGGAGAGATATAGAAAGTATTCCTTCTTTGACTAGAAGATTGCTCTAGATGACCTTTAAAGTCCCTTCCAACTTTAAGGTTCCATAATTCTTCTGTCAAATTATTATCTGCTACCAAAATCCATGTGCATTTCTGGATTTTCTAAATTCATGTGCACTTAATGTCTTACCACACAATGTGGCACTTTACTAGATAATGTCTTGTATTATTCTCTAATTATCTAAGGGGCATGTTTTCCTCCCAGGCAAAATTGTGTGTCCCTCAAAGACATTTACTATGATTCATACTTATCTTCACTTCCTATATAATCAGAAACAATACTGAGTACATAATAGAAAATTAGTTAAAATTTACTTTACTTGGGACACTCAGATCCCTGAATATTATAAGACCATATACCTTCTGATGCTGCCAACTTGCTCTAAGGACATGTCAATAGATGGTCAGAAGTTGAGCATGAATATGTTTGGAATTTCAGAAATCATTAAAACTCAAGGATGTAGCTGTGGACTTCATCTAGGAGAGTGAGCCAGCTGGATCTTGATATGAAATATACCTGTATAAGGACATAATCCTGGTGAATTCTAGGAATTTGGTTCCACTGGTAAATGGGACATTCCTGTGTGTTCAGCATCCATCTAACTTTTGAAATGCCTTCATTTCCTCAGTCATTAAAAATTATGAGGCCTCTATTGTCTTTTTGTATAGGAACTTGAAGTTCAGTTTTCATATATTCCAAATCCCTTTGGGACACAAACAGGATTCTCTTTCTCCTGTTTATAGATAAAAGTTCTGCACTCCATAAAAGATGAAACTGGGACTTTTCCTGTCTTTAATGCAACACATAGCCCATCCTTCTAAGAATAAAGATTTAGGACTTTCAGGGATGGGTCTTTGTCCCCAGTACAAACACCCAGATCTTTTTTCTTTCCATATGAACAGGGTATTAAATTTCCAAGCCAGATGTGATCTCTCAGTTGGAACAAAGAAGAAAGTTTTGAACAGTAAAAAGACAAATCCCAAGAGGGACCTGCCCAAGTGAGTAAGAGAAAACCAATAACTTTTTTATAATGTTGATCCTTCTCAACTCTTATATAGATAGCATCTGACACTGTTGATCATCTTCTCATAGATATTCTCTCTTTTCTCAGGTTTCATGATACTGCCCCGTCTTGGTTTTCCTCCTACCTGTCTGATAGCTCCTCAGTCTCCTTTGCTGGATCTTCATTCATGATCTGCCCACTAACTCCAGTCCCTTCCCTGCCCTCCCTTTTAGTCCAGGAGACTAACTACTAACATGAAGCTTGCTTATTGGTAGAGTAGTATTGAAAAAGAGTATCACAGGGGGTGGCTAGGTGGGCGCAGTGAGTAGATTGCTGACCCTGGAGTCAGAAAGACCTGAGTTCAGATCCGGCCTCAGACCCTTAACACACACAAAAACAAAAACCTAGCCATGTGATCTTGGGCAAGTTACTTAACCCCAATTGCCATCCAAAAAGCAAAAAAAAAAAAAAAAGAGTATCACAGGAATAAATTTTAGAGGATTTTGATTGCCAGCTTAAGAACTGATCTTTACTTTCTAGAAAGTAGGAAGGTAATTTGTGATCTCAGTGAGAAAGTAATATTGCCACATGGGGACATTAGTGGCAAGAGTGTACAGTGATTAGAAGGAGCTCAGGACCTGACTGGGGGAGCAATATCAGGATGCCAGAGTTTGGGTCCTCTATACATACTAAGATTCTGAGGCTATCCTAACGTCTGAGAATCTTAAAGTCAAAGTAGAATAAAAGAATTATCTTATCAATGAAGAGACAAAGTGGTCTGTAGTCAGGGTAGATATATGCCCACAATCTAGTAATTTGAGGAGAACAAAATAAATGCCAGTGCTCAGAACATAGTAATGATAATATTAATCATTGGGAACCAATATTTTTTCGCCTAGGCCCTTTACAATTCCTGCAGTTCTGATCTTATCTGGATAGGAATGCAGTGAATGCATAATATGATGGAGATAGGATAAGTATAGGGGAACTGAGAAAGATCTGGAACTGCAGGGTGTTCTTACAGAAATAAAATTATTTTTTATGAAGGATTCATTTGATATCAGCATATAGATCACTTGGAGGCAGTAAGACAAAGTAATTGAAGATGATGAAACCCTGAACTCTGGTCCCAGGCTGTCTCTCACAATCCTGATATTTTCCTTAAGACTCATTCTTTCTTTTTTATCCATCCAACAGTCAATAATTCTCACCTTCAGATTCTTCTAGATGGATTTTTCTCAGTTTCTGTGCTCACTTTGCATACTATGTCAGCTTCTATTAAACCATTTGTTATTTGTTCCCTTCTCACTGCTCCTTATCTCTCCTTCTGTTTCTTCTCCCCAGATCTCAAGGCCATATCTAAAAGTTTGCTCATCATTTTGTAATTTTCTTACTCCTAGAGCAGGCAGAGATGGAATTGGCCTTTTTCTTTCTTTCTTTCAGACTGGAAGCAGGTGTTATAAAACCAAAGAGTTAAATATGAAGCAAGATATTTCTGAAGAAAAATTATCAAAGAAAGAAACAATGGAAAGATTCACAAGGGAAGGCATCTGATACACTAAGCTAAAACTAGTCTGAAAATCTTATAGTTTGAGTGGCAGCAAAATATCAAGAAAGACATGTCTGAGGCTGATGACAGTTTTTCAGAAGACAATGTTCCCTTGAAAGACATGCCCTGAGAAAAATGAATTTAGTGTGAAGCCAGTTATAGGACATGGAGTTTACACAAGAGATACTATGAATATGATATGTAAGGGTATAATTCATACTTAATTGAACATCCAAAAATCTGTGTAGGGAAGAAACACTATGAATAAAGTGAATGTAGGAAGGTTTAGAGTAAATGTACAGTCAAGCAGAATTGATAGTCCATACTAGAGAGAAATTCTATAATGTAATGAATGTGGGAAGGCCTTCAGATGATTTGGGGATCCTTGATCAACATAGGAGAATTCATACAAGAGATAATGCTTACAAATGTAATGAATATGAGAAATTTCCATCATCATACAAAGTACAGTCAAAATCAAATAATTTATATCAAATAAAAACCCTGTAAATGGAATTAATGAGGGAAAGCCTTCAAGCTATTTATGTACCTTACTTGACATCCATATGGGAGAAATCCTTTAAATTAATTTGGGAGTGCCTTTAGGCACATCTCAGCTCTTGTCAGACATCAGAAACTTCATAGTGGAGAACAATCCTGGGAATTTAGTGAGTGCAAGAAAGTTCTTATTCTTATTCTTTTTAAAAATAATACTACCACTATGATATCACTATTTGTCACTAATTATAGTGCTTATAGTTTTATTTGGGGTGTTTTAGGTAGAAGCACATCTTTTTAGATCCTCTTTTTATATATACATGTACAAATACACACACAAAATATTTATTTTCCTTCAGTTATATACCCTAGTGCCTATAGGAGTACATTGGTTTCCAAGGAAAAATTTATCAATTCACCTAATTATTAGTTCACCTTTTGCCAGTTTACTAAGACTACTAATCATTTATATTGTTTTTATAAATACTAGAATTTGTAGTTTTTAGAATGTATTTGTGTCATTTTTGAAGATGAAACTCATAGGGTTAGGTAGTGATCATAAGCATTAATGGCTTAAATAAATTTACTTACTTTTCTTAAAGTAGAGTTGTACAATTGTGATCAGGATTTGTGGTTATATAAATGATCAGATAACAACCACTAGTCTCCAAGTTTTATTTAAAAGGATAGAAATCACTTTATTTTAAAAATAAAAATGATAGGAGACTGATACGTAATGTTAGAAGGAAAGGACTACAGGGAACTAGGCTTCTCTTACATAAAAACATAAACTTGAAGTGCCAGAGAAAGAGAAACAACAAAAAAAGAAAAATGAATAAAGTAAAAAGGGTGTTGCACATTTTTAAAAGTTATAGTAAAACCCAATCACTTAAAGTATGAGAAACAATGAACTAAGAACTGAAAGTAAAGAAAATATCTCAGGAGATAACTCTCAGGTGGACAAATGGGAATAATCAAAGCAAGATAAAGCAATGTGAAGAAGATCGGATAAAAGAACTAGAAGAAAATTATGGAAATGAGAGACAGACTATCCTAATGGACAGAGATTTGACCTTAGAATGAGAAAAATCTGGGGTTTAAATCTTACCTCTTGACATATTGCCTGTGTGATCCTAGGCAAATCGCTTAACCTCTCAGTGGCCTATGCAAATTTTTCAGATTGTAAATTGTAGAACTTTTTGGTGATCTGAACTGGGAGAGGGCTTTCCTTAACAGGAGCTTCCTAGATCATTTAAATCAGAAGTCAAATACTTTCCCCCTATAATCCACACCTGTAGCGGCAAGCACCCCAATATCCCCAGGGTGACTGCCAACACAGGTTCTTAGATCTGCTTTTCAAAAGGAAAGCAACTCAAAATGGGTTAACAAGCTTACTTTAATCAAACAAACACACATTACCTAGTTCAGGGGTAAAGGTCAGCACCCCGAACTTCAGAGTTACAGAACTTACAGATCAAATTGACAGGCTTCCAAACTGTCCAACCATTACATCAATACCAAATCACAGTTACCAGAGAGGGAAGCATCAACATCTGGGGTTTTCAAAGCCGGGGGGCTCTCAACAACGGCTTCCCAGAGTCTCATCTGGTCAAATCACACAACACTTCTCAAAGTGAGCCCCAAAGCAAAGCCTCTCCTAAGGGTTTATATAGCCTTCGCCTGGCTCAGAGAATGTAACAACCTTCTGGACCCACTGCCCAATCACAAAGTATCAAGGTGTGGGCTTTCCTGAAAAACAAGCCTCCCACCACAGGCTCCAGGTGCACTTAAACTAGGGGCAGGGAAGATCTTTAAATTTGCATTTCCATTACATTCGGCCCCAAGATCTTTCTTGCCCATAGCACACACAACTTACATTTGAATTAGCAGTAAAACATCTCTTAGGTCACATTTTCCAGATACATAAGAAAATCACAATATAATCTTAAAATACAATAGTCCAAGTCTTCCACTCATGAGGCAACTGTTAACTCAGTCACTTATCAGTAAAATAAAAAAAAGTCACTCTTAAGTTAACTCAATCAGTTACATCAGTTTTCAAAGTACAAGTCTTCCACTCATGGGGCAAAGTCTTGATTAGCTCAATTAGTCTCTTATCTGTAACAATATCTCAAAGTACAATCAGTCACTTATTCAGTAAAATCTTACCAAGTATGCCCATAGCATAGACAATTTACATTTCAATTAGCACTAACCATCTCTTAAGTCATATTTTCAAGGTACATCTAAAGTTACCAAAGTGGCCACTGGGCCTTAAACAAAAAATACGAAGCATTATCACATTAAGTTCTCTTGGGAGGAGGGGGGTATCCTTCCCACAACACTGCTCCAGCCCCTGCTTCCAAGTCCAGAGAGGGGGCTGAGCAACAAAACCAAAGTAGGGTCCTTGGGGTCCATGGCACTTCACCCCACCCACCATAGTCACAAGTCCATCCTCCCCCTGGGTCCCAAACTGTGGGATGCAATAAGGAAACACATTCAGTGCCCCTGCTTTGCCACACAGTCCTTATCTTGTCCTGTGGCTGAACTCCAAACTCTTGGGTTCCTTCTCCTCCAGCAGAAGGCAGCAGCTCCAGGCTTCTCCGCAGGTCTCCATGCAGGCAGCTCACCATTCCTGCTCTCAGCTCAGTGAAGTCAGCATGCAGGCCATTCTTCTCTCCTGCTCCATGGCTCCACAGAATCACAGCTACCACAACTGGGAAACAAACAATTATCCCAGCCCCCATACTTTCCTTTTACTCAGCAGATCCCATCCATCGTCGCCATTATGTAGCGGCAAGCACCCCAATATCCCCAGGGTGACTGCCAACACAGGTTCTTAGATCTGCTTTTGTAAAGGAAAGCAACTCAAAATGGGTTAACAAGCTTACTTTAATCAAACAAACACACATTACCTAGTTCAGGGGGAGAAGGTCAGCACCCCAAACTTCAGAGTTACAGAACTTCAGAGTTACAGACAGGCTTCCAAACTGTCCCAACATTACATGCATCAATACCAAATCACAGTTACCAGAGAGGGAAGCATCAACATCTGGGTTTTCAAAGCCGGGGGGCTCTCAACAACGGCTTCCCAGAGTCTCATCTGGTCAAATCACACAACACTTCTTAAAGTGAGCCCCAAAGCAAAGCCTCTCCTCAGGGCTTATATAGCCTTCTCTTGGCTCAGAGAATGTAACAACCTCCTGGACCCACTGCCCAATCACAAAGTATCAAGGTGTGGGCTTTCCTGAAAAACAAGCCTCCCACCACAAGCTCCAGGTGCACTTAAGCTAGGGGCAGGGAAGATCTTTAAATCTGCATTTCCATTACATTCGGAACCTGTGTTGGCAGTCACCCTGGGGATATTGGGGTGCTTGCTGCTACAACACCCCAAAAATACATGGAAGAAAAAGGAAATAGTATGTTCCCTTCACTATGAAGAATAGGGATTTTTTTCATTTTTTTTTAAATCAAAGAAATCACTGGAAATAAAAATCAATAGACTTAAATTATACAAAGGATTTGAATTTTACACAACAAACAATATCTAAAATTAAATCAATGGAATGGAGAAATGTGAAATAAATATGTCAGATAAAAGTCTGACATATCTATAATTAATACACACTTCTCAGTAAATCAGTGGTCAAAGGACATGATGATAATTTACAAAGGAGGGAACACACTTGCTTATAACCACATGAAAAGATGCTCAAGCTCCCTAACTATTAAGCAAATCAAAACGAGTTTAAAATGTTACTTTATATCATTTCAAATGACAAATATATATATATATATACATATATATATATATATATATATATATACCCACACATATATTATTGATAAAGTCCATTGTTGATGAGATTGAAGAATAGTGCAGATATTTGGAACAATATTGAATTATACAATGAGTCATAAAACTGGTTATTTCTTTCAACCCAGTGATTCTATCACTAAGACTATTATAAAAACAGCATAAAATGACCTATCTGTAAAAACATATTCATAGCTTTTCTATTTGTAATAGCAAAAATAATAGAGAGTGGACAAATTATGGTAATTAATGAATGGAATATTATGGTGCCATAAACACAATAAATATAAATCACACAAAGAAATATAGAAAGATCTTTCTTAGATAATGCAGAGTAAAATTAATATACCAGAGCCATATGCATCCTAACTACAACTTTTACAAAGAAAAAGAAGAAAAAGTCAAAAGAACTAGAATCTGGAATAGGCTTATAAGAGGAATGAGGACAAATAAACACTTTCTTTGCTTATTTATTATTTATTAATTTTTTTGTTTATTTCATTGGGGGAGGTTGGTGGCTGTTAAGCTTATCATATAAGTAAAATATAAAATCCATCTGGAAATTATTTACTAGAACTCATCTTCAGAAGTTTCTACTGTTTCTTCTAGCTCCAGATTCCCAGCTTCATGCTTACAGGGTGGGCCGTTCTCTCCCATACCCCACCACCTCACTTGTGCTCAGAGTACAAAACAAAAATCTGGAAGAAAGTATAATTATGGGGGCGGCTAGGTGGTACAGTGAACAGAGCACCAGCCCTGGAGTCAGGAGAACCTGAGTTCAAATCCAACCTCAGACACTTAACACTTATTAGCTGTGTGACCTTGGGCAAGTCATTTAACTCCAATTGCCCAGCCGTCCCCCTCCAAAAAGCAAAAACAAAGTATAATCATGGAACATCAATGTTCCCAAGACTATTGCAGATGGCATCTAAACACATTTGGGATTTTAAAGTCCATAATAAAGAGGCTTATGGACCCAACAAGTGGCATTGTGATGACCAGTGATGGCAATACCAATCTCCAAGATACTCAAGCTCAGCTTCTAGCAGCCAAGTTCATAATTGAAATGGGTCAGATTTAGGATGAAAAAATGGGGAACGAGACTACATTTATCAACATTCTTGCTAGAGAAATGCCATCAGAGGTGCTATCAGAGATTCTGCTGAATATTTCCTGTCTGGCTGAACTGCCCAACAATAGTGATTAACACCCATCTGCCAGTAGTTATTGGATGATAGGATAAACACACCTTAAAAAATCAGTATCCCTGTTGATATTAATAGTGATGGCACAATGATGAACATCATCAATAGTATCCTATGTACAAAGGTATTCAGACTTAGTCTTTCCTGACTTGCACCAGATGCCCTAAAGATGGTACCATTTGAGGAAAATGGCAAAATGAGATTGACATTAAGATTTATGTTAAGGTAGAAAGTTGTTGGGCATCATTGAGAACTCTTGTGGCTTATTTGGAGTCACATTCAATAAGGACATGACTTGACCATGAATGTAACATTACATTAAGAACACATGTGTTGTGTTGTTGGATTCCTCCTTAAAATACAAGGAGAAAGCCATTCAGACAATAAGATAACTCTAGAGAAAGACTTGACCCAAATCCCACAGATAAAAGGACAATATACACAGCAACTTCAATAGTGCTCATGCAGATCAGTATCATAGCTTTCTGCTGAGTCCAGAAGATAGGTAAATGTTTTCCAAGGGTCTATGAACCTCAGGTTGCTGGCTGATGCAAGGCCCAAAGGGAAGATGATAATGGAACTAGAATTTGAAACCTCTTGTCCTCTGGGGAGCCAGCAAGTACATCCTTTCAGAGAGGCCATAGAGGTGAACCAAAATGTTTTTTCTCAAATCTCTGCTGGTGCCAAGGGATGGATATTCTAAGATGGCCCTGGCTCATGTCCTGACAAATCCAAAGCTATGAGTGGCCATACTAGGCTGTGGCCCAACCCCTACAGTTCACAACCTTATCCAGAACTGAGGGACCAGTATCATCTGTCTGCTCACTTCTCTTTAGGCCAAGTACACTCAAAAGAACTGTGAACCTGGGTGTGGATGGTGAAACAAGTACCTTGGTGGAAAGGAACTGAGTATCTGGGAACCACTTGTCATGTGAAATTGCAAATATACAAGGTGGTTGTAGGCTTTCCTGCTGCTTCAGATTGAAGATATTGTCTCAGCCCAGAAGAAAATAAGGTGATGATCAGGACCATTTTGGGGTTACCCCCTAATGACGGGCAGGAGTAATATACCAGCTCCTAATGGTAGGCAGGAGTGATATGCAAACAACACAAATATCCACTGAGGTGACAGACCACAGAACCACCAGGTTTTCCATGCTTTCCCTTAGCCAGGATGCCAGGACAACATGAAATTATTAGGTTGAAGAAGGGCAGTGAGGTGGAGCCATGGATAGAGTCGGTAGACTCATCTTCCTGACCTCAAAGCTGGCCTCACATGCCAGCTGTGTAATCCTGGACAAATCATATGACCCTGTTTGCCTCAGTTCCTTATCTGTAAAATGAGCTGGAGAAGGAAATGGCAAACCATTCCAATATCTTTGCCAAGAAAACCCCCAAACGAGATCACAAAGAATTGGACACAACTAAAACAATTGAACAACAACAACAAAAATGGATTGAAGGGTTTCTTTCAGACTTTTTCTACCCCAGATCAGTTTGCAAAAGGTCCTGACATATAGCTTCCCTCTCCTATGAACTTTTCCCTTAAGATACATTTCAATGATTAAATTTGTTATCTGAGGGGGAAAAAAAGATAGGTTGGAAGCAGATTGTGAAGAACAAATGCCAGAATAATTTATACTTAATCCTAGAAGCAGCAGAAGTCCACTGAGACTTCTTAATCAAGAGAATGACAGACCTTTGTTTTAGGACTATCAATTTTGCTGTGTATGAAGTCTGGATTAGAGAGAAAAGCTCAAGAGACCAATTATAAGTATACTCAGTATTCTAAAATAGGAGTGATGAGTGTCTAAATTAGGGTGGTTTGGGTGTGAGCAGAAAGGAAATGGTTGTGAGAGTTGTAGAGATAAAATGATAAGATCTCACCATTGATTGGATATAGTTGATGAGGGAAAGAAAGTCAAGGATGAATCTATTGAGGTATAGGAGTGCTAGGACCCTGAAATTCAAGGGCAAGCGACACAGGTCCTGCTTGGAATGAATTTGACCCAAGCCTTCTTTCAACGAGAGATAAGGTTAATTAGAACAGTGCTCAGGGTGGGTGAGATTTTAAGGATCTATGCATTTAACCAAACTCTTAAGTAATCTGAGCACTTTAATGGAGGCAAGATGGATCTTTTATACAGAAGATTGGGAACAGAGAAGGGGTCTAGATGCAATTATGAAGTAGCTATTTAGGGTAGGGCCAGATACAGATAATGAGGGCCACAATGAAAGAGCAGTTAATTAACTGGGAAGAGTTGGGTGCCCGGGTGAACACCAGAGACCTGGGACATGTGGCAAAGTCCAAGGCTTTTCCTTTTTGGGGTCCAGATCCGGAAGACATGGTCTTTTCCTTTTAGGGGTTCAGATCTCTTCCTCATCAATTCTATAATTTCAAAGCTTGATGACCAGAAAGATCATGGAATTCTCAACAGAAATAGAAAAAAAATTAAAGGATGAATAGGTTTTGGGGAAAAGGTAATGACTTCTATTTCATACTGTTAAGTTTAGGATGTCTGCAGGAGATCAAGCTGGTATCCAGCCAGCAGGTGGTGGTATGGAACTCAGGAAAAGATAAGAGCTTCATATGTAAATCTGAAAGTTATTTGTATAGAGATACTTGAGAGTTAAAGAATCACGAAGAGAGAGACATCTAATAGAATCAGACTAAGTCTAGTCATAGTACAATCAGTTCTTGAGTAAATCTAGTTGTATCATCTAGTAGACTGCCAAACAGCAACTAAGTGATTGGAAAATGGTTCTTATGCCATTTCTATCAAGTTCTCTGAAAGTATTCTGGTTCAGAAGTTATGAGTGGATAAGTAGATATGCCTCCTTTGCCCATAGAACCCATCCCACCCCCCACCCCACCTCCCACCATGGTGATGGTGGTTTTCTCCCTATTTATATACGAGTCATCTTAAATGGTCTCCAATTATCCCAAAGCATTGATTGTATGAAATGTAGTATGTGGGACGAGAGGGAGAAAACTGATTAGAAACCGTAGTTCATATAGAAGAATGTTTAATCCTTTCATGAAAAGTTTTTTCACAGTTTGGGAATATTCTTCATCACCATCACCACCAGGCTTGAATCATTTAATGAAGACAGAAGAAAAAGGATACTTGGAAGTGGAGCCAAGATGACAAGTGTAAAAGGAAACAGTGTAGCTGAGCTCCCATCCATAAACTCTACAAACAGAACTATGAAGTGCACCAGACCCTGATGCAGAAATCCAGAGAAGGTCACAGTGAGTTGTCTGGCCCTGGTTGGTATAGACAGAGAGGTCAGTAGATGCTAAGGATAGCATTGGGGCAGGGAGCAGTACAGTGCTCAGAGAGAGAATGCACACCAGCACAAAAGGAGATCTCAGATCCATGTCAGGGCACTACAGGGGGTACAGGTGCTAACTGGCAACTTGTCACAGACTACCCACAACCCTAGGTTACAAATCTAGACTGGAGTGAGAAAGGGACCTTTGCTAAGCCTGATGGTAGCACTGCATTTTTCAAAGGTATGGAGGCAAAAGGCATTGTACCAAGAAAGGAGAAAATTCGGTAAGCAACAATCACAGTGGCATGATTTACACTTCAAGCTCACAGCAAGGACCCACTTCCAGCATTTAGCTCAGACTATAAAGGAATAACAAAGGCAGAAATCCTAGACCAAAGAGGAGCTTACAGTCTGCCACTTTGTACCAATTGAGTCTTCTAACTGACTGACAGGGGTGGAATCTAGCAGAATTCTATATCTGCACAGACCTAAACCCAAGTCAGGACCAATTTTAAAGGAATTTATTGCTTGGGCGATATTTTGTACTTTTGTGCCAAACTGTTAATTCCCTTTCCAATTTTTTCTTCCATAGTTCTCCTTTCTTTTCCATTTTTCCCCTTAGGCACTCTCATTCCATTTATAAAAATATTTTGAAACTCTTAAAAAAACAAACAAAACTTTTACTTCTCTTCAAGCAATTTGTGCCCAAGCTGTGTTCTTTTTCTAAGGCACTGCTTGTAGATGTTTTAGAGTCCCCTCCTGGATTTGCATCTTGATCTTCCCTGCCACTATAATAGCTCATTATGATGTGGCTCTTTTGTTTGCTCATTCTTCCATTCTGCTTATTAATTTCAGAGTTGATGTGAGGGCTAGGCTCTTTTACGCTTCTGGAGTGAAAGACTGCACTGACCGGGTTTCTGCTTTCTTGGGATATTGAGCATTTATTCCAGGAATTTGGGAACAGGCTGGGAACTTGAAAGCTTTCAGTGTTCCCAAAGGGATCTGATCCAGGGTAAAGTCGTCTGATGCCCCCCACTCCAAATAAAAATTTCTAGGAATATTACAACCAAAATCCAGAGCTTCCAAGTCAAAGAAAAAATAATGCAAAAAAGAAAGAATTCAAGTACTGAGATACCACGGTCATGATCACATATGATTTAGCAGCCACCACCATAAAGCAGCAGAGAATTTGGAATACAATATTCCATAAGGCAAGATGCATAAATATAATGGAACACACACACACACACCCCATACCACACCACACCATTCCACACATATATAAGTATATATATATATATATATATATATACATAATTATATAATTGCAGAATAGGATGTACACTAAATTCAAGAATATAAAGACCAGGAAGGTTTGAGTGTCAGAGAAGGCCACTGAAAACTCTATCCTAGATAGTTCATAAACTTCCTCCTTTAATTTTTTTAAAGGTTCCCCTGATATAATATTTCCATTTCCCTAATTCCCAGGAATTTTATGGCATTGATGGGCTAGGGATGGTAAGAGTAGGATCTGAGAGTCCATCCTTCTTATCTTTGCTTAGGTGTTAAATCTGTTTTTTATTAGAATGGAGGTATTATTCTGGAAAGCAGTTTGGAATTTTGAAAAATAAAGTATCTAAAATATACATAATCTTTGATTTAGAGATTCCAGATGCTAGGCATATATCCCAAGGAAGTGACTTGATTAAATAAGCCCTAAAACATTTATGCCAGCACTTTTTGTGGTAGCAAAGAACTGGAAACAAAGTAGATGCCCATTGATTGGGGAGTGGCTAAACAAATTCTGGTACTTGAAGGTAATGGAATATTATGTGTATTTCGGAGGCTTCAAAAACAGGTACACTGATGGCACCGTTGGTAGAGCTATGAATTGGTCCAACCATTCTAGAAAACAATTTGGAATTATGTGTAGTTACTAAACATGATTGCACTTTGACCCATATGTACAAAAACATTTATAATGCACCTTTCTTGTAATGGCAAAAACCTGGAAACTAAGAAGGAATCTGTCAGTTGGGGAACGGTTGAACAAATTATGGTATATGATTGTAATGGAATACTATAGTGCTGTAAGAAGTGAGATAAACAATTTCAAAAGAGACATGGAAAAACTTTTATTAGCTGATACAGTGAAGTGAACAGAACCAGAAGAATAATTTATTATATAATATCAACATGATAAAAATGGACAATTTGGAAAAAAAAAATCAGGGACTGTGGGAAGATGACAGTGAGCTAAGATGAAGAGGATCACAGCTCGCCAGCAAGCATTCCACTGGGGCAGAGAGACCTACCACTCTACCAGGCCATAAAGAGAATCACCGCTAGACTGCTTCACCCAATCTAGGAATCTACAGAGTGATTCCTGGAGTCCTGTGGAGATCTTTGATAGAATAATTACTGGGGCAAATGAGAGCCAGAGACAGAGAGTACTGTTCAGGAAGCCACCCTAGAGCCTTTGCAGGGGTTCCAGCACCCCTTTCCTGAGCTCCATAGTACCCAGGTGCAGCATGCTGAGGCTTCTCCAGAGCCATGGCTTCAAAAGAAGACTTGAGGATATTCTGAGTGGATCTAGCATGGCACTTCCTTCCCAAGCCATGCAGGGGTTCAATCTTTAATTAAACCATTGACTGGCTACCTAAACTCAGACTGAAAGGAAGCAGCCTCAGGGTAGGCCCAGGTCTAGGGATAATCCAGCCTAAGAAGTTCCTGAAGCTTTGGGCAGGAACCTAGAATGGGAATACAAGCCCTGAGCCCAGCACCAAAGGATAAGGTCTCCCACAGGGCGAGCCCACAATAAGGAGACCAATAAAAAGAGGCAGAGCTCCAATATCCCTGTGAAAGGAGGGGCTTTATCTGGCCCATTTGAGATATTCAAGACTTGGCAGGCCCAATCCACATAGTTCACTTTTAGATATAAACATGCATGGGCTTGGAACAAACCAATGAAAACTCTAAAGACCACGAGGAAATATTTTGGTTTGAGAAATGCCAAGAGGATCATTCCAAAGAGAATAATGACCCCACAAGGCCAACTAAAGCTTCAGAGTAAAAAAAATCCTAGCTATCAGTACTACAGGAGTACCTAGAGAAAATTAATAAGATATAAAATGGGAAGAAAGAATGGCAAGGAATATTGAAACCTTAGAACAGGTAGTAGAAAGCCTTAAGAATTTAATGTCCTGAAAATTAGAATGGGGCAGACAGACAGAAAACAGTAACAGTACAATAAGAAAAAATAAAACTAAAAATATTGGGGGGAAAACAGAAAATCTATGAAATAAAGTATCAAAATCAACTGACCTAAAAAGACAGAGAGACAACCTAAGAATTATTGGACTCCCTGATAATTATGAGCAGAAAAAAGGTCTGAATACAGTATTTTTGGAAATTAGAAATGAAGATTTTTCCAGAACTTTTAGAAACAGAAGGCACAGCCAAAATACAAAGAATTCCCTGGTCACCTACAGAAAAAAAAAGCCAAAACAAAAACTCCCAGGAATATCATAGACAAACTCCAGAGGTCCCAGATTAAAAAAAAAAAAAGTTCAAGCAGCCAAAAAGTTGTTCAGATTTCAAAAAGCCACAGTAAGGATTACATAAGACTTATTAGTGTGGAGCAACTAGGTGGCACAATGGATGGAGCACTGAGCTTGGAATCAAGAAAATTCATCTTCAAGAATTCAAATCCAGTCTCAGACACTTACTAGCTGTGTGACTTATGGCAAGTCACTTAACCCTGTTTGCCTCAGTTCCTCATAAATAAAATGAGCTGTAGAAGGAAATGGCAAACCACTCCAGGATCTCTTTCAAGAAAATCCCAAAATGGGGTCTTAAAGAGTCAGACACTACTAAAATGACTTAACAGCAGCAAAGACTTGCTACCTAGACTAGAAAAGAGAGGAGACCTTGCTGCCTAGCTGCCCCTCAGACCATGATATTCTAAAAGGCAAGAGAAAAAAGATTTACAACCAAAGATAACCTATCTGGCATAACTAATTATAATCCTACCAGGGGAGGGAGGAAGGGAGGAATGGACCTTTAATGGAATATAGAGGATTTCTAAGCATTCCCAATGAAAAGGACAGAACTAAGGAAATATTTGGAAATGGAAATAATAGGCACCAAGAGAAACATAAAAAGGTACACATATCTGTATGTTCAAAGAGAATATGTGGGGATTCGTTGGTTACTTGTTAATATGCAAAAAAGAAAGAAATATCTTTTCAGAGCCCTAATATACTTAAGGAGTGGTAAGTACCTCGTTAACTCTTACCTCCTGGTATCTTAATGATGTTCTGAATAAATATTTTGGTTTTGCCTTTGAGGAAGAGAATTTATTATAATTTGTGAATCTACCCTGGAAATACATATGCTTATTCATAGCAGCTGCTATGGGTATCGAATTGACTTAAAAGTCCTTAAAATAAGAATTTTAAAATAATGGGTAATTCAGCAGTTCTAAAGAACTGGCAGGTCAAAGAAAAAAATGTAGAATCAGCAAAAAACTTAATCAAAGAAAATAATAATGAGGCAACATGCCAAACCTAATGGTATTCAGATAAAGCAGTTCTGAAGAGGGAAAGTTATATCTCTAAATGTGTTCATCCACAAAAGAAAAAAAGAACAAATTAATAAACTGAGAACTGAATAACAAAGTAGAAATCCTGGAAAATAAGGAAGAGATTAATAAAAGGAAAGCAAAGAAACCATTGAATTGTGGTGGCTAGGTGGCGCAGTGAATAGAGCACCAGTCCTGGAGTCGGGAGGATCTGAGTCAAATTCGGCCTCAGACACTAACACTTACTAGCCATGTGACCTTGGGCAAGTCACTTAAACCCAATTGCCCTACCTTCCCCCTCCAAAAAGAAAAATCTAACAAGAAACCTTTGAATTGATAGATAAAGCTGGCTAAAAACAAAAACAAAAAACTAACGAAATAGAAAAGCAGTTAATTAACCTGATTTTAAAAGGGAGGAGAAAACCAAATTGTTCATATATAATTATTTTCCAGAATGGTTGGCCATTGGCAGATCCATCAGCAGTGGATTAGTGTGGGCTTCCTGTCGAGGACTTTAGAGAAGGACTAGTCAGGAATCCCACAAGATGTGAAGGCTTGGATGGGTTGCAATGTATGCCTTTGGAGAAAGCAAGCACATCCACAAGGTCACAAAAACATTTAAGTGTCCAAGTTGATATCGCCCATGGCTTTTCTTTCCTCGGAGATCCATAGGAGGTTAGTCACATGTAATTTCTTTCAGAAGCTCTGTTATTTTCTTCCACAGCAGTTCCTAACCTGCCCTGACCAGACCTGAACCTGCTCCGGCCCCCCGGGTTACTCCCTGGTCCAGTTTTTCTAATTCCTCTCCCACAAATGGCTCCCCCAAGAGGGATTGGTTGCCCGGTTCCCTAAAAATCACCTGCCCAGCCAATCGTCCTTTACATCAGAAAGAGCTGTTTCCGGCCCTTAAACAAGTGGGTGACAGGAGGGGCGGGGCCGCGGCGACCGGCCTAGTTCGCAGCTCTTGACATCAGGAAAAAGGCCTGGTGTTGGAGGGTTGGGAAAAACTTAGAACTTGACCGGGCAGACCCAAACAGTCTTTGGGAAAGGAGTCCCTGGAACTGGAACAGAAACTGTACAGGCAGCGTCATTCAGAGAACTGGTGTCTGGAACAGTTTGTTCCCGGCGCAGGCGCACTTCCCCTGAGGATGCGCGCGCAGGCTCAACGCCATGATTTGTTCTTAAGCTTCGAATCCAGCTCTTTATCCTAGGTCAGTCCAGGCTCCGGACCCAGTTCCAGGTATTTAGCGTCCCGGCCTCTTTGCTCACCGCCGCACGTACCGCCTGGGGAGTGCGGAACCAGGAGGGGCCAGAGGTGGGCGGGATAGTCAGGCCGGGAGGCCCCGGGGGCGGGGCCGATGGAGCTGCTTCCCGAGGTCAGAGTTCGCGAATGAGTGAGTGACGGATTGGGCCCTCGCGCTCCTCGGGCGCTGAGGGTTTGATAGAAGCGTCCAGTGGGGGCGAAGCGCGGGGTCTGAGGCTCCTAGAGTTCGAGATCTAGACTGCTTCCGCCTGCTGCCAGTCTGTCCACAAACGTTAGAAGCCAGCTTAGTGCCAGGTACTGCGAATGAATGAATGAATGAATGAATGAATATTAAGTGTTTACCGTGTTCCGAGGACTGGAGAAACAAGTGTGAAAGCCCTCAAGGAGCAAGACAGTACACCTCTAGAGTCGTGGCTAAGTAGGAGTGTTTTCGTTTGCTTAGGGGCATGTTGTTAAGTCGTTTCAGTTGTGTCCGACTCTTCGTGAGCCCGTTTGGGGTTTTCTTGGCAGAGATACCGGAGTACTTTGACATTTCCTTCACCAGCTCTTTTGACAGATGAAGAAACTGAGGCAAATGGGGTCAAGTGACTTGCCCAGGGTCCCACAGCTAGTAAGCGTCTGAGGCCAGATTTGAAATCAGGAAGATGAGTCCTCCTGACTGGGGCTGGCACGCTGTCCACCCTGCCACCGAGCTGTCCTGTAAGGCGGCTTCGAGGACTTTTTTAAGGAGTTTGGCTGAGAAAGGGAGGCAAGATCCAGGAGGATGATTAGGTTTTTGTTCATGTTTTTGTTTTTGTGTTGTTTTTAAGGAAGAGAACTAGAAAAGATCCAGAATATGGAGGGATAGGATTACAGAAAGAAGATTATTGTGGGAGCAATCTGCTAGAGAAACTGGGAGAGAATGGGGCGAGGATGTGTATGAAGAGGTTGACTTTGGTGAGAAGAGGCTTTAGTTGATCAGAGAATGGAGTAAATGAGAGGATAGTGGGAGAATCTCTCTCTCTCGCGCTCTCTCTCTCTCTCTCTCTCTCTCTCTCACACACACACACACACACACACCAACTGGCACTGGGCCTTGAACACGCTGGAGGTGCCCATCAGGTACCCAGCCTTTAAGGACCTTCCCTGTAGGAGGCATTAGAAAAAATACAGTTCCTTCCCTCACAGAGCTTAGATTCTATTGAAGGAATAGAGCAGATACAGAAGTAAATAAAAATAAGATGATCTGAAGAGGGGAGAACACTAATAAAAAGAGGGATGAGGAAGGGTATTCCATAGGTGGTGACACATGAGATGAGCCTTTAAGGAAGCTAGCAATTCTAAGAGGCTGAGGAGAGAAAGGAGTACATTCCAGGAATGGGAGGTAGCCTCTGAAAAGGCATGGGGACAGGACATGGAATACCAAGTTCAGGGAAGAGTGTAAGAAGGGTAATAATATGCAGTAAGCCCGGAAAGATAGACTGGTGCCATGTTGTGAAGAGTTTTCAATGCAAATTGAGTTTGCAGTGTATCATAGCAATGGGGATGGCTGAAGAATGTTAAATCCTAAAGGGCATGGACTGTTTTGGTTTTTTTTACCTATATCCCTAGGGCCTAGCCTTGTGCTTTTCACATAGTAGGTGCTTAATAAACAGTTGGAGAATTGAATTCTATTTTTGTTTAATGAATAAAATTCATCATATACTCATTTGTGTTGCTGACTTTCTCATCTGTACTTTATAGGACTTAAATGCTAGGTCTTCTTCTCTGACCCCATCTTCTCTCTGCTCACAGCAATTCTGTATTGAGTTAATAGGTACCAAACCTGGAGCACCAGAGAGAGGGTCCTGGATTGAGGAGACAGAAATCTCAGCCCCAGAGTGAAGGTCCCAGATAAAAGTGGTCTTGCCTCTAGTCCCCCAGGTGCTGGGGAACAGGTACTCATCCCAGGAGGAGACACACCTGGCCTGAAACCTTTGGTCAGAGTTTCAGGAAAGAGCAAGTCCTAGACGACTCATGTTGGATCAGTTCCTGTTATCTTGCCTGGGTAAACAGGACTGGAGTGACATCAGACTATCCAGAAACAAGTGAGCACTGTTTAACCTTAGAGAATCTGACCCAAATGCTTCAGGAGAGAGGTGAGAATTACAGAAGGGGGAGATGATGTGGTTTCCCTAATAAAAGAATGAATATGTCCTGCCTTGAACTATTTAATGGGACCTTTTCCTCTAAAGCTGACAGGATTGAGTCTGAAAGTATATATATGTATATGTATGATGGCATATGATGTGTCTATGTGGGGTACACGAACAGAGATCTGAGTCCACATGTCTGGTTATGGGGATAAAGGTGTCTTTGTGGATGTCAGGGCAAAGGCCTGGGCCTATGTGTGTTACTGCTTTCTGTCATAAAGTATGTAAGAGGGGTCACACCAAACTCTTCTGTGTTTGATCAGTTTGGGCACCACAAGACAAGATCTCCCTTCATTTTTTTTTCTCTTCCACAGCTCAGCCTCCTCAGGAATCAGCATTTCCCCTAGCCATTTCACTGAACAGAAAGTAATGCACTCTGGCCTAGTAACAATGAGATCCCAGGTAAGTTGGGATTACTTCTTAGTTTCTAGAAATGCCATCGTATGGCAGGAATGTTTTCTCTCATCCTGGAAGTACTATCTAGGAACCTTTGCCTCTAGGAGACAGGGAGTGTTCTTAACTTAAATAACACCATTTCACAGAATTCCTTTCTTCTCATAATATCAATGAAGTCATTCAGCAGGAGGATGGGTCTACTTTCTGTGAACATGTCCTAGCCAGTGAACAAAACAAAAGAAATGGAAGATAGTTCTTACCCTTAAGGACCTTTGCAGTCTCACTAGGAGAGAAGACATACATGTAAAATTTTATTATTTTTTTAGCACAGGTGAAAAACTTAAACAATGCAAAGAAATGTATGAGTCAGGTTTGAAAAGAATGAGGCAGAAAATAAATATAAAAAAATTCATAGGAAGGAAAGGCAAGACGAGATTTAAGTGATTGTAGCGGATAGCAAAGGACATTGTGGGCAGGAGACATCATGTGCAGATACTTAGAGCTGGAATGACCCTATTCTTTGTAGAAGCCAGTAAGAAGTTTGACTTAGTTCGAGTAGAGGGTGTAATTTATTGCTTTTTAAAATGTGTTTTTTGTTGAGGTCTTTGTCTTTGTATCAGAGTCATTTCGTCTCCCACCCTTCTAGATTGAACCCATTATTGTCGCAAAGGAAAAACATTTGAAACATAATCCTTGTAACAATGTATACAATATTCTTTTCGACTAGGTTCCCGCCTCTTTCTTATGAGAGAGGAGGTATTTTTCTTTCTCTCTTCTCCAGAACCTTCACTGATTTTTCCATTACTCAGGGTTTATCTCCCTTTTGGTGATCTGCAGAGTTATAGTCATGTACTTTGGTTTCTTGATTATTCTTATTTTACTCAGAATTATTTTATATAAATCTCACATTTCTCTAAATTCCTCATATTTATTACTTACTGAACAATAATATTCCACTATAGCATAGGCTTGTTTATTTGTGTTTTTTCAGCCATTCCCCAACACCAACTTTGTTTCCAGGTCTTGTTCAATTCAGCACTCTTCCATGAAATTTTGGCATGCCCCTGCTCTTAGTTCCTGGCTTTGTTTTTACCCCTCAGTTTTGTAGTTCTTAATTGTTTTCATCCCTCTAATAATTCAGACCTCCTATTGCAAACTACTGTATTCTTCTCTATATTCATTTCATAAGGCAGTTTCTTAGATCCACAGAGCCTTTGTTCTTCTGTAATCTTTTGGTCATGTACTCTACTCCTTTTATTTTAAAAAGATCTCTTGCATTCCTTGAGCTCCAGTCAGTGGGTGATTTGTTAATTCTTCAGTATATCCACCCGAGATAAGTTGTATAATGAGTTTTATAAGGCTAATTACTGTTTCACAATTGTTCTTGGCAAATTATGTCAAAAGAAAGTAGTGCACATAGCCCTACTACAGTTGTCAGCATAACATTATAGGATATGTTTGATGTCTTGTTTGTTCTTTATGCTTCTTCATTAACTTGTGAATGTTCTAAGCAGGAACTAAGGCCCTGCTCCCTCCTGTAATATCCAGCAAAATGTGTTAATAAATTGTGGTCCCCAGTGTTTTAGGGACCCATATTCTTAAATCATTTCCTTCCAGTTATAAAGGTTTTTTGTGACGCTAACGTCAGGTTCAGGATCAGGTGGCACAGAAAAGAGAAATAATTGTTTGCCATAAATATTCTCTGAGAAGGTGGCATCTCCATTATGAGGCTTAATCACATGTGATAAGAAGGTTCATGGGAAAACAAGTCTCTAGTATCTTTCACTGAGAGATTTTGGTTTGCTGGCACTGCCCAATCCAGACAGAGGACTTCCTATAATATGGCAGGCAATTGGAAGCAAGGGAATGTAGCTCTACACAAATCTCCTCGCTGATTTGAAAGCACCACATGATCCCTCTCCATCCCAGGAAAAAAAGGAGACAAAACAAAAATTATTTGAAGCCTAATAGTAATAGCTAGCATTTATATAGCTCTTTAATGGTGTTTTTTTCCCTCAGAGCTTTTCATATATACATATACAGTCTCATTTGATCCTCCCAACAGTCCTGTAAGGTAGGTACTGTTATTGACCAAGCTTACAGATGAAGAAGCTAAAGCTGAGAGATGTTAAGCAACTTGCCCAATGACACAGCTGGTAGATGACTGAGACCAGATTCAGCCTCAGGTGTTCCTGTCTCCAAGTCCAGCACTTTATCCACTTCCTGGAATTCCAGAGCTTTCTCTGAACTGGACACCAGTAGTCCATATGCATGACCTACCCTTGTCTCCCATGCTTGCAAGCTAAATGGGGGCCATCTACCACTTCCATTGTTCCTGTCTGTCTGGGTTAAGTGACTCCTAAATTATGCAACCCTATCTCTATTCTGCCCCATATGTAGGCCTAAGTTTCTTAGCCTAAAGCTACCATCCATTGGCAAGGCACAGAGAACAAGGAGTTCCATAACCCACTAAGCTTGAGGAATCTAGTCCCTTCCAACCCAGGAAGGCCTTCACCCCTTATGCTTCAGGGAATCTCTAGGATTCCTTGCCCATCTGGACTCCTGTTGAAGATAACTAATATTTTCTGCTAAGTCCACTGTATCCTCCATCCCCATCCTTACCAGATCAGGGTACTCCTGACATTTTAGCCCATTCTCTACTCCCTACCCTCCTGTTTCCCAACACTCAGATCCCCCTAGCCAGTGGCTTGAAGCTTCTTACTCCTCAGCCCTGTTTCATCATTACCGTCCCCCTCCCATTTGTACTCTTAGTATAGGCTGAAAGCACTGGAATTCTGTACTTTTCCCCCATAATGGAGGGAATAACTTCTCCAATGAAATCACAGGAAGAACCCAACTATATTCTAAACCCTGAGTCTGTCTAGAGATCCCTACTTGGTACACTACCCTACTGCAACAACTGTAGCTTGCACCTTGCTCAGGCTTGCTAGGTCATGTACCTCCTTTCTAAGCCCTGAACAGAAAAAGGAATTCTGTTTTAAAAATTATAATACAATAAAGAAATTCTATAATGTAAAATATCTAAGGCATAGAAATTCTTTTGGAAATGAAAACTGAAGCATTAACAAGTGGTAGAAACAAAAGGATAATTAAGTTGGATAGTAAATATATCAAGAGACAGCATAGTGTAATAGATAGATAGCCAGAGTCATGGAAGCAACAAAATATAGAATGAATCAAGTTGAACTAAAAGAGAACCAGCATGTGTCAGTATGACTGAAAAAGCAAATAATAGGTATGCTTAACAAACTAACAGATTTAAAAAACAGGAGTACATGCATCAGACTAATTATGGTTCTAAAAGACACCAAATAAGAAAAAGTCTGCTATTTCTTAAGGTTAAACACTGGTTGTGTGACTACATATTTTCATTTGCAGATCACTGATAACACCTATGGCATTTTCTTTGTTTTGGTTAACTTTTTTTTCTAAAAATACTTGACAAAGATGAACATTTCCATGTATAAAAAGTAATAGAAAAGCTCATATGTGAAGCTACCAATCTCTTTTTTTTAGAGTTAACATTAAATTTAACACAGTCGTACCAACACTATGCTGCTTGTTTTTGTCACCTAACTTTTTTTCTGTGTATTCTTAAAATATTTCATTAATACTTTTTGCTTTCTTTTGTCTTCCTTTTTTTTTTCTATCACTGAGAGGTATAGTGAATAGAGAGCTGCCCTTAGAGCTAGAAAGGGTTCAAGTCCCCCTTCTGACACTTAATGGCTGTTCCATCCTAGCAAGTAACTTAACTTGCTTTAGTATAAGAAATTTGTCATGGGGAGCTCCCTATGATAGTGAAATCACAGGTCAAATTCCTGCCCTTTTTGAGTCTCTGTCACCGACTGCCACCTTTCCATTAATCTCTAAAGCTCTGTTCACACTGCCCCTCCCTCCTCCCACCCAACCCCATAACAAAAAGCCTCCCTTGTAACAGAGTCAGGCAAAACAAATTCTAAGATTGGTCGTGTCTGAAAAATTGTCTCATTTTGCAATTATAGCCCACCACCTTTTTTGTCAAGAGATAGACATCATGCTTCATCATCCGTGTGCTTTAGTGATCAGTTACTGCATTGATAAGATTTCATAAGTCTTTCGAAGTTGTTTTTCTATACAATATTGTCATTGGATCTGCTTACTCTGCTATAGTCAAATAAGTCTCCTCAGCTTTCTCAGAATCATTTCCTTTTATTTTTATAGCACAGTTATATTCCATTGCATTAATTGGCAGCAATTTATTAAGCTATTTCACAGTTGATAGGTACCTACTGTTTCAAGTTCTTTGCTACAACAACAAAAAGTGCTGTCATAAATATTTTACATATATGGCCTTCCCCTCAATCTTTGATCATTTTGGCTTGGAGAGATATCATGTAATTAAAGGATATGCACAGGTTTAATGACTTTTTGGATATAGTTCAAATTGCCTTCCAGAATTGTTGCACCAGTTCATAGCCAGTATTGTCCTACATTGATTCTGCAGTTGTGCCATATGTATATTTTGCTTCCAGGGGGAAAATATTTTCTCTTTAAGGATACTGATAGACTCATACTTCTGTTGTATCTCCTATGTGGTCAAGATTACTACTAGCTACATAGTAGAAATTATAATAATTTACTTAATTTAGAACACTCATAGGATCATAGATTATAGCTGAAAAAGACCTTAGAGGTCATCATAGTTTCTCTCATCTTATAGAAGCAAAAACAAGCCTAGAGAGGTTTAGTAACTTGCCTAGGGTCACTAAGTATCAGAAGCAATACTTGAATCCATTTAAGCCACTGTAGAATACCTGTCTGTATTCAAATCCTTGAACATTATCCAGATAGGTATTCTTGTCTACTCACTAAAGTTCCTAGTTGCTCCCAAAGCCATGTCATTGGATTGTGGTTGAACAAGAATATTTTTGACATTTCAGGAATCATTGACATTCAGGGATGTGGCTGTGTACTTTACCCAGGAAGAGTGGGGGCAGCTAGACCCTGGTCAGAAATATCTATACAGAGATGTAATGCTAGAGAATTATAGGAATCTGGTCTCCTTGGGTAAGTATGGTTTTCTCATATGACTTAGAATCAGTTTGTCCATTGAAATAGTTTTCTTTCCTCGGTTAATAAAAGGTGTGGAGCTGCTGAAAAGTTTATCCATGAAGAAACTTTGGGTCCAATTATCAGATTCTTAATCTCTTTATGGCAGAGAAATAGGATGTTCCTGATTTTCAGGTGAAAGATCTATACCTTGTAGCATAAGAAATAGATACCTCCTTTTTGCTATATTTATTACTGCTTTTTTCATCTCTCAGAAGTTCTGAGGAACTAGGGCATGGAACTTTTTGGGATAGATCTTTGTTCCCAGAAAAAACAACCAGGTCATTTGTCTTTCTACTTGAGCAGGGTATCACATTTCCAAGCCAGATGTGATCTCTCATTTGGAGCAAGGAGAAGAGCCTTGGATGGTAAGGAGAGAAATCCTAAGAGGTAATTCTCCAGGTGAGTGATAGAGAACCAAGCAAATGAGTATTATTATAAGGAACAATTGTGAAAGAAAACACACTTCATTTTGCATTTGGCTAGTGTGTAAGAAAACCCTTTATTATCTTAAAACCTGTTGCAGGTAGAGGGATTGACCAACAGTTTTTCCTGCTAATTTGATGGGCAACCATTTTTTTTTTTGCAATCATAAAGTGCTTCTATGAATATATAGGTATATTTTATATCTTGTTTTCTGTCTATTACTTTCATGGGTATGTGCCCAGTGCCCAGATCATGGAGAATTCTAAATGCTAAGTAAAAAGTTTTTATTTTATTGTAGTGGCATTAGGGAGCCACCAAAACTTCTTGATCAAAGAAATTACATAGTCAGACCTGTGCTTTGGAAATATCAATTTGACAACTACATCAGTGATAGATTGGAGATGGGAGAGACCAAAGATGGGAAGACAAATTAGGAGACTGGTGGAGTACTCCAGAGCAAGTTGAGAACTGTCTCTTAATCTACTTCCAGCTCATACTTAATAGCAGTTACGAAACAAGTAATGAAATTCCATGACATCAAAAAAGATGAAAATAGTCGGTTGAAAGTTATGCTTTTGTAATACTTATTTAACAGAAAGGGAATATTGATTATGTAGATACACCCTTAAAAAAGACTTGATCAGCTGACCTCTTGGGAACCAAGTATATTCTTTACCCTAATTTTATCACTAAATACTAATCCATGTTTGTAATACAAAGGAGACCTTTGAGGCTATAAGCTTTCTTTAGTCATGAGATATTTTAGAGTTTTTGTTTTTTTTTTTTTTGATGCTAAGGTTCTCCTTTAAGCACCCTATACTTGTAGAGAAGACTGTGGTCACTTAGCTTGAGTTCCCTCAAATATCATTCTTGATTTTATCTCACCATAACACAGACTTGGTCATTACTGTTATTGTTTCCAAAGGTTTATAAACACTATTGCTTTTTATTTTTATATCATAGCTGTTTCCCCTAAATCCTCCTCCCTTCTGATAAATCCTACCATTTTAACCCTACTTTCCACACATCCATTAAACCCTTTCTTGTAACAAAGAAAAGCATTTCAGTAGAACCAATCATTAGCAACCATGTCTGACAGGGTTTACTGCATTCCATATTCATACTCCCAACTTTTCTACTGAGTGGAGGAATATGTTTCATTGTCAGTTTTCTAAAAATCAGTATTGTTGTACTTCAGAGTTCAATTGCTTTTTAGTGTTACTAATCATTTATATATTTATAGTCCTTGTTTATATTATTCTCTTTATTTTGCTTTCTTTACTGCATCACTTCATATAGTCTTGGCAAGTTTTTTTGAATTCCTACAGTCCTTTCTTATAGAACAGTACTATTCTATGACATTAATGTGCTTAGTTTTCCCAGCCATTTTCCAAATTTATGGGCAGGGATTTTTACAGATGTGAGAAAGGGAGGGGAGGCAGCAAGGGGACCAAGCACCTCTGGAGAGAGAGGTTTGGCTCATGATTCAAGGACATGTAGAGGCCAAGGACAGAGAAGCAAGGCTGAGGAACACACAGGGGCAGGGAACAACTATGTGGGGTCTGGCTAGAATCGAGAGAGATAGAACATATGGAGGGCAGATATGGATATAGACAGGAGGGAATTGATGCCTGAGTGTGGACAGATGGAAAATAGAAAGGTGGGGGGCCCTGCAGGTAGAGTGGGGCAAAGTTCTCTCTCAGCATCGTAGGTCTCAGTAGAGGTCTTTCATTGTGACTGTCATTCTTCTGCTTTCATTTGGCCTTATTTTACATTTGTTTCATTTTGTTTTGGAGTGGTGCAGGAGAAGAGAGAGAAAACACAGTACTGTACAACAAAGTTAACAGAAATGGTTTTTTTTTTTGAATGCAGATTTCTTTCAGAATTCTCATGTAGAGAAAAGTTGAATTTACATAATGCAGATTTATTCAAAGCAAGAATTGTCTACATAGATCTGGGGTGCATTTTCATAGAGCTGGTAAATGTCTGAGGGCAGATTTGAACTCAGGTCCTCCTGACTCCCCAATTATTCCTTTTTAAAAAACTTTTTTTATAATAGTAAAAATAGCTAACATTTATATAGTGTTTTTAGGTTTTTAAAATATTTTACAACCTTAAGATTCTGTCCTTGAGACTTCACTCAAAACCCATGTAACCCATTGTCTCCTCATAATGGTACTATATTCTGTGTATTTTCTTGCCATTCTGGCTTCTGACCCCTATCTTAATGCCTACCCAAATTCCCATTCTCCATGAATTTTTTAGACTACTTTTATGTTGAACTTTTCTTTCTTTGACATCTTAGACATTTAGTCTATATTTACTGCAGTTTTTCCTTCCTTTTAAGTGTCTATAGGCCTCGGCTCCTCTTCTCCACCGATACCACAATTTTAGGGTGGTTAATCTTTATTACAACATAAAGTTACTGTCTTATTGGCAGGTTCTCTCTTCTCCAGTCCATTTTGCTTTATTGTCAGATCACCTAAAATACTGGACAGCTAGGTGGTACAGTGAATAGAGTGCCCAACAAGGAGTTAGGAAGTGTCATCTACCTGAGTTCAAATTTGGCCTCAGACACTAGCAGTATGACACTGGGCAAGTCACTTAACCTTGTTTGCCTCAATTTCTTCATCTGTAAAATAAGCCAGAGAAGAAAATGACACCACTCCAGTATCTCTGTCAAGAAAATCCCAAATGGGGGCCAGCTAGGTGGCACAGTGAATAGAGTACCGGCCCTGGAGTCAGGAGGACCCAAGTTCAAATCTGACCTCAGACACTTAATACTTACTAGCTGTGTGATCTTGGGCAAGTCACTTAATCCCAATTGCCCTGCCTTTCCCCCCTCCAAAAAAACCCCCCAAAAACCCAAGGTATAACCAACCCATTGTCCCCTTCTTAGACCTGACCTTAGAGTAATTTGCATCCTCTAAACATAAAAAAGTATTGAGAAGTTTTTGTGGCCAGAAATATTCTCAGTTACCTCATGGAAGTGCTGCTGTTTTTCTCACTTTTCTTTATCACTAACTCACCATTCTAAAATGTTCTATAATCTTTGTGTAGCAAACTTTTTATTTTTCTGTAATATCACATAGCAGAACCTAATTTTTCAAATTTAGGTTACATAACCTCAGTTGTGTCCTCATTGATCACCATATCCTTTAAACATTCACTGATTTTCCTGGTTGGTAGTATCTGCCTACCCATCAATCAGTCACTTCACAAATACTTATTAAATACCTAGCCCCAAGTTTTATGCTAGGCATTGGGTATACAAATACAATTAATTAAATAATCCTTGTCACAAGAAATTTTCATCTAAACCATCTCCATCAGACCTTTGTAAATTTCACTTTAGTTTTGATTTTTTAATGTAATTTTCACATAACAAAATATTATAGCTTAATGTATCACCATTGGTTTGGCCTCCAGCTGTACATCACACTAGCTGTACATTGCCATTGTCACTGATCTAGAAGGTGTGTGTGGTAAGTGCCTTTACTTAGATGGAACAAGAATTTCCATGGCTTACAAATAAGCCCTGATTTTTGTTAGGGAAATTATAGGAGAGCTAGGTCTGAAGTACTGTTCTTATAAACATGAAATTGATGCTTATGTAGGATTCCTTTGGTGACATTATACACGATCAGTTTGATGGGATAAGATAAGGAAACCCAGGAACCTAGTTGGGCTTTTTAGAATAATTCAACATAGGTTAATGGGACTCTGATCCCAGACTGCCTCCCACAATTCTGATATTTACACATAATTAAATCCTCTCTGTTTAATCTGTTGCACTATCCTCTATTATATTTCCTTCAGGTGGGATGACTAGACATGAAACCAAGCAGGGCACTTCTGAAGAGGAATTAGCCCAGGTTACAGTGGAGAGATTTCCAAACGGTGTTATTTGGTACTCTGAGTTAAGAGATACCTGGAAACATGTTGGCCCATTTGGAAGGCAAATGATAGTTCCTCAGGAGAAAATTGTCCCAGGGAAGACAGACCCTAAGTGTAATGAAATTAGTCTGAATTCAGTCCTTGTTACAGAACAGAAAGTTTCTGTAAGAGAGAAATCCCAAGGATGTGATCTATATGGAAGAACCTTTCAATTCAGTTCACATCTAATTAGGCATCAGAAAATCTGTGTATGGAAGAAACCTTATGAATGTCATGAATGTGGGAAAGCTTTTAGTAAGGGTGCACTCCTAAGGCAGCATCAGAGAGTCCATACTGGAGAGAAACCTTATAAATGTAATGAATGTGGGAAAGCTTTCACACTCCGTGGGAGCCTTACTGGACACAAGAGCATTCACACTGGAGAGAAACCTTATGAATGTAATGAATGTGGGAAAGCCTTCAGACTGCATGCACACCTTACTCAACATATGAGAATTCATACTGGAGAGAAACCCTATGAATGCAATGAATGTGGGAAAGCCTTCAGATTGCATGGACACCTTACTAAGCACCTGAACATTCATCCTGGAGAGAAACCCTATGAATGTAATGAATGTGGAAAAGCTTTCAGTAAAGGTGCACTCCTTAAGCAACATCAGAGAGTCCATACAGCTGAAAGACCCTATAAATGTGATGATTGTGGAAAAACTTTCAGTATGAGTGCACTCCTTAAGCAGCATCAAGGAGTCCATACTGGGGAGAAACCATATGAATGTAGTGAATGTGGAAAAGCCTTCAGACTTCGTGGAAGCCTTACTCAGCATAAGAGTATTCACACTGGAGAGAAACCCTATGAATGTAATGAATGTGGGAAAGCCTTCAGTACAGGTGCAATTCTTAAGCAACATCAGAGAATTCATACTGGAGAAAAGCCCTACAAATGTGATGAATGTGGGAAAGCCTTCAGTCGGAGTTCAAGTCTTACTGAACATAAGAGAATCCATACTGGAGAAAAACCCTATGAATGTAATGAATGTGGGAAAGCCTTCAGACTACATGGACACCTCACTAAACACCAGAGTATTCATCCTGGGGAGAAACCCTATGAATGTAATGAATGTGGAAAAGCCTTCAGACTTTGTGGAAAACTTACTCAACATAAGAGGATTCATACTGGAGAGAAACCATATAAATGTAGTGACTGCGGGAAAGCATTTGGGGATGGTGCACTTCTTATGCGGCATCAGAGAGTCCATACTGGAGAGAAACCCTATAAATGCAATGAATGTGGAAAAGCCTTTAGTCGTCGTGCAAACCTTACTCAACATAAAAGAGTCCATACTGGAGAAAAACCCTATGAATGTCAAGAATGTGGGGAAACTTTCAGTCAGAGTAAACAACTAAAGCGGCATCAGACACTTCATACTGGAGAGAAACCTTACAAATGTAATGAATGTGGGAAAACCTTCCGTCAGAGTAGACAGTGTACCCAACATCAGAGAATTCATACTGGAGAGAGACCCTACACATGCAGTGAATGTGGAAAGACTTTCAGACTGCATACACAGCTTACTGAACACAAAAGTATTCATACTGGAGAGAAAGCTTATGAATGTAATGAATGTGGGAAAGCTTTCAGACTGCATGCAAATCTCTCTCGGCATCAAAGAATACATACAGGAGAGAAACCCTATAAGTGTAATCAGTGTGGGAATGCCTTTAGGCACAGTTCAACTCTAGTCAGACATCAGAGACTTCATAGTGGAGAGTAATTTTGGGATTTTAGTGACTGGAGAAATGCCTCTGTTATATTTATCCTTTATTCAAATATTTGTGGTCATTAAGTTAGAGTTTGTCTCACTAATTGATTTTGTCATGTCTCAGAGAAAAATATGCTTCCTCTGTATTTTCTTTCTGCTCTACTGTACACCTCAGTGCCTACAAGGGACTTCATATCAATTCACCTCAAAGCATATCACCTTATAATTAATATGGCAAATGACTAGTCCAACTAACATCAGTTTCCTGATAATATGAGTAAGTTTTTATGTTGTTTGTATTCTTAAAAATTACTCAGTTTTACAGTTTTCAACACTCACTGAAATTTTTGCATAATTTCTGGTATTTACCACACTAGCAGGCATGACTAACCAATGCAGTTAGGAAGTTGTTGAGTGGGAGGTGGGTTGAGTGCTTATAAGATTATTGTAGATTTAAAATGTCAAGGAACCCTAGAAGCCACATTGTCCAATGACATTTTATAAATGGGGAAACAAGCCTATACTATTTGATTTTTCCAAGATGACACAGAAAGGATTTAAAATTAGAGTTTAAGTTGAAAGGACTGAATGGAGTCAGGTTTCTTGGATGGCTTTTCCCTACTCCCTAAAATAAACAATAGAAACACAGAGAAAATGCCAAAAATAAATTGCATGCACACATGAGAAGAAGAAAAAAAACTAACCAAAATTTAACATAAGCAAAGTAACAGTGCTGTTACAACTGAAAATACTTAACAGTTGAATCAGGTAAAATACCAGAAACTATGAGAGATGGAAAAGGATGTTTTTGGTTTGGTTTTTTTTTTTAAGTTAAGGATTTGTTCTCCCGTTGAATATGTAACAGGTGAAGTCTGAAATAACTGAGGAAACAAAAGTTCAAGCTTTCAAGCATATCGGTTTCTCAAGCAGTGCATGCCAATGGCATATCAATTGGGACCACACCTCCTCAGCTTGGCACTGGACCCCCAAATACAGGAAGAGATGGATTTTTATACATTAAAAGAAAACAGGATATAAACCAGGATACAAGATTAGATAATATGATTTCTAATTAAAGGACAGATTAGGGACTTTCCAAGTTGGGACAAAGTTAACAGCTGAAGTTCCCTGAAATCAGGTGGAAAAAAAAAAGTGTCCCACTCCCCCAAGTGTCTTTATTCAATCAAAGGAACAATGAAACAGTAACTGGTTGACCAGTACAAGACCAGTTTCCAAATAAGACATATGGGTTGCTTGACATGTAGAGTTGTGAGAAAACTCTTTGTATCAGTCTTTGGATCTGACCAAGTTTCTGGTCAGCATCACCTAGGTCCTTAGTTAATGGTTTCTAAGCAAAAGGTAAGGGTGGTCCAACTTCCTAGTCAGTCACACAGGGCTAGGTTCAAACAGTGCAATAATTTTTTTCTCACAATTGGACCAGATCCATAATTAAATAGACAGAGAACTGAGCCAGATTAAGAATTGAGTCACGAGATGGGATTGGTGTGGCCCACTCAATTCCCACAGATAAAAAACAACCAAGTGAGGGGCGGCTAGGTGGCGCAGTGAATAGAGCGCCGGCCCTGGAATCAGAAGGACCTGAGTTCGGAGCCGGCCTCTGACACCTAATCTGCACAAACAAAAACCTAGCCGTGTAACCTTGGGCAAGTTACTTAACCCCAATTGCCCTAAAGGGGCAACTAGGTGGAGCAGTGAGTAAGAGCGCCGGCCTCGGAGTTTGGATGACCCGAGATCAGATCCGGCCTCAGAAAATGAGCACCCACGCATAAATCAAATGACTAGCCGTGTAACCTTGAGCAAGTTACTTAACCCCAATTGCTTTTAAAAAAAAACAACAACCAAGTGAAATTGGGAATACTTAGGAAATCATGAGGGTAAATAATAGCTGCAATGCTAATAAATTGCAAGAAAGGTTAGAAGAGATGCAAAAATGAGAAAAAATAACTAGTAGGTACATTAGAAAAGAAAGTATAAGATCCAAAAATGCAAGAAATAGAACATACTACATTGGAAAAAAAGAATTGCACACAGTTGTGAAGCAGGAAATACAAGCTCCCCCAAAAAGAATACATTGAATTATCCAAACTTTTGGAAAAGACATACCTAATTGATGATCCAATAGGATAAATCACAATATTGTGGTCAGGATTGTAAACACACTAAAGAACTTAGAAGAATAAGAGAATTTGCACGCTTTCAGGGAACTATTAAAAAATTTTTTCCCCGAGAATTGGTGAAAATAACCAGTGAAACATAATTATAAATAAGCCACAAGATAAATAATAAGAACATAAGCTTCAGGGGAGGGACTTTTTTGTGTGTTTTCAGTCAATTAATATTTGTTGATCAGTTCAGAAGGAAAAATCCCAAACTCAACACTGCTGGAAGCTCCTCATATTTAAAGTGCAACAACACAATAATGCTAGTGTGTGCTACAAGAAGTGAAAAAGTTACCAATAAACATTACGATCTCTCCAGATTTCAAGGAGACAAGGGAGGATAACAGAAATTGGAAAAAGACGTTTACAAACTGAGAGGCACAGACCTTGAATCCTTAACCCACAGAGTACATGTTCTGTGAAGACAGGAGATATTTGAAATACAAACAGCTATTAGGATGAAGAAAGATTTTTAAATGTCACACAGGAGTAGAGTGATAGCAAGAAAAGATTTATAAACAGTATGTGAGGGTGAAGTGATACCAAGAAAATAATCTGTATAAAACTTTTCCTCAGCAAGTGGAGAAAATCAACTATATGACTTTATTATTAAGTTTAGAGAAAACATTTTCGATTAAAGACATTTTTAACGGATAAGATGTAGGGATAAAAGGTCCTACATTATGATTTGTGAAAATATTTATTTGAAACAATAAGCTAGTACATACAAAGGAGAAATTCTAGCAGCATTCCTTTTCAATATAGGTATCAAACAGGACTTTGTATTTTTGGCTTTCCCACTGGAGCAATTTTACAAATCTTGGCAATAGTAAGACATGAAAAATAGGCATTGGAAATAAATAGGTAAAAATATTTCCATTTGTATATAATGGTACATAATGTGATTATCCTTAAAACTTAAAAACAAAAAGAAAATAATGTCTGCTAAAATAGCAAGATATTCTCACAGAACCATTTCCACGAATCAAAGGAAAGTAATAGAGAAATAGCCTTTATAATTACATCAAAATATTAAGTATCTGAGGGGCGGCTAGGTGGCGCAGTGAGTAGAGCGCTGGCCCTGGAGTCAGAAGGACCTGAGTTTGGATCCGGCCTCAGACACTTACCCCCCACACACACAAAAACCTAGCCGTGTGACCTTGGGCAAGTTACTTAACCCCAATTGCCCTCCAAAAAAAAAAAAAAGCAAAAAAAAAATAAGTATCTGAACATCAATTTATGAATACAAATAGGCTTAAATAATTTCTAAATGATTTTAACTAATTTTAATAAAATGCTCATCCAATGCTCATGATTAGGTCAATCAGATAACAAAAATGGCAGTACTTGCCAAACTAACTTAGATGTTTTATGCATTATCAAATCACCAGTACTCTTATTTCATAAGGCCAGAAAAATATTCTAATAGAAAAATCATTTTTAAAAGAGATAACTCAAAAAGTAAGCCAAAACCTAAGCTTAACTTTAATTTCAAACAAAAGAATAAAGCCTACTTCCCTTTTTTTTTACAAAGGTGAAAAACCATGGGTGTGGAAAGTAGCATACACGATTGTACAAAATCAATTTGTTGGTTGGTTTTGCTGATCTTTTTCAATCTATCTTAAAAGTAATACCATGGGGCGGCTAGGTGGCACAATAAGAGCGCCGGCCTCGGAGTTGGGATGACTCGGGATCGAATCTGGCCTCAGAAAATGAACACCCACACATAAATAATGACTAGCCATGTAACCTTGAGCGAGTTACTTAACCCCAATTGCTTTGTAAAAAGTAAATAAAAAGTAATACCGTGATAGGGTATTGATGGAGGGATAAATTCTTAAGTGAAAAACGTTTTTTTCAACAGTGAAAGTGGACTAGCACTACCACATATCAACATTACTACATAAACAGTTATAAAAACTAATTGGTACTCAAAAAAATAGTGATAGAAAAAGTATTTATAGGATGAGCAACAAGGTGGTACAGTATATAGAGTGCCAGGCCTGGAGTCAGGAAGTCTCATCTTCCTGAAATAAAATATGGCTTCAGTCTCTTAGAAGCTGTGTGATCTAGGCAATTCACTGTATTGTGTTTGCTTCAGTTTCCTCATCTGTAAAATTAGCTGGAAAAGAAAATGGAAAATCACTCCAATATTTCTGCCAGAAAAACCCCAAATGGGGTCATTAAGAGTTGGACATGAACACCAGAATGGGATATAAACAGTATAAAAAACTTAGAAAGAGTCCAAAGGCTAGAAATAATTAGTATTTAGTAAATCCACACAGACAATAAATGGAAATGAAATAACTTTAACCTTGCTGAAAAAAATAAATGGCTGTATGGCCAAAAAAAGTCTTAGATTCACATGACACTATAGATCATAATTAACCATGAGACCTATCAGCATTTTTAATAGTGGAAAAAGTGAAAGAAATATTTTCCAAATTATTAAGAGGAACACTTCTATTCATTAAATTAAAAAAATAAAAACTATTGGAGATAGTTTGGATTTGATAGTTAAAGGATTTTGCACAAGAAAATACAGTAAAAGTAAAAAATGGGGAACATTTTAAATATAAATAGAGCAGATCAAAAGAGACATCCAGAATTTATAAAGTACTAATGACTTACCAGTGGGGCAATAAAAATATTTCCCACTGAAACAAGACATGAAAATAGACAATTTGTGAAGGAGGAAATGCAGTCTGTTAATAACGATAAGAAAAATGCTCAGCCTTGTTAACAATCACAAGTGCCAATCAAGGTAACTTTATAATATCAACTTACTCCACTAGAACAGTAAAAATATCAAAATTGGTCAAGTCCAATATCGGGCTGTAGGGAAATATTACTATTGGTAGCTTATAGAGTAGTGCAAACATTCTGGGAAACATGCAATAAATCACAAGACATGTTCAACTTAGAACCTATCACTAGGAATTTTCGTGATGGGTGTGGGAGGTGAGGTTAGGGTGTTGCAGGAGGAAGAGAACAAAAAGTAAAAGAGGGACTTGTAATAGCAATGAACTAGAAACAACCCAAATGTCTAACAATTACAGAATAGCTTCATAAATGATGGCATAAACATGCTCTAATACTCAAAATAGGTGAGATCATGACCTGAGAGTTATTTGCAGAGATGCAGCTCACAATTCTTCCACGACTACCCATCCTCTGCGACTAGTACATGTCCTCCCTAGGTTTGCCCTAAAGATTTTACCCAATATTCTGTAGATCTTCCTTGCTTTCTCCTGACATTCTGAAGAGTCCTCTTGTCTAAACTTGTCACAAGCTTCACCTGCAGTATGACCAGCCCATCTCACTCCCTGTCATCCATTATTCCTTGGTGACATCTTTAACTGGTTCAAAGTTCTTAATTGCTTAGATGTTGCAGCCTGCTCAATAGCTACTATGTGCTTCTCCATTGCCCTCTGTGTTATCTTTAGTTTTAATTCTTTGAAGACTATTTTATTTCATTTCTTGCTGTCATACTGGAAAAAGAAAGAAGGTTGGAGTTTTTTAAGGGCCATTGTTTCCATGGTAAACTGGAGCAATTTCCATGGTCATTAAAGGAGCAAATTCTTGATGACAATCCAGCCCAATCTACTCGACTCTCCTGCCGTAAAAATGATACATATGGATAGTACAAGGACATAAGGTAATACCTAAGTGAGATGATGCAAAGTGGAATCAAAAGCACCACAACTGAGTATACATTAACTTCACTTTTTTCTTTTTAAGAAATGAAAACAGTCAGGGCGGCTAGGTGGCGCAGTGAGTAGAGCGCCAGCCCTGGAGTCAGAAGGACCTGAGTTCGGAGCCAGCCTCAGACACTTAACCCACACAAACAAAAACCTAGCCGTGTGACCTTGGACAAGTTACTTAACCCCAATTGCCCTAAAGGGGCGGCTAGGTGGCGCAGTGAGTAAGAGTGCTGGCCTCGGAGTTGGGATGACCCGAGATCAGATCCGGCCTCAGAAAATGAGCACCTACACATAAATAATGACTAGCCGTGTAACCTTGAGCAAGTTACTTAACCCCAATTGCTTAAAAAAAAAAAAAAAAAAAAGAAAGGAAAACAGTCAGGGCAGCTAGGTGGCACAGTGAATAGAGCACTGGCCCTGGCGTCAGGAGGATCTGAGTTCAAATTTGTCCTCAGATACTTAACACTAACTAGCCATGTAACCATGGGCAAGTCATTTAACCCCAACTGCCCTGCCTTCCCCCTCCATAAAAAGAAAAAAAAGAAGGAAAAAACAGTCAAAGTTTGCACAATGTCAAATATGTCAAAATAGGAAAGGGACACAACATGAAAGCATTTTCTTTTGTGTGTTCTCTGTTAATTTGTTTGGCTCTGCTTTGTAGAAAGTTTAGGGTAAGGTCTTATTTGTTTGAGACAGTTATTCTGTCCCTAAAAAAAGTTTAAAAAATTTTAACTAGAAATTGTTTCCAGCCACAGAAATTTATGAAACTTTTGTGGCACAGTGTTGTTCGTTGCTAGAAGTTCCCTGATGAAATCACTGGTCTTTGAGGCATATATTTTTAAATCTAAATATGCTATGATAAAAATGTGACAACTTTTGAGAGTAAAGGAACTAAACAAATATAGGTTGCTCTCAGTTATCTCAAGTTATATGAGGGTAAGGGGAAGTGCCTTATGTTCCAGTTCAGTTTTCACATTGAAACAATGATGTTAGCATTCACATTCTATCCTAGAGGCCTAGTACCTAACTTTTTGTCCAAATGACAACAAACACTTTTAATCAATTTTTTTTAAGCAATTGGGGTTAAGTAACTTGCTCAAGGTTACACAGCTAGTTATGTGTGGGTGCTAATTTTCTGAGGCCAGAACCCATGCTGGGTCCTCCTGACTCCAGGGCCCAGCCCTGTTATTCACTGTGCCACCTAGCTGCCCCTTCAACTTTCAATAACAAATCCCTTCAACATAAGCTTTTACATGTGTGTGTAAATACACATATTCATAAGGGTAGCAAATCACAAAGAAAACCGTGTATTTTATATATCTTGTAATTACACATGCTACCAAGTTCTTTTATCTTTAGAATTTCTGATGTTCTGTTTTTTCCATTTTTAAATTTTATTAAATGTTTCATTAGAGACTTAAGGAAAATCAATACGAACAACTAAACTTGCTTAGTAACTATCTACATTTAAATTAGTTTCAACACAAACTATCAAAACTAAGTCCCGAGTAGGACTCTTTGTGCCTTCTTTCCTTTTTACTTTTTCCTCATAGAATTTTAGTTAGTATGCACCCCCATTCTTATAGCTATTTTTCTATCTTGCTTTATTTCAGAAAGGGCTTTCAAGTTATTCTCCATACTTGTTAGTCTTAATTGCATTATAATAATCTGTTGTATTAATGTCACTTTTTTTCAATAAGTACCCTGTTGTTGAACATTTATGTTGCTTCCAACTTTTTGTAATTAATATGTAATGCTGCCATGAAACTACTTAAACAAATACATTTTTTGTTGTTTTTATAAGATTTCCAGGGTATATTTCCATCAATATACTCACTAGGCTGAAGGGTATGACTATTTTGTAACTTTACTGAATATATTCCAATTGCAAAAAAGAGCCTATAAATTTTTAGTTCTACCAGCAGATTACTCATTTCTCTACAGCCCTACCAGCTCTGAATTTCTTTGACTTTTTAATTATTTTTTGCCAATTTGGTGTAAGATAGGTTTCTCATTGAATTTTAATTTCTATCTTTTTTTTTGAAAGTGAAAAAAATGTATCCTTAAAATCTGCAGTCAGAGTTCACCAGTTCTCTTTCTGGATGTGGATAGCATTTTTCATCATAGATCCTCTGGGATTGTCTTGGATCATTGTCTTGATTTGAGTAGCTGAGTCTTTCACAGTTAATCATGATTACATTATTGTTCTTACTATATATGATGTTCTCCTGGTTCTACTCATTTCACTTTGTATCAGTTCATATAAGACTTCCCAGGCTTTTCTGAAACCATGTTGTCATTGTTTTTGTCCTTTCAGTAGCATCCAACTCTTTATGATGCTATTTATTAATTATTAACATTTTGTGTTTCCTCTTTTGAAAATTCCATCAAAACGCATTATATTTAGGCATTAGAGACTGAGAATTATCACTGTGATTTTTTTCTTTTAATTCCTTACATATGTTAAATGACAAGTTCTTAATCTCATTCTTGCTATATTTTTCCATTCTTTTTCTATTTTGATTTTCTTCATTTTTGTTGATCAGAAATTTTTAAATTTTAATGTAGAAAATCTTGTCCCCAATAGTTCCTTACATTTTCAGAACATTTCCCCCCTAGGGTTTGTTGCATACCTATCGGTCTCAACCATCTAGAATTTGCTAGGTTATATAGTGTAAAATGTGGTGTCTGAATTCCTTCCCTTCCAATTTTTTTAACAAGTTTTCCAAGTAGTTTTGTTAAAGAATATGAGTTTTTATTAAAAGTATGTAGAAGTCAAAACAGTCGATCTAGAAAACATAGCAGTCGATCTAGAAAAATCCAACAAATTCAACCAAAAATTTATTGAGACAAATTTGTCTAAGTTGAAGAATACAAGATTAACCTATAAAATCACCTGCATTTTCATAATAATAATAATGATCACGAAAACACAAAACCTTATTTACAATAACAAGAGAACCATGAAATTTTGGGGTAATTCATTTACATAAGAAAATACAAGTCCAGTCTTATTTTACACTGTGTCAAAGATGAAGGAAAACTTCAATCAGAGTTATGAAATTCATAGTCTCTTTTGGGAAGATTTTTATTGTCATCTTTGAAAGCTCTGAAGATACTTAGAGTCATGTAGTCACTTCTACAGAAATTAAGAGGGGTGGCCAGGTGGCACAGTGAATAGAGCATTGGCCCTGGAGTCAGGAAGACCTGAGTTCAAATCCAGCCTTAGACACTTAACACTTACTAGCCATGTGACCTTGGACAAATTGCTTAACCCCAATTGCCCTCCAAAAAGCAAAAAAAAAATCAAGAGATTCCTGTTTTGTTAACCTCATCTCGTAAATTTTCCTCTACTAGCAACCATCATAATTAAGATTTCAATTTATTGTGTGTATTTAGGTAATATTGCAATTCTGCTTTGTTGAATTACCTCATCATTAACAGTTTTATCCCTTGTCTTGATGTTAAGTAGATCAGTTCTGCCTGGGAAAAGTATGACCTAGCCTTTGCTAACACTGAAATTTTCATATTTTGATCTGTTGTCATGTTGTGGAATCAAATATCAAAAAATATTAAAAATTTGGCTTTAATAGTAGCCAAACTCAAAGGCTATAGTCATGAGCTTGATTCTGAACCTATAAGTTTAAAAGATCCCCCTTAGCCATAATACTTTGTTATCCTAGAATAATTATGATTGGAACTTTTTTCCCTCAGCTATTTTTAAGGGTTGCATATGATGTATGGTAGGCAAGGCTGCTCAATTATTAAGATAAGAAAGAATATATATTTAAATAATCACTATTCTAAAGTATTTGCATATTTCAGCCTATAATTATTTAATTATATTATTATTTTAAAAATTATAAAGATAAAATATTTATCTTACCTGATTATTGAAGATGAGAATATTGATATCATTGCAATTCTTATGTATAAGGAAAGATTTTCAGCACCCATTGACTCTATGTCAATTACATTGGTTTAGTCAGTTCTGCTAGCAAATGTGGATCTATGGCCAATGCCACAATGACAGGAATAGACTAAAGTGTAGTCTGAGAACTGAATATTTGTTGTGAATGGCATTGGAACACAGGCCCAGAAAAGCCTTTTGGGCCAAGCCATTGGGACAATTCAACTAGTAAAATGTGTTTTAGGATGGCACAAGGCCTGAAATCAGAGGGAATATGACAACTTGAGGACTCAGAGGATTCTTTCCAATTTGGGAACCAAACAAGGAAGAGGAGGAGCTCTCATTGCCTTGCCCTAGATCAATAATTTAGACGTAAGTATCCTGCAAATAACCCAACTGGGAAGTCTCTAGGAGAGAGGTATACATAGGAAGTCCCTAATTAGCTGAGATGGGATTTGAACCATTATTCTTTCTACTATGTGATGGCTGCCATTAATTCATCCTTGCCTCTTAAAAAGTTTCCTTAGTTTTTGGGGGCAGGGGCTCTCTGTGAAAGGACCATTTAATATTTCCTCTATTTAAAATAGTTATACATTGTACATCTAGCTGAATCAGAACTGAAATCATAAATGAATTGATTTATAGAAAGACCTCCAATGAAGAGGAGCCCATTACTTCTTGAAGCAACCCATTCCAAATTATAATAAACTATAATTATTAGAATATAGAATATATATTAGAATATATAGAATATATATTAGAATATAGAATATATATTATTCAAATAGAATATCTAATCCTTATTCTGTATAGCAGCTCTTCAAATACTTGAAGATTATGATGTTCCTCTCTCCCCCCAAAAACATGTCCTTTTCATGCTAAACATACCCAGTTTCTTCAGTCTTTGTAGTATCATTTCTAGTCCTCTCTATAGTCTGGACTCTCTCCCCTCTGAGTGTACTCCAACTTTTCAGTATCGTGGAGGACAACAATCTGTGCTAACTCCATAGCCATTATTTGCAAGAAGTATATGCCACATATCTCAAGCTACCACTCCATCTTTAGAAAGTTCCTACAGTCATTCAGTCAACAAGTGTTTAAGTGCTTTCTATGTGCCAGGCACTATGATAGGTATAGATGTACTCAGTTCTGTGTCACTATCTGAAATAATACAACACTGTGCCCATGAGTTGGGAATATTGAGACCTTGGAGCATCTTTGTCTCCTGATGTGAAGTATCCTTAAAATAAACCTTGCATGAAACTATAGCCTCTGAGTGCCTTGCGTAATCATTTTCTGCACCTCTGTACTAAGTGCAAACCTATAAATGGGTAGACTAGCACAGAATTGGTAATAAGAGTGAGATGCAGAAGCTGAATTCAGAAGTCAAGGTAAACAGGAATAAACGTGGAAGGATAGAGTCTCCATTTTGGGTTGGATGGATGGACCCTTATAAGTAGGGTTTTTTCAACCCTTAACTAGGCTTGACTGGTGACACCAGGGTCTACTGTAAAGGGAAATGAAGAAACAGGATGCAATAGGTGAAAGCTGAGGTAAGAAATATCTTTGGAAGGAGTGGACAAAGCAGCACTGGGCTATGGTTTTGAAGGGGGGAAAATGGAAAGAGATCAATACCACTGCCCATGTCTACTTAACTGTGAACAGAGTGAAAATTACTGAGGAAAAAGCATTCAAACCCAAGGAAAGTTAGAGGGCATTGTATGGATCCAGAAAGGTTGGCTGATTATTTTCTTAATTTGTATGGTGTCTGTTGTTTTTTTCAGTGTTAAATATATATCCATGTGTGTGCCTGCTGATTTGATGTGTGTACATGTGTGCTAGTAGTAAATCTGATTAAGAGAGTACTGTTTCTTTCCTTATTACCTCTAGGATCAAATACAAATTCCTCTAGCATTTAAAATCTTTCAGCCTGAAATGTTCAGGCTGGTAATGTTTTGCACTAGCTATACACGTACAACCTATATAAAATTGCTTATCTTCCCATTAAGGGTGGGTGACAAGGGAGGAAGGAAATGAATCTGGACTTCAAAGTTTCAAAACCAAATGTTTAAAATATATATATATATATATATATGTATATATATATATACACTATTATTAATACCATTTTATATGTAATTGGGAAATAAGACATACAGGCACTGGGGCATAGAGATCCACCATGCCCTACTGGAAAAGTCGAAGGCGGTATGGGGGAAAATATGGGAGAGAGCAGATTGGAGGAGGGGATATCCTGTGGGACCACTATTTTGGGGACATGGGTAGGGGAAAATCGGGGAGAAAATTTGTGACTCAAAAGCTGGTGGAAATGAATGATGTAAACCATAAGTTAATAAAGCATTTGAAAAAAAAAAAAGAATTTCTTCTCTAGATACAATTTGCAAAATGTACATCCCTATTTTTTGTATGATGTAACCATTCATATGTAGATCATATATCCATTTTAAGTTTATTATATTTGATGTAAGGTTCTGGTCTAAAATTAATTTCTTCCTAACTGCAAACCAGTCTTCCCAACATTTCTTATTAAATAGGTAATCCTTCTCCCAGTAATTTGTATCTTGGGTTTCATCAAACACTGAGTTACTGTGTTTGGATGCCTCTGGGCTTTGCTTATCTATTGTCTTCCATGGATTTACTTTTCTGTTTTTAACCAGCGTCAAAATTGTTCAGAATTACTGCTTTTTAATATGCTTTGAGAGCTAGTAATATAAGATCCTTTCCATTCCTTTTTCATTGTTTCCCTTGAAATTTTTATACCTTTGTTCCCCCAAATGAATTTTATTATTTTTTCTTAGTGCTACAAAATGGCCCCTTGTCAGTAGAATGTCATTTCAATCCTTAGGACAAGAACTTTTTTATTTTGTTTTGGTATCTACAATGCTTAGAATATAGTAGGGGCTTAATAAATATTAAATTGAAAATAAAGCAGTAGTAAAAGGCAGTTGAAATCTCACTGATTGCAGTGACCAACCTTTGTCCCATAGGACAGACATGAAAACATTCTTGCCTCTTTTGTGCAAGAGGTGGAGGTCTATAAACCTGATCAACTGCTATCATACATAGCTTTTTTTAATTTAATTTTTCTATGTTACAAGGGAATAATAAATGGTAGGGAGGGAAGGCATATCAAGAAATGGCTGTAATGTAACAACAAACACATCAATAAAACTTTTTTTTTTATGAGAAAGATTGTAGGCTTCACAACTCCTGTGAGACAGGTATGTTGCTGATCTCCAAAGTGAATAAAAATGAAGGTTTGAAAGAAAACCATACACCAGCATTGTCCATGAGTATTTAAATGAAAGTACTTAATAAAATGCTACCAAATAAAATAGAGAAGTATGTCAAAAATTATATAGTATTCCTATGTAGGATTCATATAATGCAATGCAATGCAAGCATAGTTTAGTAAAAGCACAATAATCAGTATAAAAAATCTTATCAACAAGAGAGAGAATTAAATGTCATTAAAAACAGAAAATACACATAATCAAGATGGCAGAGTACCAGGAAGAAGTATAGTTTTGCTCCCCTGAAAAACCTCCTCCATAAAGATCTAGAAAATGCACCAGACTGAATTCTGAATGAGAAACCCAAGAAAAAGTCAGTGAGTTATTTTTCTAGGGCAGTTTAAGGTAACAGAGAGGTCTAGGGACAGGAATCTGTCCTTGCGTATGGAGTGCTCAGGGACTACAAGAAAGCCAAGACTGGGTTCCAGAGCAGGAAAGCACTGGGACAGGAAGAGATCATAAGAGAGTCCTGAACTATTATAGGGTGTAGGAAATGGATGCCATCTGGCAGCTCTGTCACCTTCTATCCTGTTCTGGGTCTGAACAGAAAGGGGTGTTAAGGAAAAATTTATTCATAGAAGTGGTGAACTAAAGTGGTGGCTGGCATGCCCTAGCTGTGTACTGAGCAAGGAACAAGCTTGGAAGCAAATGGTAGCTCTATGGCTCTAATCTCAGAAGCAGAGCTGAAACTTGATTGTAACCTTCAGCCCAGGGTCAAAGGCTATAGTGGGATACCTTGGGCAAGAGTCTTAGACTGAAGGAAAGCCTGCAGTTTCCCTTTGTGGAGAATACACTGGAAGAGGAAGAATAAGAACATGTCTCATTATGTTGATGAGTATCTCATCAACAAGTAGAAGTCTATACAGTAAGTGGGGGCAGGAGTAAGGGGGCATTGAGCCACACTTGAACTCTTAATCTGAACTAGTCAAAGTAGGGAATAATACACATAAACACAGTGGGCACAGAAATACATTTTACCCAATAGGGAAATACAGAGGAGTATAGATTAAGGAAAGGATTAGAAATAAAAGTTAGAAATAAAACAAACTCTTAAAGAGGGAGTGGGGAAAAAAGAGAAAGAAAAAGTGTAAGAGAATAGGGTAAAGGGAAATACACAATCAGCAATCAGAACTATGAAAATGAATAGAATGTTCTCACCCACAAAATGGCAGACAATAGAAGAATGGATTAGAAACCAGATTCCAACAATGTATTGTTTACAAGAAACATACTTGAAACAGAAAGATACACATAGAGCTCACAATAAAGTCATGAGGCAGAGTCTATTATGCTTTAGCTGAAGTAAATAAAGGCAGAGGTAGTAATCATGTCACACAAAGCAATAACCAAAATAGACCTAATTAAAAGAGATAAATGGAAACTACATTTTGCTGAAAGGTCCCATAGACAATGAATTAATATCAATACTAAACAAATGCACAAAGTGACATAGCATCTAAATTCCTAAAGGAAAAGTTAAATGAGGGAAAAATAGTAAAACTATAATACTGGAGGTCCTCAATTTACTCCCCCTCAGACACAGGTAAATCTAACAAAAAACAAAACAAGAAATGAAGGACATGAATAGAATTTTAGAAAAGTTAGATATGATAAACATTTGTAGAATATTGAAAGGAAGGAGAAAGAAATGCACCCATTTCTCAGTTGTTTATGGTACCTTTGCAAAAACTGACCAAGAATTAGGGCATAAAAACCTCACAGAAATGCAAAAAAGCAGAGATATCTTTTACTGAACAAAATTTAAAAATATCACATTCAATAAAGGACCTTGGAAACAAAGATTTAAAATTAATTGGAAACTAAATAGCTTAATTCTAAAGAATGGATGGGTAACGGAGCAGAGCCAAGATGGCTAAACTCTCCCAAATTCCTCTCTAAACAATTTTAATGCTTCAAAACAAATTCTGTTACAATATAATCCTCAAAAGGACAGGCTGAAACAATTTTCCAGCCCAAGGCAACTTAGAAGGTTGACAGGAAAGGTCTACTGCAATGGAAGGAGAGTGGAGCATAGTCTAGTTTAGGCCACCCCAGCAAACCAGCAAGTAGACCCTGGGGGCTACTGAATCAGTGACAGCAGGGGAGGTTTCCAGACCTCTCGGCTCACAGATGGTAATGGAGATAGACAACTAGTCAGAAGGAGATTATAGGGACCCCTTTGTTGGCACTGGGTGCAAGATTGTTGTCTTGCCCAGACATGGATCTGGGTCTCCAGGGCAAGGAAGAACACTAGGGCACCAGACCCTGTAGTTGCAGGGAAATAGGGGACCGTAGTCACAGTTCAGGGGCAGAAGACAGTGCTTGTAATCACTTACAGGCTAGAGCACTGGCCAAGAGATTAGCCAACACACCTCTCTTTAGATCATACTACCTTGGAAGAACTGAACATTTATAGATCCCCAGAACTTCCTCTGAAAACAGCTACACAGAAAACCGAAAGCTCAGGACAGTGCCCATTCTGCACCATAAGCACGACCCAACCTTAATATAAAGTTAAAAAATCAAGAAAAAGTCTGGAGAAATAAGCAAGTAGCAACAACAACCGTAAACCCTGACCATAAAATGTTACTATAATGACAGGGAAATTCAAAACACAAAATCAGAAGAAAACAACTTCCGTGGAACTCTGGCCCACACCACTTCAAATTTATGAACAAACTCTGGAGCTACAGAACCCATAAAATGACACAGAGAAGCTAACCTCTCACTGAGGACAGCTGGGCAGCCCAGCAGGGAGCAGCCAGTGCAGTGCTCTGGGAGACAAGCCCCAACCCCCAGGAGTTGTGAGTCGGCGGTTTTAGCCCCAGGGCGGCCCAATCAGCAGCCCGCTAGAAGGGGTCCAGAACACCAACAGCTGTGGCATTTCCAGAATTACCAACAAATAGATGCCAAGGACAAAGTGAGAGGTCAGTGCAGTATGGACTTTGGGACCTACTAGGTGGGAGTGCATGTTGGCCTCTTTCCCCTGGGATTGAGAAGCCGCTGAGATGCTGAGCAGCTTGTGCCACATTGCAGCTTCAGCTCCTGGCCTGTGGACTGTGTGGGACCAGGTGATCAGTCTGGGTGGGGGGTAATCTCTTGCTTTAACCTTTTCGGATCTGGATTGCGGTCTGGGGTGGAGGTCTTGGGGTGTGTGACCAGCTTGCCAGAATGTGTGGAGGTGTCAGAGAGGGCACCCAACTAATACCTCCGGAAGCTGAGAAAACCCCAGCCTTTAGGACAGAAGCTCCCCTGGATGGTGGCAGAGTCCTACTGTGGCAACAAGCCCAAAAGTGAAGTAATTGAGTGGCAACATGCCTAGGCAAAGGAAACAAAATAAACAGAAAAATTCAACATCAGACTCCTATTTTGGAGGCAAAGAGGATCAAAGCATGGGACAGGAGGAGTACTGGGAGGTCAGAACTCCTGCACCAAAAGCCCAAAATGAAAATATGAGCTGGTTATAGGCCATAGAGGACCTTAAGAAGCAGATAAGAGAAGTGGAGGAAAAATTGGGAAGAGAAATGAGAAAGATGCAAAAAAAGTATGAAATGAGAGTCAACAGCCTGACTGAAGAAAATAACACCTTAAAAAACAGACTAACTCAAATGGCAAAAGAGGCTCAAAAAGGCAATGAAGAGAAGAATGCCTTAAAAAGCCAAATTTGCCAGATGGAAAAAGAATCTCAAAAGGTCACTGAGGAGAATCATTCTTTCAGAATTAGACTGGAGCAAATAGAAGCTAGTGACTTTATGAGAAATCAAGATGTTGTTAAGCAGATCCAAACAAATGAAAGAATAGAAGGCAATGTGAAATATCTCATGGGAAAAACCACTGACCTGGAAAATAGATCCAGGAGAGATAATTTAAAAATTATTGGACTGCCTGAAAGCCATGATCAAAGAAAGAACCTAGAAATCATCCTTCAAGAAATTCTCAAGGAAAATTGCCCTGATGTTTTAGAACCAGAGGGCAAAATAGAGGTTGAAAGAATCCACCAATTACCTCCTGAAAAAGATCCCCAAAAGAAAACTCCCAGGAATATTATAGCCAGGGTCCAGAATTCCCAGATCAAGGAGAAAATATTATAAGCAGCCAGGAAGAAACAATTTGAATACTGTGGAAATGCAATCAGTATAGCGCAGGATCTGGCAGCTTCCACACTGAGGGATTGAAGGGCTTTGAATATGATGTTCCAGAGGGCAAAGGAGCTGGGATTAAAACCAAGAATCACCTACCCAGCAAAACTGAGTGTAATGTTTCAGGGGAAAATATGGTCATTCAGTGGAATAGAGGACTTTCAAGCATTCTTGAGGAAAAAACTAGAGTTGAATAGAAAATTTGACATTCAGACACAAGAAGCAAGAGATGCTTGAGAAGGTAAACAGGGAAAAGAAATCATAAGGAGCTTATCAAAGTTGAACTATTTACATTCCTACATGGAAAAATGATAACTGTAACTGATGAAACCTTCCTCAGTATGAAAATAGTTGAAGAAGGGTATATACGCATATGAATACATATGTGAATGTGTGTATATATGTTTACAAGTATACATAGATAGAGGGCACAGGTCGAATTTAATAGGAAGGGATGATACTTAAAAGGTGAAATTAAGAGCTGAGAGAGGAATATAACAAGAGGAGATGGGGAGAGACAGAATGAGGTAAACTATCTCATATAGAAGATGCAAGGGAAAATGGTTACAAGGGAGGGGAAGAACAGGAAGGCAAAAAGACAAAACCTTATTCTCATTGAATTTGGCTCAGGGAGAGAATGACATACATACTAAATAGGATATCTCACCCTACAGGAGAGTAGGGGGGAGGAGCATGAGAGGGCAGGCTGGGGGGGAGGCGGGGAGGGAAGTTAGAAGCACCCACTTTTGAAAAGGGACAGGATCAAAGTAGGGAATAGACCAAGTGGGAGGTGGGATAGGAGGGAGGGAAATATAGTCAGTCTTTTACAATATGTCTACTATGGTAATGTTTTGCATAGCTACACATGTACAACCTATACTGAATTGCTTGTCTTCCCAATAAGAGTGGGTGACAAGGGAGAAAGAGAATGAATCTGGAATTCGAAGTTTTAAAATCAAATGTTTAAAAATATATAAATACTATTATTACTACTATCTTACATATAATTGGGAAATAAGATATACAGGCATTGGGGCACAGAGATTCACCTTGCCCTACTGGAAAAGTCGAAGAGGAGAAGATATGGGAGAGAGCAGATTGGACGAGGGGATATCCTGTGGGACTGCTATTCTGTGGTGGTGGGTAGGGGAAAAACAGGGAAAAAAAATTATAACTCAAAATCTGGCGGAAATGAATGATGTAAAACAGAAGTTAATAAAGCATTTGAAAAAAGAAAAAAGAAATTAAAGCTACCTATACTCATTTGCTCTATGACCATAATGATTATAATAAAATTTTCTAAATCACTATTGATTAGAGAAATGCAAATTCAGACAGCTCTGAAGTACCACATCACACCTATCAGATTGACTAACATGACAAAACAGGAAAATAATATAATGTTGGAGAAGTTGTGGGAAAATTAGAACACTACTGCATTGTTGGTGGAGTTGTAAACTGATCCAACCATTCTAGAAAGCAATCTGGAACTATGACCAAATGGCTATAAAACTGTGAATATTCTTTGATTCAGGAACAACACTTCTAAGTCTATTTCCCAAAGAGATCATAAAAATGAGAAAATGACCCACATGTACAAAAATATTTATAGGAACTCTTTTTGTGGTGGCCAAGCATTAGAAATTGAAGGAATGCCCATCAAATGGGGAATAGCTGAACAAGTTGTGGTATATGAATGTAATGGAATATTATTGTTCCATAAGAAATGATGAGAAGGAGACGTTAGGTGGCACAATGAATTGAGCACTAGCCCTGGAGTCAGGAGGACCTGAGTTCAAATTTGACCTCAGACACTTAACATGTACTAGCCGTGTGACCTTGGACAAGTCACTTAATCCCAATTGCCCTGCTTTCCCCCCTGCAAAACCAAAAAAAAAAGAGAGAGAGAAAGAAAGAAAAAGAAAGAAAGGAAGGAAGAGAGAGAGAAGAAGAAAGAAAGAAAGAAAGAAAGAAAGAAAGAAAGAAAGAAAGAAAGAAAGAAAGAAAGAAAGAAAAGAAAGAAAGAAAGAAAGAAAGAAAGAAAGAAAGAAAGAAAGAAAGAAAGAAAGAAAGAAAGAAAGAAAGAAAGAAAGAAACGTGGAGCATGTAGACTTCAGAAAAACCCAGAAAACATGAACTGTTGCTGAGTGAAGTGAGCAGAGCCAGGAGAACATTGTATATAATAGCAGCAACACTGTGCAATGACCAACTTTGATAGATTTAACTTTTCTCAGCAATGCAATGATCTAAGACATGTATTTCATATATCTGAGAGTTCTAAGAATTTAAGTTCTCTGACGTTATTTTATGACTTGTTTTACTTTGTGCATTGTTTTGTTTTGTTTTTGTCCTCTTATTCATTGGATTTAGCTTCAATTACTGTATGTTTGACGTCTAATTCCTTTTCTTGAAATTTTTCAGTTGTAACAGTTAATTGAACACAATGGAATTCTTTTCTAGGCATAGGTATAAAAGGCATATAAGGTATATTTTTTTTCCTGATTTTTACATGACCTAGTTTTAGTTCAAATATTCATTTAGAGCTAAATGTGGCACATGGCATAAGATATTTGTATGAACCTAATTTCTCCAGGTCAGCTAGGTGCTGCAGTAGATAAGAGTGCCAGGCCTGAAGTCAGGAAGACTTATCTTCCTGAGTTCAGGTCTGACCTCAGATATGTACTAGCTGTGTGACTCTAGTCATGTCACTTAATCCTGTTTGCCTCAGTTTCTCATCTGTAAAATGAGCTGGAGAAGAAAATTGGCAAAGCATTCCAGTATCTTTGCCAAGAAAATACCAAATGGGTTCATGAAGAATCAGACATGACTAAATAAAATATCAGTAGACACAACCTATATAAGGCAAAAGCTCTTTGGGACCCTCAATAATTTTTAAGAGTATCAAGCAGTCCTGAGACCAAAAAATTTGAGAACTTTCTAAAAAGTTTTGAGAACAGTCACCAAACATTTATTAAGTCCATAAAGCATTGGGCCTGGAAATAGCAAACTACTCCAATATTTCTGCCAAGGAAATCCCTAAAAGGGGTCATGAAGAGGTGGACATGACTGAAGCAACTCAACAACAAAATTACTCCTTGACAGTTTTTTTAATTTCCTCAAGTTTCTGTCATATATGTAATCATTCCCTTAGTAGGTTGTTTCTTTGGGCTTACCGAACAGTTTTATATTGAATTGCTTTTAAGATTTCTTAACCTCATCTGTTCCGCTGATCAACTTTTCTATTTTTTATACAGTTTCTGGATATTAATGATCCTACAGAATAATTTGTGATCTTATAATAATACTAGGCCTCCTTCATTCCTACTTTCCCCATCATTTTGAGATTTTTGATTTATTTTTTCTGATGAATTTTATTATTGTTTACTTTATAAATTAATTCCTTGGTTGGTCAACTGGCATGGTGCTAAATCAATAAATTTTTGGTGGGGCAAGACAATCAGGATTAAATGACTTGCTTAGGGTCACATAGTAAGTGTCCAAGGCTGGCTTTGAACTCAGGTCCTCCTGACAGCAAGGCTAGTGCTCTATCCACTGCACCAACTTTTTTATACTAGTTGCCTCTTTTTTTCAAGAAACTAATTTTTTTAAAAAGATTTTTTAGAACAATTTTGGGGTTTCTTGCTGTTGTGCCATGGGCTTGGAGGGTTCTATAGGATCTTCTTTTTCATGGGGTAAATCTAGTTATTTTTTTTCCATGCTATACTTTGTGTCATAATCTTTGAAGTTTAATATAGTATTTGTTGTGTTTTTAATATTTTGTTGTTTTGTCTGCTTAGAGACTAAGTTCTTATTCTGGCTTTTCTCTCTTGAACAAAATTTTGGTCTTTCAGCCTTTATATTTCCATTATTTTCCTCTGGTTTCCCTCATGTTTTCTTCCTCTTCTACAGTTGCACAGATCTCCAAAGTTAGACATATTAGTTATCCCAGGATAGGAAGGATTTTTGTTTGTTTTCTTGGGGGAGAGGACTATCCTTTTCACATCTGGCTGGTTAGAATCATTGTATGCTACTCGATGTGAACTCAGACTGAGTCAATAACATAGCAAGATCCTCTCACAAGCCTTTCAGTTTGCCTATACTCACAGGGACATGTATGTGAAATGGTGATGGGGGTGGGGCTACTGAGAGTTCTAAGTATTTAAGTTCTCTGATGTTATTTTATGGTTTTTACCCTGTGGGGTGTTTTTGTCCTCATTCACTGGATTTAACATTAATTGTTGTATGTTTGGTGCAGAATTCCTTCTCCTGAAGTTTTTCAGTTACAAAAATTAATACAACTATTCCACCATCTTTGGTGACATGAGACATGAGTCACCATTTGTTTTACATTAGTCATTTCCCAGGATAAATTCCACACTTCTTTCTTTCCCCACTGAATCCTTTTTTTTTTTGAGGGGGGGAAGGCAGGGCAATTGGGGTTAAGTGACTTGCCCAAGGTCACACAGCTAGTAAGTGTTAAGTGTCCTTTAGAGTGGATTGGTCATTTTCCTTTATGGTATTGTTGTGACTGTGTATACTTTTCATTCTGTGTCCTTTGCCCTGGATTGGGTCATTCAAGTATTCCCACATTTCTTGCTATCTCATATTCATCATTACAGTACAATAATACTCCATTACATTAATATAGTGCGTTTGTTCACCTATTGTCCAACTTAAGTATCTACTTTGTTGCTAGTTTTTTGTTACCACAAATATGCCTATTGAAGTACACTGTATTAGCCCCAACATGCCAAGATCTTCTCTGATTTTGGTCATCATTGACTTCTTCCATACCCCCTTATGTACTCAAACAGAATATTATTCCCTTATATTGTTATTTAATTCCTAGAAAGAATAACAAGAATAAAAAATTGAACTCTGAGCAGATTTAGTCCTAAAGAAGTGAGAAAATGAACCAACCTTCCTTTTTTTTTTCTTTTTGGATGGGGGAAGGCAGGGCAATTGGGGTTAAGTGACTTGCCCAAGGTCACACAGCTAGGTTTTTTTTTTTTATGATAAGTGTCTGAGGCTGGATTTGAACTCAGGTTCTCCTGATTCCAGGGCTGTTGCTCTATTCATTGCACCACCTAGCCACCCCCAGCCCTTCCTTCTTTGTAGGAGTAGGAGAATAGGTTTGGAATAATGACTATGCTGTCAAACTTGATGTTTTGGTTAGTATTGCTGAAATGCTTTCTTTCCATTTCTTTTATTCTTTGTTATAAGAAATGACCCAGGTTGAGCTGGAGGAATTTCAAACTAAAAGTAATATACAAACCAAATATATCAATTAAATTATTTTTAAAGGGGGATTGACTTTAAAAATAGAGAAGTAACATATAAAGGGTAGGGTCATGATAACAGGTAAAAAGAAGTAAAATTTCCTATGTTGCAAGCTGCGAATAGTTTAATTCTAAACTTATGGTCCACCTCTGGGTCTCCATAAATGAGAGAGAGAGAGAGAGAGAGAGAGAGAGAGAGAGGCGGCTAGGTGGCGGCTAGGTGGCCCAGTGAATAGAGCGCCCGCCTGGAATCAGAAGGACCTGAGTTCGGAGCCGGCCTCAGACACTTAATCCATACAAACAAAAACCTAGCCGTGTAACCTTGGGCAAGTTACTTAACCCCAATTGCCCTAAAGGGGCGGCTAGGTGGCGCAGTGAGTAAGAGTGGCGGCCTCGGAGTTGGGATGACCCGAGATCAGATCCGGCCTCAGAAAATGAGCACCCACGCATAAATAATGACTAGCCGTGTAACCTTGAGCAAGTTACTTAACCCCAATTGCTTAAAAAAAAAAAAATATATATATATATAACTAGACCGCTTTCCGGCACACTCACCACCGAGCATTACGCTCGGTGTTCTTTTGCAATGGATTTGGATAAAGATGATGAATTTGAACTTTCCTGAATTTAACACCTCAATCTTCTGTTTTAGGCATTAAAAATGAGAGTTTGAGATCAGTATTGCTTGGAGTGTCTCCAATTTGGCCCTTCATAGAATATTTCACACTAGATTATGAACCTAGCAACATCTTGTTCTTGCTCTTCTGGTTACCAAGTAATATCATCTTCCTGTTTGGACCTCAGGCTATAGCATTTCATCAGATTGGGGTCTTCTCCTTCCTCACCCTCTATCTGAAGATAAACACACTATGAGTTCATTAACATTCATTTCGTCTCTCAATCTAATTCTACCAGTTGGATTGGTTCCCATTAGACATTGAGGGATCTGGGTTCTCATGCTCCTCATGGTATGGAGCTGGCTTCTAGACTTTACCACTACTTTTCCTGGCTCTGTAACCCCTTGTATTTCAGTCTTAGCTTCACAATCATTGGCAGTATTGAGCTGACAGAAACACACAGAATCAACTGGAATTGAAAACTTTGTATTACAAAAAATAAATACATGAGTACTGCAACTGCATCAATATATTACAAATTTTCACCTTTCCAATAATCAGGCAAAACAAAAACCATATTTTATCATTATTACAGACACAAATATAAATAAAACACAACTCCCTAGGACATTCATCAACTTTTTCAACATACACTCTGAAAATTCACAATCAAACTCACAACTTTGGTCTGAGTTTGAAGCTAAAACTTCAAGGTTTTTCAGTCTTATGAATCCATAACATAGTGATGGATCAAAGAATGAACATTTCAGTGCCAGAAACAGCTGTTTCTTGCATTTTCAAGGTAAGTCTGCTCTGCAAAATATGAGGGTATAAGGTGAAACTGTTAGGGCTTGGATGATAGTTAATAAAAATAAAGACATTCTGTTATCAAACATAAGAACAATACTAACAAATTGCTATCCGTTCCTATGGTTAATATTACAGAAAAATTTGTAATGAGACAAAAGCAAAACATGAAAAGTAATGGAACATTTTCTAATTTCATGACCATGACAAAGGTTTTCCTTTATTTTCTGATATCCTATAGAACAAAATAAGGCAATAATTATGAAGAAAACAAGAATTTGGTAGATTACATTATGAATTTTTTTGCTATTTGTTACTGTGTTGTCTTGTTGAATTAACATATGCACTTTAGAAAGTCTAATACAAATAAACCATTTAAATTTGGTTTAGAAAGAAAGTGTTGGAAACATTTTTTTAAAAGTTTGGCATGAATGTGACCCCTATTATAAAAGTGTTTCCATATAAAAATCAGATGGGAATTATATTACCTTACTTTAAATTACCTTTTCCAGTAATATAAACAGCAGTAACTGTACAGGCTATCTGTATTCATTTCTTTTGTTGCAAAAGGTTTTTTAAATAAATATTTCAAGGACATGAATAGTCATAACAGAATATAGTGTGTGTATTTCCTTTACCAGTGCCCCTTAAAACTTCTTTATGCTGCAGTATATATTTTCAAGAGTTACTGTAACTATTCTTTTTTTTTTAAAGTCATTTCTATTCTTTTGAAGATACTGGAATTTAGTCATTATTTACCTGATGATCCACACAAGAAAATTTTCCAATTATATTTCCTTACAACTATATTGTAAAAGAAAGCAGGTCAATTCACTTAAAGGCAATGATCAACCTTTCTAACCCTAATGGGTATATCCATGCATCATCACTGCTGTTTCATTAACAAAAATGAATTAAAAGTAATTAATGGAAGCTAAGAAATATCCTTATAAAATAGATAATTTTTAAAGAATCAAAATTAAAATGCTTATTATTCTTAGAAAACAGGTATTAGGTGAATTAATCATTAAACAAATTTTTCAGATAAGGTGCTTTGGGATGAACTGATTTAACCTCATTTTGTAGGTGCCAGCTTTTATTGTAGAACAGAAAGAAACATAGCAAACAAAGGGAAAGGAAGCAGATTTCTCAATTTAAATACCCCAAGTAAAATAGTAACTAGTAACTTATGTGATATTATGACTATACAGCATTTGAATAAGGGAAAAGTCTAAAAGTTTCACTAAATATTTAGGATTACTCTCCACTATGAAGTCTCTGATGTCTGACTAGGGCTGAACTATGCCTAAAGGCATTCCCACATTGATTACATTTATAGGGTTTCTCTCCAGTATGGATTCTCTGATGTCGAGTAAGGTGTACATGCAGGCTAAAGGCTTTTCCACACACATTACATTCATAGGGTTTCTCTCCAGTATGAGTTCTATGATGTTGAATAAGGTCTGAACTTCTAATAAAGGCTTTCCCACATTCAGTACATTCATAGGGTTTTTCTCCAGTATGAATCCTTTGATGCTTAGTAAAGGATGACCTATCACAAAATGCTTTTCCACATTCACTACATTCATAGGGTTTTTCTCCAGTATGAATTCTCTGATGCTGAGTTAAGTGTGTACTCTGAATGAAGGTTTTTCCACATTCAATACATTTATAAGGTTTCTCTCCAGTATGAATTCTCTCATGTTGAGTACGGTCTGTACTCTGACTGAAGGTTTTCCCACATTCATTACATTTATATGGTTTCTCTCCAGTATGAATTCTCTGATGTTGAGTAAGGTGTCCACGCAATCTAAAAGTCTTTCCACATTCATTACATTCATAGGGTTTTTCTCCAGTGTGAATTCTCTTATGGCGAGTAAGGCATATGCTCTGACTAAATGCTTTCCCACATTCATTACACATATATGGTTTTTCTCCAGTATGGACTCTCTGATGTTGCATAAGGAGTGCAGCCTTACTGAAAGCTTTTTCACAGTCATTACATTTATAGGGTTTCTCCCCAGTATGGACCCTCTGATGTTGAATAAGGAGTGCACCTTTACTGAAAGCTTTCTCACATTCATTACATTTATAGGGTTTCTCTCTAGTATGTACTACTTGATGTTGCCGAAGAAGTGCACTTTTACTGAAAGATTTACCACATTCGTTACACTCAAAAGGTTTCTTTGCTGCACAGATGTTCTGATGTCTAATTAAATGTGAATTACATTTGAAGGTTTTTTCATATATGTCACATTCAGGATACTTCTCTTTTCTAGGAAAATTCTCTTCTGTAATAAGGACCGAACTCAGAGTATAAACATTGTACTCCAATTCCCTCTTCACAGGCAGCATTTTCTTCTGGGGAACTGTCATTTGTCTTAGATGTCTCTCCTGGATTCTTTGCTGTCTCTCATACTGGCCATCAGATTCCCAGGCTTGTCCTAGATTGGGGTAACAGAAAAAATCCCTTGTGAATCTCTCCACTGTCACCTCCTGGGATGATTGCTTTTCAGAAATAGCTTGCTTTAGAGTTGATGCGTTGTCTTCAGGCATTGTATCCCAATCTGAAAGAATGAAAAACAAAGCAATTGTGCCCTTGTCCCTACAAGAATGTGTGCAACAAGAATGGAAACTACAAAGTGAGTGCATTAGGTGGTTTCTGACAATTTTCAAATATGTAAATATGATCTTGTACTCTAGAGAGTGGAAGGGGAGGCATTGTACAGTGATCAGAGGAAACACATGATTGGAAAGGGCTGATTCAGTGTGAACAATAAGCATGGAAATGAACATAAGCCCATCAAGGAAGATTAAAAGGTAAGAAAAGCTGGAATAGGCTAAATAGGAGGTATTTGTCTAGGGTCAAATACCAGTATTATGAGAGGCAGTCTAGGTTACTGTAATAGAGTCCTAACTGGTTTTCTGGGTCCCCTTTTATTATCTGTCCCAGCTGATACCATTGGTTCTAAAAGAATCATTCATAAACAACAATGTCATTATCTATAAGTAAGGCCTCTTCTGCATTCGCAGCTTCCCTTCAATTTCCCTCACCAGAATTAGAGTTCATCTTTAGCCATAGTGATCTAGTCTCTAAATCATTACAATCTTTTCCTATACAGATACAGACCTAGATAGGTTTAGGATTCCCTATATATTAGGACCTAGCCAAACTGCTGGTGCCTCACTATCTTTTTCATCTACCTTCTCTCACTATCTACTCATTCCTTCTTACCACCTACACATAGAACCCAAGTCTCCATCAACCCTAACAGTTATCATCTTATGGATATTTCTTTCCCTTCTGAGCTAAACTCCTAGAATACGTGATGCTCAGTGCCTCCATTTTCTCTCTTACTCTCTTCCGCAATCTGGCTTTTACCTCATCTAACTATAACTGATTTTTTAAAAGTTATCAATGACTTTTCTATTGCCAAGTCTAATGGTTCTTTCTCAGACTACATCCTTTTAGCTCTCTCTGCAGCATCTGACACTTTACTATTTTTTCCTCCTGAGCTCTCTCTCTCCCCTTTTGGTTCTTATAACATTTTTTCTCTTGATTTTCTTCCTTACCTGTGGGACCACTTCTTCTTGAAAGTCTCCTTTGCTGGTTCTCTGTCCATGTCACACTCACTCACTGTTTGTGTTACCCAAGGCTCTGTCCTGGACTTTCTTCTTGTTTCTATCTATGCTCTTTCATTTGGTAACCTCAAGAGTTTCCATGGGTTTAATTAGGATATCTATGCAAATTATTACTAGATTTATCTGTCCACCTCCTAGTCTCTTCTCTCCTCAGCTCTAGTCCATCATAACCAATTACCTAATGGATATTTCAAGTTGGATGTCCTATAGACATCTCAAATTCAACATGTCCCAAACAGAATTCAATATCTTCTCTCCAATTCCTAACTCACTCTTCTCCCAAACTTTCCTATAACAACTGAAGGTGCCATCATTTTTCCAGTTACTTGGGTTTAACTTTGGTCTTCCTCACCTTCTCACTTTCACTTACCCCACATATCCATTCAGTTCCCAAACCCTGTTTCTATCTCTACAACATCTCATGAATCCATATCTATTCCCTTCTCTACTCACACAGCCAGCATCCTCTCTTAGGCCCTAATCAACTCTTGCCTAGACTATTTGCAATAGTCTATTACTCAGCCTCCCCACCTGAAGCCTCTTCCCAAATCCAATCTATCCTTAACACAGATGTTAAAATGATTTTAATAAAACATGGATCTAACTGTGTCACTCCCTACTCAATAAACTCCAGGGGTTCCCTACTGTCTTCGAAATAAAATAGAAATTCCTCTGTCTTGGCATTTAAAGCTCTTCACAATCTTCATAACTACTTACTATCTTTCCAGATGTCTCACAATTACTCCTTGGCATAATAAGAACTTAACAAATGTCTGTTGATTCACTGGCTGATAAATTTTAAATACTTTTATATAATATGTTCAAGATATTTGAGGGAGCTTATGCCAAATGACCCTAGTCTTCCCCATAGAACTGGAGGACTTTAAGGAGAATTATGAAATCAATAGTTCTAAGAGAATAACTTCTTATGACTTTGTTACAATCACTCTGTTCTCTTTCACTTACCTGGGAAGGTATCTCTTGGAATTTCTCTCTCTACCAGCCAAGGCTCTTCTCCTTGCTCCAACTGGGAGATCACATCAGGCTTGGAAATTTGGTGCCCTGCACATATGGAAAAACAAAAGATTTAGGTATTTATGCTCAGAAAAAAGAATCCCAGAAAAATTCTAATCCTTTCCTTCTTCAGGACCTCTGAAGGATAAAAATAGTTGTAGCATCAAAGACAGCACAAAGAAAGCATCTATTTCATACTCTACAAAGTATGACTTTTCACTTAGAAACGGAGAATAGGAACATTTTGTTTCCATGACCAAAAGGTTAGGGATACCTAATCATTGAGTCATAAGCCCCTATCCACAAAAATACACCAGAGCCCCTACTCTCATCTTTTTTCCCCTTTTTTTGGAGGGGAGAAGGCAGGGTAATTGGTGTTAAGTGACTTGCCCAAGGTCACACAGCTAGTAAGTGTGTCAAATGTATGAGGCCAGATTCTTACTTCTGACTCCAGGGCTGGTGCTATTCACTGTGCCACCTAGCCACCCCCTACCCTCATCTTTTAATTACTAAAGAAATAAAATTACTACAATGGACAGAATGACCCTGAGTCACATAGGAAAAGTATACTTACCCAATGAGACCAGGTTCCTATAGTTCTCCAGCATTACATCTCTGTACAAGTATCTCTGACCAGGATCCAGTTGCCCCCACTCCTCCTGAGTAAAGTCCACAGCTACATCCTTGAATGTTAATGATTCCTGAAAAGTCGAACAAATGCTGGCTCACGTTAGGGTCACTGACCTCCCTGAAAGGCCATGTTAATGGCCTCAAGGAAGAAGCTACAACATCAGAGGGAGGATACAAGAGTAAATAAGGATCAGGAAATCTAATTGTTCCAACTTACACTATTTCATTTACTTCCTACCAGACAGGTATCTATGTGGTTTCTGTCTATAAAAAAAGACATGCAAAAAAAGTAGGAGACGGTCAGTATGTTTGAAGAGTATATAGTTTTGACTGGGAGAAAAATATACATATAACACAGTTGGAGAAGAATGGTAAAGAGCATCTACAAAAGGGCTAAAGCTGTGTGGTACTGATAACAAGCAAACAATTGTTCAGAAAAAAGAATAATCTTGGATTCTAGTAGCAAGGGAAAACTTCACAGAAAAATTATAGAACCCTAAAGTTGGAAGAAATCTTGTATGTCATTCAGTAGAACTAGGTCCTGTAAGTCACCTAATGGATGAATACTCTATACATTCTTCTCCAGTTGACCATGTTTAGTCATCTAACCTCTACTTTAATCCTAGAGAAGTCACTCTCTCATAAAGCTGAATCCACTTTTTTGCTTCTCTAAATATTAGAAAGTTTTTCCTTTGAACTGCAACCTGCCTCCTATGTAAACAACAAGTACTTATTAAACCTGCATGCCAGGTATAGTGCTAGGCACTGGGCCACAAATACAATGAATTGAATAATCCTTACTCAAAAGGCAGTTAGGGAATGCAGTGGATTCTAGAGCACTGGACCTTAAGTCATGAAGATCTGAATTCAAATTCAGCCTTAGAAATTAATATCTGTGTGACCCTGAGCAAGCCACTTAATTTCTGCCTCAGTTTCCTCAACTGTAAAGTAGGGTAATAATACCACCTACTTCCCAAGAATATTGTGAGGATAAAGTGAGATATATTTCTAAAGCACTTTCCAAACCTAAAAGTATTCATAAGGGGTATTATTACTATTAATATCATATGGGGAAACTAGTTTATATTTGTTTATGTAAATGCAGGGTATAAATATAAAGAAAATACAAAGCAATTAAATAAAAGGAAATTTGAGAAGAGGAGTTCAGTTTGTTTTTCCCCTAGGTTTTTCTGTCTGTCAATAAATACTTATTAAGGGCCTACTGTGTGCCAAGAACTGTGCTAAGTGCTATGGATATAAAGAGGCAAAAGACAGTGCCTGACTTCAAGGATTTCAGTTTAATGGGGAAGAAAACAAGCAATCAAATACGTACTAACAAGCTATACACAGGATAAACAGGAAATCACTGAGAGGCAAGGCACTAGATTTAAGAGAGGTTGGGAAAGGCTTCCTGTAGAAAATGAGATAGGATTTAAAGGAAGCCAGGGCAGCAGGTAGAAATGAGGAGAGAGAGCATTCCAGGTGTAGGGGGCAGAGTCAACAGATGAAGTATCTTCTTTGAGGAACAGCAAGGAGGTCTCCAGCAAGGTCACTGGATAGAAGAACAGGTAGTGGAGATTATGTATTAGAAGACTAGAAAGGCAGGAAGAGACTAGTCTATAAAGAGCTTTGAACGCCAAACAGGATTTTGTATTTCATCACAGAGGTGATAGGAAGCCAGTCGAGTTTCTTGAATAGTGGAGTGACATGGCTGGACCTGGACTTTAGGAAAATCACTTCAGTGGCTGAATAAAGGAGGGACTGGAGTAGGGAAGACTTGAGACAGGCTGACCTACCAGTAAACTATTGCAAGAGTCTAGAAGTGAAGTGATAAGGGCCTGTGCCAGATTAGTGGCAATGTCAGAGGACAGAAGGGGGTGTATTCTAGTGATGCTGGAGTGCTACACAAGAGGTGTACTCTTGGCTAGACCCTGTGCCAGTGTCCTTAAACCTGCTTCTCTGTCTCTGTATGTCCAACTGGAATGGACAAATGACTCACTGACACTTTTTTTTAATTTTCCCATCAGGATTCAATCTGGTCTGGAGGGTAGGGAACCTGTGGCTTCAACGTCATATGTGGCCTTCTAGGATCTCAAGTGTGGTTTTTTGACTGAGTCCAAATTTTATAAAACAGATCCTTTTATTAAGGAGATTTGTTCTGTGAAATTTGGATTCAGTTAAAGGGCCATACCTGAGGACCAAGAGAGCTACATGTGGCCTTGAGGCCATAGGTTCCCCACCCCTGAATACATTTTCTAGATCTATCTAGAGGAATTAAAAAAAATTGGTCTCTACAAGCATACAATGAAAATGTCCCATTAATCTTTCTAGTTCCTTTTGTTCTGATTGCCTGTTTATTAAGCTATGTTCCAACTTTCAGTTTTCAAGTCATTTTATCAACCAAGAGGATAAGGCACAGATGGCTGGCACAAATATTTGGTTTATTTGACAGTTCTGTTTCTCAATGTAAATGAATGAATTGGTGGCAGAGCTAGAAGAGAACAATGTAACAGAAAATATAAACCAAAGGGAGACTTCAGAGTAGGGAGTGGCCAGCAGTGTCATATTCTATAGAAATGTCGAGAAGAATGAGAGCTATGAGAAGGCCATTGGATTTAGCAATAAAAAGGTCACTGGTATTCTACAATAGATAAGCAGTCAAAGAATATAACCAAACAGTTCTTGAAAGAACTACAGATTATTAATTGTAATGAGTGTGATGAATCCAGAGAAGCACAGAAATACCTATAAGAACTGATAGAAAGTGAAGCAAGCAGGGCAAAGAAAACAAAATTCACCAGGACTATCACAATGGAAATGGAAAGAACACACACACACACACACACACACACACACACACACACACACCAGAAGGGAATACAGTAAAATTTTAAAAACCAAACATGACTCAAGAGAAGAACAGAGTAGGATCTGGGAATAGAAGTCACAGTAATGGCCGATAGGAGGTTAAAGAATAAGGATGTAGGAAAGGGGCAAGAATGGGATAGAATGGTCAAAGAAAAAAACTTCAAAGTTCAAGATCTTTGACACTGAATAGTTTCAAAGCTATCTGAGGCCTAGGATGTGACCACTCAGGAGGGTGGCAGGAGTAGAGTGGAGATGGTGGTGAGAAGAGTTGAGGAAGTTTAGAAACTGAAAGGACTGATTATTAGAAATGGCTTAAGTATGAAAATACTCGTCATCAAGAATCATGGCAGCAGACCATAAGGCAACTAAGTCAAGTTCTGAGGTCCTTGAGGAAGGTTAGGAGACTTCTGGAGGCTTCAAAATCAGCAAAAAGAATGGTGAAATTATATGGTACAAATTTCAAAGGAAGAAAGGCTATTAAGTGACAGCAATAAAGCAAGGGTCTGAAGATGGCAGCAGGAAACAAAGAGGACAACAAACCTTCCTAGCTCTCTGAGGAGAATGAGAAGTCAGTAAATAAACACTTATCAGGTGGCTACTCTGCTAAGCAGGACTGCCAACACTAAAACGGGGGTTGAGGAGTGTGGTTTCAGGAGAGAGGTAGGTTGTAGGGATATAGAAGGCCTGTTCAAGGAAAGGATGAGGAATGAATGGAAGTTTGCTGACAGTGAGGGGAGAGAAAGCATGAGGAAAAGAATGGAATTCTGGAGGTCAAAGTGGAAATACAAAAGGACAGGGAAGGCAAAGCTGAGATGTATCAGGATTAGACTACAGCAAGGGAAAGCAGAGGAACAATTACAATTTTGGATTACATGTGTAGTTAGGAAAACAAGATAAAGAAGAGATGAAAGGCAAAATACTTCCAGTCTCCTGGGCTAGAACAATCAGGGATCAGGTTCCTCAAGAAACTTTTACTGGGTAGAGAAGCTCCAGGATAGGAAGACATGTCTTCACCCTCTTACTAGAAAAGAAACCCCCAACTCACCTGGGATCTGGCTGTCAGAAGCCCAGAAGTCATTTCTAGCTCATCAGTGCTCACCAGCTGGTCAACGGCAGATTCTTGAGAGGGAAGATCTGTGGAAAGAAAAAGGAGCTTCCTGAGAGTGAGATGCTTGTTTTGTGGTTCCCAGACTCACCATTCTACAATGCTTACAGGGCAAGCAGGTGTGAATACCTTTATCCCTCCTGGGCCTTACAGAAAAAAGAGTGAAGTCAGAGGGAGCCCATAAATAGTACCTCCCAAATCCCAGATCACAGCAAGGATTCAAAGACACCACTGTCGGGAATCCAGGTCCTAGCAGGTTTTAGATAAGTATTTAGCCACTGCCTACAACCCCAACTAAAAACCACTTCCAAAGACTACCGGGCCAGAGGAGGGAAAATTCTAACAGTTTTTATTAAGGTGATCCTTACTTATTTTTAGAGCATCTATGGAAGTCAAAACATTCTGCTTCATGCTCTTTGCACAAAATTCAAAATTTTATAAGCCCCTATTTTCCCCCATCCCAAGATCCAAGGAGATCACTACAATATATTTAAATACCCTGCCTCTGACTCCTTCGCAAAACCATCCACTGGTAAGTAAAGCATGGCAGTGTAGTGAAAAGTACACTTTAGCTTCCCCAGGGAGCACTGCAAAACTCCCCAATTAAACAATCATTCTAAAGGAAAGGCAATTCTAGGTCAAATAATGGAAAGTGTTTTTCTGAAATACTGTAGTTTACTCTGGCAACTAGGAGGGAATGCAATCTCTTTAATTAATCCACACTTCCTTCCCCTCTCCTTTCTCACCTCTCTCCCCAAGCATTTGGGTCAGATCCACCAAGACCATCCACTCCTCAAGGGTATCTGGATATCTGATAAATCAATCCAGTCCTATTTACTCAAGCAGAATGATCAGGAAATGTTCAAGCTTCAGTGTTTGCTTCTTCCTGAATGTCGGACTAGAGGTCTCCTCCTTGCTCCTGGATGGATTCCGCAGCTCTGGAGCCTCAGAAGGAAAGTCACTTTAGCTGGAAAATTCACTCTGTAGCTGAGATTTCTGAGCGTCTCAGTAAGGAATCCTCCCACTGGTATTTCCAGGCCAGACACCTGCAGTAGTTTTGCAGGGTTGCTGTGGGTGAGAAGATGCAATCACGAGAAGGAATTCAGCAGCCTCAGTCACAGTCTGAGACCTGAAGAGCATTGGAAAGATAGCCAGACCACCAAACAGACATACAAATGGGCACATGATGAATTACATTTATTAAACAAAGATCTAATTCAATTCAATTCAGCAAGCATTTAAGAACCCACAACGCGTAAGATTTTATGCTGCTGTGAATACAAAGACAAAACAAAAAACAGATCCTGCCCTCAAGAAGCCTCTACTCGACTCTACTGAGGTAATACAACATGTATAGAGAAAAATAAATAAAATAGTAATTTTGGGGGGGAAGGATGTTCCAGGCATAGTAGAGGATCTAATGGGAACTCACTATATTCAAAGAAACCTATGGCAGCTGCTGTAGAGGATACAAGGATGAAAAAAATCCAGGTGTCTGATCTCAAGAGCCATAAAAGGTAAGATAGCACATGATACTAAGGTCACATGGTCCAGATAGAGCTCCTTCCATGGACCCTGAAGGATGGACACGTGCCACAGCCAGACACAAACTAGGGATTCTTCACACACAGACACAGACATACTGAGGAGCTCTTTCTACACAAAAACATACTTTTAAGTTTCTTTGCACATACATGGACATAGACATACTTTAGGTTCTTCAAATTCTCAGACACAATATAGCTTCATTAACACAGATCCTCTATGGGCTCATGTCCCCACCCAGACAGGTTCTTCACATACACACACACACACACACACACACACACACACAAACACACACACACGGTTGAGTCCTTCACATGCTATGGGTCCATTTCAGACACACACACACAGTCCTTCACACATGGTAGGCTCTATATACATACATACATACTGTACACAATTCTATAGGCTCTTCCCACAACTACAGGTTCTTCATGCATACCAAACACACACACACATAGGTAAGCTTTGGGTTCCTCCAACACAGACTCACATACAGACAAATTATGAGTTTTTCACACAAAACATTATGGATTTTTCATACTGACCACACATATGCTTTCCCCAGACATGCAGAGATACACTGTGAATTCTTCAGGTACACACAGAGACACACTAATACTTCATACAGATATGCACATTGTGGGTTCTCATATGCAAAAACCCACTGTAGGGTTTTCACACAGATATACTATGGATGCTTCCTTCAGATTCAGAAATACAATGCAAGTACTTCCCATCCATACAATGCACACACACATACACATGTACACATGCACAGATACATTTATACATACATACATACAACCCATTTGTTTCCATCCATCTCTTGGGATTGTCACATGCAAACACAATGAGTCCTTTGCATATATGGATTTACACCAAGCTCTTTATACAGACACCTATGAACCTGGGGTGGGGACAGGGAGAGATGGGAAGGGAATCTCCCCACCTAAACAGAGGCCTACTGCAGCTTTCTCACACTAAAGGGTCTCAGCATGTGTGTGCATGCACATAGGCACTGACATGTGATTTCAGTTTGTACATACAATGACACACAAACTGCATGTTCGACACACATACTCACTTACTACAGGTTCACATAGATACACCCATACCCACATAGCGATAACTGCGCGTTCATCATATTCAGATACATACATACATATACACACACACACATGGGGAAGAATGTCTTTGAAGCGGGAGAGTAGGGATAAGATTTTACAGTAAATTTCTCTGATAAAGGTTTCATTTCTCAAATACATAAAGAACTGAGTCAAATTGTATACAGACACTCAGGTTATTTACCCATAGACACTCAGTGAGTGGTTTTTTCACACATATACTGACAACCAACCACACAACAGACCCACAATAGGCTCCTCAGAACACACTGATTTAGCAGGTTTTTCACAGACATAGATACCGGCACACAGTAGCTTCTTCATCCAAAGACAAAGAAATTGGCAGACCGTGTACTCTTCACATAGAAAACAAAGGCACACACAGACATACTATGAGTTTTTACAAATTTTACAAATGCACAATTTTTGCATTGGATTTCTCTAAACACACACACACACTATTGCAGGATCCTCACCCACAAACACACTCTTTAAAACATAAAGATGTGACATAGATTATTCATAAAATAGCAAGGGTTTTTAGGAATAAATGGATATAACATGTCCTTAAAAACATTCACATGGCATTCTTCAAAACACACACACTACAGGTTCTTTACACATACAGCCACAATAGGTTCTTCAAAGCACAAACATGATTCCTTTCCTGCTGGAATCATAAGGGGCAATGCAGAGAGAAAAGATGAGCATTTGCCCTTTTCCCAGAATCCCTTCTGGAAAGCCTAACTGGAGACAAAAACACCTAGAGAAGGTGGCTATAAAAAGCTTCAGAAGATATACAGGAAAGTTATTTATAAAAATGCTAAAGTCTACCATAAGGAATGTATATAAGAAATGAAGTTCATTTAGCTAGAAAGGCACAAAATATTGGCAGCTGCTATGTACTTGATGAGCCCAAGTGAGCCTCTGGTCAGAATGAGAGGTCCATAAAGCACCATAGCTTCTGCACCTTTACCATATCTTCTAATTGTACATTTGTTCAATTCAATAAGGCTTGAGGATGCTGAAGACTGTGAACCCTCTATTCCATTAGGTTACCCAAACCTGAAGTCTGCAAATGGTTTGATTTGCAAATGCAGTTGTGGTGAGACCAAGAAATAATTAATTATTTTGACTGAAAAGTTACTGCAAAATCTTCTGGTAACTATGGAATACTCTTTGTGGAGGATGTGAGTCATGAGATCTATGCTGTTGACAAATCCTTCAAAGCTATAAACAACTTCCTGTAGCCCTTCACATGATCTCACTATAGGGTGGAATGAACAAAGACACAACACATTTTGGAGAAGGTGGAAACACAGTAAGGGGGAAGACCAGAACAACAGGCATATTAGAAAAATGAACTAAAGGTGTCTACCATGATAATTTTTCTAACTTATTAAAATGTCTGTTATAAAATTGACATTTTTTGGACACATTTCTAATCAACTGTTGCTCTGACCCTATCCTTAAGTCTGAAGTGCGGGGCTAGGGATTTAGAGATAAAATCTGAGAGAACAGACCACAGGATATTTGGTGGCAAGTGGATATAAAAGCCACTAGAACTAGTTAAGACTGTTGCTGCATACATTGATGGGGGCTGTGCCCCCCTCCCAAAGAACATTTATGTTTACTGAGTAGAAGTTGTTGTTCTTCTACCTGTAGTGCAGCGTATGTATAAGTAAAAAAAAGTTTAGCTCTAGGGAATATTTTGACAAAGTTATTGATGATACAAATATCCTTGTTATCTAAAAATTGTGATTGGAATGGAATTTTAGATGTAAAAAAACTACCGTAACAGTTTGGATTCTTTACACATACACAGAATCACAGCATGTTCTTTACAGAGACACACACTGAAGATTCTACACATACATACACACACAGTAAATCAATCAATAAGAATTTATTAATACTTACTGTGTGTCAGGAACTGTACTCAGCCTTGAGGATACAAAGAGAAGCAAAAATAGTACCTGTCTTCAAGGAGCTCACTATATTTTCATGGAGGTGACAACATGTAAATAATTAGTTACCCAAAAAATACACAGAGAATAGACAGAAGGTTATATAGAGAGGAAGGCTCTGGAAAGAAAGTAGGTTATAAAGAACTTTAAGTGCCAGAGGATTTTCAATTTGATCCTAAGAGTTCATTGGGAGCCACTGAAGTTTACTGAGTAGGGGGGCAGGGTAACATGATCAGATCTACACTTTAGGAAAATAACTTTGGCAGCTGCGTGAAGGATGGATTGGAATAGGGAGACACTTGTGGCAGGAAGACCAACTCAAAGGCTATTGCAATAGTCTAGGTGAGAGGTGATAAGGGTTGTAACTAAGGAGGTGACTGTCATAGTGGAGAGAAGGGAATGCATATAAGAGATGTGGAGGGAGAAACAACAAGATCTGACAACTGACTGACTATGTGGAGTGAGCAAGAGTGAGAAGTCAAGCATGACACCAAGGCTATAAACCTGTGACTAGGAAGAGTAAAAGAGAAGTTAGGAAGAGGGGATGGTTCTCAGGGAGAAATACTGAATTCTGTTTTAGACATGTTGAATTTGAGATACATACTGGATATTCAGTTTGCTATATCCAATAGGTAGCTAGTTATGTGGTACTGGAGCTGAGCAAGGACTGGGAGTAGATATGCAGATCCAGGACATATAGACAGGAAACATCTGCATAGAAATGATAACTGAACCCATAGGAGTTTGTGTGATCACCAAGTTAGACAGTATAGAGAAAAAAGAGAAGAGAGTCCAGGACAGAGCATTGAAGGATACATCCAGTTAAGGGGTATGACATGGAAGAAGATTCAGCAAAGGAGAGAAGGAGCAGGAAGGCAGCCAACAGGAGAACCAAGAGAGAGAAGCAGCATTAAAAAAGAGAGAGAGCTGAAAGTATCCTGAAGAGAAGTTGATTAGCAGTGTCAAATGCTATGGAAAGGATGAGAATTAATAAAAAGTCATTAGATTTTTACAGTTAACTGAGATCAACAATAACTTTGGAGAGAGCAGTTTCAGGTGAATGGTGGAGTTGGAGAGGGTGAAAAAAAGTGAGAGGAGAGAAAGTGGAAGCACCAAGTATAGAAAACCCTTTCAAGGAGTTTAGTTAAGGAAGGAAAAGATATAGGACAACAGCTATCAGGAAAGGCAAGAGCATCAAGTGAGACATTTTTTAAGGACAGGGGAAATGGTTTGTGTGTGTGTATATTTGTGGTGTGTATGGGGGGTGTGTGTGTGTGTAGGGAAGGAGTTAATAGATAAGGAGAGATTAAAGATAAATGAGATAGGAAGATGATAATGGAAGAAATGTGACAGGCATAGGGACTTCTTCAGAACACACAGTCATACTACAGATTCTTCACACTTTCAAAAACAGACACAGACATAGATATATTGTTGTTTCCTCACTATCACAGACATTGGATTCTTGAGAACACAGAAACAGTTTGAGTTCTTAACACATGAGTTCTTGAGAAGAGAAATAAAATGCAGGTTCTTCACACAGACATAAAATAGGTATGTCAAATACAAAGACAGAGACACATTGTGGGCTCTTCAAATACACTCTGGATTCTTTACAAACAGCCAGATAGAGCCCCAATGAAGTTATTTTAAAAACAGATACACTGAAGATTCTTCAGAACACAAAGATATAGTGTAGGATCCTCATACAGACACAGGCACATAGTGGGCCTTTCTGAACAAATAGTGCAGTTTTTTCACACACAGACGGACAGACATAAGGTTCTTTACACATAAACATACACACGGCTGGGCGGCTGGATTCTTCAGAACACACAGACACAAACAACACTGAGTTCTTCCAAGACCCACAGAAACAGACTGGGTTCTTCATAGATACACACATACATGATGAAGATATACAGGTTTTTTAGGACAGAAAATAACTGATCTTCAAAACAAACAGAAGATACTTCACAAACACACCAACTCAAGTCAGACTGCAAGTTCTTCACAGACACACAACACCTCCAGAACACTCTGACACACAGCGGGTTATTCACTCATAAACACATGGCGGGGGGCTGGGAGGGGCTTCTTCACACATAGACAAAAAAAGGTTCTTCACTAAGACACAACTAAGTTCTTCACAGACACATTATTCTTCACAAAGAGACACACTGTAACTTCTTTGCTACACAGACACACACTGTGGGTGCTTCATTCACAAAAATGGACACACTGGGTGATCTACACTCTGATATACTGAATATTTTTCACACACAGATTGATGACAGACTATGGACTCCACATGCAGGCATACTATGTGGTTTTCATAGGTAAAAGGTGGGTTCTTCAGAATAAAAACAAAGTAATACTCTTCAAAATGTACTCACACACATGCACATGAACACACATGCACACACAATGTGGTCTTCAGAAACAGAGAAACACAAGACACAGGCATACAACTATTCTTCAGGTCATATACTGGGGGTTCTTTACAGACAGACACAAGAAACACACACATAGCTATTCCTCAAAATACTCAGAGAGTGTGTAGTCTTCACATACACATTGTTGTATATTCTTTACACAGACACACAGAGACAGATATATTTCAGGTGTGACAGATATAGATACACTGTGGATTTATCATAGAAAAAGATAGTGAATTTTTCACAATCAGACATACTGCAACCTCTTCACACAAAAACAAAGCATAATTTGGGCTCTTACATACACACACACACACACACACACACACACACACACGAAGGTCATCAGAATACTGAGAAAAACTTTGGGTTCTTCACACACAAATATAGACACAGAGTCAGTTTTTCAGAATATACTGGCACAGGCACACATACACACACATATTAGGTTCTTTAGAGACAAAAGGGCACAAGACAAACCTACAGCTTTTCTTCAAAACATAAAGACCACACACCACTGTCTTCATAGACAGACACATACAGAAGACACTGACAGTCACACAAGTGTTCTTGGGAACACAGATCCGGTAAGTTTTTCAGAAGCAGAAGCAGCAACATACAACACACACACACACACACACACACACACACACACACACATACACACACACAGAGAGCTACAGTTGTTTTTCAGAATACATAGACATATACCAAGTTCTTCAGATACAAGACAAACATCTATTCTTCAGAACACATGGATCCAGCAGGTTCTTTGCATACAGATACACACACACACACACACACACACACACACAAGTTACTAGTCACACCATTGTTCTTTAGAACACACAGATCTAAAGGATTCTTCAGAGGTGCAACAGGCACACATGCACACACATCACAAACATAGCTGTCCTTCAGAAAACAAAGACATTAAGAGACATGGATATATAATTGTTCTTTAGACCAGCGACATACAACAGAGGTCTTCACAGAACACAAAAGACACAGAATAGCTGTTCTTCATGACACAGCATGTTCTCTAAAAAACAGATTCAGTGGGCATTTGAGAGATACACTGTTACTCTTTGAAATATGCACATATAATAATAGTCTTCAAAGACACATAAGCCGGAGGTACACAACTATTCTTCAGAACATACAGATGACACAGCTGATTCTCTAGAACACAAACACACAGTGGCTTTCTCACAGGCCAAAAAAGAAATAGCTGGTTTTCCAGAAAACAGATATACAACATCATTTTCATGATACATATACATATACACATCTACCACAAGACACAGATATACAATAGGTTCTCCAAAATAGATTTTTCTGATATTCAGTAAAAGAGAAATGTATAAGACACAGACACACTGGTGGTTCTCCACAGCATAAATACATAAGAGGTTTCTACACACACACACACACACACACACACACACACACACGACATGGCCAATGTGTATTACAAACACTAAAAAAAAAGAAAACTAGGAATAAATGGACCTTTCCTTAAAATGATAACTAGTATCTATCTAAAACCATGAGCTCACATGATATGTCATGGGGATAAACTAGAATACTTTCCAATTAAATCAGGGATAACACAAGGAGGTTTACTGTTACCACTATTTGACACAGTACTGAAAATGCTGGTTATAACAATAAGAAAAAGAAATTGAGGGAATTAACAGTGGTAAAGAAGAAACCAAGTTGTCACTTTTTGCAAATGACATGATAATGTATTTAAAGAACTCTAGAGAGCCAACCAAAAATGAATGGAAACAATTAAAATCTTTCAGAAAATTTCAGGATATAAAATATACAAACACAAATCATCAGAATTTCTGTATAATACCAATAAAACTCAGAAGGAAGAGTCAGAAAAATAAATTCCATTTAAAATAACTATAGAACGTATAAAATATTAGGGAGTCTAACTACCAAGCCATGAAAGAATGATGTGACTACAACCACATAATTCTGTTCACAGAAATAAAGACAGACCTTAATAACTTAAAAGAAAATTCATTCCTCATAGTAAGATAAGACAGTATAATAAAAATGAAAATACTACCTAAAGTAATTTACTTATTCAATGCCATACCAATCAAACCACCAAAAGCTTAAGGAACTAGAAAAAGTAACAAAATTTATATGAATGCAAAAAAGGTCAAGTCAAAGGAAAAAAAAATTTTAAGTGAAAATAAAAGAGCCCTGTCAGTACCAGAACTAAAGCTACGTCACAAAGCATTAATATTCAAAACAATGCGGCACTGGTTTAACAAATAGAGATCAATCAGTGGAATAGATTAGTATACAGAAGCAAACAACTCTAGTAGCCAAGCGTTCTATAAATACAAAGACTCTAGCTACTGGCTAAAGATCCATTATATAATTAAAACTGCTGGGAAAGTTGGACCATAGTATGGAAGAAATTAGATTTAAACAACTACCTCACACTATATACCAAGAGAAACTCCAAATGGACAGGTAATCTAGATATAAAAAAATTACTTCATAAACAAATTTGAGAAACAAAGAAAAAATTACCTAGCAGATCTATTCTTAGAATAAGTGTTTTTATAAAAATAAGAAGAAATTGGCTATATACATACATATATATGTAAAACATAAGAAAATATTACAAATCATTAGTAAGTAGAGAAATGCAAATTAAAGTAATTCTGAGGTTCTACTTCACATACATCAGATTGGCAAAGCTGACTTGAAAAAAATTTATAAAGGTTGGAGGGATTGTGGAAAAACAGGCACATTGTGACACTAACTGGACCTGTGAATGGGCCCAACCACTCTGGAATGCAATTTGGATTTAAACAAAAAAGTTGCTGAACAGTGTATGGCTTTGACCCAGCCACAACACTACTAGGTGTAGGTCACTACAAAGCAACCAAAGAGATCAAAGAAAGAGGATGAGGTCATATATGTACAAAAATATTTATAGCAGCTAATTTTGTGATAGCAAAAAGCTGGAAACTAAAAGGTGATGGTCATCAAATGGGGAATGGCTGAACAGATGTGCTATATGAATTCAATAGAATACTATAAAAAATAAAGAAAATGATGATTTCAAAGAGACTTATATGAACTAATGCAGAGGTGAGAAGAATCAGAGAAATTCATATTAAAACATCAATACTATAATCATGAACAATTCTGAGGACTCATATAAACTGATGAAAAATCAGTTCAGAAGAGAACCAGAATGGTATAATAACAACACTGTAAAAACAAGCAAGGCTGAAATCTATAAGTAAATTATGAGAGATAAAGTGATTATCCATGACTCCAGAAGAGTGAATTATGAAGCAGGCTATCCATTTTAACCAAGGGGTGATGGACTCAGTACAGATTTAGGGGGAGGGAAGGGAAGGAAGGAGGAGGGAGAAAGGGAGAGAGAAAGAGAGAGAGAGAGAGAGAGAGAGAGAGAGAGAGAGAGAGAGAGAGAGAGAGAGAAAATCGAGAAGGTATAAATTTGAGGACATTGCTATTTGTTTTACCAGATTATGTAGGTGTGTATAGAGGGCTTTATTTTTCTTATTTATTTATTTTGCTCAATTTGAGAAGGACAAATTAACCTAAAAGTGCTTAATTTAAAAAATAAAAATTACATATTTCTATATAAAAAAGACAGACATAGCTGGTTCTTCAGAACACACACACACACACACACACACACACACACACACACATACACACACACCCCTAATTCTCCAGTACACAAATAGTAGTTTCTTTGTGCATGTACACACAGAGAGAGCTGGTTCTTTAGAACACAGATACAGATGAATCTCCAGAACATATACAGGAGCTTTTTTGTAGCATGGTCACATAGCTGGTTCTCCAGAATACACACATACATACACACACACACACACACACACAACATATATATTCAGAACACAAACATGCACATATCCGGCTGGTTCTCCACCCCCAAAAAAGACACATAATGACTTCTTTACAAACAGACACACACAACATAACAAAAACATAGTTGATTCTCTAAGACACACATAAAGCTGGTTCTCCAGAACAGAGACACAAGACATCTTTACTGAAAACACAGCTGGTTTTCCACAGCACACACACACACACACACATACACAGAGGGGTCTTTCACAGACAGGTTGTTCACTAGACCACAGATACACAATAGCTTCTTCATAGACATGCCTCCTTACACACACACACACACACACACACACACACACACATACACACACACACTCCACACAAATACACAGCAGGATCTGTGGAAAATACAAAGACCCAGGATTATTCACACATATAGACTCACAACAGTGTTCAAAAAAGATACATGTACTTCAGACAGAAATTTCTTTACACACAAAAAAGGACAACATAGGCTTGCTTCAGACTTTCAGATAAAAAAAATCCCCCTGCATATAGAGACACACAGCATGTTTTTCATAACCCACGGACATGCAAAAGGTTCTTCACAGACACACTATAGGTTTTTAAGAACACATAGACATGCCACGGACTCTTCCACACAACACAGAGTTTTTCCACACACAGAGACTCAATGTGGGTTATGGAGACTCAAGTCATGCTGTAGATTCTTCACTCACAGACTCTCAGGCATACACATTATGGGATGATCCATCAAAACATAATGCAGGCTCTGCAGGGGAGGGGGTGTTAACACAGAACACAAAAAGTTCAGAACAAATACAAGAACATGGTGTAGGATCATCACACATACACAAATATGCAACAGGTTTTTCAGAACAGGCATAGAACAGATTCATCTTTTACCCTGTGGGAGCTTTACTGACAGACAGACACAGATATAGACCCAAAGATAAACTGAGGATTCCTCACCATCAGAGACACCCACTGGTTGTTTGAGAACAAAAAGACACAGATGTGGGTTCTTATTTCTTTCTTTTCTTTCTTTTTTTTTTGTTTTTTGTTTTTTGGAGGAGGGAAAGTAGGGCAATTGGGGTTAAGTAATTTGCCCAAGGTCACATTACTAGTAAGTGTTAAGTGTCTGAGGTCAAATTTGAACTCAGATCCTCCTGATTCCAGGGCCAGTACTCTATTCACTGTGCCACATAGCCATCCCAAAAAGATATGGGTTCTTGATACACACATATATACATGTTCTTCAGTACAGACATCTTGGATGCACATAAACACATTCAGACACACTACATGTCTCTAACACACAGTCATACTCAATTCTTTATAGACACACACACACACAAAAACTGATATGTGAGTTATTTAGAACACAGACACATTCTGAATTCATAGAGCCTAGGGTTTTTTACCTGGTATCCATGTACCGCCAAATAAATTTCATGAGATCTATGAACTTGGATAGGAAAAAAATTACATCTTTATTTTCACTAACTTCTAATTGAAATTTAATATTTCCTTTAATTATTTAAAACATTATTTGGAAAGGAGTTGGTCCATAGGCTTCACCAGACTGCCAAAGAGATCCATGGCACAAAAGAGGTTCAGAACATCTGTCATAGACAGACACATGCCAACACAAACAGATGGTGGATTCTTCCCCGGAAGGGGCACAGTGATGGATCCACTGTGGATTCTCCAATAACACGCAGACACTGACACACAGATATACAGACCCAAGGCAATTTCTCCAAGCACAAAAAGGGAGCAACACAGATACACGGTGGTTTTTCTTTTTTACACTATGACACAGACACATATTGCTGTTCTTGAGAACACAAAGACAGCGCAGCATCTTCACACACATGACACACAGATACCAAACAAGCAGAAGAGGCAGAAATGCAATACTCCTCAGACACACTGCTCTTCATGGATACAACAGACCTACCATGGGTTTTTCATGGACAGACATGATATGGGTTCTTCACCAACAAAGACAAACAGAGTACTTGAAAACAAAATCATGATTTGGGCTCTTCACACATACCTCTAACACACAGAGAAATATTTCAAGTTCTTCACAGACTTAACAGAAACATCCACATCATGGGTTCTTCAGAACACACAGACATATTACGAACTCTTCAGAGAGACACACATGCAGTCACACACACACACAATGTGGTTTTCAGGATACACAGACACGTGGGTTCTTCACCAACACATGCATACAGCAGGCTCTTATCAAAGATAGGTGTGGGTTCTTCATACATATTGCAGGCCTTTCCAGCCAAAGACACACAGAACGCTATTCACCAGAACATGCAGAAGGCTCTTCGGAACACAGAGACAGTATGGGTAATTCATACATATACAGAGAGGTATAATCACTAAGCCATAGTGTGGATATCCTTCCCACATTCACAGATACACAATGGGTTTTACAAGGCACAAAGACTAGGTTCTTTCCACATTCACATACACAAAAACAGATTCATTACAACACAAAGATATACAGCAGGCTTTTTAAAATACACTGAAACTTTGCACTTATTAAGAACACACAATCTGTGGGTTCTTCACACACAGCTCCAGAAAATAACTTATGTGAAGTAGGTCCTTTGGACATGAAGACAGTGCAGACTGTACAGACCCATAATAGGTTCTTCAGAATACATAGACACAATGGGCTCTTTATATACACCAATAGACATTTTGCATGTTCTTTACCCAGATACACCTGCGAGCTCTTCACACACAGACACACAATAGGTTCTACAGAACACAGATAAAATAAGTTCTTTATAAGCACAGACACAGAGAAGGTTTAACATACACACACACACACAAGATACCAATACAAACACACTAAGACCTTTTTTACCCACAGTCACAGACAAACACTGAGTGCTTCAGAAGACAGACACAGAGGGGTTCTTGACATGCACAGATACAAATCAATCAAATCAAAAAGCATTTATTAAGTCCTCACTATGTGCAAATTGGGCATTCAAAGAAAAATAAAAATGGCCCCTACCCTTAGGAAACTCAAATTCTAATAGAAAAGCCAACGTGTACATAACAAGGTCGACAGGAAATAAATACAAAGTATATGTGATGTAATTTCAGAGAAGAAAGTACTACCAGCTCCAGGAACTGGAAAAGGCCTGAGGCAGAAGGTGAGATTTGAGTTTCGACTTGAAGAAAGCCAGAGAAGCTAAGAGGTATAAGTGAAGGGCAAAAGCATTCCAAACATGGAGAATTTGTCAGTTCAACAGCACTGAGGAGATGGCAGGGACTGTGCAAGCAATAGTGAATAGGCCAGTGTAGCTGGATCCTAAAATGCAGGAAAGCTGCAAAGATATGAAGGGACAAGGTTAGGAAGTGTTATAAATGCCAGCTGATTTTATATTTAATACTGGAGGTAACAGGGAGCCACTAGAGTTTATCAAGTGTGGGGAGTGGTGACACAATCAGACCTCTCCGCTTTAGGACAATAACTTTGGTATTTAAGTGAAGGACAGATTGGAGTGAGGAAAAGACTTAAGGCAGGGAAATCAATTGGAAAGCTACTGCAATAATCTAAACCAGAGGTGATGAAGGCCTGGACAAAGGTAATAATAGGTATGTAAGTGGAGAAAAGGGGATAGATATAACAAATATTGTGAAAGTAAAAATGATAAGACTTGGTAAGTAATTGGATGTATGTATGAGGTAAGCAAGAGTGAGGGGTAAATGATGACACCAAGGTTATGAGCCTGGACGACTAGGAAGATGGTAGAGTCCTTTTCCTTGATAGTAATAGAGGAGGTGGCAGGAGGGGAACATCTAGGGAAATAAGTTCTGTTTTGGACACGTTGAGTTTGAGATGCCTATAGGACATGTCTAAAAGGCAGCTGGTAATGTGGGACTTCAGCTCAGAAGAGACACCAAGGCCAAAAATAGATATCTGGGAATCATCTGCATAGAGATACTGAACCCATGGGAGTTTATGAGATCACCATGACAGCATAAAGAAAAAAGAGAAGAGGTCCCAGGTCAGAAACTTGAGAGACACCCACATGACACAGATAAAGAACCAAGCAAGAAGACTGAGAAGGTACAGTTGGTCAGACATGTTGGAGGAGAACCAGGGAAGAGCAATGTCACGAAAACCTTGAGAGAAGAGAATAACCAGGAAGAGAGAGTGATGAACAGTATCAAATACTGCAGAGGTCAAAAAAGATGAAGACTGAGAAAATTAGATTTGGCAACTGAGAGATCAACGTTAACTTTGGAGAGAGCAGTTTTGGTTGAATGATGACATTAGGAGCCAGACTACAAAGCACTTAGGCAAGATTGGAAAAAAAAAAGTGCAGGGATCTAGTATAAACAGCCGATTCTTAAGTAGTTTGGCCTAGCAAGGAAGAAAGATGAAAGCTAAACGGGATGGTAGGATCAAGTGAAGGTTTTTAAGGATGGGAGATATGTACATTTGTAAGCATCAAGGAAAGATTCAGGAGATAGGAAGAAGTTGAAGCTGAAAAAGAAAGTAGAGATAATAGTGGGGCCAATTTGCTGAAAAAGATAGGAGGGTAAGGAATCAAGGCTCATGTACGAGTACTGGTAAGAAGGGACACCTCTTCATCAGAGATTTCATCCACAGGGAAAGAGTATCTTAGTAAGGGAAGATTTTTGAGTAATATGAAATTAGGAAGAGAAGAAAAGATGGAGCAGTCAGTAAGGGGTCTCTGTTTTTTCAGTGAAGCATGAGGAGTGCTTTGGAAAGCTTGAGAATAGAGCAGCATAAGGTGTGGAAGACCTGCATAAACACACGGTGGATTCTTCAGAACACGAACACACGAACACACACACACACACACACACCAGTTTATTCACAACACAATCTTCAGAGCACATTCCCTGGTATTCTTCCCATACCAACACAGTTAGTTCTTCAGAACACATTTGTACTATAGAATCCACACAGGCACAAATTCAAATACATTGCAAGGTCTTTGTAAACAAAGATACAGAGTATGTGTTTCAGAACACATATACACAGAGACAGACACATTGGTCATTCTCCTTTTTGGAGGGCAATTGGGGTTAAGTGACTTGCCTAAGGTCACACGGCTAGTTTTTGTGTTAAGTGGAGGAGACCGAATTTGAGGTCCTCCTGACTCCAGGGCTGGTGCTCTATTCACTGTGCCACCTAGCCGCCCTACATTGATCATATATGTATATGTTCTTCAGAACACTCACAAACACATTGCTAGTTCTTCATACACAGACATACACAAGAGTCTTAAAAAAACAATGACACAACAAATTTTTCATAGCACACATACACACTGCAGGTTCTTCAAACCAAGACATGGTATGAGTTCCTCAGAACACAGCCCAATGTGGGTTCTTCACAAATGCAAGCAAACAGTATGTTTCTCAAAACACAAAGACACACACACACACACACCACAAAAGTAAAGATAAATAAAGATTCTTTGCAAAGACAGATACACTGCAGTTCTTTAGAACACAAAGACCCAGTGCAAGTTCTTAACACAGAGGGAACAGATTCTTCACAGACACATTTGGGGCAGTTTCTTCACATATATGCACAGACATACTGTGGATTCTTCACATATAGACATACATTATAGATTCAGCCCACAGATAGACACACCATAGATTCTTCACATAGACACTATAGATATCTACAGACAAGCACAAAAAGCGACACACTGCAAGTTCCTCACAGATACACACACAGAGAAACTGCAGATTCTTCAGACACACAGTGACACCCTTAAGGGTTCTTCACAGACAGCTGACAGAAGACACATTGCAAGTTCTTCACAGACAAAGCCACATTGTGGGCTCTTGGGTTCTTTACAGTAGCAGGGACGTAGTAACACACCGCAAGATCTTCTCACACACCCAGGAACACACAGGATCACACACAGCCAGACACAATGAGGGTTCTTCATAAACAGACACTCATATGCATGCACCAGGTTCTTCATATACACAGAGGTATGTTCCTCAAAACATATGGATTCTCTGCACACAAAGACATACTGGAGGTTCTTCCCTCTGTCACAATGACGCACTAGTACTTTACTCAGACACGCTGAGAATTCTTCACCTCAGATATACTTTGAATTCACACACACACACACACACACACACACACACACACACACACACTCCTCCTACCCCTGGGTTCTTTACAGTCACACAATGGGCTCTTCACAAAGATCCTGTGTGTGTGTGTGTGTTCTTCACACCCTTACACAGATACATTACAGGTTCCTCACTTAGACACACACACAGTGAATTCTTCACTCACATAAAACAGATACTTCAAGCTCTTTAAACAGACACACCTAAAGGGTTCTACATATACACAGATGCACAACAGCTGCTTTAAAAGTCAAGTTCTTCACACATTCACACATACAAGGTGGATTCTTCAGAACACAGGTACACAACAGATTTTTTTAAACACATTCACTTCAAGTTCTTCACACACAAATATACTGTGAGTTCTTCATACACACAAAAAAACAGGCATAGATAAAGTTACACTGTGGAGTTTTTCACCTCATAAACTGTGAGATTTCCCCATATATACTATAGAAGCATATCAGGTTCTTCCCAGACACAGACACAGACAGACATGTCTCTCACACAGTACACTGTATTCTTCATAACAAACACACGCCCAGACACATACATACACATTCTTAGTGGGGTTCTTCATTCACAGGTGGGTGTTACATATTGACATACATTGTGGGTCTCGCATACAAAGACACTCAGCTATTACAGCTTCTTCACACATATACAAACTTACACATAACACACTAAGGGCAGGCTCTTCACAAAGGGAGGCACATCGCAAGTGCTTCACACACGTAGATTCTTCACACAGTTTTCGTCAATTACACACTACAACAGGCTCTCAACCACACATATGGGTATGCACAAACAACTGTGAATTCCTCACTCACATAAAACATACTCTGAGCTTTTCAAACAGATGCACCTAAAAGGTTCTTCACATATTGAAGGATACACAATGTCTGCTTTGGAAGACAAGTTCTCTACGCATTCACACATACAAAGTGGGTTCTTCAGAAACAGGTATACAACAGATTTTTCTTAACACATTCATTGCAAAAGTTCTTCACACAGATACACAAACAGGCACAGATATGTTCATGCTTTGGGGATTTTCACACAGATGCATTGTGAAGTTTCTCCATACATACATACATACACACACACACACACACACAAACACACCCCTCTCTGAAGGTTCTTCACAGATGCACACAGCTTCAGAACACAGACATATTACAGGTTCTTCACATATAGGGGCATACAATGCACTGTGTTCTTCATATAAACACGCATACTTACACATACAGATACCCATTCAGACATTCTTCACACACACATACACACAGTGGAGTTCTTCACAAACTGGGAGTCCTTGAAATACACACACACATGCACACACAGATGACACTTTGTGGCTGTTTTGTACAGACACATCCACTGTGGGTTTCATGTACAAAGACACTTCGCCCTCCTACAGGTTTTTCACATATACAGCACACCAGGGGAAACACACTGCAGGTGCTTCACCCATGTGGGTTTTCTGCAGTTTTCTCCACTTAGACGCTTACCACGGGTTTGTGTCTCAACCACACAGATGGGCATGCACACACAACTGTGAATTTCTCACTCACATAAAAAAAGACACTGACTTTTTCCAAACAGACACAAACAAAGGGTTCTTCACATATAGAAAGACACACACAATGCCTGCTTTAGAAGAGCGGTTCTTTATATATTGACACAAATAAGGTGGGTTCTTCCAAAACAGGTACACAACAGAATTTTCATAACACATTGACTGCAAGTTCTCCACAAAGATACACAAACAGGCACAGATATGACCACACTGTGGGGCTTTTCACACAGATGCATTGTGAAATTTCTTCATATACACAGACACACAATCAGGTTCTACACACACACACACACACACACACCTCTCTGCAGGCTCTTCACAGATGCACACAGCTTCAGAACACAAAGACATGTTACAGGTTCTTCACACACAGGGGCACACAATGCACTGTGTTCTTCATACAAATACACACACCGTGGGGTTGTTCACAAACTTCGTATACACATACACTCACAGATAAGACACTGTGGGTGTTCGTGCAGACATATTGGTGGATCTCACAGACACAGGCACACAGAAGACACTGCAGGTGCTTCACACACCCCGCGGATTCTTGGAATCTTCGCACAGTTTTCTTCACTTAGGCTTAGGCACAACCACAGGGTGCCTCTCAACCACATGCATACTCAAGCACAGAAGCTCGCGCGCGCACGCACGCGCGCACGCACGCACACACACACACACACACACACACACACACACACACACACACACACACACACACACACACACACACACACACACACACACACACACACACACACGGAACCTCCCCCAGTCCCCCAGTGGCTTCGCAGAGGATAAGCCCGCCCCTTGTCACGCCCCTGACAGGGGTGGTAATAGCCCTGCTCACAAGCCCGGCCCCCGGCCCCTCCCGGATCCGCCCAGCTTGGGTTCGGCAGCTGGAAACGGGCCTGGTCACTAAATACCTGGAACTGGGTCCCAGGCCTGGCCTGACCTCCGATAAGTAGCTGGTTCAGGGCCAAAGAAGCAATGATGGCGTTGATACTGCGCACGCATCTTCAGGCCCGGCTCGGGAGTGCGCCTGCGCCCAGGCAGCCTCAGAACTACAACTCCCAGAATGACTTGAGCTCGCCACTTCTATTTCCCAAGGATTCCACCTAAAGGCGCAGCGTGTTCTTAAGCAGCGCCAAGTTCGATTCCTATCTCTCTGCCCTGAACGTGACTGTGACTAGAGCTAAGAGGTCAGTAGAAAAAGGATGGAGACCCGCTATTCTCCACTATCACCCAACCACAACACTCCCACACCCCCTTTCCCTCAGGTGGACAGTCACTCAATTTGACTTCCGTCCATCCCGGCTAGGTCAACTGCCGCCTCTTCCTGGAAACCCCTCTGCTGCCCTTTTAGCACTCACCAAATCCCCAGTGCAAAGCTTGCTTCTGTATGTGCTGGTCCTCCCCTTAGAACACAAAATCCTTGAGGGTAGGAACTGGTTCCTTTGTATCCTTAGCACTTTGCTGAAGTGCCTAATAAATATTTGCGGAATTGAATTGAATGATAGACTTTTGAAATACTTGACTACGTTTCCGTGTCAGAGATTAGTATTTTAAAAGATTTGAGGTCACCAATGGGGTGGGTTGAATGCTTTAGGTTGGAGAGGGAACTGGTTTACAAACACAGGGGAAAAGTTAAAATACTGAGATCACTTTAAATGGAAAAGTGTTCATGCTGCGGTACACCCAGGGCTAGGATTTGACATTCAAACATTGTTATAAAAGACCGGAGAGTGGAAAGTGGAGTACACAATAAAACGTCCAAGCCTGCAGCAGTCAGGAGCTCTTCTAGGCACATACATGCCAACTCCACGGGGGGCGGGGGGCCTGGTAAGCTGCAGGAGAATCTTTGGACATTGTCTGAGTAGACAAAGAAGTGGCAGATGAGTGTCATTGTGGGTAAATACAAGATAATTCAACCAGAGGAAAACAATTACAACTCTACCAATAGGATGATGCGTACCTTACTCTGACAGGAACCAGGGAAAGAACCAAACTACTGGCAGATCGCTCTCTGAAGTCCTGTACCCAATATGTTACCACAAATCCCTGGGCGTTTGGGGGTTAAAAAAAAAAAGGAAGTAAAAGAGAAAACATTTCTCTACCTTTGCAAAAATCCATGGTTCATCTGCACCCAGTCAACAAAGTGCAGTTCTGATCAACATATATCATGACTCACATGTCACAGCTGAAAAAGTCTCAGAAAGTGGGAACTTCAGTGATCAAGGGGATGATGATGCAGCTGTATAAACTGATAAACAAATAATTAGAACCCTTCACCTGGAAGGACACAGGGCAGAAGGGTCATCATCAAGGGTATAATAGGTTGAATATGAACTTATTCACCAAGGCTTAGTGAACTAGCTAGCTGAGGAAGGCTCTCCGCCAGGCCTGAAGTCAGGAAGACCTGTACTTAATAGATATGAAACTTTGGGAAAGTCACTTAACTTCTCTTTGCCTCAGTTTCTTCATCTGTAAAAGGGGGATAATAAAAGTGCCTGGCACATAGTAAGCATTAAATAAATGTTAGCTATTATTAGTTATTATTACTTTGAAGGTGAAAAAGATTTTGGGGGGGAAAAGTACTCATTTATATAGCACCTGTTGTCCTTAAGAGTGTGAAAATATCTGTATTGTTGAGAATAGCTTAGATAAATATATGACTGATGGGGGGGGAGGGATGGGGGAGGCTAGGTGGCGGAGTGAAGAGAGCAATGGCCCTGGAGTCAGGAGGACCTGAGTTCAAAATTGGCCTCAGACACTTGACATACTTACTAGCCATGTGACTTTGGGCAAGTCACTTATATATGGCTGATCAATCCATAATAGGTCATTTAAAAAAACTAGAATTTGACATTAAGGACATCCTGTGCTGCCCCCTACATCACATCTTACCCATATTCCAATTCTCACATTCTTATCAAAGCCACCCCTCAACAGATCCCCTGAGGGTGTGAGAAAAAAAGAAAAAACTACCCTTAATAACTTCAATCTTTAGATTTACTAAAACCTGATTTAATTCTGGCAGAAGAAAAACAGTGTATGAATGTTCCTCTGTCTACATACAGGTGGTTATTCTCCTGACATAAATACAAATACAAATACATTGTTACTCACATTTAAAACATTTCATGTTTTAAAATGACCTTTATTTGCTGTTCTATTGTTTCAGGGGTGTTTGGATTATAACTGAAAAGAGGCCAATAGATTTAACATTGTTATCAGAGAAACTATCAGCACCATAGCCAGGGATAGCAGCACAGAAGAGAGCAACCAGCCAGGTCATCACTAAGGCACAGAACAACTAAGCTGCCACAGCTGTGCTGCATTGCATCGCCACGCAGAGCACGCCCCAGCTGACATTACAGGGACATGTAAGGCAAAGGAAGGGACTGGTTTTGGTTGCAATTATCAGGATGAGTAACTTTGGTGCCTTTAAGAATTTGAACTACTTGCAGAAAAAGATTTAAAGCAGATAAACCCTGTGAATAATAACATTTAAAGAGTACTTTAACGTTTGCAAAGTTATACACAGCATTTCATTTGACACAACAACTTTGTGAGGTAGGTATTGTTATTATTCCTACTTTAGAGATGGAAAAACTGAGACTGAAAACCGTTATGTGACTTGCTCAGGGTAATACAGCTAGTAAGTAGCTGAGGAAGGATTATGAACTCAGGTCTTCCTCACTCAAAGGCCAGAACTATATCCACTATGCCACGTGCTATATTCCCCATCCCCCAAAAGATGTTTTCTTTTATCTATTCCCTAGTACATTAACTAAAAAATAGGCACTAGGGGGCGAGTTTGTGTATATGTATACCCTTCCCTTACATACCTGATATCTGTTAATTAGTAGCAGAGCCAGGAGTAGAACCCAAGGTCCCTAAATCATACATAGTATACTGCTCTTACAAAAAAAGAAATGGAGAAAGTAAGAGAGACAGAGATCCCTACCTTTACCAGCCCCATGAGGCTATTCATCTGATCAACAAAAAAAGAGAGATGTTTTAAAATACTAACAAAATCAATTTTAAAAAGCTAATTTGATCACAAAGAAGACAAATTTCACACCACACACACACACACACACACACACACACACACACACACGATGAATCCACAGTGGGTGGAGAGGAAGTAAAGAGAATAAGAAAAAAACTGTTATACAAAATTTGTGACAGCAAGAAGACAATTTAAAGGAAATTGATGCATATCTGCAAAAATATAAAATACCTAAGTCAACCATAAAGGAAACAGAGATCTTAACCTAATCTCAAGAAGAGAAATCAGGCAAACTACCAAAGGGAAAAATAGTTCAGATGGACGTATAAGTGAATTCTATCAAATGTTTTAAAAGCTGTTAATACTTACACTATATTAATTGTTCTCAGGAGAAAGAATGGATTCTACCAAACTCCTTTTATGACACAAATAAGAGTCGATATCCAAACTACAAAAGGATAAAATAGAGAAAGAACTGTAGAGCAATCTCACTAATTAATGTAAAATTTAAATTTTTACAAGAATAATATAGTATAACAAAAAAACTCATTATCATCAAAATTAATGTATGCCAGGCATATAAAGATGGCTGAACATTAAGAAAACAATTAATATACTCAAAAGGATCTGTGGCCTCATTGATACAGGAGTTCCCTTAAATGATGATTGCAATCTATACATCACTACCTATCCTATGCAACTCGTCCACATTCTCCCAAAAGTTTGCCATTGGTCATTAGACAAGGATTTCACATTTAGAATACTAGTATCGAAATGGGAAATTTGTTGATAGTCTGAAAAATGTAAGATTCTTAGCACCATCTGTCCCTTTCCCACTACTATGCTGCTAGAGGGCCATTTAAAAGTTTTGTTTCATGGGTTGCCATGGCCAAAAATAATTTCATCACAAGACATTCAACCTACTAGTAATGTACTCCATAAATAGGCTGATCCTTGGAAAACAGACTTAGTCTATTACTGGGGCCATACTCAGAACCTTTCCAGCGTGGTAGAATTCGCCAGACATTGTCTTCCACTTGGTATAGTTTTCAGAACCCAGGGTCGACTCCACTTCACAATTTATGTCATAGTAAGACATCAGAGTAGGACTTTTTGGGTATAGCATAGATAACTATATAAAATTATATAAATAACAAAATAATAAATTACATGATTACATCAACAGACACACAAAAAGTCCATGACAAGATACAATACTTATTTATTGGTTATGTTAAAAAACCATAGACAGTATGGGCATGGAAGGACTCTTCTAAGTATTACATATGTATGTATATGCTTCATACACACATATATGTATGTCTATACACATATATAATTATATAAAATTGTAATACATTATATTGCATATAATATACATAATAATATATTATAATGCATAATAAAATTATTTAAAAGGTTAATAGATTTACTATAATAAAGCAAGCATTCCCCTTTTTCCTTTGTTACTCACAGATCCACTTGAGTACCTGTGCTAATTTTTTTCCCCTAATTTTGAACCATTTTTATAGGCCTGGTATAAAATCAATACAATTATCCCTTCCACATAGTGGAGGTTAGGTGCTTAGCACCCTGACCATCTGGAAAATCCATGTAAAGTTTTTTGGCCCTCCTTTCATACCAGGGAAGAAGTCTGAATTCTTTCCCTTTTCTTTTATAGGGTGTTTACCATACCTTCTTGTAAAATTTGGGTATATTTATGGTATTGGGAGAAAATATGTTGATGTTCAATAACATTTATATTATATTATACATATATTTTATGCATTTCTAAGTTTCTAAACTTTCTGTGTCATCTGCTGGCCTTTGAGTGTCTTCTGCGGCTTCTGCAAAATTCCCCCCAAATTCCCATTTAATTTCTTATGCTGAACCATGATATATTGAAACCATGATGGGGAAAGTTGATATGTGGAAGGGTAAACTGTAATTATAATTTAAAAAATCGATTACTGTAGTCTTTTTGCTAAAACTGATTTCTAAATTTTGCATTAATTAGTAAGACTGCTCTACTTCATTACATAGAGGGAGCAGGGTGCGTGACATGGAAAAGACAATGGATTTAGAGTGAGAGAACCTAAGTTTAAATGCTGATTCTGCATCTATGTTGTCATGTGCAAGTCAATTAACCTCTCTGGATCTCAGTTTCCCCACCTGAAGGAGTTTGACTAAATGACTTTTAATTTCTCTTTTGTCTCAATAGCTATGATTACAGATAGCAACAAGACAGGAGAGAGAAATTAAAAGTAAAAAAAATATTAGGAAAGATGATGCAATTTTTTCCATTATTTAAAGGTAATATGGTGATTTACTTAAAAAAAAAAACCCTGATACTCAGTGTGGAAAAAAACCTAATCAAAATGTTTAGCAATGTGGCAAAAATCATTTTTTAAAAATGCTGTACATTACTGCATATTACTAATACAAACCAAGAGAACATAACAGAGAAATTCTATTCAAAATAATTACAAAATGCATACAATATCTGGAGTTAGCCTACCAAGACACACATCTTACCGAAATACAAAACTCTCTACAAAAATAAAAGAATATTTTATTGGCGAGATATTCATTGCTTATAGTAGGAGCACATAAAGTATGATAAAAATGATTTTTGAATTTATATTTCAAGAGGAAATATAACTACAGCAAAATCATTCCTGAAAATATAAAACCATCTCAGCCCCTCATTCTGGAGCCAAAGCTGCTATGCCAACTTGATTCCACCAGATATCAGCTTAGGCACACTAACCATGAAAATTCCACACCAACATTTTAAGTAAAAACTCTGAGGATGATTCCATAATCTTCTGTCTACTCAATCCAACTCTCTGTTCCCTTCATCTCTGACATCTAAAACTACTTCTTCAAAAACTAATTTACCTTCCTATTCTTTCCCTCAACACTCATTTCTATCTATCTCAATCCCCCTCCCTTAACAGGCCCAATTTCTTCTATCTATCCTTTCCTGCCTTTTGGAACATTTGACTCCCTTATTGCCAATGAACCCCCTTTGATCATCAGCTTCTTCCTCTGACACTCCTCATTCCTGGTTATAACCCAATCCTGGGTTTCTTTTGGCTACACTATTCTTCACTCCCTTCTCTAGTTCCCTATCATGAATAGAGCATTGTTTCTTCAGCATAAGGAGTGTACCCCAGTGCTATCTTACTCATCCCACTGGAGATAGTGTGGTAAAGTGTAAAAGACCACTGGATTTGGAGGCAGAAGGCCTAAATTCATAACTGAACTCTTGATATTTGCTATTCTGTGAGCTTCAGAAAAACACTTAACTTCCCTGAAGTTATTTCCTCATCCCTAAATGATGAGGCTGAATTTGGAAGGCTTCTAAGGTCTTTTCTAGCTCTATGATCTATTAGTGGCATATAAATGGGCTATCCCTCCCATCTCTTGGATATAACCCTCAGGGGAAAATGTCCCTTTATGGTTCCACATGTCCAATACTCTCCCCTGAAGTGCCTGCACCCATAGCTGCTTCATGGTTGGACTCTTCAAATCCAAGTCTTGTGTCAAAAGTGATCTTTCAGATGTTTCACTAGGCACCTGTAAAAGAGCTTGTCCACAAATATTAATGTCAATGCCAATTGTGTTTCTTGCTTATTTAGTTTGTTCTGCTTATCTGCATTTCTGATTTTTAACTGGTACCAGTTTTAGCCAGTATCATTTTAACACCTGTAACTTAATAATACAGTTTTAGGTCTGGTATTTTATGTTCTCATTATTCTCATTTTTCTAATCAAATTCCTTGAGAATAAAAACCTTTCATTTCTTCAAATGAATTTAGTTACTATTTTGTTTAGTTCTGGGAGTTCTCTATATCAATGAAACAGTAAGTCCAAGTCCTATCCTTGTCCCTATATGTATCCTTTTTCTAGTTATATAAAATATCCCTTCAGTAATAAGATGGGTATAATACTAAATTTGTAAATTAATTCAGGCATTTAAAAAATTATACTAACAGCTCTATATAAGCAGTAAACATCTCTCCAATTATTTGTCTGCCTTTATTTCTATAGAAAGTGTTTTCTAGTCATTTTTACAAAAATCTTGTAAGTGCCTTGACAGGTTAACCTCCAGATATTTATGCATTCTGTAGTTTGTTGGTTGGTTGGTTTTTGCTTTTGTTTTTAAGCATTTTAGCATTTTTAGCTTTTTAGCATTTATCTTTTTATTTCTTCCTGGTTTTTTGTTGTTGTTGTTGTTGTTGTTGTTGTTGCTGCTACTGCTAATGCTGTATAGAAATGCTAATTATTGTTACAGATTTATCTTGCATTTTACTGAAAGATCCAGTGATCTTGCAATTGATAGTCTGCAAGAAGAATTTTGCAGTGTGTGAATCGTGCTTGCCTTTTTGTTATGGCAAGTAACCACTATCTATGTATGCACAAAGTACATGTGGATCTTCCTCCTGAAAGAGGGGACAGAAGAGCTAGAGGTATATCAATTTACTCTCCAAGTTACCGGGGGGAATGAAATATTTCTTGAAAAAAATGGAACAATGAATTTAGGGTAAAAGGATGTGAAGAGGCAAAAGGGAACCCTGTTTTACGAATGAAGCAATGTAGCACAAAAGGCAAAGGGAAGAAGCACTGGACACTTGTAAACAAGCATGGTGTGTATAGCATGCCTTAGAGTTTGGAGACTTATATCAGCAGAGTTATAAGATTCACGTAGATAGGTCAAGGACAGGCTTATTGACAACCATGGCAAATAAAGAAGTGATCAGTGAATCTTCAGCTGGAATGATTGGTGGCACATTTGTTCATATAAACTATTTTGAAGAAACAACTGGTTCCCATTTGTTGTGTTCATTTGCATGTCCTGGACTAGACTGTGAATGACCATACCCAAAGGTACTTTAATAGTCCAATATTAAATTGGAAAATCTGTAGTGGAGTGCCCTATAGGGGCCTGTCATTGGACTTACACTCTTGCATTTTCACCAAAGGCTTGGATACAAAGACAGGCTTATAAAATCTAAAGATGACACAAAACCAGCAGGGAGAGCTAATATACCATAGAGTCAAGATCCAAAAAAGATTTCAAATGGCTAGAATACTAGGGTACAATAATAAGGTGCCATTTAAAAGGGAAATTTATGGTAATAAAAACATTGGAAATGAAACAGGTGCTCATCATTTGAGGGAAATCTGAACAAATTATGGTTTATGAAAGTAATGAAGTATCATTGCTCCTTAAAAAATTATGAATATGAGGGTTTCAGAAAAGGTTGAGAAGACTTACATGAACATGATGTAGAGAGTAATGAGCATAACGCCTACAGTAATAAAGGAAAACAATATTAAAATACCTCAAAATTTAAATAAGTGCAATGACTAATCTTGATTTCAAAAGATCATGACACTTTCCTCCTCTCAGCAGAGATGGTTAGACTATAGTTATAGAATGGTCATATGCTATCAACCTCTAGAGCCAGAAGACCCAAGTTCAAAGCATACTTCTAATGCTTACCAGCTTTGTGATTTCTTATCTTTTTAATATATTTTTAATATACTGATAAAGAAGTTTCAAAATCACTTAAATCTATTTCTTCTTGCTAGGCTGTTGGGTTTTTCTTTATGAAATGTGCAGCAGAATTATTAAATGAATATATGTATATGTATTTATATATATTTAAGATTATGTCCCAATTCATCATTTATAAGAATTTTTAGATTAATATATTATGTTAACTTTTTTAAAAATTACTTTCCAGTTTTAATTTTGATCAATATCATTATTGCCACTCGTACTTTTCACGACTTGGCAAGCAGCATGGCAAATTTTAGACTAGCCTTCCATTTAAAATCTACTGATATTTCTGAATTAATCCCATAAGAATGTTGTTGTTTAACATTGTGTGACCATTTTGCACTTTATTTGAAGAGTTTGGCCAATTTGTGTTTAGTTATAGTTCTTAGGTTTGTTCTGGCAAAGAGATGTGGTGTAAAGTAGTAGAGAGTTTTGTGTTAAGAGATGAGAAGCCCTGGGTTTAAATCCTGACTTGGACACTTATTAGCTCTAGCAATGTGACCATGAGCAAGCTACTTAATTCAGAAAAAAATTTACTTACTTTATTGTAAGCATTCATTGAATTAAGTTTCTGGCAGTTTGCTGAATTATTAAATTTAGTCATAGTAAGTACTTAACTTCTCTGAGATTTAGCTAACTCAAACTATTTTCTAAGGTATAAATAGGTTATAAACTGGATGAACTCACAGATCTTAGATACATTGAAATTTTTTCTTGACCCATTCAGAACAAAATATAAAATATCCTAATCTCATTTCTATTAATCCAAACTAAACAGAATTCTAAACAAAGTTGTTGTGAGACTCACATTAGTAACTATGACAGTTACTTTAACTTGGATTCCTTTTTATCAAACACAGGAGCCTTGATTTGGTATTACCTTGCTCCCCCTTTACTTTAATAGTGAGACTTTTTCTCTGTTTATCTGACATAGGCTTCTGAAACCTTCAATGACACAATCAATATAATGTTTTAAGGGGCCTCACATTCAGTCATCATCTGTTTTATCTTGTTTTAAAGCATGTATCTTAAGGGTGACCTGTTGACTTTTTAAAGAACTGCTCAAAGACAAGCTCTATACATCTTTTGAAGTGTATTGCTTCTCAAATATCCATATACTTTCCTCATATAAAACATGCTTAATTTCCCTGGGTCAATAACACTGGGTTCGTGGCTTACAAGCCTTAATTTTGTAATGTTGGGTACCACTTTCTTCATTACTAGCTTTTTCTTCCTGAAAAGTCTGCTCTGATGCAAATTATTATTTCTGGGTCAGTGGTTTCTTCACTTCTTATAACACTGGACAGTATTTTCCCTTATCATTGTAGTGTTATAGTTTAAATATGATGTGTCTAAATTTAATATTTTATCTTTTTGAGTTTCCTTTTTTATTCTATTTTTATTTAGCTAGTTGTTTTCGCCAATTCTGAAAATATTCTTTGGCAATTACAATCAACAAGCATTTATTCGATGTCCACTATGTGCCAGGCACCGTGGTAGGTGATGGGGATACAAAAATAAAACAGTCCTTGCCTTCAAAGAGTTTACATTCTATTGGGAAAGACATATATACATAGAAATAAATACAAAATGCATACAAAATCAATACAAGGTAATTTCAAGGGGAGGCACTAGCAGCTGAGAACATAAAGGTCTCACATAGGTGATGCTGTTTAAGCTGAGCTTTGAAGGAATCTAGGCATTCTGTGAGATGAAAGTGAGAAGGGAGTGCATTCTGAGTATGAGAGGTTATCTATGAAAAGGCACAGAGACAGGAGAGGGAATATATGTTATATGCAAATATATAATATATATATGTGTGTATGTGTGTATGGAACAGCATGAAGGTCAGTTTAACTGGACCACAGAGCATGTGAAGGGTAGTAACATATAATAAGGATGGAAAGGTAGGTTGGAAAATGAGTTGTGAAGGAATTTAAATGTCAAAGAAAGGACTTTATATTTGCTCCTACAGATAACAAGGAACCATAGGAATTTATTGAATAGGGGACTAATATAATTAGACCTGTTCTTTAGAAATATCACTTTGGTAGCTGAGTAAATGATGTATTAGAGGAGAGAGAGAGACTAGAGGCAGGAAAACCAATTAGACTACTGCAATAGTTTACATAAGAAGTGTACTCCTCAAGATGGTGACTCTGTGAGTAAAGAGGAGATGGGTGTGAAAGATGCTGTGAAGGCAGAAACAGATAAGACTTGGCAACTGCTTGGACATGTAGGATAGAGATGAGTAAGGAGAATGACTCTAAGGTTGTGAACCTGGTTGACTAGAAAGATCATGGTGCCTTTGGCAGAAATGGGGAATTTAGGAAGAGGTGTAGATTTGGGGAATAATAACTTTTGTTCTAGACACGTTGAGTTTGATATGCCTACATTATTCAGTTAATAGGGAATTTTCTGAAATGCTGTATCCAGAGTCTGTTTTTCTAAGTTCTCTGAGGTATCTGTAATACTCAAACTTTGCATTATGATATAAAATTCAGGTCTGTTGCTTGGATGTGTTTTCCAATAATTTGGATAATTCCATGAGCCTGGATTTCCAATTGCTGTATCTGATGTAATTCCACTTTCCACTGAAGTAAGTCTGGTGTTAGCTATTACAGACTTCTAAGATTTTTTATAGTATTTTCCATTTTACTCTATTTTTTATATCTCTTAATTCTCACTGAATTTCTTACTTCCTTCAAGTTATTTTATTTAATCAGGTCATTTCCTTAACATAGCCAACTTTTACTCAATTTCTTGAAAATGCTCTTTATTCACCTCAGGATATCTCATGGAATAACTTTACATGGTTTCTTTTCCATTTCTCCATTGCTTCTGGCATTTTAGTCAATTCACATGTGCAACAATATTTTAAAATTGCATTCACACACTTTTTCCATTTTGTTCATTTTAAATTTGGTTGCTTTCAAATTTTTTTGTATGGATTTTTAGCCAATGTTCATGTTCATGATGGTTCCCCTTCAGTTTTCTCTGTACAACATCTTAGATCAATATCCCATGATTTCTATCTTTAAAATAAAATTATTTCTATCCTTTTCAAGGAAACAAAAAATTCATTGGACTTCACTAGACAATTTATATAAGCACACTTTCCACCAAATCTTGTATGTTAGTTCTGAGGAAAACAGCCCAATTTATTCGAAGTAAAAAAGCTAACTTCTATTGGTATCAACTCTTGTTAGGTATTCACATATCATTAGTATTTTATCATGAAAAGTAATGCAAAAATATTTAGTAGAGCTTTATAAAAACATAAAATTGGTAATTTAACAAAACTGAAATATAAAAATTAATATCTTTAAATTTTGATGATTAAATTATTGGCAAATTGATTGTGAATTTCTTTTTAATATAAGCTCCCTTGTAGGCAACAGGATGTGTGTGTGTGTGTGTGTGTGTGTGTGTGTGTGTGTGTGTGTGTATGTGATGAAAGAAAGTTCATAGGGGAGGGAGGATGGGGAAATGTGAACAGAAGCACATTTTTCATTAAAACATACCAAACACAATCATACATAATGACAAACTGTGATATCATGACCACAGGGAATGAAGGCTACAATCTAAAAGAAGGCTACATCATCTACTAAATTCCCAGAATTATTTTCCCTTGTGAACTCTTTGATGTCTAATCAGGGCTGAACTATGTCGAAATGCAGTTCCACAATTAATACATTTATATGGTTTTTCTCCAGTATGAATTCTCTGATGTCGAGTAAGATTTGCATGCAGGCTGAAGGCTTTCCCACATTCATTACATTCAAAGGGTTTCTCTCCAGTATGAGTTATATGATGCTGAACAAGATATGAACTTCGAATAAAAGCTTTTCCACATTCGTTACATTCATAAGGTTTTTCTCCAGTGTGGATCTTCTGATGTTTAGTCAAAGATGACCTATCACAAAATGCTTTTCCACATTCACTACATGCATAAGGTCTCTCTCCAGTATGGATTCTCTGATGTTGAGTACAGTCTGTACTCTGACGGAAGGTTTTCCCACATTCACTACATTCATAGGGCTTCTCTCCTGTATGAATTCTCTTATGTTGAGTAAGGTGTCCACGAAGTCTAAAGGCTTTTCCACATTCGTTACACTTATATGGTTTTTCTCCAGTATGAACTCTCTGATGTTGTCTAAGGAGTGCACCCTTACTAAATGCTTTCCCACAATCATTACATTTATAGGGTTTCTCACCAGTATGGACTCTCTGATGTTGAGTAAGGAGTGCACCCCTACTAAAAGCTTTCCCACATTCATTACATTCATAAGGTTTCTCTCCAGTATGAATCCTCTGATGTTTGGTCAAGGATGACCTATCACAAAATGCCTTCCCACATTCACTACATTCATAGGGCTTCTCTCCAGTATGAATTCTCTGATGTTGAGTTAGGTGTTTACTCTGACTGAAGGTTTTCCCACAATTATTACATTTATAGGGTTTTTCTCCAGTATGAATTCTCTTGTGTTGTGTAAGATTTCCACGAAGTCTGAAGGCTTTTCCACACTCATGACATTCATAGGGTTTTTCTCCAGTATGAACTCTCTGATGCTGCATAAGTAGTGTACCTTTACTGAAAGCTTTCCCACAATTATTACATTTATATGGTTTTTCTCCAGTATGGATTCTTTTATGTTGAGTAAGATTTCCTCTAAGTCTGAAGGATTTCCCACATTCATTACATTCATAGGGTTTCTCTCCAGTATGGATTCTCTGATGCTGCATAAGGAGGGCACTATTGCTGAAAACTTTTCCACAGTCATTACATTTAAAGGGTTTCTCTCCAGTATGGGTTCTCTTATGTTGCAACAGAAGTGCAGTCCTATGGAAAGCTTTTCCACATTCATTACATTCATAGATTTTTTCTCCAGGATGAATTCTCTTATGTTGAGTAAGGTGTCCATGAAGTCTGAAGGCTTTTCCACACTCATTACACTTATAGGGTTTTTCTCCAGTATGAATCCTTCTGTGCTGAGTAAGGTTTCCACGAAGTCTGAAGGCTTTTCCACAATCATTACACTTATAAGGTTTCTCTCCTGTATGGATTCTCTGATGCTGTCTAAGTAGGGCACCCTTATAAAAAACTTTTCCACATTCATTACATTCATATGGTTTCTTCCCTACACATGTTTTCTGATGTCTAATTAGAGGCAAATTACACCTGAAAGTTTTTCCAAATATGTCCCGTTCATGGTCTTTCTCTCCTGTAGGAACCCTTTGTTCTGTAACAAGAACTGAATTCAGACTAAATTCATAATGCTTAGGGTCTATCTTCCCAAGCAAAATTTTCTTTGGGGAAACTGTAACTTGCCTCAGATAATCTTCTTTATTATCTGGCTGCTTCCCAAATTGATCATCAGACTTCCAGGCTTCTCCTAATTTGGAGTACCAGATACCATCCTTTGTCAATCTTTCTACTGTTGCTTCCTGAGATGTTCCTTCTTCATAAATGCCCTGTATGGGAATTGGATCCTTGGGTTCAGGCCTGATCCCCCAGTCTGAAAGAAAGAAAGAAAAAATGCGACTGTGCCCTATTACTCATGCTGTAAGATATGAAACTACCATGCTTCAAGAAATGAAACTATTAACATAAGAATAGGAAAGTGAAATAATACTGAGTGAAAAATAAGTGGCTTTGAATACTTTCAAATAAGACCCTACAATTAGAAAGAGAATGAGGATAGGTAAGGATCAATTAGAAGAGAACATTGGTGCTTAGAGAGAAGATATATTTAATGTGCAAGGACAGTATAGTCAATTAAGTCAATCAAGGAAGATCAAATTGTGAAGGGTTGTCTATTGGAATAGCCTAAATAGATAGGATACAGGCAAAAGTGGAGAGGAGAATACTGGAAGGCAAGCAATCTAGGAAGTCCACAGCTTCATCGCCCTATCCCATTATCATGATACCCTTCCAACAGATTATACACACTGATGCCAAAAAAAATTCTTTTCAGCAACAATTTCATGTCTGTAACAACACCCCTGAAGTACAAACTCTCCTACCCTGCCTAATTATAATCAGGGATCATCTGTAGCTGCAAATGATACCATCTTTACCTATACCTGCCTCTACTGCCACTTCCTACACACTGCTATCGATCCCTAGTTGTCCTCATTCAGCAGGAAGTTAAAGGGTTTAGAGAGGAAAATATTGGTATCCCATTACCTGCATCACTTTTTCATTCTATTCGTCTCCAGTTTTACTCTCCTAAGACTACTAGATTTTATGCATTTGTCTATTCTGATTGCTGAGACTTATTCTAACCATTCACATCTGATCTTCTTCCATTTTACTTCTAATTCCCAGGCCTTTGACCAATCTTGGACCTTTGACAAGTGTGGAACTACATAAGTGGTTTCCTGTTATTATAAGAGGAGGTTTTAAAGAGTTAATAAGTAGGATTCTATTGACTTAAATTCTATAGGGGAGATGAGTCCTACAGGCATGAGAAACTGAAAAATTAAATTCTGAAAGACATGAAGGAAGGAATTACAATAAAGAATCCCAATAAGGAGAAAAAACAAGCTTTATTTGAAGAGATGTGGATATTCTTTGTATATCCACATATAACAACCAACTCAGATGTTTTATAAGCTATGAAAAGAAAACAGAAGCAATAGCAGGTAACAAGACAAATGCAAAAGTGATGCAGAATACTATAATAAGGTCAGAAATTCTAAAGTCAAAAATTAATTCAAGCTGGTGAAAAAAACTGAGGACAATAAAAAGGTTATTTTTTTTAATGTTTTTTTTTTGTTTGTTTGTTTTAAGCTAGATTGGGTCAAAGATAAAAGGAACTTCGAGTAGGATAGGTAACAGATGACTGCTCAATTTTTATTTTGCCTCTTTTTTTTTTGCCAAAGACTGGACTGGACTAGGACTGGAAAGAGTAAAAATGGCTAATAGGAAATTATACAGAATATAAATGAAGAATAAAGAATATCTAGCTTTCCTTGACATATTCAAGTCACCTATTCAAGTCAGATGAACTCTATCCTTAAGTATTAAAAGAATTGGCCACTGTTGAGCCACTGTTGTAGGAAATGAAAGGTATATCACACCCAGAGAAGAATAAATGTTACCCTAATTTTCAAAAAAGAGAAGAGATTGAAGTCTGTAAAATACAATAAATCTCAAAAATTTTAGTGTAGTCTTAAACTATCAAATCTGATAGAAATTACTTTTGGGAGTTGACCTTGATTTGCTGGCAAAATTCTAGAATATATTATTAAAGACGAGAAATATCTAAAAATAGAAGCAACATTTACAAATGACCAACATGACTTATCAAGAATAGGTCATACAAGGCAAAAAGGCAAAACCTTATTCTCATTGAATTTAGATCAGGGAGAGAATGACATATATACTAAATAGGGTTTCTCTCCCTAAAGAAGAGTAGGGGAGAAGGGTATGAGAGGGGGGATAATGGAAGGGAGGTCAGGTGTGGTGGGGGTGGGGGGGAGTGGGGAGAGTTGGAAGCACCCACTTTTGAAAAGGGACAGGACCAAAGTGGGGAGTAGACCAGGTGGGAGGTGGGATAGGAGGGAGGGAAATATAGTCAGTCTTTTACAATACAGTAATTACTACAGTACATAATTACAATTACTACGGTAATGTTTTGCATAGCTACACATGTACAGTATATACTGAGTTGCTTATCTTCCTTTTAAATTCAAATTTTTAAAAAATATGTAAACACTATGACTAATACTATTTTGCATATAATTGGGAGATAAGATGTGCAGGCATTGGGGCACGAGGATTCACCTTGCCCTACTGGAAAAGTAGAAGGGGGTATGGGAGAAGAGATGGGAGAGAGCAGATTAGAGGAGGGGATATACTGTGGGACTGCTATTCTAGGGCAATGGGTAGGGAAAAAACGGGGAAAAAAGTGTAACTCAAAATCTGATGGAAATGAATGTTATAAACCAGAAGTTAATAAAGCATTTGGGAAAAAAAAAAGAATAGATCATATAATCTAACCATATTTCCTTTCTTGACAGATTCATAAACTAGTAGGTCATGGAAATGCTGTAGATAGGACTAACATAGAATTTGGCAAAGCACTTAATAAAATCTCCCATGTTTCTCCTGTGGGAAATATGGAGAGATTTAGGTGAGACAGTACCATTAGATATAACCGGAACTATTGGGTTGGCTGGACCCAAAAAATGATCATTAATGTTTGGAAGGCAATATCAAATGGAGTACCTCAGAGTTGTATGCTTGATTTTGTGTTGCTTAATTAAGATATGCTTTTAATCCATGTTTGATAAAAAATTTTAAACAACACAAAGTCAAGCACAGACCTAGGGGACCCCACTAATTAAGTAACTGAGGTTAAGATGAAATCATACTGAAGGTAAATCTAGCCTCAGTCACTTACTAGTTTTGTGAGTCTGGGCAAATCACTTCACTTCAGTTTTCTCATCTGTAAAACAGAGATAATAGCACCTACCTTGCTGGGTTGTTGTGAGATCAGACAATTACAAAGCACTTCCACAGTGCATGGCACACACCAAGTTCTCTATAAATGTTAGTTATTTTTATTCCCTGTGAATTCAAACCAATGTCTCAAACCTTTTGTTATATATTCTTATCACCAGTATTCCTATTAATGTTGTGATGAACAATTTTGAAAGATGCCACAAAACCACACATGAAAACTGCATGGTTTGTTCGTATTTCTTATATTTAGTAATAGCTTTTATTTCCTATATTTAGTAACAGCTTGTGATCTAGCCTAATTGCCTTTGATTTTACTTCTTTATTCTCTGCTATAGATACTGATTGAAAAGTATAATCAGAGTTTGGCTAGTAAAAGACTAAACTCTGTCTAATAGCTCTCCCCAAAATTGATGTATAAACTACAAAAAAGTATCTTTCCAGACTTAAAAGTTAAAAGGCAGAGTTAAGTTTGTTTCTTTCAAATACCCAACAGACTCCTAACTTTCTACTCACTGTATTCAAATATTTAAAACTTTTCAGGGACCAAATCATGTATTATTCTCATTTTCACAATAAAAGTTTTGACTCCTTGAGCGGATATCCTGATCTTTTCTATCCCTGAACTTCATGCCCCCTTATTATAATTACTTATTTATAATTTTTATTTCTCCATTTACCAGCTAACACCATTTCTACCATAAACTGTGGTCCTTTCCCTTCTTTGCTCCTCTTCTTTTTCTTCAATATAGTTAAATATCCATTTTATTGTCTTTATTTCTTCACCCACATCAGCTCATTTTGAGTTATAACATACCTGATACCATTTTTTCAGGACCATGTCATGCTTCTACATTTATCCTCCATTACCTGCTTTTGCTTCCATCTTCTGTACATCTTTAAAATATCTAAGTTAGTTGAGGAGCGTCCTGTGCATCCACATTAGTTTCTTTAAATGACTCCCACCCTTCTTCCTCATTGAATTGTCTCTTTGTGTCTTCAGGTGGAGTTAGTCTTTCAGTACACATTATCTTGGACAGAAAACTGCAGGTGGACAGTGAGCTGGGTCCAGAATTGAATAGGAGGAAGAGAGAAAGTTCGACTGCATTTGGAGAAACTGTGCTTCAACAATTCCAAGCTGTTCCTGACACCAAAACACGTAATTTAATACCAATACTTATCTGATGGGTTTGTATGGTTAAAAATAACATAATACCACAATCTCTAAAGAATCTAAATTTTGGGTGACACCTAGGCAATAGGTATTAAGTATATGAAAACATGATGCCAATGAGGAATTATAAACAAGAAGTGGCATAAAAGATTTCCAGATATATAAGTTAGATAATTAGGCAGATCAGTCACATTTTCAAAGCAAATGATGTTGTTAACTGAGTGCTGCACTGTTTATTCACGTAACAGAAAAAAATCTAGAGGCATAGTTTATTGATTAGCTCTTCTATGAAGGAATCTATAGGTTCAAAGTTGTAGAAGTACTAAACTAAGTAATTTAAATAAAAGGTAAAAAAATATTGGGATATAATAAGGGCTCAAGGGAGTGTACTGTATTTGGTTAAATACATTCATACATTCAAAAAACATGTATCAAGTATACTACTTTGTGTAAAGCATTTATGGCAGGTGTTAGGGGAGAAAAAAAAGTTTAGGTAATAGCAAATCTCTGCCCTCATAGAGCTTACAGTCTATTAGAATAACAAAAATTAAAATAAATTTCAAAACAAGATATACATTAGAATCATAAAACAAAGTGCTACACAAGGTCAGAAGAGGAAAATTATAGACTAAGAAAATCTGTGAATTCTTCAAGGAGGTGACAAAAAAAACCAATCAAGATCCATGTGATATTCTCTAATCTAAATTTGTAGTAGGTTATGCTGTGATATGCTATATGATGCATTAGCAAAACCAGTTGGCTATGGAAGGAAAGTTCTAGAAAATTATAGATGTACACAGTCAGTGATGGAGAAAAGAGAGATACAATGGGGTGCTCATGAAGCTTAAAGCTTATATAGACAGGGAACTTGTGAGGTTGAGATTATTCCTGGACACACTAATCAGTCCCCCTTTGCCTTACCTGTCAACTAGATGAATAAGGTTGCTCCTTTTAAAAATTATTTTCAGAGGGTCCACATTACTCTACAACTCTGGGGCCATGGCTAGAGAGGGAGAAATAGGTTATATCTTTTTCTTGAGTGAAGTCTGAAAGATGGCATAATGAAGGCTGAACGTGATAGGCAAAGTGAAAGGGCATTCCAGGCAGGGCAAACCCTTTTTGATATCTTGAACCTTATGCCATAATAAATTCCATATGGAAGAAAGACTATAAATATAATATAAAATCATACCTTTAAAAATTAGAGGAGAATTAAAGTTATATATTTCTCAGTTATAATTGAGGGGAATTCATAATCATACATATAAGATAGTGTAACCGAGTTTAGAGAACTAGACTTGGAATCAGGATGACCTAGTTTCAAATCCTGCTTCTGACACCTACTAGCTATGTAACTGTAAGTAAATCATTCACCCTCTCTGAGTAATGATACTTATAGCACTTGCCTTACTGGGTTGTTGTGAGGTTCAATGTTTGTGCACAAATAAAATCAATGCAGCCTGAATCAGAAAAAAAAAGACATAGATTTGGAAAATATTTTCATTAAGTAATTCATCCAAGTTGTACATAATGGATTTGCATTTTCATGTGCAAATAAATCATTTTAAAAAATAATTATAATAAAAGCAGAATACCTAAAACTTATAAAGAACAGACATAAATGTGCAAGGTTAAGAGTCACTACCCAATAAGTACTGGAACACATCATGTCAAAGGAAAAGAATAAACATTCTGGTGGTGAGGAGAGAAGAAAAAGAAATATAAACTATCAATTATCACCTGAAAATATTCTCTAAATCACTATAAAAATAAACAAAAATGAAAATTAAAATTTACCTGCTATGGAATATTATTTATACTACCAGCCTCAGTTTGAAGAATAGTTGGTTTTACTGAAATGTCTTTTTCTTATTTTTATTCTTTGTTACAAGGGATGACTCATTGGATAAAAGAGAAAGGAGATACCTATTTAGAAATGAAATTGAGGTAAAAATAAGACACCAATAAAAGGTTTTTAAGTAGTAGAAAAAATGGAAACTACACTGAAATTATCATTTCATATCTATCAATTTAAGGAAGATATTAAAAACAGGAAAATTCACTTTTGAAAGAGCTGTGGAAAAGATAAGCACTTCAATTCCTGGCTTTCAGAGTTATAAACTAGGTCAGCAATTCTGTAAATCAATTTTTAATTTTTCAAAAAGAAAAACCATTCATAGATCACAAATTACAGCCTTAGAACTGGAGGAGAACAGAGGCGGCTAGGTGGTGAAGTGAATAGAGCACCGGCCCTGGAGTCAAGAGGACCCAAGTTCAAATCTGACCTTAGATACTTGACACAATTACTAGCCATGTGACTGGGCAAGTCACTTAACCCCAACTGCTCTAAAAAAAAAAAAAAAAAAAAAAAAAAAAAAAAAAAGAACTGGAAGGGACCTTATAGTCATATAGTCCCCACATCCTTTGACCCAAAGATTCTATTACTGAGACTATATCCTAAGAAAGTTATTGACAATTTTTTTAAAGTACTACTCAAGGCATGAAAATGTTCATATAAGCATTATCTGTGATAACCAAAAGCTAGAAACAAAATGTGGCCAATGAATGGGGAATGCCTTAACAAATTATGTTAGAAGAATATAATATTAGTATTTTACTAGATCATTAAGAATGACAAGTGTGAAGGATTCAGAGAAATATGGAAAGAATTGTGTGAAATGATAAGGAATAAAGAAAGCAGAGTAAAAAAAAAAAACAACATACACTATTACTACAACAACAACTGTAAAGAAAAGCAATACAAAGAGGGGACAAAATTCTGGTCAATTATGACAGTCAATGTTAATATCATACCATCAAATTTAAAGGACATATACTTAATCCTCCACCCCCTTTTTGACACTTATCTATAAACTAATTGTTTTTCAGGAAGTGTACTTTGTAAAGGTAGTTGTTTTGAAGTTTACTGGTAAATGTATGCTGTGTCAAAACAAAATGTATCAATAATTTTCTTTTTTCAAAGAAGAGTAGGAATCCAAAAAGTAAATAGGTGGACATTCCAAGCACAGGTAGCAGCCTGAGCAAAAGCATGGAGGCAGGAGGGCATATAGTATGTTTGGGAAGTAGAGGTCAAACTACTTTGCTTGGAACACAGAATACGTAGTAATAATTTGAGCTAAGGCTGGAAAAACAGGGTGGTGTCAGAATGTGAAAGGTCTTAAATACCAGGAAAAGGAATTTAATTTTTTTTTTCAGAAGACAAATGGGTACACTCAATATTTTTGAGCAAAAGAGTGAAATGACCAAAAAGTTATTCTGAAAGGCATGTGAAGGATTGATTGAAGAGGTAAAGAGTGGATACAGAAGACCTTGAAGATCATTGAAAGATCATTGAAATAGTTCAGGTCAGTAGAACTGAGGACCTTCACAAAGATAATAGTATGGAGAACATGGAGAAGGAGGTGGAAGCAAGAGATATTGTGAAGACTGTAACTGTAGCACCTAATTAATTAAATATTAGCTGGACATACCCCTTACAGCTTTATGATCCATAATACTTCCAAAATGTAACAGGCTACCTCAGAAAGTCAAGTAAGTGAGAAGACAAAAGCAGTAATATAACAAACAAGAGTGAAATCAAAAAGAGAAGCAGATTTGAGGAGAAAGGGAGCAAGTCTAGTTTTTTAAATGATAACGGAACATCTAGAAAATGCAGAAAATTCTAAAGGTTGTTAGTCCAGGCGGAAATTAATTTAGGCTCACTCAGTATGAGATATTCAAGCAGAAAGAGCTGGTGGGTAAGTGGAAGGTAAGCCTGGTGTGGCTGTGAGACAAAGCCTAGAGATGAGGATGTCAGTTATCACTATACAAAGCAGTACTGAAGCCATCAGAAGGAATGAGCTTTCAGGAGGAGAGATTATAGAGAAAGAAAAACAGAAGGCTTAAGAACAGTCTTTAATAACACCTGCAATTAGGAAGCAGTTCCTATGACAATAAGGGAGAGAAACTGTGTAAAAGGTTAAAAAAAAAAAAGGATCAGGATACTGTGCAGCAGCATCTCCTAAGTAAGGAAAAGTTAAGAGAGCATCAAGAAAGGGTGACCAATACTCTCAAAAAATAAGGAAGGTTAAAAAAGGGAAAGGTCATAAGGTTTAACCAGAAAGATGTCAAAGGTGACATCCAAAGAACTATTTTTGTAAGGTTTGGGGGGCAAGGCTAGGGGAGGAAGGAGGAACAGAAACCAGAGTGCAATAAAAAAAATTAGAGCAGTGGGCACAAAGTACAAGTTTGAGAAATTTGTCAATCAAATTAATAAGAGAAAATGGAGGGGACTATGAACACAGAAAGACACAGTTACTATTAGGTTGTTTAATCAATGTTTATTAAATTGAATTGAATGCTAGTGACAAAGGAAATAATCAAAAGATTCATGTTCAGGAAGAAGACACTGGGAATTGGATCCAGAATGTGATTAAGATCAAGATCACAGAATCCCAGTGCATTCATTAATGTTTTTACAGACATGGCCTTTGAAGTACCTTACTCAAAACCAGAAAAATAATCCCCTCTACAGTATCCCAAACAAGTGTTTGTGAAGCCTTTACTTGAAGATGTTCTGTGAGAGGAAACCTACACCACCTGCTAGGTCCACCCATTCTACTTTAGGACGACTGTTAGGAAGTTTCTCATAAATCCACCTCCCCACACCCTCCATCCACTGCTCAACTTTGCCTTCTATGGTTCACCAGAATAAGTCTACTTCTCTTTCCACAAAGAGCCCTTCAACTGCTCAAAAACATGTACTACCTAACTACCTAACTTCTCAGCTTCTAGCAACCATGTACTGCCTAACTTCTCAAATTTTCTTGGCTAAACACCCAATTTCTTTAGCCATTCTCAAGGCTTTTTAAGCACAATCTTGGTTTCCTTCCTAGGGATGTTTCACAGTGCAGTTCCTTAAATGTGGTATGAAGAGCCGAATACAATACCCTAGATGTGGTCTGACAGGAGAAGACTATAAAGGGACCTTTCTTAGTCCTAGTCATTATGCTACTCTTATTATTAGCTTTTCCAGCTTCCACATCACATTGTTGACTCACTTGGTGATTACAGTGTACTAAAACAGGCAGATCTTTTTCATGAGGACTGTTAAGGACACATGCTGTCCCCATCTTATACCTGTGAGGTTGATTTTTTAAAGCTTAAGACTTTATAGCAGTTCTTAATAAATTTTGTCACAATGTGACATTTCAGCAAAATGTTCTAGCCTCTCAAGCAAGGTCTTTTCAGACTCAGAATCTGTCATCTGACTTGTCAGTTTTTCCTTCCCATCTTTGTGTCATCCTTGTTCATAGTTCTTTAGAGAAGTTAAGGGACACCCATTCCCTTCAAACTGGAGAAGTGTACAAAAGGAAGAAAATGCATAATTAACATAATATTCAAATAGGTTAGGGACTGTTATGTAGAACAAGGATACCTTCCATTTTTTTCCCTCCAAGGGGCAGAGCTAGGATGAATGAATAGCAAGAATCTAGGAAAAGGCAAATTTCAGATAAACATAAAAAAGACTTCATTAAAAATTGCAACTGGTACAATGGGAAGGGCACTGACTCTGGAGTCAGCAGACTCCAGGTCAAATCCCACATCTGCTCCTTCTGAGTAGCCTTAATCTACCTGAATCTCATTCTTCACTTGTAAAATGAGGGGGTTGATTAACTGCCTCTTACATACCCCTACAGCTTTAAGATCTATAATCCTTCCAAAATGTAACAGGCTACCTGAGAACGTCAAGAAATCCCTGTCACTGGAAATGTTCAAGTAGAGGCTTCATGTTTGTCAAGAAGATAATGGACCACCACCTCTCCCCATATACCTGACCCTAAAATAACCAAAATTATACTTTGAACAGGAAATGGGTTTAGAAATTTGTTTGAATCCTTACAGACACAAACATAATACTATAGTTTTCTGTTTGGTTGTAATATTCTTTGGCTTTTAGGATTTCTGCATTTGGTAAGAGTTAAGTAATGACACTTATGGGAGTTCATGCCAAATGACCTAAGTTCCCTTTATAGGCCAGGGAGGCTTGGAGGAAAACTACTATATGAATAGTTTGAAGATTACAAACCAACATAAAAGTTACTTGCAGTGACTCCAACGTGGTTTGTTTCCTCACTCACCTTTGCAGTTACCTCTTGAGATTTCTCTCTCTACTATCCAAGGCTCTTGTCCTCGTTCCAACTGGGAAATCACATATGGTTTTGAACCTTGATGCCCTTATGGAAAAACATAGGATTTGGGTATTTGTGCAGGAGATAACCATCCCATAAAAATCCAAATCCCTTCTTCTTGAGGGTCACTGAAGGATGAGATCATGGTAACATCAAAGACAGATATCTATTTCAGATTTTACAAAGGGTAGGCCTCTCAAATAGAACAAGGGAGCAAAATACCCTGTTCCTATACCCCAAAGGGATTAGGATTTTTTGATCACTTAATTCCAAGAATTAATACAAATAAACACTTTAGAATCCTTTCCCCCATACCTCCACATATACACACATTTTAATATCTGAGAAAACAAAGATATTCTAATAGGCAGACTTGATCTTGAGTCATAAAAGAAACCTACTCTTACCCAGTGAGACCAGGTTCCTATAGTTCTCCAGCATTACATCCCGATATAGGTATCTCTGATCAGAGTCCAGTTTCCCCCATTCCTCCTGGGTGAAGTCCACAGCTATATCCTTGAATGTCAGTGATTCCTAAAATGCCAAACACATTTCAGCTCAACCTGGGCCATCCATTAACAATACTGAAAAGAGTCAGCCCCAGAGGGAACAGACAGGGTTATGTGTTCTGATAAAGTTTAAGGATTTGAGAGTTCTAAGTCAACCAAATTATTTCCTAGTATATCCTTATGCTGGTTACCATATAAAAAACACAAAACACATAGAAGATGTGGTCAATGTCCTTGAAAACATAAGAGTTTTGCTTGGGAGAAAAATACACATAGGACAAAATGGGAGAATAGAACACTATACACACAGTTAACCACTAAACTGTGTGAAACAGATGGTAAGTGCATACGAATCCAGAGGAGATTCACCTAGCTTCAGGGACAAGGAAAGACTTCACAGAAGAATGTACTGATGATCAACAACTGCCTGAAACAGTCGCTCACTTTGACTCATTTTATATGTTTTGGAAAATGTCCAGAAAATACAGGTATATGGTCCCATGCACTACTCTAGGAGTCATGTTCCTGAAAACAAAAAGATAGAGATCTGCTATCTCCCTAGGGTATATTTGTAAAACATGACAGGAGAACCTCCCAACTTTCAAAATACAGGACTAATATCTATTTCTAGTGATTTACACATTAACGGTTAAAAACCCAGAAGGTTTCTTGCCAAAGATTACAAAGTCTTGGTGAGATATTGAAGATCACTGGTACATGGGTGATGTTTTCATCACTGCTGCCTTTTTAAGGCAAGGATAAGAGAAAGCAGATTTGGGAAGTAAATGAATGCTTTAAAAGATGGCATCTGGGTACAGAATTTGGATTTCTAGAAGACTGTTAAGGTTCCTTCCAATTAAAAAAAAATCACAATATACTAATTATAACCTAGGTCAATAATAATGGAAATTTCCAGTGACTAGTTATGTTTTAAAAATCAGTGCAATTGAATAGGAAGGTTTCCACTTGTAAGACTATGATCATCTTTGGCCTTTGACTGGATACTGATCCACGAAGAATAAAATGAGTAAAATATGAGTTAAGATTCACAGGAAATAAAATTAACTATGAATCCTGTTTTCCCCCAAAGTTATGGGAAAATGTGCTCAATTTTTAATTATAACATGTAAATATAAAATTTGACTTATGATAAATCAAATAGTTAAGTACCATAACACTTGGTTTGCTGTGGACAATAAAACCATAAAACTTCAGATTATCTATCTATTCACTCCTAGAAGAAACTGCCTTGGGAATTTTATTTTCTTGTCATAAAAATGTAAATATTAAGTTTCCAGGAAAATGCTAATAATTTCCCAACTCAGGTTTCTAGGACAAATCTCAGCAGGCCTTTCCAAACCACTGCAAGAATTCCTAGAACAGCCCCAGGAGCCCCTGGCCTACAGATTGTAGGAGGACCAATCGACCATTCAGAGGGCAATTACTCTTGCTTTGACCTGCTTGGATCAGGGTTGCTGTCTTGGGCGGTGGTCCTGAGGTGAGAAATACCAGTTTGCCAGTGTGGTGTCAGTAGAGAATGCACCCTCCTCAGACCTCTGACAACATCTTCGAAAACCCCAGCAACTTGGGACAAAGCTCTCCTCTCTGGAAGCAGAGTTCTACTGTGGCAACAAGCTCAAAAGTCAAGTATTTGACTGGCAATATGAACAAGCAGAGGAAGCACAAACAGACCATAGAATCCTTTTTGGGGTGAAAAAAGATCAAAGCATGGAACGGGAGGAAGACAACTAAGTCAGAACTCCTGCATCAAAAACTTCCAAGAAAAATATGAAATGGTCACAGGCCATGGAAGAGCTCAAGAAGAATTCTGAAAATCAAGTAAGAGAAGTGGAAGAAAAACTGGGAAAAGAAATGAGAATAATGCAAGAAAATCATGGGAAAAAAAGTCAACAATCTGACGGAAGAAAATAATACCTTAAAAAACAGACTAACTCAAATGGCAAAAGAGGCCCAAAAAGCCAATGAGGAGAAGAATGCCTTAAAAAGCCAAATTTGCCAGATGAAAAAGGAATTTCAAAAACTTACTGAAGAGAATAATTCCTTCAAAATTAGAGTAAATGGAAGCTAATGACTTTATGAGAAATAGAGATACTATAAAACAGATCCAAACAAATGAAAAAATAGAAGGCAATGTGAAATATCTCATTGGAAAAACCATTGACCTGGAAAACTGATCCAGGAGAGATATTTTAAAAATTATTGGACTACCTGAAAGCCATGATCAAAAAAAGGACCTATATATCATTCTTCAAGAAATTCTCAAGGAAAATTGCCCTAATGTTTTAGAACCAGAGGGCAAAATAGAAATTAAAAGAATTCACTGATCACCTCTTGAAAAAGATCCCAAAAAGAAAACTCCTAGGAATATTATAGCCAAATTCCAGAGTTCCCAGGTCAAGGAGAAAATATTACAAGCAGCCAATAAGAAACAATTTGAGTATGGAAACACAATCAGGATAACACAAGATCTAGCAGCTTCTACTTTAAGGGACTGAAGAGCTTGGAATATGATATTATATTTCAGAGGTCAAAGGAGCTAGGATTAAAACCAAGAATCACCTACCCAGCAAAACTGAGTATCATGTTTCAGGGGAAAATATGGTCATTCAATGAAGTAGAGGACTTTCAAGCATTCTTGATGAAAAAACCAGAGTTGAATAGAAAATGTGACTTTCAAATACAAGAATCAAGGAAAAGAAATCATAAGGAACTTATTAAAATTGAACTATTTACATTCCTTCATGGAAATATGATAATTGTAACTCACGAGACTTTTCTCAGTATGAGGATAGTTGAAAGGAAAAAATATTTATGTATATGTGTATACATATATATATGTTTATATAAGAGGTTATATGTGTGTATGAGTTCATATGTGAGTATGTGTATATATGTGTACATGTATACATAGACAGAGGGCACAGGATCAGTTGAATAGGAAGGGATGATATCTAAACAATAAAATTAAGAGGTGAGAGAGGAATATAATGAGAGGAGATAGGGAGAGATAGAATAGGGTAAATTACTTCACATAAAAGAGGCAAGAGAAAACTGTTACAATGGAGGGGAAGAACAGGAAGACAAAAGGGAATGCGTCAACCTTACTCTCATTTAATTTGTCTTAAGGAGGGAATAACATACACACTCAACTGGGTATCTTACCCTACAAGAAAGTAGGGGGTAAGGGGATAAGAGGGGAAATGATGGGGGGGGGGGGAGCAGTTAGAAGCATACACTTTTGAAAAGGGACAGGGTCAAAGGAGAAAACAGAATAAGGGGGGGGTGGGATAGGGTAGAGGGAAATATAATCATTCTTTCACAATATATCTACTATGGAAATGTTTTGCATAACTACACATGTATAACCTATATTGAATCACTTCTCCTTCCAGTAGGGGTAGGTGACAAGGGAAGAAGGGAAAGAATCTGGAAATCAAAGTTTTAAAATCAAATGTTAAAAATATATATATTATTTTTTTTTACATGCAACTGAGAAATAAGATGTATAGGGACTGGGGTATAGAAATCCATCTTGCCCTACTAGAAAGTCAAAGCGGGGATGGGGGAGAATATAAGAGAGCAGATTGGGGAAAGGGTATTCAGTAGAATCTCTATTTTGGGGTGGGGGTTAGGGGAAAGACAGGGAAAAAATTTGTAAATCAAAATCTTGTGGAAATGAATGATGAAAACTAAAAATAAACAAGTTAAACAACAACCAAAATAAATAAATAAAAAGCAATGTCAGAATTCTGATTAAAAAATTTAATGTCCATATGATACTAAAAAAAAAAAAAAGAATTCCTAGAACAAGAACAGTATTTGAACTTTTTTTAATATATGAAAACCATTTCATGGAGGACAAGTTTCAATGATAATTTACTTAGCATAGTGGGGCCTGGCTTTAAACAGTCAGAGAGTTATAGAATCTCAGAACTGGAAGAGACCTCAAAAAACTATCTAATCTCCAAAAAGAAAGCCCACCATTCAGTCAAAAACTATTTATTAAATGGCTACTATCATACATTCTTTGCTTGAAAACTTCTAGTGACAGGGAACTCATTATCCCCTGATGCAAGTCAGCTGAGTAGAAGATAACTAAATTCTGAGGATTCCTGAAATCAAGTCTAAATTTGTTTTTATGCAACTTCACCCACTTTTTCCAAGTTTTGCCCTCTGAGAGCAAACAAAACAAATTTAATCCCTTTTCTACCAGACCATCTTTAAAAATACCTAAAAAATAATTAAAAGGAAGAGCATTAACCAAGTTAGTGGATAGAGGGCCAAGTCTCAGAGTCAGGAAAAGCCTCATTTCTGATACTTATTATGTGACCTTGGGCAAGTCAACTAACCCCTTTTAGCATCCAAATGGAACTCTCTAACCCTTTAAGTTTCATCACCTTGACTTCTCTCTCAGAGAGAAAGAGAGAGAGAAAAACACACACAGAGAGAAACCATGAATGCTGACCCAAACTCAAAGTCTTTCATTCTCTTAGTCACTCTCCTCTGAATATTCTCCTGCTTATCAAAGTTCTTCCAAAACTAGGTGCCCAGAATAGAACACAACATTCCAGATGAGGTGTGATCAGGGCATTCATATGCAAACACAGAACTATCATCTCCTTCCTGAAAGTTAAGCTTCTCACAGAAGTCTAAGACCTTACTGATTTTTTTGGCTATCATATTATGACGATGCTAGCTTATGGCCCACTAAAATCCCCAGATCTTTTTGTCTTTGTGGAGTCAATTTCTTAAACACAAGCATACCACTTCCCATGTATCCCTAATAAAACTGATCTTAGATTCAGGATACTTTTAAGTCTTGTCATCCAATGTGTTAGATACCCCTCCTAGCTTTGCATAATCTGTGAATTTTATTAGGCTGCCATTTGTATCTTTATCCAAATCATTAATAAAAATACTAAATAGGGGCGGCTAGGTGGCACAGTGGGTAGAGTGTCGGCCCTGGAGTCAGAAGGACCCGAGTTCTGAGCCGGCCTCAGACACTTAACGCAAACACAAACAAAAAAACCTAGCCGTGTGACCTTGGGCAAGTTACTTAATCCCAATTGCCCTCCAAAAAGCAAAAAAAAAAAAAAAAAAAAACCAACTAAATAGCACAGAGTCAAACATGGATCCCTGGGGCACTCCAATGAAGACATCTTGTCATACTGACATGGGACCATTCGTGATTATTCTTTGTAGTCCACTCCACCAGTTCTCCTCAATCTAGAAAATTCACATAAAAACTTTTGACCCTCCCTTGGTGCCAAAGAAGAAATTCTGTATATTTATGATACTAAAAGATAAAATATGTTGATATTGGGGCGGCTAGGTGGCACAGTGAATAGAGCACTGGCCCTGGAGTCAGGAGGATCTGAGTTCAAAACCAGTCTCAGACACTTAACACAAAAAAACTAGCTGTGTGACCTTGAGCAAGTCACTTAACCCCAATTACCCTATCTTCCCCCTCCAAAAAGAAAAAAAGATGTTGATATCACACAGTAATATACATATATTTTATGCACTTCTGGGTCTCTAAACTTTTTCTGTGTTGTCTGCTGGCCTCCATGTGTGATCTGTGGCTTACACAAAACTCTCAAAAATTCATATTTAATTTCTTATGTTGATAATATATCAAAACCATGATGGAGAAAGTTATGTGGAAGAAACAACTGTAGTCTAACCCATCTCTCTCCAGATTTTCCAAAAGAATAACTTAATTAGACCTTTTCATAGATAGTTATATTCATCTTTATTACCTAGATCATCATTCTGCCAATGGGGAAACCCTGAAACCATCTCCAATGCTCTCTTGTCCTTTCTACTAAATCAGTCATTGCTTTTTCAAACACTACTCTTTTTCTTTTCCCCACCTTAGTTCCCCTCTTTCTCCAAACAAGTTATCTTTGTTAACCCCAAGATAAATTTCTTATCTCTTCAAGTTGCCATTCAAAGTCTTCTACAATACAGCCCCATGCTATAGAATAAACCTATTTCCCATCGTTTCCTAAAATGCACCTTTTATTCCAACCAGATCAGTCTCCTCATTGGATTTCAGGTAAGGACATGTTCACTCCAGTTCCACACCTTGAACCATGATGTTCTCTCTGTTTGGAATGCCTTCTGCCATCTGCTAGCAATACAAATTCCATCTATCAAGTCCAACTGAAATCTCATCTTTTTCCAGAAAGTCTTTCTCATTCTAGCCACAGTGACCTTTCCCTTTTCTCAACTTTTATGACACTGCCTATACCATTTGCTTTGACCTGGTCCTCATATGGTTCCTTATATTTCTTAATTTTTACCTATATTAAAATTATAATCATCATTTCATGAGTATATTTTGTCTCCTCAGGGAAATGTGTGGTCCATGAAGAAAAGGATGGTGTTTTCTACATTTTTTGTCTTGTTCACAGCCCCAAACTCAGTACATTAGAACATCCTGCTAAATGGACTGAATGAATATTGGGCAGGGAGAAGAGGGGCCCTGAGAACACTTCCAGTCTCCTAAATGAAAATATCTGGGCCTCAGTCTCTGGACTGGGCTTTTTAGAAAGAGAAGCTCTAAGAAGAGGAAAGGAAATGTTTACACTTTGAAACTGGAGAGATGAGCTCTCTTCTTTGTCCTGAAAAGTCAACCTACCTGGGATCTGGTAGTCAGGAGCTCAGAAGTCATCCCTTCCCTCTCAGGCCTACCCTCTTGTGATGGGCATATTCCTAAAAAGGAAATGCTAAAAAACAGAAAAGAATCATTAGGAAATTCCTGCCTTGTTTCCCACATTTACTGGGCAGCAAAGGACAGAGGGATATGCCCCCTGTCCCAAAGTTATGAAGGAAGAGAACCTAGAAGTAACCTCATCCCGGTAATCCCAGATAATACTAACATCTAACATTTATATAGCATTTACTATATATGCCAGGACCTGTGTTAAGTGATTTATAATTATTTTATTTGATCCTCATAACAACCCTGGGAGACAGGTTTTATCCCAATTTTACAGATGAGGAAATTGAGGCAAATAGAAGTTACCTGACTTGCCCAGCATCACTCAGCTAGTAAGTGCATGAGGCCAAATCTGAACTCAGGTCTTCCTGATTCCAGGCCCACCCCTCTGTCCACAGCAACATCTGAGTGCCCCAGTTCGGACTGAGGTCTATAAGAATTATTCTGGGTCTAAACTCTTATCACAAGTTCTACATGTTAACAACTACAGCTTCTAGTCCCAACCAAAAACCACCTCCCAAGATAACCAGACCATTTGAGATGTCATTCAGATGGGGTTTTTTTATACTGCTTACTTGAAAACACCAACTAAATCCAAGCATTCTGATGTATGCTTCTGTTCTGAAATTCACAATCTACTTCATAGGCCCTGCTCATTACAATACTAGAATACCCCCTTGCTTTTGACTTTCTCAGAATCATCCTTCCTGTTAACCAAAGTACAGTCAGCCACCCCACTGGCCACCTCACTGAGCAAATTTTCTAGGAGAAAAGGGCATTGCAGGTCACAGAATGTTACACTTTTCTGTACTTATAAGGCAACTGGTCTAGGGCACAAACTCCTCTCTGACCAACTGATCCTTTGTCCAAACAGTCAGTAGTTCTCACCTGTCTCCTGAAGTACTTGGGTGAGATTTTCCAAGGCTAGTTTCTGGATATTCTACGGTCACCCCAATCCTGTTTACCCAAGCAGATTGGTCAGGAATCGGTTCAGCACCAGCCACTTCCACAATTTTACTCAACATTTTTGGAAGCCCTGGACAAAGGTCTCAGGTCCAGAGGGCATGCTCCTGGCATGTATTTCTGATTCCCAGAGCCTGGGAGTTCAGTGTGGCTCTCCAGGACCTTCTTCATTAGGAAACCCTTCCTCTAGTATTCAGGGCTGGAAACCTGTAGACTCTATTCGTCATTGCTGTGGACAGAGAGAAAATGATAGTCAGCATAAAGAACCTAGCAACCTCAGTCCCAGTATGAGTCCTTCAAGGCACTTCAGGGAGAGCCAGGCATCCAAACGGGCACCTGATGAATTTCATTCATTCAACAAACATTTCAATTCAATTCAATAAACATTTAACAAGCATCTACTAAATGAAGAGCAGTGTGCCAAGAGCTAGACACACAGACAAGGAAACCTTACCCTGGGGGTGCTTATTCTGCTGGAATACGAATATATGTAGTGACTCTGATAGTGTCTCTGTGTACACACGCAAACACACTCACTGCGCTCTCCTCTGACACTCACACATTATCTCTTTCTCAGGGATAGGGAATGGAGGGGATAACAGGTCCTCTCCCCACCCCATCTGCTCGGTCGGTCCACAGCGAGATAGGAGTGGGCGGCTGGCTCGCTAAGTACCTGGGACTAAGTCCGGGGATTGGCCTGACCTCCAATAAGAGAGGGTTCGGCCGAAGAACCAATTATGGCGTCAAGCCTGCGCGCGCATTACCACACAATGCTCAAAACTACGCTTGCGTCTAGAGAATCTCCTGGGACTACAACTCCCAGAAAGACTCGGGCGGAGCCGCTTCTCTCCCCTCCCTCCCTCTCCCACTCCCTTCTTCCCACTTTCCACTTCTCCTTTCGCCCCAATCCCCGATGCCGGGTCGTGGTCGTTTGGGAACACCTTCCCACCGTCAGCTCGATCTCCCAAATCTGAGCTCTGCCACTCCAGAAGCTCAGCTCCGTTTGGGAAGGGACTCGGAGCAATCTCCCTCCAATCACAGGCAGAGGTTAACTTTGCGTTCTTCCCCCAATACCAAACAATCCTAGGTTTTCTCCTTGACAACAGTCTCTGCCCATCTTTGTGCATTTCACTGTCCAGAGTTTGGTTCCTTTTAGGGCTACAAACCCACCTGGCTTAGAGGCTGGGCTTCTAAGGGCAGAGAGAACCAATACAGTGGACAAAGGGCGGGGAAGAAACCTTCCAGGGGCGGGGCCAGGGGGCGGAGCTTTAGGACCAGAGCAAATTCCTGTAGAAAAGGCAATAAAGTCTTTTCCCACTTTCCAAGAGTAAAGAATGCCCAACCAGTCAACTGGAGATCTTGAGGGATAAAGTAAAGTAAAAACTCCCAATAGCGGACAAAATAACCTTCCTTAAGTGCTGTTCTAATTTTGTCTCTCTCCTAAAGAAATACTTAGAATAAAATACAAATTCCTCAGCAATCCAGTTAGTCAAGCAGCCTTCATTAAGTACCTGCTATGTACCAGGCACCATGCTAAGCACTGAAGATACAGAGAAATGTCAAAAACAGTCACTGTTCTCAAGGCCCTTCCCTTTTCTGATTTTTTTTCTCGTATTGCTCATGTACTCTACAATCCAACCAAAGTGGATTTCAGCTTTCTCCAGACTCAGTACTCCAAATTTCCTTGCCATATGAGTGTCTTTTTCCACTCACAGCAACAACACAGCAGGCATCTAATCCCCTGACTGGAATGCACTTTGTTCATAGCTCCACCTCCCAGAATCCTTGTCCCTTGTTCAGCTCAAATTCCACTTTCTTTGTGAAATCTTCCCTCTTCCTCTTCCCCAACCCCTTAGTGTTCTCTTCTATTTACCTTGTATTATATTTATTTCCATAAATGTCAAAATATGCAGAAATATTAGCATCTAAGATGCCAATTTGTACGAATAGAGTGTTCTAAATCAATGAAATCACAGGCAAGGTTTAAAAAATGGTGGATAATAATGGGGGTAGGAATGTTAGCAACAATTGTGTTGTTAGTAACAATTATTTCAGTAGCAGTTGCTAGACAACAAGGAAGTTCCCCCCCCCCCAGCCCCAATATCCCAACTTCCTCATATGCCTCACTAGAACAGCAGACATGTCCATGCCCTTAACCACATCAATCTAGTTTTAGATATAGACCTAAACCAAACCTTCTGGTATTAGACATCCCATAAGAGGCAGCACCAACAGGATACTGAGCAGGATATTTGACCACAAAAAAATAGAAGAGACTTTCCCTAAGTGAATGCCTATGTTATAATAGCAAAAACTGACCTTTAGGTGAACTTATGATGTAGAGAGGCTCATTATAATATCATTATCATATATTAATGACCCCCAATGGGCTTTTCTTTATGCATTCTGGGTAGCCACATGCACAGTTCCACCAAGGCTAGGACCCCTCTCTATAAGTAGAAGCAAGGTGGGATTTTTGTAGTTGTTTTCCAGGCTTAGGCTAAACTGTAAACACCTGAAGGATTAATCTCCTTTGAACCCTGGTAACTCACAGCTGTGCTGAGTCATGGAGGTTTTGTGCCTTCTTGCTGTGAGCCAATCAGGGGCTGAGTCTTTGTTGTATATTCTGGGAGATTGGCATTTTGCTTTGGGGGATAAAACATGAGAAGGACCTTTTGATTCGCTACTACTCTGAGTAGTTGAGTTAAGAACCCCTCCTACCCAACCCCCCCATTACTCAGATGTTGGTGTTCTCCAGTCTGGTGAATGCTGTCTGAAGACATTGACCCCCCAAACCCTATATCTTTTGGTAAGGCATGGAAATAAACCAAAAAAATCTTACTACAATTATGCAAATATTTGGACTGTGTCAAGATATTAAAAGAAACCCTGTTTTCCAGAGCTAAGGCCCAGCAAACAAGCTGTGCCCTGCACTCGGCATAACAACAATCCTTTGTACTCATCCTCTGAATGAGCTCACACTCTGGCAAAATAATATAATTATTGTATTGCTTTGACCAGCACCAGGTGTTCTCTGAGCTCTGACAAGCATTGCACAAGCTCAGATAAGTACTTATTTTCCAGTCATGAAGCCCTTGCTATGAATCAAACTTGTCTCCTTACTGCTGTTACCACTCACTGTCAGGGCTCACTGCATAGCCATTGGTATAAGTATTGGGATCTCCCTACAATGCTTTGGGGCCCCCCACTAGGGGCAGAGCCCCAGCACGTATCTAATCTGCCTCCTTGCTTGCAAGCTGTTTCCCTCACTTTGAAATCAAACTTCTGTTTGATTCCTGACTCTCCAATCTTTAGCCTGCTCTGTTTGGCTTGGCCATCCTTGGGTTAGAGGCTAGTTCAGTCTCAGTTGAGGACAGAGTATAAAGCTACAAACAACTTATTAGAGTCCTTCATCCTGGAAAGACATATGGCTGAGAAAGGTGTGTGTCTGTCAATAAGCTCTTGTGATAGGTTATGGATATATCAAAGATTAACTTGTTCATATTATACAATAGAATTGTAAAGAAAAACAATGTTGAAAGACTTGAAGATTATGATTAATGAAATGACTAACCATAATTCCAGATATTGATACTCCTCCTGAGAATGAGAGATATAAATTTTATATGTAAATAAATATAATATTAATTACATGTAAACATAAATTAAAATATAATTTTTGACAAGGCCAATGTAGGACTTTGCATTGCTTTACGATGCATATTTTTATAAGGGCTTTGCTTTTCTTTTTTTCCTACCTTTTTTGGGGGGAAAAGATCGATAATGTTGGCCAAAAAAAGAAAAAGGAAGAAAAAGAGGGTCACTGAAAGTCTTTAAAATAAATGAAAGAAAATAGAAGAAAGTACAAAAAGGACAGCTTTATAAGTCGTGTTTAATTTGTTATATACTTGAAAGGAAAAGCAAAGTGTGCATAAAAGAGACTTGCAGTTTTATGTATAATCTTGTCCCATTTTACTTTGCATGAGGAAATACTCAATTTGTTTATGGTTGGTTAAATTCTGAATAAAAAATAAAAATAAAGATATGATGGAGGGAATGAAAAGAACTTGTTCATTGAACCTTGGTGAGCTAAGGGTTCTTTTAAAGAGAGAGAAAAGTCTTTTTTGAGCAAATAAAAAGTCCTAATTCATAAAACATCTATTATTCTTAAAAGATTGAAGATAGCTGTAGGGTCAAGACAGATTTGGATAAAATGTACAGTTTTTACATACCAACATATACTCAATTTTTATATTCTTATAAACCCAAACTTCAGCACATCCTTTAAGATCATCAGAACAATTTTATCTTCATAGATTGGGTTTGTGGTTTTATTTAAGTTTAAATAAATTTTGATGAAAGAACCAGGATTAATGCATGTTTCCTTCATAGAAACACAATTTTTAAAAATATGTTTGCTGTTCCACAGTTTCAGAGGATTTCAAATTATATGGAGAAAGATACTAAGGTGCTACTTCAGTTATTAGAAGCTATCAGCACCATGGTCAGGGGTAGCAGCACCACAAAACAGCAACTGGCTAAGTGAAACCCTAAGGCTTAGGAAAAGCAACAGAACTGTCACAGCTGAACTTAATTGAATTGAACTGTAGTATCTTCAAGATACATAAGAGACATTTTCAATTATTTTTTTTTGAGGGAAGGCAGGGCAATTGGGGTTAAATGACTTGCCCAAGGTCACACAGCTAGTTTTTTTGTGTTAAGGGTCTGAAGCTGGATGTGAACTCAGGTCCTCCTGACTCCAGGGCCAGTGTTCTATTCAGCGACCCACCCAGCCGCCCCTGTTTTCAATGATTTTTAAGAGGAGGATGAACTGTCACCAGTTGTGAATATATTAATCAAGTTCACTGATTATGGTGACTTTAGGCATTTTGGATTATTTGCAGAGTGAGATTCAGAACCAGGTAAGACTATAGACTCACAGGGGAGTGGTTCTATCATTTAACATAGTCATTTCTCTGTTTGACTCTCCAGGTATACTAATTGATACAGAAACAGGGAGAGGGGGAATGTATGTGTATATAACTTCCCCAGTTGCCTAGTGTTCTATGTCAATGTGTGACACTTTCCTTGGATGGTAAGGGTTTAATTTTTATGTAAGGTTTGATGCTGCTATAAGATGTCTTTCAGAGACAGATTCAAGTACATTTTTTATATGACACATTCTGAGACTCTGCTTCATCACCCTAAGATTGTGTTAGCAAGCCAACATGAAACACAAATGCAGGATATAAAGGTAGAGTGGATCAAGGGATGACATGCCATGGAAAGCAAAGGACCTAGCCAAGAAAAATGTCAACATAAACTCAGAAAAGAAGTCCAAATGACATATAATTAGTTGGAGATGTGGGACCAGAACCCAAGGTTTTTGAGTCATAGATAGTCATTAAAAAAAAAAACCCAACATACCAGGCATCCTTGTCCCCATCAACATAATAGCATTGTATACTTCAATTCCATCTAGTCTAGCTCCATTTTCAGTGATGTCATATAATTGACCTCCCACCTCAAAACCCACAAACACAACCTGTGAGAGCAGCTATAAAGGACCAAGAATTATGTGGACTGAACTTAACATCGATCTGTTTTACCTTGGAGTCCTAAAGTTTTATCACAGTCTTTAAGCTTGGCATTTAATATTTACTTAGTACCTCTACTATGCTAGTTATAGAATTTACTGTGTCCCTGACATAGCCTCTTCCTCCTATTCCTTTGTTTTCTTTGTATATAACCATTTAATTGATTTTTCATCCAGTCATCAAAAATACTTATGATTAGCCATAGAGTAATAATAATAATAATAAATTATATAATAATTTAAGATAGTTCTCAAACTTTTTTGTTCTCCAAATTCGTTTATACACTAAAAATTAAAATATATAAAAAACCTTTTTGTTTATGTCAATTATATCAACTGATATTTACTACATTAAAGAATTTCAGTATTTTTTTAAAAAAGCAATTGGGGTTAAGTAACTTGCTCAAGGTTACACAGCCAATCATTATTTATGTGTGGGTGTGTAGCAGCAAGCACCCCAATATCCCCAGGGTGACTGCCAACACAGGTTCTTAGAACTGCTTTTCAAAAGGAAAGCAATTCAAAATGGGTTAACAAGCTTACTTTAATCAAACAAACATATATTACTTAGTTCAGGGGGAAAAGATCAGCACCCCAAACTTCAGAGTATACAGACAGATCAAACAGACAGGCTTCCAAACTGTCCAACCATTATATCAATACCAAATCACAGTTACCAGAGAGGGAAGCATCAACATCTGGGTTTTCAAAGCTGGGGGAGGGGGGCGGCTTGCTCTCTCAACGGCTGCCCAGAGTCTCATCTGGTCAAATCACACAACACTTCTCAAAGTAAGCCCCAAAGCAAGGCCTCAAATCAGGGATTATATAGTCTTCTCCTGGCTCTGAGAATGTAACCACCCTCTTGACCCACTGCCCAATCACACAGCATCAAGGTGTGGTCATTCCTGAAAACCAGGCCTCCTACCACAGGCTCCATGTGACCACATTTAGCCTATTAGGGGGCAAAGTATATTTTCAAATCAAGGAAGGTTCTCAGAGTCACTTAAGTCAATCAAAGTCTCTTAAGCCAATCAAAGGGCCTAGGGGCAGGGAAGATCTTCAAATCTGCATTTCCATTACAGGGTGCTCATTTTCTGAGGCCAGGACCGATCCTGAGTCATCCTGACTGCAGGGCCAGCACTCTTACTCACTGCACCACCTAGCCACCCCAAAATTTCAGTATTTTTATGGAAATAGTTCTGATCTTTTAGATTCCCTTAAAGAGGAGTTCATAAACCCAGTGGTGATATTGTAAATGTTTAACAGCTGGCACTCCAAAATGATTATTACCAGAAAGAAGGAAAAAAGGACCTTATCAAACAAATATCTGACTTATTTGCTAGATGAGGAGAGATGCCTAGCAAAAGCAACTAGGCCAGAATATGAACTTATGTAAAACCTTATGAAGAAGGATGAGGGGTGCTTATAATCAATGTCATCTTATAAAATAGAGCAGCAGTGGAAAATAAAACCTTTGAAAAGGAAATTTGACAAGATAGCCAAGTAAGTAAAGTTATCCCAAGGTCATTTAATAATGAAACAGTAAGAGGATTACTAGTAGAAGTAAATGAAAAAGATTCACCAATAAAAAAGTAATTATAACAAACTTTTCACCATGAATAACAATGGAATCATTTGATGAAATTTGTTATTATTTCAATTATTTTTAGTTGACTCTCTAGAGTGCCTCTCTAGGGTATATCATTATATCATCTGGAAAATTGATAGTTTTCTTTCTTCTTTACCTATACTTATTCCCTTCATTTCTTTTTCTTATCTCTATAGATATTTCTAGAGTTATGTTAAATAAAAGTGTCAACAGTTGATATCATTGTTTTATCTTTGATCTTATAAGAAAGGATTCTGGTTTTTGTCCATTACATATAATTCTGGCTCTTGATTTTAGATAAATACTATTTGCTGTGTTAAGGAAATGTCCATTTATTCCTATGTTTTCTAGTTGGTCATTTTTTTTTAAGTAAAAATATGTATTGTATTTTGTCAAAAGCTTTTTCTACATCTATTTATACAATCATATGGTTTATTTTGTTACTGTTAATAATATGATCAATTATGTTTATAGTTTTCCTAATATTAAACCAACACTGCATTCCTGTTACATATCCAACTTGGTTATAATGTATAATCTTTTATTTTTTGCTATAGCCATTGTACTAATATTTCATTTAAAAATTTTTGTGTCAATGTTCATTAGAACTATTGGTTAATAGTTTTCTTTCTGTATTTTGATTCTCCCTAGTTTAGGTATCAAAACCATATTTGTGTCATAGAAGAAATTTGATGGAATACATAATTTTTTTTCAGTTTGTGTAATATTTGATTTAACTTTTCTTTGAACTTTTGATAGTTCTTGCAAATCCACCTGGTCCTGACTTTTTTCTATTAGAGTTCATTAATAACTTGTTCAATATCTTTTTCTGGGATTGAGATATCTTCTATTTTTTCTTGTTATTTGGGGGTATTTTTGCTTTTGTAAAATATTCCTCTATTATACTTGGTTTTTTTTTTTAATTGTCATTGAGTTGGGCAAAATGATTTCTAACAACATGCCCATTTTTGTCTTCATTTGTTGTGAATTCAATTTCTTCATTTTTGACCTAGGTGATTTGGATTTCTTTTTTTTTTCTTTTTGTCGGGCAATTGGGGTTAAGTGACTTGCCCAAAGTCACATGGCTACTAAGTATGTCAAGTATCTGACTTCGGATTTGAACTCAGGTCCTCCTGACTCCAGGGCCGTTGCTCTATTCACTGCACCACCTAGCCCAGCCCTGGATTTCTTTTTCATCAAATTAGCTAATAGTTAATTTTTTTAAAAGAGCTTTATTAATGGTTTGTTGGGAGGTTTTTTTGCTTTCGTTTTTGTTAATCTCTTCTTCGATTTTCTAGATTTCTATTTTGGTGTTTTTAAGTTTGTTGACTTTTTAGGGTTTTTAAATGCATGCCCAATTCATTGACCTGTTCTTTCTGTCTTTTATTGATCAGTGTTTAGAGATAGAAAATTTCTCCTCATGACTGCTTTGACTGCATCACAAAATTTTGGCATATTTGCCATTATCTGTTGTTTCTACGTTTTGTTCTTTGACTCAGCAAAGCTTCTTTAGCTGAAAGTTAGCTTTTCACTCTTAACTCCTGATGCCAGAGTGCACTCTACTGCACTCACATCCGCCCTACCATTGCTTACCTTCCCCGCACAGTATCTTACAGAATCTTTCTGAAGCTGGAGATAAGCCAACCTCACCTGCCCTTTCCTTTTCTGTTTTGTCCCCTTCCTCCTGTTCTAGCAGCCCAGGCTGTGGCGGACCCCAAGAAAGAAGTGTTAGCAAGCGCCACTTCTCCAAAGGCCCTGACAGTGACCCCGAGGTCCACTGGCAACGCCCCCTTCAGCATTCCCTTAGGGTAAACCTAGGTGGAAACTCCTCGGTCAGAAACGGACCCCTCCACTTGGAGGGAGCAGCCAAAGAAAGTGTCTTTCAGGTCCCGAGACAGGTGAGGGGAGGAGAAAAAAAAAAATTGGTCAGTTCCTATGGAAACCGACTATAATGGTGGACTTTTGAAAGGTAGAGAAGTCGCGCTCCTTCTCTCTTCTCTAACCTAGCCAATGGAAATCAGAGGCTAGATGCTCCGCAGGGATCAGTTCAAGAACCATCAGAACCTTTAGGAAATGAGAACCTTTATAGCAGTTGGGCACTGAAGGGGGGGTGGGGGCAGGGGTAAGGAGAGGGTAGATAAAAGGATGAGGGGAAGGAGGGAGCCTAGCATTCTGGGAATTGTAGTTCCCAGGTCCCTCTGCGCAGCTCCGCTGAAGACCTGCGCCTAGAGATGCGCATGCTCAGCGCCATGACTGGAAAAGACGGTTGTCTTCAAGTCGCATCTGTATCAGTCCAGGCCCCGCATCCGGTGACCAGGTATTTAGAGGGTCCGTCCCCGATCCCCACTCGCACTCTCGCCCTAATAGGAGAAGGTCCGGGAGGGGAAGAAAGCCCGTTGTGCTCCCTGGGCGTGAGCGCTTGGGCCCCCCCTTCGCGCCCTGGATGTGCGCGGCGGGGCCTGCCCTGGGGGTGCCGGGGGCTGTGGCCGAGCCTTGTGGACGTGTGGCCGCTCCCAGCAGCTTCGCTTATCCCGTCTGACCACTACATCGCGTGCAGCCTGTAGAGTGTGAGCTCCTTGAGGGCAGGGACTGTTTAGGTTCTTATCGTAGGCGCTTAATAAATTCGTTGCCTGAATGAATGAGTGACGGAAACTCACCTTGTGTCCATTTTGTGTATCCAGGGTTTCTGGCCGTCTCCGCAGGTCTCTGAGGGCCTACTCTGACTGAGGCTGCTGGGGCCCTCCTGCTGACTCCTTCCCGACTCTGCCTAATCGGCCCTGGGTAGCCCCAGGGACAACAGAGGGAGGACTCATTGCTGGGGAGACAGATCAGAGAGCCCCAGAGTGAAGGAAGGTCCGAGCTCTGCAAGAAGGTGAATGTGGAGGAAGATGTCACATCTGATTTGAGACCTTTGACTAGAGCTTTGGGGCAAAAAGGAGCAGGTCCTGGAGCTGCTGGTACTTTAGCAATTTTTTCTGATCTACCTGCCTGGTTAGATAGCAATTGGGTGACAGCAGAACACCCAGAAGCCATTGAGAAGTGGGTGACCATGGAAGAACTGACCCAAATGCTTGGGGAGAGAGGTGAGAATTACAGAAGGGGAGGGAAGGTGACGTACTCCAGGATGGGAAGAGGAGAACATGTCTGAAAAGGTGTGTGAGTGAGGGAATGGACCAGGAGGGAATTAATCAACATTTAATAATTATTACAACTTTTTTTTCTACCAAGCCCCTTTCTGTCTTCTCAGTACACACATAGAGATTCTTATCTTTCCAAGTTCAACTGAACTTGTTTACTCCCACAGCTGTCATCATCTTGACCTCTGGGGTCATGAGGATAAAGAACAATTCTGTTTCCTCTATTAGATCAATTTGCAGTTTTTCCACAAAGAACTTTTACTGGGAACCTAAGAGAAAACATAAAGAAAAAACTTGGACTCAAATAGCAAGTTTCTAGTATGCAGTTATCAGAATAATATTCAAGTCTTTTCCAGACCAGATTCTTTGGTCAGCAGAAGCTATTATGTTTAGCCAACTTTTGCAGGGCATCTAACCTTGGTTCCTCTTTATCTTAAAGCCCTGTATGGAGAACCTCTCTGCACATCTCCCCTTTGTAAACTTGTGTGTTCCCGCTCCACTCCCTCTTGTGTTTCATGTACTCCAGGAAGGGGCTGAGTTTGGTGCTTGTATCTCTGATGATAGAAATTATATATACATATACACATACATATAAATTGTTTTTATGTCATCTACATTTCCCAACATATTCATTCTCCTTACTACTCCCAGAGAACCATAAAGAAGAAGAAGGAAAGTTCAGGAATACTGACCACCATATTGAAAAAGTCTGACATACATAGTATTCCATACCCTTAGTCCTCCAATTTTGCAAAGAAGTAAGGGGGAGGTGCGTTCTTTTACCTCTCTTTGGAGCTAGACTTCATTTTTAGGGACAATATACTTTTAATTAGTTAATGGGTCAGGTTTCATTAGAAAGAGAAACCCATTATATATCAATAATTATACATTATATTGAAGTAATGACCAAGATTGTCAGGTTGATAGTACCATAATATGGTATATATTGTGCTTTTTAAAGAGTAAAGAGATGATTTTCTTTTTTTTATGAACTGACCAGACATGAGGAAACATGAACATTTCGGGACTTCAAAGATCCGTTTTCCAGTGGATATTCTTGAATTAGAGAGTAGGGGAGAGGTAGATCTCTCTGGCCTTGTGGTATGGTGGGCTCAGTGAGTGAGAATGTTTGGAATCTCAATATAGGTCCCCTATGTTTATCCTCCAGCTATATCTTTGCTTTGCTTTATAACATGTCCTTTCAAGTCATGATTCTTCCCAACATTCACTATTAGATGTTCTCAGTGGTATCTAGTGGGATAGGTGAAATAGAGGAGGGAGAGAAGGACTATCCAATCATACTTTCTTTTAAGCCATGTTCTCCAAAGGTATCCACCATCCTAGCCATATATCAAATAGTACAGTTAGCCTTTTACTTCTCAGGAAATTTTCTCATTAGTTAATTCATTTGGTCCTCCCAAGGACCTTATGAGTCAGGTAAGATAGATATTATCATCTTTCTTGTTTACAAGTTTGCAAACTGTGACTCAGATAGGTCAGGTAAATTATCTGCAATTATCATAGTTAGTGGGAGAACCAGGACTTCAATCCAGGTCTTCAGACTTTGGTCCTGTGTTTATTTCAGTAAGTGATATTTCTCCCTTATTGAAAACCTCATGTTTTATATCCATAAAGCAGAAGATTGTGAATTGGGGGAAAGACACAGCAGAATGTTTTGATGAGCTTCACATTAATAAAATCTTTCCGAACTCCTTAATTTGTCTGGCTGTCTTTGAAAGTGTACTTTCACTGGGGCTGTAGGCATTAGGTCATTACACCTTGAAACTATTAGGAACACAAGGATAGACTCTGGGTCCTACATGGCAATGCCTATGGTTCTCTCATTGGGAATGGGGCTACTCATGGTCTCCCTTGGTCTTCCCTCCTTCATAAGGAGTGTGGGGAATCATACCCAATTGGCATGTTAGTCTAGCATGTGGTCTGATGAGTCTGGGAACCACAAAGCAGGAGGGTTTCCCTCATGGCTCCTTTCTCTTCTCCAGCTCTGCTTTCTCAGGACTCTACCCTTCCCCAAGAGGGGAGCATGGAGGAAGAGAGAATTAACTCTGGGCTCCTGACAGCCAAATCCCAGGTGAGTTGGGGTTGCTTCTCTCTTTTGAAATGCCATCTCAGGTATCAGAGGTTGAAAACATTTCCTCTCTATCTTTTTGCTTTTCTGCCCAAGAACATGAGCTCCAATTCTTCTTTTCAGAGGAGTTTTTGGTATTTGAATTTCTCAATTTGCCTTTCTTAATGTCTTCCTCAGTATTCTTGTTCTCTTTGCCTAGCATCCACTCAATCACTAAATAGGTGAGTCAGAACTACTGTACTATACTATATCAAAGAGCCTGTGTATAGAAGAAATACATAAACCAGTCTTCATTCTCTTTCTCTTAGACTCGTAGTTTCCTTATCTGTAAAAATAAAGAAAGTAAACTAGATGATCCTACTAGTCTCCTACTACCTTTGAGAGACCAAGGGAGTTTGTGTTTTACCCAATACTAGAATGAGAGACTCATTCTTTAGCTATTTATCTAGTACCCTTTCAACTAGCTGTAGCTCACTTGGGAAAAAAGACATACAAAATTATTATTTTTATTACAAATAAAAATACAAATATATGAGGAAATGTTAAAATAAATGGCATAGACAGTAGATAAAGTAATTCAGATCAATATGGGCAAGAATGGCAAAAGAAGGCTTTCTATCAGAGTTGGGATTTGAACTGGCCCTGAAGTTGGATAGATTTTTGTATCATTGGAAAGGATTGGAGAGGGCGTTTCCACATAAATGGCACTCAAGCTTAAATAACTTCCATTATTGTGCCTGGGGAAAATAAAAACAAGATATACATAGCTAATTATTAATACAGGGTAGAGTGAGATGAGTGCAGAGGAGAGATCCATAATTTAAGTCTAAGAAAATTTAAGGAGATGGATAACACTTTGATTTGGCTGGAAGAGGCTTGCTGCATGCAGGAGAGGGCCACTGAAATAAGCTTTTGAATAAAAATAAGGATTTTTAAACCAGAGATGAGGAGAGAGTACCTTCTAGGCAGGGGAGCAGCCTACACTGATACTTGGAGGTAAGTAAAGTCTTAGAAGTGAGGAAGTGAAATTGGGGAAAGCTACAGTCTAGTTTGGAATGTAGGAAGAGGAACAATGTAAAATTAGGTTGGACAAATGAGTCAGAGCCAGATTGTGGAGGGCTTTAAATGATAAATTAAGGACTTGATTTTTATCTAAGAGACAGCAGGGAGCCACTGATAATTTTTGAGCAGGGGAGTGATACTACCACCACCACTGTCATCATCATCATAGTTTAGAACAGGTGTCAGGAACCTGTTGCCTTGAGACCCCATGTAGCTTTCTAGGTCCTTGGGTATGGCCTTTTGACTGAGTCCAAGTTTTACAGAACAAATCCTTTTATTAAGGGAATTTGTTTTGTGAAGTTTGTATTGGTCAAAGAGCCTCACTAGAGGACCACATGGATCCTCAAGGCTGCAGGTTCCCCACCCCTGGTTTAGAACAAGTACCAAAAGTAGGGATTTCATTGTCATATATCTAGGTTTCTTGGGGTCATATAATGTGACACATTATGGTAAATCTACATCTCATTTACAATTAGAGTCCTGTGCAAGCATGAACATTAACATTGCACTTTAATGTTTGCAAAGCATTTTATATACATGATCTCATTTGAACCTCAACAGTCTTATGAAATAGGTAAGAGTATTATTACCCCCCTTTTATAGATGAGGAAGCTGAGCCTCAAAAGTATATGACTCTCCCATGACCTCTAGCACTACTAGTAAATGTTAGTGGTAAGATTTGAATTTCAAGGCTGCCTGCGTATAAGTACAGCACTCTTCTAAAGCACGTTGCCTACTCCACTGTATGAAGCCAACATGTTCATATCTGTGCCTTAGAACGATTAACTGACTGCTTTGTGAAATACAGTTTGGAAAGGGAAAAGACTCCAGGCAGAGAGGCCAGTTATGGTGCTTTAAAAATCATCTGGACAAGAGAAGCTGAGGATCTATACTAGAATATTGGCAGCGTGAGTGAAGGGAGATGGATGGGAGAGATGCTGTAGAGATAAAATTTCCAAGATTTGGCAATGAATTCGGTGTGGGGGCTGACATGGAGAGAAGAATCAAAGATGACTTTTATACACAAATATGTCTATAGACCTAGCATGATATTTGAGGCAACAAAAAGAGAAGAAAGTTTATATGCATATATAGTCACACGTGTATTGTATATATGTGTGTATGCATTATTTATAGTGTAGCATATATATACAAGTATATATATATATACACATGCACACGCACACACACACATATATGATTGTGTGTTGTTTTTTTTCTTTTTTTTTTGGAGGGCAATTGGGGTTAAGTAACTTGCCCAAGGTCACACAGCTAGGTTTTTGTGTGTGTGTTAAGTGTCTGAGGCTGGATCCGAACTCAGGTCCTTCTGACTCCAGGGCCGGCGCTCTACTCACTGCGCCAACTAGCCGCCCCTGATTGTGTGTTTCTATGTGTATATATAAGCAGTCTCTACTACTCTGCTTTTTGTTAAGTTGTGCTTTTGGAAATGACTCTGTAAAATGATCACCCTAAAGTAGATCATAATATTCCTGTAAGTGTAGTGCTATAATTAGGGATTCTGTTGCTGACCCATAACTCAGAATCATAGAGCATTAGAACTGGACCTCAGATATCATCTAGTCCACAACTCTTATAGATAAGGAAACCGAGGCCAAAAGAGATGAAGTCAAAAGGCCACATGTTAATGGCAGAACTGGCACAAGAACTCTAGAGTTTACAAAGCATATTCCTTTTAACCCTGTGAAATGGTATAATGATTATTATTCCCATTTTACAAATGAGGAAACTAATGCTTAGAGAGGAAACTTTTCCATAGACAGGATATGTCAGATGGACCCAGGTCTTCTGACTCCAGGAGCTCCTTTGGTTGTTTGATGAGATAAATGACCATATTAATAAAGTTAAGTTACAACTCCATTTTTGCTTTTCCTAATTGCTAGGTCTTTTACATTCCACATACACAGAACTGATAGTTAAGTGTCAACTTATCAGAACTTAAATTTCCCTTATGATCTGCAACCTTAGTGTAATCCTTGTCTTCTTCACTGCCTGTCCCCCACCTCTCACCCCCCAATATCCAGTCAATTGCCAGGTCTTCAATTCTTCCTGCCTATCTCTCATATTCATCCCCATCTCTCCCCTCATGCTGCTTACTACCCTAATCAAGACCTTCATCACTCCCTGGACTATTGCAGTAGCCTCTTAATATTCCTAAGTCACAGAGTTAATCAGGTCATTCCCTTGGCTTCTTATTGGCTAGTAGATATAAAACCACCACCACCACCACCCATCTCCCCACCAGGGGATGGCATTTACTTTCCACAATCTGACTCTAATCTGCCTTTTCACACTTATGTTATACTTTTTCACATACTTTTCACATACTTGGCTAAACTAGCCAAGAACTGTTCCTAGAAGTGTTCTATATCCTCTCTACATTTGCAAGGCTGTCTTCCATTCCTTCCTCACTCCTTCCTCATCTCTGCCTTTTAACATCTTTAGCTTCACTCCCCAGCTCAAGTGTTACCTCTTATGCAAACTACATCTCCTTTTTTGCTCATCACATCCACTTTCCCCTTCACTGTTCACCCCTCTCCAGCTAATGTCCTTTCCCTTGCTACATTATCTAGTATTTACTTAATTTTGTGCTGTTAGATTGATAGCGGGTAAGCTTCTTGAGGGTAGAGATGTGTGTATATATGTGTATGTATCCATTCCCAGTGCCTCGCATAGTGCTTTGCATATAGTAGGTGCTTAATAAATATTTGTTAAATGGTCAAAATGATTGAAAAAATCCACATTGCCAATCCAAATCTTTTGACCATATTCATAAATTACAGTGGATTTCAGCTTTATTTTGTTATCCTTGGCTTAGAATTTGGAACAAAACAGACATTAGATCATTTAACCCAAACCACTTATTTTTCAAAGACTAAAATTGAGGCCCATGGAGGAAAAATTATTTGTTCCAGGTTCCATGGATAGTTCAGGGGAGAGTCAAGGATAAAACCAAGATTATCTGACTACTGGTATAGCATTCTTTATTCTATGCCACAGCCACCTAATTGTTGGAAAGAATGGTCCTTTCTTTCCTTCAATTCAAATGATAAAAATAATTATGAATGATAATTAACCTTGAATTGTAGTTGCTGGTATCCAGAAGCTATGGAAACTTGTGATAATAGTGTCTAGGATTTGCTTTAAATAGTTCAGAAATTATGGCATATTTATACTGACTTACAAGAAAATCCTGTTTTTAAAAATAATTTTAAATTTTAAATTAAATGACAGGAGGACTTATCTTCCTGAGTTTAAATCCAGTCTTAAACACTGGCTTGTGACCCTGGGCAAGTCTTAACCCTATTTGCCTCAGTTTCCACATCTGTAAAATTAGCTGAAGAAGGAAATAGCAAACCCTCCAGGATTCTTGCCAAGAAAAATCACAAAGACTCAGACATGACTGAAAAGTAACAAACAACAACAGATTGCAAACTCTTGGAAGGTTGGAGCCATGCTTTTTATGTCACCCTCATCGACTAACATAATATTTTCCACTGAGTAGATGATCAAAATAGAATTATAAGATTTTAAAACTCTAAGAGATCTAAAATCTAAAGTAGTTCTTATTGAATAAATGGGATCATAGGACACCACTTAAAAAAACAAATTAAATTAATTGTGAACTCTCATAATGGTGTTCCAAACATGAATCTTAAAAAAGGTGTATATTTCAACCTCTGTATAACAAAAATCTGAACTTTCAGCCTATCAGATTTTATTCTTAAAGCAAGACTAAAAAGTTGAGGAAAATTTCAAATTCTTGAGCCATCTGTATTATACAAAATTTTGTTTTTGAGGCAAAAGACCCATATTTCATGCATTAAAATAAAAATTTTTTGCTTGAAAATTCCCCAACTTTTCTATCTCTAAGCACTGGGGATTTCCCAATTAGAACTATTAATGTTCAAATTCATTTTAAAAAAAGACCTTTAAAACTATTCTTCTTTTTCTTCCAAGTTCATTGAAAGCATGCCCTTATCTTAGTGGAGATGAACATCCTTACATATCTCTGGATTTAGAATCATAGGTCATTTTTTGTTGTATTAAAAAACTTATAGGGGCGGCTAGGTGGCGCAGTGAGTAGAGCGTTGGCACTGGAGTCAAAAGGAACTGAGTTCTGATCCGGCCTCAGACACAATGCACACAAACAAAAACATAGCCATGTGACCTTGGGCAAGTTACTTAACCCCAATTGCCCTCCAAAAAAACAAAAACAAAACAACTTATAAAATGCATCTCCATTACATGCAAGATCATAAATTTCCTTGAGAGATACATCCAGTGAATATTTTGTGCAATAATTCTCTCAATCTCAATATTGAGACATAAAACAGGATGATATGTGCCTATAACTATCATGGAGGATTTCCTCCACAAAACTCATATGGAAGACAGATCCCTTATAGATTAGTTAGGTACTCTTGTTTGTTTGCTGTTTGTAGCAAGGTCTGAAACACTTCAGGCTCTCTTCAGAGAAATGCTTGTCCACTTATAAGATCTTAACTAATACTACACCATTCTTGATGAAGAATGTATATTGCCCAGATTATTATATGGGTGGGTAGCCCATTCAGTTATTGTATCAGTATATATATTTTGCATAAGTACTATAAATAGACATGAAGTGGGCCCAGATTTGAACATGAATAAGAGAGATGGAAATCACACTTTGCTTTCAAAAACCTTAAGATGCTCACCAGCATGTCTTTTCAGTGCCAATATTTTTACAGTGATGCTACATGACTGAATCATTAAATTCCATCATCTTCAAAGAATCAAATTTGTGGGTGACCCAAAGAAAACTAGAGAAATATAAAGTATATATTATAAGTGGTAGCATTTTGCTATATATACAAGATATATAAAAGACAAAATGCTTGTGACAGAAGACAATGGGCTGGTCATGTAGCAAGAGCAAGGAAAAATGGATGGTGGGCTGGTCATGTAGCAAGAGCAATGGAAAATGGATGGCCCAAATGTAGTGGAATCCATGAAACAACAAAAGACCCAAAGGAAGCCCTCTAGCACATTGGGTAGATCTTCCATGGATGGAAGGATGATTTATGACAGGACATAGACCTATATTGTATATATTGAGAAGGCATATTTAAGTTCCACATCGCACTAGGAGAAGGGGCATTAGCATTAACACTCATGTTATTACAAATCCATCAGAGTTTCAAAACATTAGATTAAATAAATCAGGTTATGTTCAGTAACACATTTGAAATGGCTTTTTTTCAAGTTCTCATTATAGAGAGGATGGAGGGATGTGGGCTCTGAGATGTAGACTAAATAGTTAATAGCTCAGGTAGTTTTTAGTTTGGTCTAATGATCCACATTGGTCAGTGTCATCTTGGAAGTAGGTGTTGTTGAGTGTCCTAGGGATCTGTTCTTGGCCCTGTGCTGTTCAACATTTTTATCAATTTGCTTATCTAACTAGGTATAGAAGATGTATCTGTAATAAACAATTGAAAAGTTGAATAAAATTTTATATTCTTTCATATCATGTGTGTGCTTACATTCTGAACAAAAAAGTATAAGATCCTTAAAGACAAAGACCATGTTTCATATTTTTAAAATACTAATTACATAGTAAAAACAATTTTTGAGTTGATATGGAATGCTTAGCATCCTATGTGTTTATAGATCTCAGAGTCTGAAGGGACCTCAGGTCATCTAAGACAAACCCTCTCTGAAACATTAAATTTCTATTCACCATCCCCACTAGGTAGGTATCTTGGTTTTTCCAGAAGACCTACAATGATGAGGAACCCACTTCTCATGAGCCCAATCTTCTTTTGGACAGCTCCAATTATTAGGAAGTTTTTCCTTATATTGAGAAGAAATCCACCCATTGATCCTACTTATGATCTTCTAAGACAAGCAGAATGAATCCAATACCGTCTTTCACATGAATAACCTTCAGATATTTCTGTGCTACCAGTCAGCAAGCATTTACTAAATGCTTACCTTTCCAGGCATTGTACTAGGTGCTAGGGACACAGTCACAAAAATAAGTCCCTGTTCTCAAGGAACTTACATTCTAATAAGAAGGATACAACATTCACAAATAAGTGAATACATGATATATGCAAAATATATAGCAATAGGGGACTACTAGCAGGGAAATTAGGAAAGACTTCTTCGATAAGGTAGCACTTAAGCTGAGCCTTGACAGGAGGTGGAGTTTCCAAAAAGTGGAGGTGAGGATTCTAGGTCTACAGAACTGCTTTTCCAAAGTCACAGATGTGGGCTATGGAACACTATGTGGAGACAACAGCAAGTAGGCCAGTGTGAGTGGAGCATAAAGGGTGTGAAGAGTACTAATGTATAATCAGCCTGTAAAAATAGGCTGGACACAGAAGATTTTGTATTTTATTCTAAAGGGTAAATAAGTGACATTTCTCTAGCAGGGAATTTGACAGTGTTATATCTGTCAGTTTGGCAACTGGGTAGAGGATGGATTGCAGAGGAGAGAGACTGGATGTAGGAATTCTTGCTAAGAATCTGTTGCAGCAGTTCAGGCAGCAGGTAATAAAGACCCAAATTCAGGTGGTTTTGGTGAAGAGACAGAGTAATGTGAGAGATGTTGAAAAGATGGAATTGATACAACTTGGCAGTTAATTGATATTAAACATTCCCATATCCTTTTACAGATCCTTATTCCCTTCCCCCAAACTCCCCTACGTTAATATCTTTTAAAATGTGATGCTTGGATATGAATACAATACTCCAGATGTATATGACCAGAACGGAGTACAGTGAGACTATCACCTTTGTTCTGTGCACTAAACTTCCATTAATGCAGACAAAATTTGCATTAGTTTTTTGTTGTTTTTATTTTTTTTTTACTTTCTGTGTTGGACTGTTGGCTCATAATTGACTTGCAGTCCTATAAAATCCCCAGGCCTTTTCTAAGATGAATTTTATCATGCCATATTCTCATCCTTATACATATAGTTGATTTTTGAAAGAATATTATTCATCCCTATTTGGCCCATTTGTTCAGCCCATCAAAATCTCTCAAATCTCTATTTTCACTTCTAACATATTAGTTATCCTTCCCAGCTTCATGTCATCTGTAAATTTGATAAACATTCTATCTCTGTCTTCATTGAAATTATTGGTAAAAATGTTGAACAGAAGAGATCCAAGAACGGGTGCTGCAGTACTCACCTGAAGATTTCCTTCTAGCTTGATATCAACTCATTAACTTTTAGGGTCCAAATTCAACTAATATTGAATACACCTAACTGTATTATCATCCAATCTGCATCTTTCTATCTTGTCTTCAGTGATATAATGAAAGACTGAGAAGGCCTTGCTGAAATTGAGATATATGTTATGCCTATGGCACTCATTCAGTCTGCCAGTCTAATAATCCTATTTCTTAAAAAAGAATTTAATTTATTATAAAATGATTTAGATTTGTTTAATTCATATTGGTTCATATATCCTTACTAAGACCACTTCTTATAAAGCCTGCCCCAATCCTCTAATACTTCCAGCTTTCCCCAAAGCCACATTGCTGATGGTTCTAGGTTCAGCAGGAATGTCTTTGGAATTTCAGGAGTCATTGACGTTCAAGGATGTGGCTGTGGACTTCACCCCGGAAGAATGGGGGCAGCTGTACCCTGCTCAGAGAGACCTGTACAGGGAAGTAATGCTGGAAAACTATAGGAACCTGGTCTCATTGGGTAAGGGTGGCTTCCCCCTATGATTCAGAATCTTCCCTATGGAGTATCTTTGTTTCATCGATTGTTAAATGCTATGGGGCCTCTGAAATGTTAGCAGAATTTGGGCTTGGACTTCAGGGTTCAGAGAAACAGGGTGTCCTGACTCCCTCTTTCCAAGTAAAAGGGCTATACTTCATAGCATTAGAAATGGGCATCTTCAATATGTTGCTCATTCTGTTATACCTTTCTCACCCTTCAGGGGACTTGAAGAGCAAGTCACTGAGACTGAATTCTAGGATTGTTCTTTGTCCCTAGCACAAACACCCAAATCCTTTGTCTTTACCCATGAGCAGGGCATCAAGTTTCCAAACCATATTTGATCTCCCAGTTGGAGCAAAGAAAAGAACCTTGGATGATGGAGAGAAAAATCCCAAGAGGGAACTGCCCAGGTGAGTGATGAGAGCAAGGCAAATAGTCACTGTAAGTAAGAGTCATGACGGGGTGAAATTTGGGGAATGTGTGGGTGGCCCTCTACAAAAATCCCAGTACCTGTGGAGAAGACTGGGGCCATTTGATAAAAGCTACCTTGGATACCCTGACTTCTCCTTGCTATGCCATAGAAGAGACATGTCATCTAATAATCCCACTTTATACAGGATTTTTTTTTTCCTATAACATCCCTGAAAGGTAGCTTGCTATCCAGCCCCTACTTGAACATTCCCAGTGGCAACAAGATAGCTTGTTCTATTTTTGGTAACTCTAATTTTTAGAAAGATCTTCCTTATATTGAGCTAATTTCCTTCAACTTGCTGATTTCTTGCAGCTTGCACTCATTGGTTCTAGTTCTGGTGTTTGTAGTAAAGTAGAATAATCCTGCTCATTCTTCTATATGCCAGCCCTTCAAACATTTGAAGTCAGTTCCCATAGGCCTCCTAAGTTTTTTCTATCTATGCTCCAATCTCTGAAGAAGAGTTGTCCTTCTTGTTGAATAAAGCTAAACTCTCCCTCGAACTCTGCATTTTGTTCTTTATAGCATCTTCTAGGACCTAGATCCTATCATTCTCTTTCTAACATCATTATTCTATATTATTCATAGGCTCCCTATATTTTCATTCTTCAATTTTGTTATCAATACCCACGGCCTCAGTTTCCATTCTGATGATGATGATTTGCAATTATAACACTTTAATGCTTACAGAGCACTTAATCTCTATAACCTGGTGTCTCTTCTCCCTCCATTGCTACTATCATTTCCACCCACCACTCCCATACACATACCTCAACATTCCTAATAGCCTTTTCTTAGTCTCTATCTTCTTCATCTTCATTGTATTTGATAGTGGTGACTTATATTTGATAGCGATTCTTGAATTTCCACCAGTGGCTTATATGATGCTCTACTATGCTGCTCATTTTTAATTGACTTTCCTTCATCCCTCTTTCCTTTTATTATAGGACTTTGTTTCTTCAACTCTCCATTCCTCCTTTTCTGTAGTTGGTCCCTTGGAGAACTTAATCATCGTGATTATTTCAGCTATCCTTTTTGTACTTATGACTCTCAAATCTATACTTCCAAGTTAGATGTGTTAGATATGTAATAGTCACATTTTTACCTGCTTCTATGATAATCTATTTGGACATCCCTCTGTTCACTTCAAACTCAACATATTTCAAATTGAATTTGCCATATTTTATCCAAAATACTTTATCAGATCCTGCATTTTTTGCCAATAGTACTACTACTACTCTCCTAATCTAGAAATGATATAGTTATATTAAATAATCCATCTCCTTCATGTCTAATCTATTACCAAGTCTAGTTCTTTTAAAATCTCTTAAGACTCAGTTCTTATTCTCCATCATTCTAGGCCAGGTCTATGTTACCTTGCAGCTGGATTTGTGATATGATGGAAAGAACATTGAATCCAAAGTCAGAAGATCTAGGTTCATATCCTAGGAGATCTTAGGCAATTCACTTTCCTCCTAAGGGTTTCAGTTTTTTAATGCAAAAATGAGAGGGTTGAAATTTTAGTTCTCTTCTATTTCTAAGTTGTATGAGTCCGTGGTTAATGTTAATTGTACCTGACCATTATAATGGTAGGCTCTTTCTCCCCTCTAATTCATTTTGTACGTGATTATTAAATTAATCTATGATGATCAGTACATTGAAGCTGCTGACTGTTGACACTACAAAGAAAAGACATTTTTGAGAAGTAATGTGGTAGAATGGATAGGATACTGGACTGGGAGTCAGAAAGCCCTGGATTCTAATCCCATCTTCAAACATTTATTAGTTGTGTGATCTGGGCAAATCCTTTGATTTCTCCCCCAATTTCCTCAACTGTAAAATGTGGGAGTTTGTATTCAGTGGCCCCTAAGATCCATTCTAGCTCTAAACCTATGATTCTATGGACTTCTAGAAAAGGGAGGAAAAATAGCTTGTCTCTGTGTCCTAATGAAATTCTAAATATTAGACATCAATCTTACCTGAATATCTCTGAGGTTTTATGGCTTTTAATCTTTAAGGAAACAGACCCTCAAATGGAACAAAATTAATATGAGAAAGTCATTACCCTATCAGGGTGCTGCTCAGAGTTTAGTGACTACTGATTGCCTCCTAAATAACATCTAAATCTTACTTCTTCTCTTTCTCAACCAATAGACTTTGCTTCATATTTCTTATAGATGATACCCTTTTCTCTAACTGTGGCTTGGAATATATTCTGCCCTATCTTAAACACCCTCCAGTTTTCTTTTTGTCTACTAAATCCTAAGCACAAAGCCTTTAATGTCCACTGAGGTTCGTCTCCTCTAAGAAATGTTCCTTGATTACTATATGTTATGTTGATCTTTTTTAAGAAAAAAAACCTAAAACACATATAGTATATGCCACATAGACCTACCATTTATTTATATGGATTTTTATTTTCAATTTTTCATATGTGTTAGTCTTCTTATTTAGCTAATAAGGTCTTTGGAGGGAATGACTTTTATCTCACCCTTCCCTTTTATTTCCAGTACTGCTTAAATAGTGAACGCTTAATAAATAATTGAGTGTTTGGTCACTATGGAGCCATGTGATAGGATCCCAAAGCTATTGACCACTGTAGTCCTGTGACCTCTGATACAGGTAGACCTGAGATAATTGAGAAGGAGTCACATAGTGTTATAAGAAATACACTGTTGGGACAGCTAGGTGGCACAGTGAGTAGAGAGCCGGCCCTGGAGTCAGAAGGACTTGAGTTCAGATCTGACCTCAGACACTTAACACACAAACAAAAACCTAGCCGTGTGACCTTGGGCAAGTTACTTAATCCCAATTGCCCTCCAAAAAGCAAAAAAAAAAAAAAAAGAGAGAGAGAGAGAGAAAGAAAGAAAGGAAAGAAAGAAAGAAAGAAAGAAAGAAAGAAAGAAAGAAAGAAAGAAAGAAAGAAAGAAAGAAAGAAAGAAAGAAAGAAAGAAAGAAAGAAAGACACTGTTGATGTCCTTATGATACAAAGTCATCCTTGCTCTGCCTTTTGGTATAGGCCATATGCTTCAGGCAACTTGGAGTACTGTAGCCCAGTACACAAGATTTTCCCAGAGAAATACAGATACAAGGAAAGTCACCCAAGTCACCAGATTGCCTAGAGTACCGTCTTCTGCCATGAAGAGGTCTCACCCAGCTTTTTTGCCTACCTTCTTTCCAAAATAATAAACTACATTGCTGTTTTTTAAAGACTAATCTGGGGACACCAGACCATAGACTAGTTTCTCCTTTCTTATATATGTTACCTTTAGGCATTTTCAGAGAGAGAAATAGACTCATGATAGACAGCTTATATAGTAGGTGGCATATTGGACTTGAGTTGAATCCCACTCTTGTTACATAGTAACTATGTGACCTTAACCTTTCTGAGCTCAATTACCTCATGTGTAAAATGAGAATAACATTATCTGTGGTATTTACCTCACAGGATTGTTAAGAGGCTGCAGTGAGATGGTATGTAAAGTGCATGGCAGATTTTAAAGTGTTATGTAAATGGCAGTCATGCTGCTGCTGCTGCTGCTGCGAGTGCTACTGGCAGCTTTCGCTGTTCGTATTCCCCAGCTTCACTGCCCAGCCTCTCTGATTGTGATAACACCACAAGGGAATTTTCGTATTCATTCATTCACTCAGAAACATTTGTTGAATATCAGTGGAGAAAGATACAGAAGAAGTAAGTGATGTGTTTGCCTGCACACAAGACCTTAGAATATGGTTGGAAAGGCACAGTAGACCCCACATGAAATATTACACATCTGAATATAAAACCTATAAAAATAATACAGACATACTGTAGTCCCGTGACCTCTGATACAGGTGGACCTGAGATAATTGAAAAAATTCAAGAAGTATTGATTGTGGCCCTACTGTCTACAGAGCCCATATTATAATATGCATAGACCCTGCATAGCAGATCTAAAAAGAATAAATATGCCATGAAGCTTACAATCTAATAGTGTGGATAAGATGCTTATATTTTTTTTAAAAAACTAATATTAGGTATAAATGTCATGAAAGGAGAACATCAGTATGGGCCAAATGGCTTTGGAGACTTTTTTAAAGAAGTAGAACATAAACTGGTCCCTAGAGGATGCTTAGGACTTGATCCCAAAGGGGCTTTTGAGGTCTATTGAAAAACAACATGATCAAGGCTTGGAGTGAGTATGGCATATGTGGGAGACAGGAGCTTGGATAGTACTTACTAGACAGAAGTAGTTCAAGTTGGAATAGGTAAGACCATGCCAAATTGTGATGATATCTGATCAACCAGTTAAAGACCATAGACTTCATCCTATGGGATTGGTAGAGGCATTGGAAGTTTTTTCAACAAAAGAGTAATATTATCATATTGGGGTATAGAGGCAACTTTAGAGAGGCAGAGAGGCTGATAGTCTTAGGAAGGCAATTGAAAATAGCTGCAACATTATTGCATTCGAGCACTGATGATCAGATAGGTACCAGGATTAGGAGATGCTTGAACAGGAGCTCAGTACTAGGAATACAAGGTTTAAGGCCTCAGTACTTGACATGGAGCATTCAAAGGTCTGGGAACCAGAAAGTTAAAATAGTGGATAGGAAGTGTTATCAGTAATCAAACAAAATAGGTCCTAATTATCAAATGAGGATTTGCAATCTAGGAAATACAGGAGAATAAGAAAACAAATAAACTCTATTGATCAGAATATAGAAATATCCTAATCCTGGAGTAATTATTGATGGTTTTTCCTCTTGCTCTTTTTTTATTTCATGTTGAATATATGTTCTTGGGTTTCTGCAGGTGGATGCAAGAAGTAATTGTAGCTAGATAATAATGGGAGACTACAGAATTCCTTTGATCATGATACCCGAGGGTATAGAAGACCTCGGCTTCAGGAGTATTCTTAAAGTTATGAAATTATTATTACTGAAATATTTCTTTGGTAGTAGTGCACCAGATGGATTAAAAATTAGAAGAAGATTATACGAATATAGATTAGTTAATAGTTATGATGATATCATAATAATCCAGGCCTAAGATGATAAAGAACCATAAACTATTACCAGACTATATCCCCTAACTCATCCCTACATTCCCTCCACTTGGCCTTTTTCCTGGTTACCCTTCTTGACATCCATTATGTTTTGATACACTCTATTTGTACTCTGTGTGTTCAACTCTCGTGCTAGATTAACTCTCCTAATCATTTGTGTCCCTTTCTCATTCTTGACTCTTTCTACAATTATTTGTGTCCCTTCCTTACTGTTACTTTCTCTTTTCCATTCTTCCCAGATTGAAAGGCCATATTTGAGAGTTTTCAAAGCCATACATGCCCTCAGTTCCTCAGTTCCATGTATAACAAGCAATAGCAGTTTCCCTGCTCTCAGCACAAGAGACATCTTCATGTTTTATTTCTTACAGATTGGGAAGCTAGTCCTGAAATTAAAGAATCAGTTCCAAAGGAGGATGTTGCTAAAGAAGAATTATCCCAGGAGGTGATAATGAAAAGACTTCCAAGGACTGGTCTTTGGTGTTCTACATTTGGAGAAGACTTGGAATGTGATGGCCAGTTAGAGAGGCAGCAAAGAATCAAGGAGAGAATGTTAAAACAAATGTCAGTCAACCACAAGAAAAACTTCAGTGGTAAGAATCATTCTGAATATAATGAACTTGGAATAAGCCTTAGTCTTAGATCAATATTTGTTACCCAACAGAGAAGTTCTGTAGGAAGGAGATGTAATAAATGTGATACATGTGGAAAAGTCTTCAAACATAATTTAGACCTAGTTAAGCATCAGCAGATCTGTGCAGGGAAGAAACCCTATGAATGTGATGATTGTGGAAAAACCTTTAGTCAGATTTCATACCTTACCCAACATCGGAGAATCCATACTGGAGAGAAACCCTATGAATGTAGTGAATGTGAGAAAGCTTTTAGCCAGATTTCATACCTTACTCAACATCGGAGGATCCATACTGGAGAAAAACCCTATGAGTGTAATGAATGTGGGAAAACTTTCAGCCAGCGTACACATCTTACTTGGCATCAGAGAATTCATACTGGTGAGAAACCTTATAAATGTAATGAATGTGGGAAGGCCTTCAGCATCACCTCATCACTTAATAAACATTGGAGAATCCATACTGGAGAGAAACCCTATGAATGTATTGAATGTGGAAAAGCCTTTAGCCGAAGTACAGCCCTTACTCAACATCAGAGAATTCATACTGGAGAAAAACCTTGTCATTGTAATGAATGTGGAAAAGCCTTTAGCAGAAGAACAGCCCTTACTCAGCATCAGAGAGTTCATTCAGGAGAGAAACCCTATCATTGTAATGAATGTGGAAAAGCCTTCAGGCAGCACAGAGCCCTTACTCAACATCAGAGAATTCATACAGGAGAAAAACCTTATCAGTGTAGTGAATGTGGAAAAGCCTTCAGCAACAGGTCATCCCTTATTCAACATCAGAGAATCCACAGTGGAGAGAAACCCTATGAATGTAATGAATGTGGGAAAGCCTTTAGTTGGAGGACACACCTTACTCAGCATCTAAGAATTCATACAGGAGAGAAACCTTATCAGTGTAATGAATGTGGGAAAGCTTTCAGTGACAGGTCATCTCTTACTCAACACCAGAGAATTCATACAGGAGAGAAACCCTATCAATGTAATGAATGTGGGAGAGCCTTCAGCCGCAACTCATCTCTTACTAAACATCAGAGAATTCATATTGGAGAAGAACCCTATGAATTTAATTAATTTAGGAAGTTATTAATTAATTTGTTCTGGAAAGAAACCCTGTATATGAGGGAGACCTTTCTTGTACAAACTCAGACCTCTGCAAAATCACTGCAAAGTCTCTGAAGAACAACACTGAAAATGAAGTGGATTTAGTGAAATTTCTTGACTCCCTATAAATATCCTTGAATTATAGAATCATATCATTTGAGTTGAAAGAGACATCAGAAATAATTTAGTCCAGCTCATTCCTAAGCAGAAATTTCTCTAAAACATCTCTGCCAAGTGGTCAACCAGCCTCAGTTTGAAGGTTCCCAGTGTGGAGGAAATTCACCACCCATCCCCCCCCCCACCCAAGACAGTCCATTCGAATAGTTTCAATTGTTAGGAACTTTTCCCTTAAATCAAATTGAAATCCACTTTTTCCCATACTTCTAACTCTTTTATATGTTGTTTTCTGCCATTAGAATGTAAGCTCTTTGAGCGTAGGAACTGTCTTTTTTTTGCTTGTATTTTTACCCCTAGGGCTTAGCACAGTGCCTGCCACATGGTAAGCACTTAATAAATGCTTTATCTATCTTTATTTGTTGTTCTTAATTTTGTCTTCTAATTGAAGGCAACTATTATGTCTTTTCTAGTTCTCCAGGCTAAACATCACCACTTTCTTTAACCAATTCTTATATGATAGATAGTCTAGTTCTCCTCACCATTCTCATGTTCTACCTCTGGGCAAACTCTTGTCTTGCAAATATCCTTACTAAAATGTGGTTCCTAGAAGGGAACACCATCCTCCAAATGTGGCCTAAGCAGACCAACAATAAGTTAATATGCAACAGTTTGTCACTAGCTATGAGTTTGTTTGTAGTACTACTATTTTTTCCTTTATTTCTTTTTCTCCTACTATATCTGCTGGTTCCTTTCAGGATTCCTATCACAATTGAAGTTTGAATGTAAAATGTGCATATTTCAGTTTTCAGATGACATTGAGTTGTCTTCCAGGTTTTCTAAACATGTATGTATGTGTGGATATATACATATGTGTATATGCACATACACACATACATATTTTAAAGCTTATATATTTGCATACATAAGCTTTTTAAAATAAAGAAAATGATGTAAAATTTTTTTGAGTAATTGAACTAAACCAATGCAAATAGCAGGTTACATTAATAGAGCTGAATTTGAAATAATGAAAGTTGAATCTGATTTTCCAATTGAAATGATGTTATTAGATTTCACATTCCTTACCAAGGGTCTTATGACTGATTTGCTTTTATATATAAAAAAGATAACACATAATACTATGTTTAATCCATTTTGAAGGAGCTTTTTGTAGTTCATGTAAATCAACCAGTTAGGGAAACAATAATAGGTTACTTAAATTGCCTTTAAAGCCAAACTGAGGATTTTGTCTTTTATCCTAGAGGCGACTTCTTAAGCAGAGCAGTGACAATAAGACCTGTACTTTAGAAATATCAATTTAAAACTTATGGAGATAAATTGGACAAGGTAGAGACTGGGAGGCAGGGTGAGTTAATAGACTATTAAAATAGTCTAAGTGAAAGGTGATGAAGGCCTACATTGGAGTAGTTGTGTGAATGGAGAGACTAATTCAAGACATTGTGGTAGAATTGACAAAACATGGGAACTGATTCAATGTGAAGAATGAGCATGAAGACAGAGTTAAGAATTTTGTGATTGTGAACCTGGATGAGTGGGAGATAGTACTCTCAGGGAAGTCAGGGAAACGGGAACATTTGGGGGAAAAGATAAATGAATTTTTATATTGGATGTGTTGAGATTGAGAAGCCTTTAGGATGTCCATTCAGAAATGTCTTTTAAGGAGTTAGTGATGCAGGCCTGAGGTTCAGGAGAGAATGGGGTAAGCTATATAGATCTGGGGGCTATCTGCATGAAGTCAAGTCCACAAGCATTTATCAAGTGCCTACTCTGTGCCAATCTATAGTAATCACTGGGGGTACAAGTAAAAGCAAAAATAACCCCTGATCTCATGGAGCTTACAATCTAATGAGAGAGGCAACATGAAAACAACTATATGCAAACAATAAATTGGAGATAATCTCAGAAGGTGATTGGGGAAAGTTTCTTGCAACAGAGCAGAATTTTAGCTGAGATTTGAAGGAAGCAAGGAGGTAGAGATAGAGGGAATTTCAGGCCTAGGGAGGAGCCAGTGAAAAGACCCAGAGTCAGGAAATGGAGTGTCATGTGCCAGGAACAGCTGGGAGGCTAGTGTCACTAGATAGTAGAGTAGGTAGAGGAGAATAAGGTGTAAGAAGACTGGAAAGGTAGGAAGAGGCCAGGTTATGAAAGGATTTAAAAGCCAAACAGAGGACTTTATATTTGATCTTGGTGGTAATAGAGAGCCATTGGAGTTTATTGATAAGGATTGGGGTGGGGCAGAGGGGATGGCACAATCAGACCTGTGCTTTAAGATCACTTTGATAACTGAATAGAGGGTGAACTAGAATGGGGAAAAGATTTGAGGTCAGAGGGTCAACCAGAAGACTACTACAGTAGTTTAGGTATAGGATAATGAGAGCCTATAACAGAGTAGTGACAGTAATAGAAGGGAGAAGGAGGTATATACAAGAGATGCTGCAAAGTAGAATCAACAGGACTTGGTAAAAAATCAGATGGAAGAAAGGGGAAGTGAGAGAAAGTGAAAAATAAAAGATGACACTTAGATTGCCATCCTGGGTAACTAGAAGATGGGGGTTGCCCTAGTCAGTAGCAGAGAAGTTAAGAATAAGGTAGGGTTTGGGGAGAAAGATAATGAATTCATTTTGGGACATGTTGAGTTTAAGATGTCTGTGGGACATTAGTTCAAGATATCTGGATTTTTTGAAATGCAAGGATGTAGGGAATCCTAGTTATTGAAGGCTGACATCTAGCATCTTTATCTTTTAATATGTATTCACTGAGTAGGGGAGGGTCAAAGAAATAAGGATTAAATTGTAGGTGATGTTGGGTAAATGTAGATGAAATACCTTTTTGTGGTACCTACTCCATCCAGAATTTCTGATAATCTTTTCTAGTTATAAGTTCAGTTACCCAGGCTCTCACAAAGACCAATCTGGTTGGAGGAAGGGAGGAAAAAGATATTCCTTCCCAGGAATTAGTAGATAATACAGTGCTCTGAGATTTGATGCATTAAGTGTCACCAGCAGCTTATGCCCAGCTGGGTACTTTTCCATCAGAATATCCTCTCTGAGTAGGAATAGGGAAGTGTCTGGTACATCAGAGAAGGAAGCTGCTATGTGGCAGGGAGAAGGCCATGAGAGTGTTTGGGGTGTGAGATTCCATAACAGAACCCTTGTAACAGGACAAAACTCTATTATCTGATAAGCAGCAACATATGCCCTCCCATGCCAATGAACTCTGTATTCATCTCTCTATATGTCACTAATGATAAATAGCTATATTTAAGATCTGGAAACAAATACCTACCTGTGTATGCAGTCCTTAGTGGGTTTCATTTGTGGCATATCATACCAACCCATACCAACCCATCTCTGTGGTTGAGTCCTCTGACCTAGCCTTAAGATCCTAAAGACCTTAAAGTTCCATTAAGTTCTTCAGGTTCCATTCAAGGGCAGGGACCATATAATTCAAATCCTGGAAAGGCATTCCCACTTTCAGTACCTGGTGATCCATTTTTCTTTTTAATTTTCTTTTTTTTTTTTAAAGCAATTGGGGTTAAGTAACTTGCTCAAGGTTACATGGCTAGTCATTATTTATGTGTGGGTGCTCATTTTCTGAGGCCAGATTCGATCTCGAGTCATCCCAACTCTGAGGCTGGCGCTCTTACTCACTGCGCCACCTAGCCACCCCATTCTTTTTAATTTTCAACATTTTACTTCTTTTATTTTCAGTTCTGAATTCTTTCTCTTCCACCTCCCATGTCCCATTGGGAAGCCAAAAAAAACCAAAACATGTTACAAATATATATAGTCAAGCAAAACAGATTCCAAATGAAGTGCCTGCTGATCTGGAAAGGTGTCCCCAAGAAGCCTACCTGAAGATTAGAATAAGGCTACTAGAGAAAGAGCCAGCCTTGTGATTTCCAGTAGGCTCAACAGTGTCCTATGGTGCAGACTCTGAGAAAGATGCCTTAACATGGCTAGAAGGATGGAAGGACCATCACATTTGTCAGGGGAAAAGCAAAGCAAAGTTTGGGGAAAGGAGAGTCCCTGGTATGGTGAGGGAGAAGTGTATACATACAATAATATTTTCAAGTCTCCTCTGCCAATGCAGAAGAAACATTTGGGGTGAGGTACAGATTAATTGTAATTGTTAATTATTAAATCAAGGAAGCTAGGTGGCTCAGTAGATAGAATGCTGGGCCTGGAGTCAGGAAGACCTGATTTCAAATACAGCCTTAAAAACTTACTAGTTGTGTGACTCTAGGCAAGTCATTTAACCTCTGTCTTCCTTAATCCATTGGAGAAGGAAATGGCAACCACTCTAGTATTTTTGCCAAGAAAATCCCATGAACACTATTTGCATACTGTGGTCCATGGAGTCATGATGAGTTGGTCACTGAACAACAGGTTAATTGTATTAGCAATTCTGCTCAAGTCTGCAGTTATCCTGGTATATTCCTGATCAAACTTAGCCAACATCCAGCATGTCTGCAGCTGGAGGAGAGATAGTGATGAAAGATGGCATGTTTTATTCCTGAAAATTCTATTTCATTGATCTTTAAAGCCCTGTTGTTCATTGAGGGTTGGGGTATCCAATATGGCTCCTGCTTAGCATAGAATTGGCTTACTCTTCCCTGTCACATTGATTGATTTGGTAGGGAGGTGGTACAAAGGTTGTAGGAATAAATTGTGTTAAGGGCCTATCCTTGCCTTCCCTCCCCAAGTGTTTTATTGACCCTTCCCATAGGTGGAAGACATCTCAGAAGTACTGAACGAGAGCCCTGAATGAATGTTAACCCATTTACTATACCTGGTTGGATAACATGCTTTAGTTCCTGGGTACTGACTGAGGATAGTTGAGTTAAGTCAGCTGATGGAGAGCTAATTCAAGATGCATGCTTGAAGAACCACAGCACCCCCATATCTAAAGCCACCAAGACTTCAGACTGTAAAGAACAATTTTACATGTACAATAAACCTCATCTGGATATATAAATTCAGTGTGTGTGCTCTTTTTTCTCTTGGGCATAACGGCTAGCTCACCACATAATAATTCATAAAAGGACCGTTTGCTGCTGAATGACGAGGGAAAATAGGTAGTATTACTTGAACACTTCATTTACCCCCTGTGGGCCCAAAATAGCACTAATTTATATGGTTTAGTGGATAGGCCTCTGGGCATGGAGTCAGGTACACCAGAGTTCAAATGCAGCCTGAGACACTGTGTGATCCCAGGCAAGTCACTTAAACTGTTTGCCTCAGTTTTCTCATCTGCAAAATGGTGATAATAGTACCTACCTCCCAGGATTATTGTGGGGATCAAAGGAGATAATAACTGCCAAGTGTTTAGCACAGTGCCTCGCACCTTGCATGCTCTATATGAATGCTTATTATTACTACATGTGCAGTAGTTATAAGCACTGACACTAAGGATTGTAATTTCACAGAAACACCCTGAGCAGATTATGCTCAAAACCCCTTCCATGTCTTCCACAGCAGCTGCTCTGTTGCCACATGAGTCTATGATTATGACACAGTCTGTTTTCCAGGGATAGTGTAGTAGAAAGAGCACAGGGTTTGTAGTCAGAGGACCAATCTCGGCTCAAATGCTTATTATCTATATGATACTGGCGAATCACTTAACATTTAAAGCCCTTGGTTTCCTCATCTGTAAAATAGAGGGGGTTGAATCAGATGTTATCTAAGCCCACTCATGGTCTAAATCTATACCCCTATGACAGAGGGAAGAAAGAGCTTTCCTAAGCCTTGGCAGATTGCGTACACTTGTCTCTCAGATAAACCCATATTCCTTCATCAGATCAGGTATGGGTAGTATTCATCAGTAGGAAATTGGGAGGAGTTTTATGTGATTGAATAATGACTTTGATGGAAGAGTGCCTTTACTTGTAGGTACTTAAAAAGAGTTTTGTAGATTGGGTAGTATTCATCATTACAAAATCGGGAGGGGTTTCCTGTGATTGGGTAGTAACCTTGATGGAAGAGTGTCTGGACCCATTGTGAGAACTTAAAAAAGAGTTTTGCAGATTTCTTGCCAACATGGCTTCCTGTTGGGGAGGCAGATTGCCCACCTCCCATATGACTTCAGCGAAGTCCCAAAGTTTGTACCAGACAGAATAATGATCAAAAAATCCAATGAAAAAATGACAGTCAATGACTTCTTCCATATGAGAAATTCACAAAAAGTCATCCAGAGATATATAGGCCAATAGGAAAGGGAACTTCTCCATCAGAGCAAGTGCCAACATGACCGGAGAGAGACACCTACAAAGCCCTGTGTCCAGAGAGAGCAAGAGTAGAATGAGAAAAAATTCCTGAGAAAGTCCCAGGATGGTTAAAAAGCTCCAGGTTGAGGACCTTAGAAGCCCCAGGGGACAGCAACAGGGATGGACACAGTAACCAGCCTGGTATCTCAGACTAGCAGTACTCTGACCCAGACAACCCAGGCCCAGAGGCTATGCAATGTCTAACACTGTCCCGAGATGTCAGAGAAGGTTCTTGAGATCCAGCACTCTGAATCTCAGAGATCCAGAGGGAACTAATCCCAGAAGATAGAAGTCAGTACAAACAAAGTAGGAGACAAAGTAGGGTTGACCCCTCACCCAAAAGTGCAGCAGGGATCTGGATATGGCACAAAGCCACATAGTTCAGCAATTAAAACTGGAAAATGATGATCATCTGCTGAAAGAAACCCCAAAAGGAAAAGAACCAAGATTGTCATGTCAGTCAAAATCCAGAGCTCCCACATCTAAGAGAAAACAACGTGAGCATCCAGAAAAAGGAAGTTCGGTCAGGATTACACAAGAGCTAACCACTTCTATATTTATAAATGAGAAGAGATCTTGGGATACAATATTCCAAAAGGCAAAAGAGATAGGTTTATGAGGACAAATAATACTGTGCAGAGCTGAATACAATTCTCCCAAGGGAAAAATAATATTTAATGAAAAAAGGACTTTCAAACATTTCTGTTGGAAATGACCAGAGCTGAGTAGGAGTTTTGAAACACAAGTGCAAGAATCCAAAAAGACCTAGAAAGGCAAATTTATTTGAGAAATTGGAAGGAGCAGTATGATTTTTCATAATTGGGGTGCATGAATAGAAAAGTATACAAAGATGAATGAAGGATGGGGGAACTGAAAATCAGATGAACCTTACTCATCTGACATAGACAAAGGAGGGTGGAAAATATGCTTGTCTGGTGCAGAAATACATGAACCAATAGAGAAACAAGCAAGAATAAAGGAGGAAAATATTGGGAAAAGAATAAGCCACAAGCAAAACAAACTTCCTGATCCTGAAAGGGAGATTAAAAGGGAGGGGAAAAGATCTAGAATCTGAAGAGGTGCTTTGGCTGACCTCTTAGATCATTGGGGGATGGCTGAACAAATTGTGGCATTTGCATATAAAGGAATATTAGTAAGTAAGAGTGAAACCAGAACAATTTATATGACAGCAACACTGACAAGCAAAACAACTCTGAAAGACTTAAGAATTCTGATCAATTCCATGACTAAGTATGTTACCTGCCTCTTGACAGGGACACAAGGTCAGGAAGAGAGTTCACACTTTTTTGGACGTGGATGCTGTGTGAATTTCTGGGACTTGATTTTGCTTGTTACTGAAACAAATGAAGCAGGTTACAGAAGCTCTTAGAGCTTGGTCAGATATCAAAGATGCCCAGGTCATCCACTGCATCCTGGGCTATCATGAGGAATCTTAACTTTTGTCTTTCTACTGGACTTCGACGACCCTGGAAGAGAGAGTGAGGCTGACAACTTTGCACAGCTTTGCCTCACTTGAATTCAATTCATGCATATCAAGACATCACCCATGATGTTATTGGTCCTCTTTGAAAATGAAGAATAAAGAAAAAACAAGGGTTTATTTTCTCTTTATCTCCATTTTTAAATGAGGGAAATAGGATTGGATGAGGTAAGGTTAACAACAGCAAGAGTGAAAAAGAGAGAGACAGAGATAGAGGGAGGGAGAGAGAGACAGAGAGAGACAGAGAGAGAGAGAGAGAGAGAGAGAGAGAGAGAGAGAGAGAGAGAGAGAGAGACCTGTAAAACCCAAGGCAGAGTCAGGAATATAATAGATGGTAGTAAGTACCTCTTGCCTTCCATCTCCTTGCAAGAGGAAAAGGAAAGTCAGTGGGGAGCAGGACCGCCTTCTGTGGTGCAAGTTCGATTTCCATCTCCTGCAGCACCATGTCCTGCCTAGTCTCCAGTCTTTGAAAGGAAGAGGAATCTTCCCCCTCAGACCATCTGATTGTGTACCTTCCTCTCATGCTACACTTGTCTCTAGCCCAGTCTCCAGCCTCCTGTGGCTATAGTGTCTTCCACTCAGTGATGAACATTCATACATCTTGTCATACCCTACACATCCCGGTGATTTTGAACCCTAGTAGGTCATCATCTAAACCCCATCCTCCATCTGCCGCTACCCAATTTCTTATTCCCATCTCCCTCAATCTTCTCACCCCCAAATTCCAGCCAAATACCCCCCGCTCCTTCCGCTGTGCCCCCTGACTGTCTGTTCTATATGCAACAGATTTCTCTTCATTTTAAATATTTTTTTCTCTATCATTCCTATCTTCTAAATGTTATAGAAACCTGGTTTGCCTCAATGGCACGAGTCTCAAAGCAGTAACAGAGATGCTTGCTTTTCTAAAATTCCTCCAGCAGGGGGCGCCAAAGACCGTGTTTCAGGCATCTGAAAAAGTGGTCCTACTACAAGGAGCATTCTAGAGGAAAGTCTGTCAATTTCTATCTCAGATATGAGTTGGGGTGCAGAGCCCCTAACCTTACCACCTATAGTTACCCAGACATCTTTTAACATGGTGGACAGAAGACTTTAGAAGGTTTCAAGACTAGTGCAAATCCACCATGAACAGCACCAAGGCAGCCTTCTATACCACCTGACTGGACACTGACATATCTCATATATTCCTCCTACTAAGAAATTGAGAAGAGTTTCTGTAGGAGATCAAGGGGACTTTTGGCAAACCTCATTCACTTGAGGTTGCTAATCAGTTGATTTATTAACTGCCATAGGGGGAAGAAACTATGATACAGTGCTAGCTTTTTAAAATTCTAAATAAGAATTTAGCATGAAATACCTTTATTTGGGTCACTCGGTTTTGTCTATTTCCATCTGGAATAAATTAGCCCAATAGGACAGAGCTACTGACCAGCCTGAACTTATGTATGTATCTTGAGTCACCACTTCAGTTATGGTCAGCCTCATGATGGTCATTGTAGAAGTGTCAAGTCTACTTGCTAGGGTCCGGTTGCACTGGGAGAGCTAGCATATCACAACTTCTGAACCACAATGTACATTGTACAGCCTCCCCACAATGCTTGGACAAGTATTTCCACTGATAGGAACTACCTAAGAACTACCCTGTCACTATGGGAAGGAGTCTGTAAGATTTCCACTTACTTCTCAACTGACCAACCTTGCATCCTTTTACCTTATATCTGATAACCTATCTCTTTATGACACTTGAGCTCAAACTTTCAAGTTTTATTGTAAATTTGTAATCTTCTGTGAGCTTTCTGGATTTAGTGCTGACCCAGAGAGAGCAAATATCCTGGAGATTTCATATGTCCTACTGGTATTTGAAGTATAAAGGTCAGTGCCCACATACAGTGACAGCTGCTTTACATTGGCACAAAGTGGGAATAGTTTAGTAGGTAAGCTAAGTGCAGAATCCACAAAGGCCAACAGATGGTGGTCAAACCTAACATATGCTCAATACCACAAAACAGGCTCAAACTACTCCCTGTTTTCTTAGCCCAAGTTTCTGCCTAATCTAGGACTGTGATTAATTCTCAACAACAATTCATAATGTATCAAGGCCAGTACAGGGATCACTTTTTGGATGATGAGATCTAAGATGTGGCGACTGGTTTGGGGTGATCATGGAACGTAGACTTCATGGGAATTAAGGAGGGAAATGGACTGGAAAGCAAGCATATTTGAAGGGACATCAACATGAGTACTGAAGTCATACCAAACATGAGATGAGAATAGGGTTTGGGGAGAAGAAGAACACTGGGAGACATGTACTGAACTCCTTGAGAAAGAAGGGTAGGTGATCTGGAGAAGTAGTAGTAGATGGCAGCAACAGGATCTGGATAGAGTGATGTATACACAGGTAGCCCTCAAAGGAAGAGAGATTGAGAGGGGCAGATGGAGAGGAGGTGGTAGTGAAGAGCAAAGAAAATCCTGATTCTTCCTCTTGATCCAATTTGTTTGGCAAAGAAAAAAAAAACATAGCTCTTGAGAGAGTGACAAAGGATGAGACATTTTCCACAAAAAGTCATGTTTCTGTTTCAACAGCCATTCTGGCAAGACTGGACTGCCTCATAGGAGGCCTAAGTGACTAAAGATCCAGGGAGTTGTATTTCTTTCAATCTAAAAAGAGAAAATCCTCATGATGGGATCAGGACAGTAGGAAGGAATTTCTGGTACAGGAGGAGTTTGAAAAATTTCTCTGGAAAAGGAGAGGAATGGAGTCAGAGAGACAGCACTGTGACAGACTACTCTTCTCAGGACACTTTCTTTAAACCTTGTAATGACAGGAGCCTTTTCCTTTCCCTGACTTGGTGCTTGGCTTATTATTATTCCATTATTCAGCAGAAAATGACTGGAACAACAGGGAATCTATTCCACTTCTTCCTTTTGTTTTATTGTCCCAGCAACTGGCAGCAAGGTTAATTACTAAATGTTTCTCTACTATTCAAACATTTTGCCTACTGGTTATTTTTTTTAATGGTTTACTAGATTAAGTTGAAATTTTTATAGCATGCTGAGTTAATGATTTTATTTTTTTGTTTGTTTATTTATTTTGCTATAGAGTGTGTGAGAAGGAAGAGAAGCCTGTGGATATTTGATTGGGCTGAATTTCAACTGGTTGAGAGATCACTATCCCAGCTTGGCAATCAAGAGATTGCTTGTGGGTTCAAAAACATTTTATGAATCAACTCTGTATTTTTAAGGGTTCTTTTAAACAAGCCTTTATTTAGCACCTACATTGTGCACTTGACAAATATCTTATCTATCTTCACAACAACTATGAAGGATAGGTTCTATTGTTATCAACATTTTACAGTTGAGGAAGCTAAGGCAAACAGAAGTTTAAGTGACTTTCTCAGCCAGGGTCATGCAGCTATTAAGTGCATGAGGTTGGATTTGAATTCAGTTCTTCCTGACTTCAGATCTAACAATGTCTATTGTGCCAACACCTAACCATGTGGAACTGAGACTTTTGTCATTGACTAATACCCTCTTAAGCTAATCTCATTATCTTTTCTTTCCACCAAGAGTTTTTGGGTTTTTCTCCATCCACTAGAGAGAGGAGGGAAGTAGAAAAGTCTCGAGAAAGTCACATCCTGACTCAACTATAGTGACCTTTGCTGGGCAACACTGTTAATACTAAAAGATAGAAAGATTATGAGAGAAAAACATTTAAGATGGAAGGGAGTTTGTTAATAATAGAAGAGGTTTCCAGAGTGTACAGTGAAAGGAAAGGGTAGAGATGGAAAGGAACATGGGTAGGGGAATGCTGAACTAGAAAGAGATGAAAATGCTGGGTTTTTTTACTGTATCTCTAAAATCACAGGGATTGGGGGAGCAGGAAGTAATTATTTACAAGTCATGGATTCTTGCAATCTATCAGCCAATTAGAGGATTTTCATAGAGAAGTCATACAGGGTCAGAAGTTGACTCCCCACAGCTTAAGAGTGATTGATGCAAGGGGCAGCTAGGTGGCCCTGTGGATAGAGCACCAATTCTGGATTGAGGAGAACCCAAGATCAAATCCCATCTCAGACACTCGACCCAGGGCAAATCAGTTAACTCCACTTCCACTGAAAAGGAAAAAGAAAGAGTGATGATAAAGAAAGCTACTCACTTATAAGTTACACATTTTCAGATATGGCTAATATGGAAATTTGTTTTGGTTGACCGTGAATATTTGCCAAAAGTTTTGTTTTTATTCTAAGTTGGAAAGAGAAAAAAGCTTGATAATTTGACAAAAACCCAAATTTTATTTTTAAAAAGGATTTAAAGCATACTTATTCCAATTACAGGGCCCTGAGTTTTTCATTTTTATTTTTTGTCACCACATTTCTGAGTGGAGAGTTTGCCTCCTTGTTGCTTTTTCTCAGGCTTATCTTACAACTCCAACTCTGATTCCTGCCACCCGTGGTCAACATGGTAGGCTTTACAGAGAGAAATAGATGCCACGAACATGCAAACCTACAGTATGGGGAACCAAAGAAGCCTGGTTCAGAACTTTTAATTGCTAGGCCCCTACCATAACTGAGGTCCCCACCATTTGCCATGGGCTGCTCAGTGTCCAGCACTTAGCATGATCTGGAGATGTGAATAAGAAATGACCAGTCCATGTGGGTAGTTCAAGGAAGAACTCCATTTATTGATTCTCAGGACAAGGTTTTTATAGAGCAACAGAGACAAAGGAAGGGGACTCAAGTTTTCTTATCATTACCTTAGTCTGTTGTATCCTGGAAGTAGCACAGAACAGATAATTTGATAAGGATTTGTTATCTAGGAGACTAAAGTCTTAGGGTAAGACCTTTGATCTAGGCCTCAGGTACCTGCTAATGAAGCCGCAGTCATAAATGGATACAACTAAGAGCAAACTTCAAAGCCAAAGCTGCAATCCTCAAAAGTCATCACCACCTTTAGAGCTGACTACCCAAAGAGTGCTGAATCAAATATTTTGGCTCTCAATAACTAAAATCTTGGGGTATAGCCTATTGATTTCAAAACTCAAGTAACATCCTTGTAAGTGTAACCCATAACAAAGAACTCAGGAGCTAAATTGAGGAAAAGTCAAATCTCAAAGATGTTGGGGCCCTTTAAGACTCTACCCGAACTCTGAGAACCCACAGAAAACTCAGGCAAAGGACAGAGCAACTTAAGCAAGGTTGGAGGCACCTGAGCATGTATTCTCCCCAGTGATTTTGGGGTATTGAGTATGTGCTGCTAACAGGGGAGCACTCCCCTGCCATGAGAAGCTTGTTACTGCTGAGGCACGTGGGGGAACAGAGTCAGAGGAAGGGAAAGAAGATAATAGGAGGGAGGCAAGGTGAAAGCAGGAGGAGGGAGAGATGAGGGGATTGTGAACGAGAAAGAGATTAAATGGCAAGACATTACATCTTGGTGTCAGGACTCCTTTGTCTGTTTGGGAGGAGCAGGCTACCCCAAGGGGTTCGTGGGGGTGAACCAGAGGTCGAAGTAGGGCAATTGGGAAAGGGACTCTCCGAGGGGTCTCCGTGGGGCGACCATAAGGGTCGCAGTAGGGCGACCAGAATCCCGGAAGGCGATTGGAGTGTCCCAGCGGTGGCTGAAGAGGTGAGTTTGACGTCAGCTCTGACAGGCAGGCCCTAACACAGAGAATCTTGTTTTAAATTCCACTATTAGGATTTAATATCTGAGTTCTGAACCAGGCTTCTTTGGCTCCCCACACTACAGTCCAAGAACCAAATAAAATAAAGGGCAATTAAAAAAGTAAACCTCTCAACACATCTGGGTTCTAGCACTTGATGAGGATGTTGTAGAGAGGACGGGTTTTTCTTTCAGCATGAGTTAGATCAACTGACCCCTGAGGGCCCTCCTGACTTTGAGGTTCTTCGATTTTTAAGTGAAATTAATCTTCCTGAGCCTTGGCTTTCTTGTCTGTTAAATGGGGATAATACCATTTCAGTACCTACCTAATGATTTAAGGATCATTGTGGGGAAAGTGCTTTGTGTCCTATACACACTATATAAATGTAAGTCATTATTATTGATAATATTTTTGATTGACAACAATATTATTGATAAGTTATTTTCGACTGAGCCGTGTTTGACAGAGTCCCTAAGATGAATTTCACCAACTGCTTCCAGGGGCAGCTAGTTCCTGGAGCCAGGCTGCTGGCAGCCTCTGCTGGCTCTCTGCGCCTCTGGGATCGGTCCAGGGGAGCCTTGAAAGAGCAGAAATGTCTAAGAGGTGGGAAACAGAGCAGCCGAAAGACCCCAAGTGCGAGGCTCAGTCTGCGCAGGCGCGGTTATAAGTTGTCCGAGAACTTGATCCCCTTCGGGACAAGTGCTCGGTGGGGTGGTAAGTGCAGCCCCGAACTCAGGGGCCCTCGGGCTGCTCCCCGCATAGCCCCGTGTCCCACTGTCCCGCTTTCTGCATGCCCCAAGCTCCACATGCCCCCTCTCTATGTCTTCCCTCCCCGAGCCTCTTCCTCACTGCCCTGTCCCGCATCCTTCTCTGCCATCCCCTCAGTGATCCTCTCTTCGGTGGCACCACGCCCATCACATCCATCCCACATCTCCGCACCCCCTCCCCCCCCGCAACTCCTGAGCTGCTCCAAGTTCCTTCTCTTTGCCTTTCGCACCTTCTCTCATCCGCACCCAAGATCTCATCCCTTCTTTTGTGATTCTCCCTTCCCACCCGCCGCCACCTCCTGGTAGCTTCTCCTTAGTCCCCTGCACTTAGCCCCGAATGCCCTTCCATCACTATCCCTTCCAAGCTTCCCTCTCCTCTAGTTCTGCCAGGTTCCTCTAACTCTCTGTGCAACTTCAAGCTCTGCAGGATCCTGTGGTTCCCATTCTGCCTTTCGTCCCGCTCTCGACTCTTCCCTAGCCTTGATCTGGGCGCCTCTATAGTGCCTGTGAGCAGATGAGTGCGTGGGAAGAAAAAGGAGGCGAGGAATTCAAGGAAAGTCTGGTTGAGAGGGTCAGGAGAAGGGAACTATGCAAGAAGTTACATCCGCACAGTCTCATTTGCGTGAGGGTGTGCGTAACTATCGATTGGGGGGCCTAGGCTTCCCTTTCCTACTCTCTATGTGTGTGGCTTTAGCAATCAAACAGGTTTCAGGTTCTTGCTGGACATATTCAAGCCTGGGTGGAGGAGCTGACACCCCCCTGAACCCAGAGGCACAATGCCTTATATTCTGAAGTTAGGATGGAGAACTAGATGTTTGTCTGTCTGGGCCTCTCAGTGCCAGAGAAACACTAGTGTGATGGGATTGAGGGCTTTTTGTCATAAGATCCTTGCATATGTGGCTATATGTACCTCAGAAGACCCCCAGTATGTCTTTGCTCAGAAAAGAGTCCTATGCATAGGTAGGTCTCCTTGGATAACTCAACGAATAACCCTCTGAATAGATATCAGAAAAAGAACCCTGTGAATCAGAAAACATTGTGTAGATAGGTATCTTTATGCATCAGAACTCTGTATCTCTGACTATTTCAGAAGTTCTTGTGAACGTCTCTGTTATCAGAGAAAAATCCCTGTCTTTCTGTATCAGAGAATAACCCTGTTATTCTAATACCAATCTGTTGGAGCCCTACTCTTTGACTCCAACCATCTAACCAATTATGAATCCATCTGGTTATGTTATCATCTTAATTCATATCTTCCCATCTTCTCCAAAAGAATATCATGAGATAGTATGAGATACTTTATCAAAAGATTTGCCAAAATCTAAGAAAATGAAGCATTCCCTTCATCTATTAGTCTAGAAATCTTGTCAATAAAGGACCTAAAGTTAGTCCGGCATGCTCTTGATGAAGCCATGCTGGCTTTCCCTTCTGAATATCCAACCAAATATTCTTTCTTGAACCTTTACAGAATTTTCTCAGGAATTGAAGTCAAGCTCACTGGTCCTGTATTTTCCAGTTTTTGTTCTCTTTTTGAAAATGAGAATAACATGTGCCTTTCTCCAATCTTGTCTCTTGTTTCTCATGATCTCTCATATCACTGACAGTGGCTCTGCAGTCACCTCAGCCAATTCTCTCAAGACCCAAAGATGTCATTCACCTGAACATGGTGACTTGAATTTATGAAGGTAAGCTAGGTGTTCATTCCATTTTTCTTATTTATCTTGGATATCAGCTTATTACTAGTCATTTTTCTTCTGTCATTTCCAATGTAAAAGTTACTCTTCTTTGCTGAGAAAATAAATAAAATAAAGATCTAGAAGCTCTGCCTTCTTTCTCTTTTCAATTATCATTGTTCTATCCACCCCCAAGCAAAGTTCTTATCCTTTCTTTGATCCTCCTTTTCCTCCCAATATAACTTTATAAAAACACCTTTTTATTGTCAGTTAACAAGCATTTATTTAGTCCTTACTTTGTGCCATTCATAGTGCTAAACACTGAGGTTGATATAATGCAAAAAAGAGTCCCTGCCCTCAAGGAGCTCACATTCTAATGGGGGAGACAATATGCAAACAATATATACATGCAACATATGTAGAGTAAATTGGAGGTAAACTCAGAGGGAAGGTGATCACAATTAAGGGACACTGGGAAAGGCTTCTTGCAAAAGGGAAGATTTTAGTTGTTACTTAAGGAGTTGGAGGTTAGGAAAGAGAACATTCCAAGCATGGGGGACAGCTAGGGAAAATGCAGAGACCTGGGAAATGGGGTATCATGCATAAGGAACAGTGAAGAGGAGGCCATCGACAATGGACCCTTGAGTATGTGAAAGGAAGTAAAGCATAAGAAGACAGGAAAGGCAAGAAGGGGCTAGGTTATAAAGGGCTTTAAAAGCCAAACAGGGGATTGTATATTTGATCCTGGTGGAAATTTAATAAGGCCATAGTGACATGGTTAGATCTATGCTTTAAGAAGATGGCTTTAATAGCTAAGAAGATAGAATGTAATGGGGAAAGACTTGAGGCAGGAAGAGCAAACCAGAAGGCTATTGAAATAATCTAGGCATGAGGTGATAAAGGCCCTGCAATCAGGGTAATGAAAGTCTTAGAGGAGAGCATATATGAGAAATGTTGCAAAGATAGAATTAATAGGACCTGGCAAAAGATTGAAAAATTAAATTGGGGGATAGGAGTGGGGTGAGAAAGAGAGGAGTGAAGGATGACACCTATGTTGCCAGCCTCCACTCATCCTGAGCTTTAGCAATTCTGATGCTATTTTTACAAGACCATGCCACACTCAGATTTTCATCTTCTGTTACCTGGCCCTGCTTCCATATTCTTTATATTTCTTTTTAAAATCTAAGTTGGTTGGTAAGGTCAGGGCTGGAGGCATAGATTTGGAAGACATTTGCATGGTGGTGATTATTTGAAACTATAGGAATAGATGATTTTGTCAAATGAAAGGAATATATATAGAGAGAAAAAGAGGGCAGAGAGCTAAACCTTGGAGAGCATCCATCTTAAAGGACTAAAAAAAAGATGCAGAACCAATGAAGGAAACAGAAGTAATAGTTGAACATCTATGAGAAAACCAGAAGGGGGTGGTTTTTCAAAAGCTGGGGGAGGAGGAGGAGGAGGCTGGTAATAGTGACAATTGCTGTAGAAAGGTCAAGAGGAGTGACAAGTAAAACAAGTTCTGGAACCACACCCCCAGTTGCCATCCCCTCCTGGAGATCCTACTGCCTCCTGAGGTTCAACATGCTCCAGACCCTGGTTAGTCACTATTTTCTCCAACCAATATTCCCCCAGTTGCCTATGTTTGTTGTCTTTGATTCTCATTCTTCTCATATCCAATCAGTTTCTAAGTCCTATCACAGAATTTAGAACTGGAAGAGACTTTAGATATCAAGTCCAACTTCCCCCCTTTATAGGTGAAGAAACTGAGGTACAGAGAGGTTAAGTAACTTGTGCAGGGTCACAAAACTAGTAAATGTTTGAGGCAGAATCTGACTCTAGTTCTCTATCCTCTATGACACCCAACTGCCTCAAGAAATCATGTCAGGGGTGGCTAGGTGGCACAGTGAATAGAGCACCAGCCCTGGAGTCAGGAGGACCTGAGTTCAAATCTGACCTTAGACACTTAATTAACACTTACTAACTGTGTGGCTTTGGGCAAGTCACTTAACCCCAATTGCCCTGCCTGACCCACTCAGAAAAGCAAAAAGAAAGGGAGAAAGAAAGGAAGGAAGAAAGAAAGAAATCATGTCAGACTATTCCCATGCCTGGAATACTCTCCTTCCTCACCTCTACCTCTCCCACCTATGAAACATTTCAAGTCCATCTCTTCTTCTCTATTCCCAGTCTCCTCATCTTCCTTCAAGTTCTTCCTAACACTTATGCAGTATTATAAAATTAATCAGTCTTCTCATCTTTATTCAATTCATCTTTTGTACTATTATGCAAAAAATAATCTTTCTGAAACATGCATTGCTCTGCTTAAAAAACTTCAGAAGCTCCATGTTACCTCTTAAATAAAGGTCAGACTCCTTTACTTAGCTTTCAGTCTTCTGCAATGGGGTGGGAAGCCTTTCTAGCCTTATCTTCTCCATGTAGCCCATGCCCCAGTAAAACTGTACTGACTACTCTCCATCCTCATTTTATTTTATGACTCTCTTAAGCATTTATCATGTAACATTGTTTATTATATTTCTGTTTATGTTTATGAATGCTTGGTATAAAGAAAAGGAAGAGATTACCACAAAGAGCCAGAATTACTTCATTAAGAAAAGGTCATAATCTTAGTTCTTTTTTTTTTTTGACAGGGTTACTTAACTGGTAAATCAAGGAATTGCTATAGTTATAGTTTACTTAGATTTTAACAAAGCATTTAATGAACACTCTTGTGCTATTCTAGTGAGAAGGAAGGAGAGATGTGGGCTGGACAGTACAATTAGGTAGATTTGGAAAGGTTGAATGACCAGATCCAAAGTCATCCATTAGTCATTAATGATTTTATGTTATCTTAAAATTTTTGGCTGGCTAGAATGTTGGACCAAATCAAAGAAGATCACATTTAATAGGGACAAATGTAAAGATGGTTACTTGGGTTAAAAAGAATTAACTTCACAGCTACAAGGTGGGGCTATGTGGTTTTTAGTAGACCACAAACTTATTGAATCATCTGTGCCATATGAGAGCCAAAAGAGTTAATAAGATTGTAGGCCACCTTAGAAGAAGCAGAGAGTGTCCAGGAATAATCCTAGTGAGAGTCCTATTGGACTCTGCCTTGATCAGACCACATGTAATCAGTTCCAGGAACCACATTTTAGGGCAGATATTTATAAACTGAAGAATGACCCAGAGGAAGGTAACCATGATAGATAAGGGTCTCAAGGGGCAGCTAAGTGGCACAATGAATAGCATCGGCCCTGAAGTAAGAAGGACCTGAGTTCAAATTTGACCTCTGACACTTAACTAGCTATGTGACCTTGGGCAAGCCACTTAACCCCAATTGCCTTGCCTTCCCCTCTCCACAAAAAAAAAAAAAAAAAAGCTTCAAGTTCATGACCTATGGGGATCAAGTGAAGAAGCTGTAGATATGTAGCCTGGAGATGAGGATTAAACGGGGTCTAGGGCATCTTTGCAAATATTTGAAGGGTTGTCACATAGAAGAAAAATTAGACCCAAGAAGGCAGGACTAGAAAAACGAATAGAAGTTTTAAAAAGATAAATATAGGCTGGATATAAAGAAAAACGTCAAAGAATTATGGCTGCATACAAATAGAGTGGGCTATCTTGGGAGGTAGTTATTTCCCCTTCACTTGAGTTCTTTCAACAAAACCTAGATGACCCATTTTAAGAATATTATAGAAAAGATTATCAGAGAGAGAGGGAGAGATGCATTGGAGCAAATCACCTGAGCTCTTTACTAGTCTTGGGTCAGGCACATGGAAAAATAGGAAGCAAAAACAAAAGTAAAAACTCTAAAAGAAGAAGAAGATCAGAGCTCAGGTATATAATAGGCAAACATAAGCAATTCTTTCAATGATTCTATGCCATCTTTGCCATTTATTTCACCGTTTGGCCTTCCTCACCCCATTTTGATAACGTGGTCTCTGTATTTGTCCTCCACACTGACTACTGGGTATATTGGTGGCTCCACTCTTCTTCAAATACTCTTCCCACTGTAGCAACACTTTTGGATGTTAAGTTTTGATTTTCCTCTTTATCACAATCTATAGAGCTTTTCTCCCATTCATACAGAACAAATGGGCAGCATTAACAGATGTAGGAACCAAAAGCAAAGATTTGAAATCCATATCCTCATGAACCCTCTTGCTTATTCTGTCCTGTTTCTGCCCACAATGGCCCTGGATAGAGTCTATAACCATTTATCCTGGGATACTAAAAGGAGGATTTTCTGCATTTTGTCTCAGAGCCCCAAGGCCCCAGCTTCTCAATAAAACAGAAGTGATGAAGTTAAAGAAAGATGGCTCTGAAGAACAGATATCCATCCGAGGACAAAATATGCCTGACCTAAGGCCTTTTTCCAGATCATCATTTCAGCTCTACCAAGATAGTTCATTCTCCTTTGTGTAGCTATAATTCTTAGAAGTTTTTCTTTATATCAAGTCTATATTTTTCTTTTAAAGCTTCTATTCACTGGTCTAGTTCTGCCTTCTGGGGCTGAGCAGAATAAATAAATCTAATTCTTCTTCCATGTGACAACCCTTCAAATATTTGAAAAGACAACTTTTAGATTTTAGATCTTAGTGTCTGACAGAAAGGGGCAGGCCCTGGGATAACTGGTGCTAGGGAAATTTTTGTTCATCCTGCCTGGGACCACAGAATCATAGATTTAGAACAGAGTACAGTCCCATAATTTTACAAATGAGGAAATTGAAGTAAATAGATGTTAATTGACTTGCCTGGGATAACACAACTCATTAGTAAGTGCCTGAGGCTGGATTTGAATCTGGGCCTTTTTTACTCCAAATCCAGCGCTCAAGAAGTTCCTCCATGCTGCCTCTCTAGTAGTCAGGACATAGGTGAAGTTGCCATATCCAGAAAACAGGAAGGAAGCAGGATGATCATGGAGAATTTAAATCAAGAATTTGAGAGTTGTGAGATATATGAGAGAATGGTTCAGATGGGAAATGAACATTTGTAGCTAACTGAAATACTCTTCTGTTGCACAGTCCAGTCCCTTACCCTATACCTTATCTGGTTTGTTCTGGGCTCTTAACTGTTCACAGCTTCCATTGCACCTAGTCCCATAACTACCACCACACCTGGTATCTTGGGACATGCTGATCCTTGTCAAAGTTGCAGAATTGAGTAATTTAAATGTTTTAAAAATTATAAACTTAATCATATCTCAACAACTACAAACAAAACCATGTAATATTCAATATTTAAAATAGAAAAAATTATAAACTTTAACAAAATAACAACAGCTTATTTACTGTGTCTGACCAAAGCTGTACATACATAATTATCAGAGAGAGAAGCATCAACATCTGGGTTTTCTAAGGTGGGGGAGGTACTCCTTATTGGCTATTCAGAGTCTAATCACCTGAACACTCTTCCAATGGGTGAGGCTCAAAGCAAAACCTTACTTCATAGTATATATACCCTTCTTCAGAGCCAGAGGGCATCACAACCCTCGTGACCCACTGTCTAATTACAAAGTAATTAAAGGTATAGACCTTCCTGAAAAACAAGCCTCCCCTAATAAAGCTTCTCTTGTTGGGCTCCATGAGAGGTCTATTAATGGGCAGAGAAGATCTTCAGCTCTCATTAACATTACATACGACCTAAGCACCAATACCTGATCTCTTTTCTATTTCCGTAATTAAAAAGTGCAGGTTGATGTTCTCATTCTAGTTTCTTGGCTTTGTATCACTTTCCATATTTCTTTCTAATTCTCATATTATTTTTTTCTTTTGGTGGGGTGGAAGGAAGGCAATTGGGGTTAAGTGACTTGCCCAAGGTCATACGGCTATTTTTTTGTTGTTAAGTATCTGAGGCCGGATTTGAACTCAGGTCTTCCTGACTCCAGTTCTATTCACTGCACCACCTAGCTGCCCCTAGGCACTATTTTTTAATCTGATTCTGGCCACACTTGGAAGTCTTGTGGGTTGCACAAGGTTTGCTTGTTAGACACCTCAGCTTTAGGTCTCTCTAAGACCATGAATTGCTGAGACATGTCTTCTTCATTGGTAGAAGGAACTTCCTTACCTGGAAAGTTCTTTATACCAATGAAATTACAGGTCCAGTCCCTATTCCTAACCTTTCTTCTGTACCTTACACTTTATAGGTACTTAATAAATATATTTGTTCTTGTTTCAGTCTTGCCCGACTCTTGATGACCCCATCTGGGTTTTCTTGGCAGAGACACTGGAGTGGTAATTCACATTATTAGTTCATTTACTACCTCCCTTCCCATAATGGCTGTTCCAAACCTTCTCTTCTCAAGCTTCCATAATTTCAGCAGAACTCTTCACCTGCTAATTGAGAAAATAGAGGACATTTGCTGTATTCTCTCTGTAATCCAAGATGTCTCAAAACCCTTGATATTTCATCCCCCCAGGCTCCTCCTTTCTCTAGTCACTGATGAAGAGATAGACTTTCTTTTTGCCTAGGCCAGCTCTCCTTCTTGAACCCTTAATCCTACCTCCTCTGGAAATTTCCATGATAATCCTTCCTACCTCTCTAATTTTCAATCTTTATATATTGACTCATTCCTTACTACCTATAAACCCTCTCAAGTCTCCTCTGTCCTCACAAAACCCTTATTTGACCCTACCATCCCCTCTAGGACTAGCATCCTAGAGCTTCCCTCCCTGTCTTTGAAGTAGCCAGGTGGTGTAGTGGATATAGTCTCTTTAATAGAAGGGGGAATTTATCACCCATGCAATACCCACAGCAGCTGCTATGAATATGCAGACTATTTTCAGGGTTGAATAGAAAAATATAACAAACTCTCTTCCTCAAAGACAAAACCAAGATATTTATTCAGGTACCAGAAAGCCAATTCCACCACGGAAGTTTATACATATCACCATGCAAGAAGCAAGCCACCGTCCCCAAGTCTTCCCTTTATTAGGCCTCCCCACAAACAAGCTCCCCTAGGCAAAATTCCTCCCTCTTTCACTCACACTAGCTGCTCCACCCTAGCTCTACTCTCCTCAGCTCTGCCTCACTTTCTCTTCCTGCTCCACCCATTTGGCAAGCTCCTCCTACCATGGGCTCCATGTGACTCAAGGTATAGGCTGGGTCAAAGCTCAAAGCAGGCCACATGGACTTATAAAGGGGCAGGGATGATCTTCAAATTCCCTTAAACATTACAGGGAACAAGCATAGTATAGAAAGGAAAGAGAGCTGGACTTGTAGTCAGGAAAATCTGAGTTGAAATCTGGCCTCAGAAAATTACTAAGTATATGACCCTGGGCAAGTCACTTAACCCTATCATAGGAGACAACATGTATACATAGTCTCGGTTTCCTCATCTATAAAATGAGCTGGGGAAGGAAATGACAAACCACTTCAGTATCTTTGCCAAGAAAACCCCAAATGGGGTCATGAAGAGTTGGACATGACTGAAAAATAACTGAAAAACAACAAAATTGTGACTTTTAAAGCCTTTTACAACCTGAATCAAGCCCACCTTTCCAGTCTTATTCTATTTTACTCTCCTTTATGCACTTTTGGTCCAGCTAAATTGGCCTTTTTCCCCACACAGGAAACTCCACCTCACATCTCTATTTTTGCATACACTGAATCTGATGCCTTGAATGGGTTCCCTCCCCATCTTTTCTTCTTCAAACCCTTAGTTTACTTCAAAGCTCAGGTCAGGTACCAGCTCCTACCTGAGGTTTTTCCTGATCTGCTTAGCTGCTGATGAGTGCCTCCCCTTCCCCAACTTTTTTCTTTAGGTATTTATTTTGTACTTTCTTATCTTGCATATATTTATATGTATACCTGTTGTCTCCCCATGATAGAAAGTCAGCTTATTGAAAGCAAGGACTATTTTAATTTTGTCTTTGTATTCCCACCACATAGAATAGTGACTGGTACACATAAGGTGATTAATAAATTCTTATTGATTGAATAGATAGGTTTTGAATGGAATTGAACTGAACCAGGAGAGAACAGTGTCAAAAAGATCAAAGCAGAATAGAATGCCCAAAATAAGAGGGTGGTAGACAGAGTTAAATGCTTCTGTGATCAAGAAAATGGGGAATGACCAATTGATAAATGGTCAAAGGATATGAACAGGCAGTTTTCAAAGGAAGAAATTAAAGATATCTATAAGCATATGAAGAAATGCTCTAAATCACTACTGATTAGAGAAATGCAAATCAAAACAACTCTGAGGTATCACATCTCACCAGTCAGATTGGCTAAGATGACAAAACAGGAAAATGACAAATGCTGGAGAGGATGTGGTCAAATTAGAACACTAATGCATTGCTGGTAGAGTTGTGAACTGATCCAACCATTCTGGAGACCAATCTGTAATTATGCCCAAAGGGCTATAAATAATTTCATACCTTTTGACCCAGCAATACCACTTCTAGGGTTATATCCCAAAGAGATCATAGAAGTGGGAGGAAGACCCAGATGTACAAAAATATTTATGGCAGCTCTTTTTGTGGTGGCAAAGAATTAGAAATTAAGGGGGTGCCCATAAATTGGGGAATGGCTGAACAAGTTGTAGTATATGCATGTAATGGAATACTATTATGCTATAAGAAACAAGGAGCAGATGAACTTCATATTTACCTGGAGAGGCTTATACAAACTGAGGCTGAGTGAGAAGAGTAGAACCAGGAGAAATTTGTACACAATTACAGACACAACATATGTGTGATGAACAACTATGACAGACTGGACTCTTCTCAGCAATGCAGTGATTTAAGTCAATCCCAAAAGAGTCATGATGGAGAGAGATGTCTACATCCAGAGAAAGAACCAGAAAGAACCGAGTTTGAATCCAGATTGAAGCAAACTTCCTTATCTTTTTCTTTTTCTTTGTTTGGTTTTATTTCCTCTTTACCATTTTTCATTCCATCTGATACAATCCATCTTTATAACCTGACTAATGTCTAATGTGAAAGTATTTGCAGATCCTATACTTGATTGTATGCTGTCATGGGTAGGGGGAGGGAAGGGCGGGAGAGAAAATTTGAAACTCAAGAAATTGTGGAATTGAATCTTGTAAACTAAAAGTAAACAAACAAATTAATAAAGACCAAAAAAAAAAAAAAAAAGGAAATGGGGAATGAGAAGAGGCCACTGAATTTAGCAATTTAAGGATTATTAGAAACCTTGGGGAGATCAGTATAAGTCAAGTGGTAGGGCCAAATTCATATTGCAAGTTTTTGAGAAGAGAATATGAGACAAGGAAACAGAGGCAATGAAAGTAGAAGGCTTTGTATAGGAGTGTGGCTATGGTTGCTGAATATCTCATAAAGTTATTTACTCTGGGGACCTCAGCAGCTTTCTTGGACAGGGAATAGGAATTTTTTTTTTCATTAAATAAGTGCATCTGAGAAAGATTCTCTCTCTTTCTCTCTCTCTCTCTCTCTTTCTCTCTCTCTCTCTCTCTCTCTCTCTCTCTCTCTCTCTCTCCTTTTTTTTTTTTTTTGGTTTTTAGAGGGCAATTGGGGTTAAGTGACTTGCCCAAGGTCACATGGCTAGTTTTTGTGTTAAGTATCTGAGGCCAGATTTGAACTCAGGTCCTCCTGACTCCAGGGCCAGTGCTCTACTCACTGCACCCCCCAGCCACCCAAGATTATATCTCTTACCCCATATTATACATGAGGACAGTTGCAAATTCAAGCAAATGTGTCCTAAATTTCAGACTGGATATAGTTCTATCTCCTAGGACTTGCTAGGACCACAGGGACAGAGTATCAAATGCAAAAAGCCTTATCCTTGGGCTTTTTTTTTTCTATCCCTGGGAAAGGGTAGGACTGCTTGTAACCTATCTTGGGACACCAGTTAGGTATCATCACCATGTTTCTTAAGAATATGGTGATGTGGGGGCGGCTAGGTGGTGCAGTGAATAGAGCGCCGGCCCTGGAATCAGAAGGACCTGAGTTCAGAGCCGGCCTCCGACACTTAATCCATACAAACAAAAACCTAGCCGTGTAACCTTGGGCAAGTTACTTAACCCCAATTGCCCTAAAGGGGCGGCTAGGTGGCGCAGTGAGTAAGAGCGCCGGCCTCGGACCCGAGATCAGATCCGGCCTCAGAAAATGAGCACCCACGCATAAATAATGACTAGCTGTGTAACCTTGAGCAAGTTACTTAACCCCAATTGCTTTAAAAAAAAAAAAAAAAGAATATGGTGATGTGGTACAGTGAATAGAGCACTGGTCCTGGAGTCAAGAGGACCTGAGTTCAAATCTGGCCTCAGACACTTGACATACTTACTAGCTATGTGACTTTGGGCAAGTTACTTATCCCCAATTGCCTTGCCTTCCCCCCTCCAAAAAAAAAATAATAATATGGTGATGATTTCCAACTAGTATATGATGGGGTTGAGCCTGATGAGTCTGGAACCTACAAGGAAGAATGGTTTCCCTCATGGTTCCTTTCTCCCCAGTCCAGTTTTACCTTTTCAGGATTCTGCCCGTCCTCAAAAGGAGAGCACCAAAGAGAAGGGAATGGCTCATTGGAGCATAAAAGCCAGATCTAAGGTAAGTTCTAAGGAAATGCAGAACATTTCCTTCTCTCCTCCTAAAGCATATCTGCCCGACAAAATCCTACCCCCTACAGGGATTTTAGCCCCCATTGTTCACTCCCAGGAGATTGAGCTATTCAGTCCCCAGCTCCAGTATAGTTTCCTATAGAGTTCTTTGAAGGCAGAAACTGATTATTAGGTTTTTTGTCTTTGTATCCCTAGTGCCTAGCACTGTATCTAGCAAGTAACATGCTTGTTGGTTGAATGAATAAATGAATTTGCTTGGTCCCCTCCAAGAATAGCCCTCTCCTTTCTGCTAGATGTCCACATACTCATTTGACAGATCATTCAGAACTTTGAAGTGATCAGAACTGCATTAAGGTCTATGAACAAAACAAAACAGAAAGTACAGGCCTTGGCAAATCACATGGAAGGAATGGTACCACTGGAATAACTAGCTCTCACTGGGGGAAACTGTAAAGGGAGGAAGAGAGGCTGGTCCTTCTGGAAAGAACGGAGAGAAAGAACCCTGGAAAGGATTGGGATGGAGTTAAACTAGCTGAGAACTTTTTTATTGGAAAGAGAGAGGGATGGAATAGGCCTATTCTATTGTTCCCACAGATACTCAGAATCTAAACCTCTTCTTCCTGGCTCTTTCATCATCATCATCTGAGGAGATCTATTAGGAAAATCTCCAAAGAAGAAAGCCCTGACCAACATACTAATTTCAGAAACATGTTCCTTTCAATTCCTGCTACTCTGCTGAAAAGAAAGACTTACTAAATTTTTACCCTCTACATTTTTATCACTTCTTTTAAAAATTTCTTTTATTTTAGCAACATTAACAAATATGAACATTTCAGCATACTGAGAAGCACAGAAAAGAGAATTGTATATGAAACTATGCACTTCTGTTGTAGAGTCTGGTTTTAAATATATATTAAATTTAACGTAGTGCCCTTCTGAACTTCCTTCTGATCTTATCTGTGCGTTTTTTAATGTTTCATTGACTCCCTCTTCTTTCTTTTGCCTCACTATTGCTACCCACAGACTCTTTTCTGCCCTCAAGTAAAAGTTCTTCTTAATCAGTATAAGAAAGGAAAACCAATCAATACGTGAGCTATGCCTAAAATATATATATATATATATCATTCTGCATCTGTAGTCTATCACCTATCTGCCTATTCACCCTCTGAATTTAGACATGTTATGTCAAAGAAGACAATACAAAGTAAATACAAAGCAGTTTCAGAAGGAGAGCCCTGGCTCCTGGAGGGATCAGAAAAGGCCTGATGGAGAATAAAGGGAGTGAGGGATTCCCCAAGAAGAGGTGAGGAAAAAGAACATGGCTGGGGACAGCCTGGGTGCCTTGTGGAGAGAGGAGATGGAATGGTGCAGATAGGAAACAGGAGAGAGCCCAGTATGGCTGAACAGCGAGTCTATACACAGGAAGAAGTGTGAAATGTCAACAAGGAGAGACTGGACCCAGAATTGTAACGAGCTTTCAATGCCAAGCAAAGAAGTTTGTATCTTATCATAGAGGCAATTGGGGGTGGGGGTGGGGAGAGGGGAATGTTGTACTTTAGCAATATCAATTTGGCAGCTGTGAGGAGGATGGACTAGAGGAGAGAGGGCCTGGAGTCCAATTTGGAGGCCACTACAGTAGCCCAGGCAAAGACCTGAATTTGGCTCATAGCTGTATGAATGGAGAGAAGAAAACTGATGTGAAATATGGTGTGAGGTGGAATATGTCTGAGTTAAGGACTAGAGGAATTTGCTAATAAAAATGATTACAGTGCCTCTTTGTGTCTGAGGATTTGGTCTATGTGCATATTTATTCCTGAGTTGAGAAGTGTTGTAAGTGGGGTTGAAGGTACTATAGGCTTCTCTTGAAGGATTAGGGATGAGACTCATGTCTGTAGGTCCAATTTAGCAAAGAGCTATTTCTTCTCTCTGATCCTTGAGAACTCCTTTATCAGGAGAAAAGACTCTCTGGAAAATAACCATTTTACTTTGCTTAACTAGACTGTTCCAAGAAAACAGAGAAGAATGACTGATAACTCCAAACACAGACCATTCTATTATCTCCAGGTAACAGCCAAGGAGTACGATTCCAAATAAAAGGTTACCCTTCTCCTAATTCCTGGATATCTTTCTTGAACAAGGAAAACAACTCTTTTTATTGGCCAACCAAAAATCCATCTTGTCCAGGCCAAACTTTGCCACAAAGCAAGAGTGGTAATCTTGGCCCTTGACCCCTCACTGCAATGTATTTCCGTTGCTGCAGGTTCCCCTTCCCTAGTCTTCTCTTATTTTCCACCTTTTCAGTGAATGTATATTATTTTAGAATGGGAAAGTGTCATGCATGATCTTATTTAATGGAGATGAGAGTGACATAAATGTTAATGTTTCAATACCCTTCCTGCTTGTCCTCTTTCTCTCCCCCATGTGGTCTTCCCTTCAACTCCTCCTTTGCCCTCAAAACCTCTTTATATTCCCAAATTGCTTCTTTCTTTCTTTTATCCCCTTCTTTCTTCTCCTACTACATTTCTTTCTTCCAATATGAAGGGCTTGGCAAAGAAAAAATTGAAAGGGAAAATGGAAGAAAGATTAAAAAGCACTTCATTTTCTGGGGATATATTCAATCCATGATATCTGTTACATTTCATTCTCCTTTCCTTCTTTGTCTAGTGCCTAGAAGATATCTAATGAGTAAGGTTAGGGCTTCCTGGAGAGTCTCATGTGGCACTATAGTAAGGAGCAGATCTTGCCTCTCCATTCCTTAGGCCCTTCCAAAGAGCAGTTAGTGGCATTTTCCTGGGACAGGGTTAGAATAGAGGTTCTTACCTTTTTTTCTGTGTCATGGACCCCTTTGGTAATCTGGTGATATCTATGCACCCCTTCTTGGGATAATGTTTTAAAGTATATAAAATTCTTAGGAAGATAGAGGACACCAATTACATCAAAATTGTTATTTGAAATAATTTAAAAAGCAAATTCATGGGCTTTCTGAAATCTATCTGTGGATCCCTGGTTTAAAACCCTGGAATAGAGGAAGTGGCCTCTATGTCTCTTGCAGGAAGGGGATGGTAACTGATCCCTGTCCTGGCATCCTTAGAGGTCAGACTTGGTCCTTGGATTATTTCTGGGAAGTTCTTCCTCTTTGCACCTGTGTGGAGCATGGGGACCCAAAAAATCCCATACCCCCCAAAATTAAAAGTCAGAGATATCTTGAGGAAAGAACAGGAAATTTTATTCAGTTCTCAAGAGAAGAGGGTGTCCCTTCTATAGTATGAACCAGCACAAATGTTGAGCACAACTCCACCCTTCCCTCTCCCAACTGATCCATGAGCAGGAATTTCAGCCTAGGGTAAAATCCCTGCCGCATATTTCTCCATTTTCTCCCCCGCCCCTCCCCTGCCCCACTGGATATTTCGGATATTTCTCCGTCCTTTGCCCCCTGCCCCAACCGGATCTTCCCCATCTCTGCCCATTCTAGCTTTCCTGTCCCTCAGCCTACGGTAAACTTCAAGCAAGTGGGAAATTCAAATATATTCAAACTGTCCAATCACTGATTGTAGTCTCAGCTTACATAAGTTGACTATTGGGATCACTTTAAAAACCGGCACATTATCCATGCCAACTTACTGTCTGATCTGGGTATGTGACCCCGGCAGTCCTGAGGCAATAAAATCCACTTCCAAATTTTACTCTCGGGGATCTTTTGTCTCACTCCATTCTGGATCTCAATACAATGAGGCCTGTTACAGAAGATGGAAAAAGAATTTATACCCTAATGCAGTCAAGCCCCCTCCCACCACTGTCCCTTCTCCCATTGGCTGGGAGGTGGGCTTACAATCTGGCTATTGAATCTCTTTAAAAACTGGCACATGGTCTGTGCCAACCCACTGTCTGATTTGGGTAACCATGTAACCCCAGCAGTCCCATGGTAATAAATCCACTCCCAAATTTCAATCTCAGGGATCTTCTGTCTTGCTCCATTAAGCTCAACAAAACTTAGATAAAGAGAATGACTCCAAAACATCTATAATCAAAGCCTCAAAGAAAAACACAGATTGGGTACATATTCAATTAGAATTCCTAGAAGAGATGAAGTCAGAATTTTAAGGAGACCTTTAAGATGCTTTTTTGGATAAAATGAGAGTTGTAAAGGGAAAAAAAACAAAAATGAAATAAGAGCTATGGAAGAAATAATTGGATTAACACAAGAAATGCAAAAACCTTCCCCTTTACAACCAAGAGGAGGAGAGTGGCTGACACTTAAACCTCATTATCATTTGAACTGGTCAAAGGAGGGAACTATACACACATGTATGCATGCAGAAATGCAATTCACTCAATCAGGAAGTAGGAAGAAAGGGGGAGAGAAGGGGAAGGAGAATCAGTAAGAGGGTAAATTAAGGGAGGAATTAGTCCTAAGCAAAAGGAACTCTAACTAAAGATGTACAAAAATATTTACAATTCTTTTTGAGGTGGCAAAGAATGGGAATCTGAAAAGGTACCCATAAATGGGGAATGGAAGAAGTTATGGTATATAAATGTGATGGAATGCTATTGTACTGTAAGAAATGATAAAGGGGGTGGTCTTAGAGAATCCTGGGAATGAAGAGGGTCATCATAAAATGATGAGGTATAGGGTGAGGGGTGCTTGAAACCCCAAAATGCCAACACAACAGTTCCTGCCAAATGAATTCAACTCAAGTCTTCTCTCAGCCAAAGAAAAGCAAAGTTTATTAAAAGTTCATCATATTGGGTGGACTCTTAAGGGGCCTCAGTATCTGTAAGGCTTGTATTGTACAAGGCTTGTATTGGACACAGAGCAAGTCTGTGCTAGAAAATTCTATGGTGCTCTCACACCACATAGTGGCAAGATGGGGTCTTATATACAGAAAGGTTGTGGGAGGAATCTAGGAGTGGTCTAGAGGAGGAGTTTGGGGAGGGTCTTCAGAAAGAGTCAGATGAGGTCAGACTCCAGGAATGAGTTTGGTGAGGGTCTTAAGGAGGAGTCAATGAGGTCAGATTCCAGTAAATGAGTGATTAAGGGTGGGAAGTTATTGGAGGCTACCTGGAGACTACAGACAATGGTGGGCTAGGCCAGTTCAAGGATGGATAGTGTAATAGAAATTCAAATTTAAAGATCTTCCCAGCCCCTAAGCCCTTTGATAGGCTTAAGAGTCTCTGAGAACCTTCCTTGATTTGAAAATATACTCTGCCTCCTAATAGGCTGAATGTGGTCACATGGAGCCTGTGGCAGGAAGCTTGATTTTCAGGAATGCCCACACCTTGATGCTGTGTGATTGGGCAGTGGGTCAAGAGGGTGTTTACATTCTCTGAGCCAGGAGAAGGCTATATAATCCCTGAAGTGAGGCTTTGCTTTGGGGCTCACTTTGAGAAGTGTTCTGTGATTTGACCAGATGAGACTCTGGGCAGCAGTTGAGAGCCCCTCCCCCTACCCCCTCTGCTTTGAAAACCCAGATGCTGATGCTTCCCTCTCTGGTAACTGTGATTTGGTATTAATGTAATAGTCGGACAGTTTGGAAGCCTGTCTGTTTGATCTGTTTGTTTCTCTGTCTTATAACTTCTGTCTGTATACTTTGAAGTTCAGGGTGCTGACCTTTTTTCCCTGAACTAGGTAAACGATATATATTTGATTGATTAAAGTAAGCTTGTTAACCCATTTTGAGTTGCTTTCCTTTAGAAAAGCAGATCTAAGAACCTGTGTTGGCAGCCACTCTGGGGATGTTGGGGTGCTTGCTGCTACAGATAGATATTTTGATAGGCTCAAGGGTGGGAAGTAGATGAACAATGGAGGGCTAGGCTAGTAACTAGGCTATAGTTAGTAGTTAGTAACTAGGCTAGAGGTCTGGGCCCAGCCACAATTTAAGGCTTATTGCCTCATGCAAATGCCTCATCAAATGAGAGATTTAATCAGAGTTCAGGGGGTTTCCCAGAGTCTGTACCTCAAGGACTCAAGGAGAGCTCGAGGGGGCTCCCAGAGCCCATACCTCATCAGAGCTTTAAGAAAAATTAACTAAAAGAAGCCATGTTGAGCTGGGAGAGTAGAAACACAGGGGTACCTATCACAGTCTACATTTATAGCTTCTCTCTCCTACTAGAATTGTGATGCTTCACAAGGTCTTGACTTCATTCCAAATTCTTTGCCTTTGTGAACTTTCTTCCCAGTGAGGAATCCCTTACAAGTGACTAATTGTCCCAGATTTTGCCTTACTAAATTTGCTTTACTAAGTGGCCCTGGTGCTCTAGCCCTCTCCCAACACAGAATTCCAAAGATCATCCCTACTTTTCTCATTTGCAAGTTTGATCTTTCTTTAAAGATAAAGTTTTCCCTTAGGATATATTTAGTAGAACTAGTGCCTTAGCTCTGAAAGTAAGCTAAAATATAAATGTCATTTTTTCCCTGTTCCAGAAGAAAGGAAAATACTATAGTGGTAACAGAAGAGCAAATCTGAAAATAATGATTATGAGAAGTAAATGGATTTAGCTCTCAAATATGACCTCCCCCCTTTTTTTCTACTACAGAATGCAAATAGGATGGAAGAAAAAAAAACCACAGTGAAAAACAGTAATGGAAAGTCTTACTGAGGTGTTGGAGTAGAATAAGTAATCCAGAACACAAGGAAAGCACAATTTTTTTTTTTAAACAACAGTGGTGGGAAGGTGGAGAAAGTGTTCTAAGGAGAGCAGATAAGAATGAGGAAATAACAGATGTGCTGAAAGGAACCATCTAGAAATAGGGAAAACAACTTTCAGACAATCCTCTAGCCACCTCCTGCTGCCAATTCAAGCCTGCCCCTTCAAGCTTAAGTTACTGTTATAACCCACAACTCAAGCCCAGTTATTTGCATAAGACTCTCCTCATGATGGAAGGATTACTTTTGTGCCTTAAGGGCAAAGCTGGTGAGAACTTGGGAAAGAAGAGCTCTTGCTTCTGGTTTTGACTATGAAAGAAGACATTCAGTTTCAGACTCTTTCAGGGAGAGGTCCCCTGGTAAGAGATAGATTCTGGAAAAAAAAAACATTTCTCCGGTTTCTACATCTTCCAGTTTATCTCACATATTAATGACTATTCTTACTGAAAAATTACTTTTGTTATGTTACCCACCTCCAATGTCCCACGAACACCTTAGACTCATATTCTAGGTCCTTCACAGCTTAACCCTGTTTGCCTCAGTTTCCTCATCTATAAAATAAGCTGGAGAAGAAAAAGGCAAACCTCTCCAGTATCTTTGCCAAGAAAACCCCAAATGTGGTCTTGAAGAGTCAGACCCAAATGAACAACATCAAGAATTTTACCAAAATTTAAACCAAAACTGAATTTCAGAGGGATAAATGTAAAGTTGTGAATCTGAGTTTTAAAAAAATCAGTTGCACAAAAAGATGTGGCTAAGCAATAATTCATGTGACTAAGCCCTAGAAACTCCAACCGAGCCAACCCTACTAAACAGTTGTTGGAGAGAAAAAAATTAATGCAATATTAGGCAACATTGATAGAAGCTTAGCATCCAGTAATTCTTTGGTCATTAGAACCCATGAAATAAAGGAAAATACAAAGTGGATCAGAGTCTTGAGTCTTGTGCAGTGATAGCGGTACAGTAAGAGAAAAGCAGGCAGAAGGGGCTAATAATTGTCCAGTTTTTAGAATTAAGAATAATAGAGTTTTGAAACTACAAGCACTAATTTTACTGTTGCTCTATAACTGGAGGTTGCTGTCCCTTCAAGGTGTGAACATGCTAGCTTAGAAACTGAATGGTATCTGTCATTCAAAGTTCAGGGAGAACTTTTCATTCTGGCTCCAAGTGAAACTGAAGACAGGAGCTAAAAGGACAGTATGTGGATTTTCCTTGAAGAGGTAAGTAAAGAAGTTGGCAAAGTTAGAGTTTCTTGTTTTATCATAGATCCAAAGATAATGAAAGGAGGGTAATAAGCATGTACATAGCATCCACTACATGCCAGGCGCTGTGCTAAGTACTTTATAAATATTTTCTCATTTGTTTCTGTTCAGTCGTTTTTCATTCATGTCTGACTCTATATGACGACGTTTGGAGGTTTTCTTGGGAAAGGTCTTGGAGAGCTTGGAGAGCTCACTCCATAGGGAGTGAGAATGTGTGGCCTAGGCAGTGAGGGGGGAGGGGGGAAGGGGAAGGGCCTCGAGCAGCCTGGACACTGGTCTGGGTGTCTACTTTGCTCCTGGGACCACAAAATCCCCCTCCCCGGCTCCCTTGTCCTTGGCGACCCCCCTCCAGGAGGGTCAGGGCGTTGTCTGCCCCCGTGGAGTCTATAAAGTCTGTGTTGGGACTGAAAAAGCAGTTCCACAAAGGTAGTCAGAAAGGAGACCAACATATTACACTATCTCTTCACATGCTGACTGAAATCAGAGCCATCATTCTTGTCTCCGCCTTCTGTCCATCCATACAATCCTGGACCCCAACTGAGGTCTCCTGTTCTTTAGAGGAAAAACTCAGTCAAGTAGAAAGAACAAAACTAGTTATTTCTCTAGGTCATTTTATAGATGAGGAAACTGAGGCAAACAGGGTTAAGTGACTTATCCAGGTTCACATAGCTAGTTAGGGTCTGAGGCCAAATTTGAACTCAGGAAGAAGAGTCCTGATTCCAAGCTTGGCACTCTATCCACTGTACCACCTAGCTGCCACCATACAAAGTAGGTGCTATTATCCCCATTTTATAGTTGAGGAAACTGAGACAGAGGTTAAATGACCTACCCAGGTTCACACAGCTAGTAAGTGTCAAAGGCTGTATTTGAATTCAGGTCTTCCTGACTTCAGGCCCAACACTCTATCCACTGAGCTACCTAGCTGCCTCTGAATAAGAGTACAATTTTATGCGCCACTCATTCATCTTCTTTACATAACTTATGATAAGCATTTAGAAAAAGATGACCATTAAAGTAATTGTAGTTTGTGTCCCTTTTATGGTAGAGGATGAGGTGGCAAGAAAATTCTATGAAGGACTCAAAAAGACTCTCCAAATTAAATTAACATAAATTTCAATAACAATGACTTCAATGCAAAGATGGAAATAATGGGAAAGAATGACAAAAATATTTTGGAAAATATAATTGAATATGGGCTTATAGACCATACTGAAGTCTCATGCCTATATAATAGTTAATAACAGCTGTTAATATTTATATAGTATTTTTAGAGTTGCAAAACGCTTTTACATATATTATCTCACTTGCTCCTCACAACAACCTTGAGATAGGTACTATTATTATCTCCATCTTGCAGATGAGAAAACTGAGTCTGAGAGAAGTTAGGGATTTGCCAAGAGTCACATTGCTAGTGAGTGTCAGAGGCAGAATATGGCCTGAGGTCTTCCTGATTCTAAGGGCAGTGCTCTGTCCATGACCCCATCTATCTATTCATATATTGTGAATATTCTCTTTGAGAATAGAGTTGGATTGTGCTAAATTGTGTAAGCACTGAATATGATCACAAAAATTAAATTTATCCTATTCTAACAAAAAATGGTTAATGATAGATGTTGGAGTCATATCTGAATAAACTGTATACAGTTGGACCATCAACTTCTTAGAGTTAAAATCAAAATTAATGCCAAAATAGAAGGGTAAAAATGTAAAGTAGTTATAATTTACAATTGATACAATTCCAACCTGTTCTATTTAAATTAGCCATTGATACTGAAAAATTGAAAATGGAAAAAGAATAGATATCTACTTAGTTGATTGCTATTTTTTTAATTGTTGAATAATATTTTATTTTTCCCAATTACATGTAAAAACAATTTTTAACATTCATTTTTAAAAATTTTGAGTTCCAAATTTTCTCCCTCCCACCCCTACCCTCCTCCCTTCTTCCTAAGAAAATAAGCAATTTTTATAGGTTATATATGTACAATGATTGTTATTTCCTAGGGAAGTTTAAGTGATTTAAGTCAATTGCCATTATGAGAAGACTAAAGAGCTGAGAAATTTTCTCATTCAGTAAATTCTTTATCTATTTACCCAGCAATTGATAGAAACATTGGTCTAGAATATAACATCACTTATGAGCAGGTGAGAAGATGCTGGTTGCTGTAAGGGAAGCAGAATTGATTTGCTTTGAGTTGCAGTGATACTTGTGCACTAACCATTTGATCCCAAACAAAATCAGAAACCAAAAGAATTAATTAGATTGGGGAAGGGGATGAGGAGATAGGTAGAAGCATAGATGATACAATGAAAAGTTGCTTCAGGTCTGCTATGTGTCTGAGAGTTTGGTGGTCCAACCAGCATTTCATAAACTGTGGGTAGCAACCCCATATGGGGTTGAGAAAAATTTGGCAACAGTAAAAGGTTTCTGAACATACAACGACCAAAAATTAATTCAAAATCAAAGAAGCAATGAATCCGAGGTGTTTCTGGCAGCAATTGCCTGTGTTGCATGGTGCAACTTCACTGCAGCCTTGATTCTCACCATAAAGCATGCACACTTGGCACTGAGTATGATGTCATGCCCACACAGCACCTACTCTGCCAAAATGAGAAAGGGGTCACCAGTGGAAAAGGTTTAAGAAGTCCTGGTCTAAACCAGAAGTGACAAAATTAAATAGAAACAGAGCATCATTAACCCTGTCCCTGTGTACTGCATATTGACTTTTAAAACACCTATTAACATTATCTATGTTCTACTGAGTGTTTATTTTATTAAATATTTCCCAATTACATTTTAATTCAATTCCGACTAGACTGTTGCAAGTCAAAATGCTTCTTATTTGACACCTCTGGTCTAAACAATAAATATAAAGAAGTTGGAAGGAGGGGGAGGTTTGGGAAGAAAGGTGAGTTCAATCATAAACATTTATTAAGCACCAACTAGATACCAGATATTTTACTAAGTTCTGGGGATACAAAAGCGGGGGGGACAGTCACTGCTCTCAAGGAGCTCACAGTCTAATGGGGAAGACAGCATGCAAACAAATATTTATATATGGAATAGCTATATAAGATACATACAGGATAAATAAGAGGTAATCAACAGAGTTAAGTTTTGGGAATGTGGAATTGGAGATGGGAAATAGTCATTAGGTAATTGCAAATGTGGGACTGAAACTCAGGGGGAGAGAATGAGTTTGAATAGTCAGTTTTATAACTCTGGCAGCTGAAACTTCAAGAGATGAGCCCACTAAGAGAGAAAGTGAGAAGAGATAAAAGATTCGGTGACAGGGTCATGAAGGACATCTCCCTTTAGAGAAAAGGATGAAAATGTATCCAGGAAGGCAGGGGTGAACAAGGGGTGCTTTGCCAACCTTACAGCACTATATAAATGCCATATTACTATTATTAACTATTATTATTACTATTATTAACTAATATTATTATTAACCTATAGCTATAAGTCCTCCAGTCTGGTGATATCTTCAGTGTCTGAACCTTCTATTACACTCTTATTGAGCTTAGACAGTGTTTATAGAGCAATATGGGAGTGTGCTGGTAAATATTTAACAACGAGGCTCCACAGTGGGGAAATATGTACACATTTTTAAGCTGCATCTGAATTAGCATTTTCTTAAATCTAGAAAATCAACTAAAAATAATCAAATGCTTATTTGTAGTAATTTCGGGTTTCTGAGGTGTAAATTGCTTATTGAAAATTTATTCACATTGAAAAATTATTCCCCAACAGGTACTCTTCAATCCAAGGACATTGGTTTCCTGGCTGATCTGGAACAACACCCCAACAACCACATCTCTCCCCTTCAGGTACTTTCTTTGGCTGTCTCCCATGCCTAGAATTTTTCTCCCTCCTCCTCTCTACCTCCTGGCTTCCCTACTCTTTCAAATTCTACTCCAGGGAACACAGCTCTGATGGGCTGTCCACATTGTTTGATGCCAGAAGTATGCCTGCCTAAATGACTATTTTATGGAGGACTCACACAGAGCAAGCATTCACATGGTAGTCAGAAAAAGCTATAGAAGGACATATCAAGTTCCTGCTAAAATCCCATTTTCTGCGGAAAGCCTTTCCAGAGCCTCCTTACTCTTGGGGCCTTCCCTCTATCAATTATTTCTTTTGTCCTGTATGTAGCTTGTTTATACTTACTTGTTTGCTTATTGTCTCTCTCATTAGATTGTAAGCTCCTTGAGGACAGGGCTAATGTCTTTTACCTCTTTTTGTCTCCCCCTCCCCCCCACCCCCTTTCCCCATGGCTAGCCAGAGGTACTCTTAATAAATATTGATTGTTTATTGACTGACAGAAAACTTAACAAAGGGTGTCTAGGAGCCAGAATATGTTAGATGCTTTTTTTCATATGAGCTAATGGATGAAAAGGACTTTTCAAACTTTGAAGAGCTACATAAATGATTTGTTATTAATATCCTCTTCAATCTCGGTCAGGGAAGCTCACTGACGCAGAGTGTCTCTGAGAAAGGCAGAGACCACCAATAAGGAGAAAGGGGAAGGGAACCAGGTCTTCATGGAAACTAAGCTTGAGCAGAGCGACCTGGAGAACTACGATTCCCAGAATCCCCTGGGCACAACCGGACCTGCTCCCAGAGGCGGTTTCCCAGCGGCCTCCGAGGCTCAGCCGGTTTCTTGGGAGCAGTGATCCCTTTTGCTCTCCGGGTCGCGGGGACACGTGGGGACTGAGCCGGTCCTCGGGTGGCTGCAGCGGCCTTGCTGGGGGCCTCCGCCCAGACGGTACGCTAAGAGAGTGTGATGAGCTTGTGAGAGCGTGCGCGCGCCTTTGTGCGCGTGACCCGTCCTGTCGTGTGTGGTTCCATATCTTCCTGTGCGTGTGTGTTTGGGCTAATGCCCACTTTGTGAGGATTGCAGTGAGCCGGGCGGGAGCCCCCGCGGAGGGCTGAGGCCTGCGTGAGGCTGCGGAGCCTGGCCTGGCGCTGCGGGGCCGCACTGCGGAGCCTCCACCCCTGTTACCTGCGCGGGCCGCCCGGTGTTCCCAGCATGGCTTGTGAATGTGTGTGTGTGTCTATGTCTCTGGATATTTCTCTGGGGCCTGATAAAATAGCCACGTTGTTGTTGTTCGCGTTGTTGCTGTTGTTGTTCAGCCCTTCGGTCTCGTCCAATTCTTCGTTGGGGTTTTCGTGGCAGAGATACTGCAGTGGTTTACCATTAACTTCTCCCGTGGGTAAAGGCATACTGAGGTTAAGTGACCGACCTAGGGTCACCCAGCAAGTAAGTGAGGCTGAATCTGAACTCGGGGCCTCCAACTAGCACTGTTACCCACTGTACGCTGCCTCCAAAATTGCCCTAAGCTGGGACAGAGAGGGAGAGTTTGATGGGAAGACGCATCGGAGCCCGGGGGAGAAAGACCTGCCCCTTAGCCCCAGGTGTTGGCTTCAGTGCAGTGGCAGAGATGAAGGTGGGAGAAACTTGAATCCACAAGACACAGCCTTGATTTGAGATCTCTGGTCAGGAGTTCTCCAGGAGAATCACAAGAATTGACGCGTGTTGGTGCTGAAGTTGTCCCGTTTTACCTGGGGAAGAACAGGGAAGTCATCCATGCAGTGAGGAGAGTGAACCTGGAGGACCAGCCTCACCTGCTTGGGGAGGGAGGTGAGAAGTTCCTGAGGTGTTTGGGGAGGGGGGAGAATAGCCTCCCATTACAGTGACAGAGGGCTTTACAGACATTGTTTGATTGTGCTAATCAGACTGCAAAGTTCATATTCTAGGTATTATTCCGATTTTGTATATGTGGAGATTGCAGCCCAGAGAGTTTCAGTGAAGTCACAAAACTCCGTAAGTATAGGAGGCAAATAATCACATCCAGGCCTTTCCAGACTCCCAGAAGTCTAAAAAATGTGCATTTCTGCTTTGGGGGAAGAGAGTCAGTAATAAGGAGGAAAGGAGTCTTTCCTGTCATTAGGGTATCAATAGATTTACCAAATGAAGGGAAGGAAGCCCAAAGTTTCTTTGGTTCAGCTGTACCTGAATAGGAATGAAAGCAGCAGAAGGTGGGAGTGATCCAAGGCTAGGGCTTGGCAGGGCAAGATCCGTAATAGGATAAGGGTACAAGGGCCTCTTGCCTAGAGTTGCAGTGCCTCACCAAGTGGTCGAGATGGGGAGGAAAAAGTGGGGGGGTCAGTGCAGGGGTGATGGCCCATGAAAGAGCTGAAGGGGGGAAGGATTGGAGGTCATAGTGAGGGTGAAGACCAGGCTTGGAGGTGGTAGGACAGAGAGAAAGATGGAATAAGATTTCAGAGTACATGGAAGTGGTGGGACATTTGGTGATGGCAAGACCAAGAGTGTAGCTACCTTTCTACGTAGCTAAGGTGGGGTGGAGGAGAAGTGCTTGGGAGATAAGTGAGTTGAGGAACTACAAAGTTGAGGTGTTTGAGGGAGTATCAGTTTGTATGTGAACATCATCATGAGGGCAGGAGTTGGGGAGGAGAGAGTATGAGCAAGGCACTGAATTCATTGAGTAGTATCCTGGAAGTAGGTGGTAGATTGATAGCTTCCAGAATCTTGATTGTATGATAAATATGAATTGAAGAGAGATAAATCTGAAGTCCCTTGTGGGCTCAAAGAATCAACTTCACAGGTACAAGACGGGAGAGGACAATAAATAGTTAGATAGTTTATTTGAAAAAGATCTTGAGGTTTTAGTAGACTTAAAGCTCTATTATATAATTCCGCAGTATGATATGTCAGCCAAAAAAAGCTAATGCAACCTTAGGCTTAATTTAGAGGGTCTTAGTGTCCAGACAGAGAAGGTCCTGCTGTATTCAGGCATGCTCACCGTTTCTGCAATACTGTTGCTTAGTTCTAGGCATCACATTTCAGAAAAAAATATTGTTAATCTTGAGCGTGTCCAAAAAGGGTTACCAAGATAGTGAAAAGGCCAAGCTATCATGTAGGAGGAAGATGGACTGAAGGAACTGGGGTGAGAAGAAAAGAGTGAGGGGAGACATGAATCTGGAGCTCGGAAGACCTTCTAGTCCAACACCTCACGTGTGTGTTTGTTTTTTTTTTTTTTTGCTTTTTGTTTTTTGAAGGGGGGAAGGCAGGGCAGTTGGGGTTAAGTGACTTGCCCAAAGTCACACGGCTAGTAAGTGTCACGTTTCTGAGGCCAGATTTGAACTCAGGTCCTCCTGACTCCAGGGTGGGTGCTCTATTTACTGTGCCACCTAAATGCCCCAACCTCACATTTAAAAAAAAAGATTTTATTTTTATTCAGAACTTAACAAACACTGATTAAAATGAGTATTTCCATTTACATGATAGAACAGAATAAGAGGATGTAAATGAAATTACAGATCTTTATTATGAATAGCTTGCTATTCTTTTAAAATATATAATAAGTTCATACTGTAACTTTCAAAGCTGCCCCTGCTTGTATACCCTCTTTTTTGGCTTTCTGTTTACATACTTGCATTTTTATAAAAGATGCCTCCGTGACCCTATTTCCCTCCCTCCTTTCCTTCCTCCCTTCCTCCTTTTCTTTCTTCCTTCCTAACTTCCTCTCTCCCTTCTTTCTCCTTTTCTTCCTTCCTCCCTCCCTCTCCCTCCCTCCTTCATTCCCTCCCTCCCTTTTTTTGCTTTCCTATTCCCCACTTCACATCCTCCATGGAGGGTCTTAGGGGTAGGTAGAAACAAAAGATAAAGCCTAGTAACAGATATCTCAGACAAAACAAATTCCCACTTTATTTGTATCTGAAAAAAGTATGTCTCCTTCTGCATTGAATGTGCCCCTTTTCTTCCAGAAGGCAGGTAGCATGCTGCATCTTCAGCATTTGGTCATTGCATTGATCAGAGTTTTCAAGTCTTTCAAATATTTTTTGTTTCTAATATTGTTATTACATAAATTGTTCTGGTGAGGTTCACTGTATCAGTTAATAAAGACCTCCCCACAACCTCTAGGGGAGATTTAGTAGCAGGTGGAAAGGATCAGAAGTGACGGTTCAGCTAGCTGGTCTCTACATCTGTGACCAAAGGATTCATTGTGATTTGCATCCAGTTCAGTTTTTCAGCTGAGATTTTATTGGTACTGATAGCTTGCAGTGTACAGATCTCACCTACTGTGCAGCTTAGAGTCTCTGCTTGCTAATGCGCTGAGCAAGCATCTTGCCTGGGATGTGTCAGGCGGGACTCCTTTCAACAAATACGGATTTTTTGTTTGTCTATAAAATAATATTAAAAGCACTTAAAAATGTAAACAGGAAAAATGCAGAAAGTTGAGGTTCAGACATCCTTTGGTTTCTTGATTTGAAGAACTTTGCATAAACAGACTCTTCCTGTTAAGCAAATTTACAAAAATGTCCATAATTCTTCATAGTCAGTTAATAGATATTTATTAGTCACCTGTGTGCCAGACTCTATGATAGGCACTGGAGTTACACCAAAAAAAAAAAAAAAAGAAACACTCCCTGCCCTGAAGGAGCTTACATGGGGGGAGGCAGCAATATGTACCTATTCGAGGTGTCACAGAAGTCTCAGTGCAGTTTTAAGCTCTAATAACTTGTCAGCTAACATCAAAAGCAGCCAGTCTGCTCTCATGGACCCAGTGCTGTCTATGTTTTTCAGATCAGCTCAGCTTCTGTCATAGTTTCTGCCGATTCACTGACCCTAATGGGTCCATCCAGCCAAGGAGATAATTTAAGAAGATGTTTGACAACAGGAAGCTGTAGGTCCGAGTACACTCCTGGTCCTGAGAAGTCCCCAGCCTAAATGAGGGTGTACTCTGAGGTAGTACAGTAGGGTGCTATACACTGGGCTTGGCATCAGCAAAAGCGGGGCTCCAATCCTGCCCTTGATCCTTCGTGTCTGTGTGACTGGTTAAGGCACAACCTCCCTGAGTCTTAGTTTCCTCTCTATAAAATGGGGATGATGATAGCACCCCACTCATAAAGCTGGTGTGAGGCCGAAGTGAGAGAGTGTATGTAGAGCACTTTCCAAACCTTAAAGCGAGGATACATGTCAGCTTCCATTCATTATGCCTTTGTAGCTTCCTTTGGATTCCAGATTCATTAGTCTTGCCTCTAAGCTAAATACAAAGTTTATTGATAGAAAACAAACCAACAGTGGACACAAACAGATGTCGGCCACCCCTGGGGTCCCAGACCTTGTCTCGTTCTGGGAAATGAAGTCATACACCTAATTGGGACCCATGCAACCTCTGGTTTGATTGGGATAACCCTTGGTAGTTGGGGCCAATTTTTTATTCTTAGGTTGACAGAGGACAATAGAACCTTTTATAAATACAGAAATCCTAAGGTACCTTAGTACTTTTGAATTCACCAGTCACTAGTAGGTTAAATTAGAATAAACAGCAGTTGGTAGAATTGCTTTGATTGTAGATGCCACATTCCTGGATTCATCAGTCATTCTCTTTCTAACTACATGTCCTCCTTCCTTTCTCTGGGGGAAAAAGGCCTGGTCTGACTAGTCTACATTGGATCATTTTACTTAATTGAGGAAGTGGTTTTCTGTCATTAACAGGGTTGAACTTTTTTTGACGGCAAATTGACTTCTCAAGCATGGAGGCAGCCATCCAAAGGCCACACCATCCAGGCCCAGGAGGAGACAGCAACACCACAGTAGACAGCCATGGTCGTGGCTTCTATGACTTCTCTCTGTCAATCCCCTTCCCATCCCCTATGGAAGCAGAGATTGCATGCCGCTCTTTGGACCCAGATCCTGAGCCTCGCCGCAGTGGTGTCCAGCGGGAATTAACTGTCATCGGAAACAAATTGGTTCTCCACTGGAGAGCAGAAGAAGCCCGATTCTTTCGAGTCTCTATCACCACCTTCCTGGACTATTTGGCTCTGGTGCTGCAGACCATGGAACGTTTTGGCCCCCCAGAACCCCACTGAGACACCCCTCCCTGACCCACTCCTGAGCTGCATGTGCTGGCCCAAGTATCCCCACAGCTTCCATCCCCTTTCCCCCAATGAAGAAGAACTATCAAAAAGACTAAGCTTAGAAAATATGGAAATAGAAAGCAAGACCCCCCCCCCCAGATTCCTTCCCTGCTTACTCCCCTCCCCCATAACCTCTCCTAGCTTTGAATATCACTTTCTCTTCAATCAGAAAGATGGAAGTTGGAACAGAGGGATCCTGGTTCCATTTTACCCACTCCAGGATGAACTTGTTGCAGAAAAATAAATGTCATTATACAAACACACACAAATCCCAAACTGACTGATCCCTTAATAAGGAATAGTCAGGCGTCTGCTTTCTCCCACTATGGACCAGATTTGGCCTAGAATTTGAGTTGCTGAAGGTAATTTTTTTTTTTAAATGTTTTTCTGGAGGAGTAAGGGTCACCTTTAACCCTCTGGGACAGTTGGTGAATAGGCTGGAGATTATCTCCAATAAGGAAGAAAGATTGTAGATACTTATATGTGTGCTTTTTGTCCCTCTCATTAGAATGTAAGCCCCCTGGAGGCAGGAATTGTCACTTTGGTCTTTGTATTCCTAGCCCTTAGCATAGTGCATGAAACTTAGTGAGCACTTAATAAATGCTTGTTGAATGGCTGCTTGACTAAGACTAAGTAGCTGGAAGGATTAAAGAGGAGCATTTCTCCTCAGCCTCTTTTGGCCCTTCCTTTTCTGATCCTAGGGAACACTGAGATTTTTTTTTTGTAAGTAGAGCAATAGCCAACAGCAGTGGGGTCCGTCCCCTCCCCCCTCCCTGGTGCACAGAGGAGCATGTAGGAGTGCTGTGCACCTGCTTGCTCACACTCTCCCCTTCCCTTTTTCTCTCACCCACTGCCCCTTTCCTTCCTTCCCTGTGACTCTTTGCCCTTTTCCCCTTCCCACCTCCTGCCTCCCTCTCCTTAAGGATAGGAGGTTCAGCTGGGCCCAGGAGAGGGAACAATTCTTTTTGCAGGAGTGATCAGGCCTCTTGAAGGTTATTGTTCAAAGTTATCTTTTGAATTTATAGTTTTAATGGCTTTTCATGTTTGTATTGAGCTGGATAATTCCCTCAAAGTCCATGTTGTTTCAGATTCCTCATTAAATTTTCCCTCTTTCAAATGAAATTTGTCTCTTTATTCATTGGGGTTCTAGCCCATTGTGTGCCTTGGCATCCAGTGCCTCAAGATCTGAAAGTTACTTTCTGAGAAGGGAGGCTGTCAGTTACTCACTTGTCTCTTTCAGGAGCAGTTGACCAAGTGAAGCACATCTGGGGATAAGTCACTAATCAGAACCTCAGTCTCCATCTGAAAATGGGGATCACACTGTTTTCCTACCACTTTTGTAAGGAAAGCAAATGGCAAACCATAAATGATTGAAAAAACATTTAGTGAGCACTTCTGTCCAGAAGCTCTGTGCTGAGTGGGGAATAAGGAGGGGGGAGGGGGGCTGTAAATAGAAAAGCAAAGCCAGGCTCTCAGGAAGCCTACATTCCAATAGGAGACAACAGTGGAGGTTCCAGCTATTTGGAAAGGCCCCTGTTGTCTTAGGCTGCAGCAGCAAAGTGGATAGTTGGTAACACATCTTATTTAATATTTTCACTGGAAAAATATCTGACTCACATTGAGCTATTTGATAGCCAAGGACTTTGGTGGCAAGAAGTTTCTAGGTGTTTAAAAGCTGCAGCTGCTAAGAAGGTGGGGGCTGCAGCAGCTGCACAAGCAGTTATGCTGCCAAATTGCATCTCCACAATGATGGTGGACAGGATGGCAGCTGTGGGTGCTGGGTGGGGGATCTGGGAGTGATGGTGCTGCTCTTCCTGAAGTTCTTGGGCTCAGCATCCTGGGCTTCCTCCATCAGGGTCAGAGGAGAGGTGCTGGGGGTAGTTTGCCAAGTCCTGACCTTTTGGCCTTGTGTCTCCTCTCAGGATGCTTTGTTGCTTCAGGTAGGCTTCTTTGTAGGTGCTGTGGTTGGCAGTTGGTGGGTATGGCTGACCCCTTCCCCACAGGGCTTATTCTTCTGAATGATGGCTACAGGGGCAAGTCCATTGGTGGGAGGGGGAGGTTGGGCAGGAAAGAGGTGGCATTGTTATGTTCAGTCATTTTTCACTTGTTTCTAAATTCCTTATAACCCCATTTGAGGTTGTTTTTGCAAAAATACTGTAGTGTTTTTGCAAAAATACTGTAGTATTTTGCCATTTCAGTTCATTTTGCAGGTGAAAGAAACTGAGGTAAATTGGGTTAAGTGACTTGCCCAGGGTCACACATCTAGTGTCTGAGGCCATATTTGAACTCAGGAAGATGAGTCTTCCTAACTCCAGTCCCTGCACTCTATCTGCTGTGCCACCTATCTGCCCTGGATTTTACTTTATCCACTACTAATTTAACTTCAACTGGACCTTCAATGCCACTTGATAATCCTTTTATTTGACCCTTAATGACTCTGCTTTTCCAACGTTCTATATACTCTAGTAAAACTGGGTTATTCTGTCATCAGAATGACACCCATACACCCTACTTCCATGTCTTTGTTGCTGCTGGCTTACAGGGGGTGGCTGAGACCTGCTCAGGCCACCCGATATATCAAAGGCAGTGATGAGGTGGGAGACAGAGATGGTGAAAGACTCCATTTATTCTCTGTAAAGCAAGCTCTTTTATACTTCCTAACATCCTATATGTGGACGTGGCAGTCTGTGCTGTACTCATATGTTACATAGAAGCCAAATAGGAATGAGAACATAACTAACATGCATGTTAACAGGAAATGGGGCAGGGCAAAGTTTGGAGAGCCGATCCGGATATTATGGCCATAGAGACAACAGGCGAGAGGGCTTTTCGGCCATCCCTAGACCATCTGTGACCCTCAACAATCCCCAAGCAGAACCCCAACAATTCCCCCTTTTTTGTTTCAAGGCACAGCAATGGGTCAGACTATACTGCTCATAAGCATAATTCATCTACTTCAGAAGACAAAGCTTTAAAGCGGTGAATAATACAACTTCATGTTGATGGAAGCATACACAGTAAAATGAGCAAAAAGAAAAGAAACATTCCAGCCATCAACAATCAAGTTTAAGATTTCCAAATAAAGAAGGTGGCAAAAAACGGTGTTCACGGGTATCCCTCATCCAATCGACAGCCTCATGGAGCTGATGAATATCAGTTGTGACTTTCTGAGAACTGTTTATATATATGCAACAAGAAGTGTTTAACACAGTACATACTCCTCCTGCTGCAAGAAGGTAGTCCAAGGCAAGACGATTCTCTACCACTTCATATGCCAAGGAGTCCAATGACTCTTGCAGATTCTGTAGTCCTTCAGCAGCTGCATTAGGGATGTGTTCAATGGGGAGAGTAATATTGGTCAAAACAATTTCATGATCTACATAACCAACCCAAAGTATAAGAAAAGCAGTAGCCTTTCTGATCTGCCATACGAAATTGTCCCATGATCCCCTTTTTGTTCTATGTAAGCCCGTGCTATCAGGGGTTTGTGTGGTTGTGTTATACACCTGAACACCAGGGTTAATAGTGCCCAAAGTACATTGACCATAATATATATAAGGGCTAAGGCAAGAAAATGCATTAAATGTAGAAATAGCATCCCAAATAGTATTATACTTTTCCCAAATCACAATTGATTCAGTAGATCTTCCACATATAAAAACATATCCAATATAATAACATATCCATTGGGGGCACAAACAGAGTGAGCATTAGAGGCATTGGGTAAGGAAAACATATCATTACCCCAACTAGCAGACATATTACAAGATGGTATAAAAAAAGGATGCAAGTTTTTAATCTTAAGTCCTTCATAAACATGCCAAGAAGGTTGGAACAGTATGGTTAGTGCCATTCTTCAAGCTAACACCATTATCATGGTGTAATGGTGATGTCCTTTTCTGGTTCTCTTACTTTTGGACGGACGTTGCTTCTTCTTGAACTTCTCCATCTTCTCTGTTTCATTGACTGATAGGATGGACATGTTTGATAGGCACCCAGATGTCACCTTCATCTGTAGAGATAAGAGCAAACCCTTGTCCCCAGGTTAGTAATTTCCCTGATCCCTTCCAATTCCCATCTACATCTTTCCACATTACTCACGTGTGGTGATAGAGCAATCTTTTGGATAATGCTGTGGCCTTAGTATCACATGGTTTGCTAAAGAATTTCATGGCTGGTGTCAATGCGTTACCATCAAATTTCAAAAAATTGATAGTATAAATATATATAATTGTTGGTTGGGGGACTGGGATGCATTTCCCCTTTTTGTTTTAATAAGAAAGATTTCAAGGTTCGATTAGTTCTTTCAACTATGGCTTGACCTTATGGGTTATAGGGTAAGCCAGTAGTATGATGAATAGAAAACTAAGAGCAGAAATCTTGAAATGATTTAGATATATAAGCAGAACCATTATCTGTTTTTAGAGCATGAGGCGGTCCAATAAAAGCAAAGCAATGTAATAAGTGATTATGTACATGACAAAAAGCTTCTCCTGTTTGAGCTGTGACCATCACAAACCCAGAATATGTATCTGCCATTACATGAACATATTTTTGTCTTCCAAAGGATGAAACATGGGTAACATCCATCTGCCATAGTGAATTAGGAGCCAATCCTTGAGGATTATGGGAATAAATAGGTGGTATGGGTTGAAAAGGAGCACAATTTAGGCATCTTTTCACTATATCTCGGGCTTGTGTTCTAGAGATACTGTATAATAGTCTTAGTGATCTAGCTGACATATGGAATTTATCATGTGCATGCCTGGCTTCTAAGACAGGCAATGACAATGCCTTATCTGCTATCTCATTGCCCCAGAAGATGGGGCCAGATGCTTTTGTATGTGATCTAACATGCAAGCAATAGAATGGTTCAGTGCAGTTTCTGATCATATTCTGTAAGTCAGTTAATAATTGATAAATATTAGAGGATGTATACCATAACAATGAAGTCTCTATCCTGGACACAATACCTTGTACATATTGACTATCAGTAATGATGTTTATAGGTTGCTTGTGACATAGAGAAGAGTTAATTCTGTTGTGTGGAATTAAAAGAAGTGCTATATACCTGAACATGTTCTGTGATGGGTACCAAAATGATGCACGGTGGTCTTTTGTAGCATTTGTAAAAACACTGAGGTCCTCTACAGGATCAAAAGACATAATTTGGGGAAGAATCCAAGGCCAAGTGTTGAAAATCTTTGATAAAAGTTAAAGGTGAGCCATGTGTAAAAGGTAGATAACAAATAATTTGCCATTGAACATCTTGTGATATGAGCTGATCTATTTGTTGATGGGTTAAAGGGAAGTGTATATTAGCAGGATGTTCACCTGTATAGTGTGGAGAGTGGCTTTATGTATCAATTCTCCCATGGAAGTAGTATAAGAGGAAAGTATACTTTTGGATTGGGAGGGCAAGTAACACCACTCTAAGAGGACATCTCCTTGATGTTTTACAAACTGCTGTAGGTACCTGAGGAGTAGAGAATACTGAAATCTGTAGAGGTTTGGTCTTATCATAACAGCCAGTATAGGCATAACGTATCTTATGGATAATGTTTTTTAAAGATTTTTCTGCTCCCATAGTTAAAGTTCTGGGAGAGGTAAGATTAGAATCTCCTTTCAGAATGTCTTATAGTGGTTGTAATTCATGGGTAGGAATGTCAACACAAGATCTGAGCCATTGAATGTCTCCTATGATTTTCTTAAAGCCATTCAATGTCTTTAAATTTTGTAATTTTACCTCAGGGGTTTTTAAATTATTTTATCATCATTAACCTGAAATCCTAAATATTGAAAAGGAGCACGTCTTTGAACTTTTTCAGGTGCTACACATAGACTATGAGAATTTAAACAATTAATTGTGTGTTGTAACATATACTCCAATACTTTGGGTGAAGCATGAGCAGCTAAAATATCATCCATATAATGTACACATATAGCAGTTGAAAATTTCTCGTATACAGGTTGTAACACTAAATCAACATACCATTGGCAAATAGACTATTTTTCTTTCTTTTTTTTTTCTTCTTTTTGGAGGGCAATTAAGGTTAAGTGACTTGCCCAAGGTCACCTGGCTAGTTTTTGTGTTAAGTGTCTGAGCCCACATTTGAACTCAGGTACTCCCAGGGCCAGTGCTCTATTGTTAGGCGATTTTTCATCCCTTGGGGGAGTAATTTCCATTGATACCTTTTTGTATGGAGCTTGTAGATTGACACTTGGGACAGAAAATGCAAAGCGATATATATTTGCTTCATGTAAAGGAATGGAGTAAAAGCAATCTTTAATATCTATGACCCAAACAGGCCATTCTCTAGGGATTACATTAGATGAGGGAAGGCCATAGGAACCATGCTTTCATTGACTTGTCTAAGATCTGTTAGCATTCTCCATTTTCCTGACCTTTTTCTGATCACAAACACAGGTGAATTCCAGGAGCTAGTCCTTTCCTCAATGTGTCCTGCTGTCAATTGTTGCTGAACTATCTCCTTAAGTGCAGTGAGCTTTTCTATAGTAAGGGGCCATTGTTCCACCCATACAGGATTGTGTGCCAACTTAGATGGAAGGGTGTAATGGGCTGTTGCTCACTGTGCATGACAGTGACCCCTATGAAAAATCAGAGCTGATTGTCACCTTAAATTGAGATAAAAGATTCCTTCCTCACAAGATTATTGACACTCTGGGTGTAACATAAGGGTAAATGTATCCAGCTTTTCCTTCCTTGCTCCATTTGATGGGGGAAGATATTTCTGTATCCCAGCTACCTTCTATTCTGACTAAGTGGATGTCAGCAGAAGTAGTTGGCCAACGAGGATGCCATTGAGAACGGGGTATCACTGTTTTATCAGCTCTAGTGTCCAACAATCTCAAAAATGGGATACCATTCAATTTAATTGTACTCAAAGGCCTTTCAGCAGAGATCATTGTGGTAAAATAAGCTTCATTAGTCCAACCTGTTTTTGGAGATTTTTTTTTGGTTGAGTGTTACTGTTTATTAAGTGATTCCAAGTACCTTGATACTAATTGTACTTGGGTATATTTTTCAGAAAGCAATCCAGTTTTATTACTTGAATGAATAAATTCTTGAACATTTTAAAAAAAAGTAAATGAACTATGGTTGTCTAGTGTGAGAAAACTCACAAAATACTCTGGTTTTTAAAAAGGAACCTGTATAGGGGTATATGAAATATGGTTGTCACATCATTAGCAACAAATGGAAGACTGATGACTTGGGGAAACTAATGATGAAATTCATATTGTGGAATATTGATTTTCTGTAGAGATGGTTTTGCATATTTAGGTTACTTTAAAAGTAAACCTTTATGAAACATGGTGGTGAAGATGCTATCCTTGGAGTTGGGAAGACCCGGTCTACTAATGCCTAACTTTATCACATCATACAAAATGAAAGTAGTAAGCGGGACTGACTCCAGACCATTTGTATTTAAATAGTCTGTTAATTGCCCTCCGACTACTTTCCATTTGTCTAAACTTAGAGTCTCTTCCTGAGGAAGCCAGGGAGATATAGCCCTGCTTATCTCTATGGATTCTCTTATTTGTTTCAGGGTCACTGAGTACCCTTGTTTCTTTATAAATTTGTAAATTACTCTTACCTACATCTCTTCCTCAGATCATTTCCCTAAATCTTGCCTCGTGGTTTTTCTACTTACCTCTTCTGAGGCTTCGGGCTGTTGCTGCCAACCTCCTCACCAGGAAGGCTGACTGGGGCCCAAGGTTTCCTTCCCTTGAATTTTCATGGGGTGTCTTCAGACCCCATGTTGGGCGCCAGTTGTTGCTGCTGGCTCACTTGGGGTGTCTGAGACCTGCTCAGGCCACCTGATGAGGTAGGAGACAGAGATGGTGAAAGACTCCATTTATTCTACGTAAAGTAAGCTCTTTTATACTTCCTAACATCCTATATGCAGACGAGGCAATCTCTGCTGTACTCACATGTAACATATAAGTCAATAGAAATGAGAACATAACTAACATGCATGTTAACAGGAAATGGGGCAGGGCAAAGTTTGGAGAGCCATCTGGACATTATGGCCATAGAGACAACAGGTGAGAGGGCTTTTCGGCCATCCCTGCCATCCTTAGACCATCCATGCCCCTCAACAATCCCCAACCAGAACCCCAACATTTGTTTCCTGTGTTTTCCATGCCTTCAATGCAATCCCTGTTTACCTGCTGAACTCCCACTCATTCTTTAAAACTCAACTCAAAGGCTTCCTTGAAATTTTTTCTTATACTCCCCAACTAATAATGACTTATCTCAGACCTCACATAGGACCTTAATTTGCAATTTTTAAAAGCATTTCTCATGTAATGTTGTTTATTATACTCATCTATATTTGTGTCAACCTTTTACCAGACTGGACTGTCCACGATTGCCTGTTACTGTGTCTTACCTAAACTTTTTATCTCCCCAGTGCTCTGTACATTGTAGGCACTTAAAATAGACTTGTTGAATGATGAGATCATGGGCCCATTGGAGTGTCAAAATATGATTTTATATAGTATTTATTTAAAACCACATCATATGCAATAGAGAAACATTATAAACATTCCCACTCAAAACAGGTTTGTTTACTTTCAACATTAATATTCACCATAGTTTTAGAAATGCAAGTTATAGCAATAAGGCATGAAAACAAATTAAAGAAATACCTTTGTAATGAATAAGCTATCTTTATTTCCAAATAATATGGTTATATATTTAGAAAATCCAAGAGATTGAAATGTACCTGATCTCATTTGATCTTAAAAGCTAATCAGAATCAGGACTAATTAATTAGCCTCAGAAAGTATTAAGATATGCATGACTTTATTATGCAGGAGGGTAAAATATAAACCAATAAAATCATCTGCACTTTATTTTTTGCTTTTTTTTTTTTTGGAGGGCAGTTGGGGTTAAATAACTTGCCCAAGGTCACACAGCTAGGTTTTTTGTTTGTGTTTGCGTTAAGTGTCTGAAGTCAGATCCGAACTCAGGTCCTTCTGACTCCAGGGCTGACGCTCTACTCACTGTGCCACCTAGCCATCCCGTCATCTGCACTTTTATGTATCACTAATAAAATTAAAGAAAAATTACAGGAAGAAAAATACTCTTTATAATAATAAAAATTGACATCAACTATTGGGCATTAACCTACACAAGACCTATATAAAGAGAATTTCCAAACTGTATGACAGAAATAAAGAAAGAAAAATAATAATTGGAGAGAAGGCCTCTGAAATTATTAGAATGATGTAGTGTAGCAAAAATGTCCCTATTTCTCATATATAATATATAGCTATAGTACAATATCAAGAAAGGTAGTGTGGCATAATGGCTAGAGTACTGCACTTGGAATCAGGAAGAACTGGAATTGAAACCCACCTCTGACATGTACCTAGCTCTGTGACCATGGAAAAGTCACTTACCTTCCCTGAATCCCAATTAAGTTGCTAGGACAGCAAATTATAGATGGTTGCCACAGATCTGCAATTGAAGAGGGTGTTGCTCACTACTATATTAACAATAATGGTAATACTAAATATCAATTAGTCACTTTTTAGAAAGAGAAGAAAACAGAAGCAAAATTTACATGGAAGCACAAAAAGAAAGAGGGTTATCAAAGAAAACCATGAAAAAAAGGTTAATGAAGCATGTATTACCATATTGCATTTCAAAAACAGTTATAATCAAAACTACCTGTTTCTAGATTTAAGAAATAGAAAAATACATCAATGGAACAGAATTATAAAACATAAATACTTCTGACTATATAGCTCATTGGATATTCTCCCAATTTAATCAGTTCGGATTTTATAAAATTGTCATGTTCTTACTTTCTCCCTCCTCAATATACCTTGTGGTTACTTGTTCAATTCAATAAGCATTTATTAAATGTCTTCCATCTGCAACAGTCCCTGTTCCAGAAAGAAGCTTCAGGGGGTAAGAAAAACTGATAAATTAGGTGTCAGGAACAAAAGTCAGAGAATGGTTTCCTATATTATTTTAATGAGAACTTAGCAGAGAATATGGAATACATAGAAATAAAAAAAAACAATTTAAGCTGCCAAGATTCTAAGATTATGTTCAATTTAGGGTGAATGTAAAAAAAATGTGTTTCCTTTAAACCGAAACTAGAGGTACATACAAGGTGAGGTAGCAAAGAGCAGATCTGTCCTTAAAATGAATTTTCTTAATTAGATGCATTAGTTCTAGTACATTTCCATACAATGTTAGCCTCATTATTTTAGTTCCATTGCATATTTAACTGTATTAAACGGCTAATAAAATGGAGGAGGGGGAGAACAGGAAACAATGCTGTGGTTGAAATCCTCTATTAAAAGGCAACATGCAGGGAAAGTCAGTAATTATGGGATTGTGTAAAAGAAAATTTCTCTTAATTCATTATGTTCTTGAGATTACTTCCATGCATACTGGAATAATACAAGATCCCTTGAAAAATATTTGATAAAAGTCAATCAACAACCTTCTCAAGATTAATGTGAAATGAAGTATAAAAGGAGACGTGTACTTGCCAAAGTTATTTGTCACCATCATGGAGGATGTTTAGTAAAGAATTCAAATGGAAGATTTACTATAAATACTATGGTTCTCCAGATGTGCCTGTTTGTGGCTGACATTGTATGGATTGCATTAAATCCTGGAGCTCCTGTGGAAGATTTATGGAAGATATGTGGACAAGATTTGCTTAGAACGAAGGGGCATGGATAATTTGTTATCTGCTCCACTGGAGTAAATACTCTTATCAATAAGATTACAGATCCATCATAGAATCAAAATTAAGTCTCTGATTTTCTATATGGGCTGACCTGAATTTAAAGACTTTCTTATGTGACACATTCATATGGTTACTCTCTAATATGAATTCCAATTAATATTAATTTGCCTAACTATCCACACCAGAAGGAAAAAAGTGGTTTAATAATGCCTATTATCCAGACTATGATATAAAGTTAGATGGATAACCTATAAAGTTGGTTTATCAGTACATTTATCTTAGAAAGACTGCACATTAACAAAGAGCTAGGTCCAAGATTGAATAGGAAGGCAGCAATCTCAAGGCTATATTGAATTGGGAAACTAGTCTTTTTAATGACTGACTCCAAGCTTCTTTCTGAAACAAAGGCCCACCTTTTAAAACAGTATTCTTTCAGTGATGCTGTATGGCTATGAATCATGAAATACCACAGTCTTCAAAGAAATCAAGTGGTGGGCATGAATGGGCTGTGTAACATACTTCCCAACCAATAAATACACAGAGAAGTGGCCTTCAGGATGCCACCAAAGTACCATATGATCAGAAAAGAAGTTAAGCTATTTATGTGAAAGTGAATGATGAATGATTGACAGGCTACATGCTTCATCTATAGGCATGCATAGGATTCACAAGAATCAAAGGAAGACTTCCAGCATGTCAGGTAGACTGCCTGGTGGAAGATTTATGGGGAGACAAAAGTTGCTCAGAATGAGCATCACTGGAGAGTATCCACATTAATGAGATCACATATCCATTAAAGTATCTGATATTTGATGTGAGCTGAAGCACATCTGAAGACTTTCCTACATGTCACATTCATATGGTTATTTTGCACTATCAATTGTGATGTTGAATAAGTGCTATGCTTTGCATGAAAGTTTTCCTACATTCTTTATATATGTATTACTACTCACCAATATGATTCCTTTAATGGCTAAGGGATGAATTCTGTTTGAAAGATCATAGGTTTAGAATTAGAAATAATCTTAAGAGTTTGTTTTGCTGAACTTCCTTATTTTAGAGATGAGGGAATTTGAGACCCATAAAGTTTAAATAATTTTGCCTAAGGTTATAGGTGGTAAGTTGAAAGAGCTGGAATTTGAGCCAGGTGCTCTGATTCTAAAAACAACTCCTTTCACTGCACCACACTCCCTCTGAATTCTCTAGGATCTCTAATGTTGAGTAGGGGTTGAATTTGTAAGGAATTTTCCATATGAACTAAAATTTCTCTCCATTATGAATTCTCTGGTGTTTAGTAAGGGAAGATATGTGGCTAAAAGCTTTCCTACATTCATTGCATTCATAGGGTTTCTCCCCAGTATGAACTCTCTGATGTTTAGAAAGGGATGACCTATCAATAAAGGCCTTCCCACATGCATTACATTCATAGGGTTTTAATCCAGTATGAATTCTCTTATGTTGAGCAAGATTTGTGCTCCGGCCAAAGGCTTTCCCACATTCATTACATTCAAAGGGTTTCTCTCCTGTATGAATTCTCTGATGTTGGGTAAGATATGTGTTACGGCTGAAAGCTTTTCCACATGCATCACATGCATAGGGTTTCTCTCTAGTATGAACTCTGTGATGTTCTGTAAGGGATGACCTGTGAGGAAAGGCCTTCCCACATACACTGCATCCATAGGGTTTCTCTCCAGTATGAATTCGCTGATGCTTAGTAACAGATGACCTATCATTGAAGGCCTTCCCACATACAATACATTCATAAGGTTTCTTTCCAGTATGAATTAGCTGATGTTGATTAAGGTGTGTACTGCGGCTAAAGGCTTTTCCACATTCATTACATTCGTAGGGTTTTTCTCCTGTATGGATCCTCTGATGTAGAATGAGTTGTGTGTTCCATCTAAATGGTTTACCACACTTATTACATTTATAGGGTTTCTCTCCTGTATGAATTCTCTGATGTCGAGTAAGGTGTATACTCTGAATGAAGGCTTTCCCACACTCGTTACATTCATAGGGTTTTTCCCCAGTGTGGATTCTTTGATGTCTACTAAGAGATGACCTGCCAGTGAAGGCTTTTCCACATTCATTACATTTGTAGGGTTTCTCTCCTGTATGGATTCTCTGGTGTTTATTTAAGCATGACCTCTCACTGAAATTTTTCCCACATTCATTACATTCATAGGTTTTCTTTCCAATGTGAATTCTCCAGTGCCTGCTGAGGGATGACTCCTTATTGAAAGCTTTTGAACATTCATTGCATTTATAGGGTTTTTTTCCGGTATGATATTGGATGAAGTCTAAGTGGTACCTGAATGAGTTTCCACATTCATTGTAATTATAAAGTTTCTTTCCTGAGGAGATCCTATTACATTTAATCAGGTTTGAATTCTGTTTAAAACTTTTCCCATGCTTATCAAATTTACGGACATTCTTTTCTATAGGAATTCTTTGTTGTAAAACATATACTGATCCCAGTCTGAATTTTCTCACAAATTTATTACTTTCATGGTTGGTCAGCTTGTTAGTTTTCATATGAGTTGTTGCCATTTGCCTGGAAGCTCTCTCCTGGTTGCCCTGTTGTTTTTCTAACATAACTTCATATTCCCAAGTTTTTCCCAACTTGAAGTCCTGGCAACCATCCCTTTTACATTTTTCTTGGGATAATTCTTCTGTAAAAGTGACCTGCTTTGTAGTTGACTCTTCTAACTCTTCCATTTCAGGCCTAGTCTCCCAATCTGAAAGAAATAAAAAATGCAAATTTAACCTCTCTTCTGTGTTAGAAAAATAAAACATCAAGGAAAATGACCTTTGCCCTGGAAAGTTCTGCTCCAGATGCTTCATTTGGTCAGTGGCTAACTTAGGTTCTTGAAGAAGATGCCTGCCACTAGGATGCAAACTGTGGTAGGATCTACCAGGGTAGAAAGAATTCAGTTATGGGAATAACCTCTAATGGATCTGTTTCCTTAGCAGCAGCACAGCTAAATTTGAAAAGGTTAATTATCAATTATATTACAGTATGATACATGGGCGTAGTAATACACAGTTTACAAAGAGCTTTCACATTCATTCACCTTTAATACAAGCAGTCTAAGAGGTACAAAGGGCAGGTAATATCATTGTTTTAATAATAAAACTGGGGCTTAAGAAGAGCAAATGACTTAGCCAATCTCACATGACTAATGGGTAGCTGAACAAGTACTAGAACCCAGGGCTTCTGACTCTTAATCCAGCACTATTTTCACTAGAGTATTGCCTCTCAAAAGTCATTAAGATGAAACTAAAGACAAAAGATAAGATAGAGCACAACCCCAATTTAAATAAAGTACATATATGAGCCCAAACAAATAACAAGTCAAAATACAAAAATAACTTGTAGAGGTAACTAAACACTATACATAATCTTTGGGAAATCACACAGAATGAGAGAGGTGAAGAAGACTTGAGATAGGAAGGTACTCTGCCTTTCTAAATGGAGTTAAGAAGGGTTCTTGGAGTTATAGCCTGGGAGTTTCTCACAGAACAGTTCTAGAACAGGTTTATTAAATAGATGATTTGCAAATGCTTAGAAAGTGAAGTGAAGGGGTGGCTAGGTGGTGCAGTGAATCCAGTCTCAGACACTTGACACACTAGCCGTGTGACTTTGGGCAAGTCACTTAACCCCAACTGATCTCCAAAAAAGCAAAAAAGAAAGAAAGAAAGAGAGAAAGAAAGTGAAGTGAATTCATGGAGCCAATAGAGTCATGTAAAATAATTCTGTTGAGAATAATCTCACTTGCTTTATTAATAAAACTGTAAGATTCTGAAAATCTAACATTCTGTTTTTGATATTCACACCATTATTAATTCCCAACAACCTATTCTACCCAGATTCCACTCTTATAATAAAGAAACAGTTAAACAAAAACAAAACCACAGCAAATTTAACTGACAGAATATTCAATAATACGTATTTATAGTCCAACACCTTCTTTCCAATAGGAGGACAGTAGTATATTGTATCATCAATTCTCTAGAACATAGAATGGTAATAAAGTTCAATGTTAATTATGTCTTCAATTTTTATTTTCATTCATATTTTTATTGGCATATATGTTCAACTGGTTCTAATTAATTTGCTCTGTATAAGTTTGTATGTCTTCCCATTTTTCTTATTTATTCATGTGTATATTTGTAATTTCTTTAGTCATTCTTTAGTTGATGGGCACTCAGTTTATTTTCAGGTTTTTTTTTAAAATTTTTATTTTGCAAGGCAATTGTAGTTAAGTGACTTGCCTAAGGTCACACAGCTAGTGTGTCAAGTGTCTGAGACTGGATTTGAACTCAGGTCCTCCTGACTCTAAGGCCAGTGCTCTGAATATTCATTGTGCCTCCTAGCCACCCTGTGTTTTCAGGGGTTTTTTTTTTTTTTTGCTATTACAAAAAGAATTTCTGTGAATAACTGGGTACATATAGGATCTTTCTTTCTTAAGATACACCAAAGGGTATGAACAGTTTATTAACTTTAACCATGTAATTCCAAATTGTTTTCCAGAATGGTAAGACCAAACTCACAACTTTACCAATAGTATTTGCAGTATGTCTGAGTTCCTACAGTCCTTTAGCTATTGACTGTTGACTTTAACAGATTTTCCAGTTTGGTAGATATGAACTAAAACCCCAAAGCTCTATTAATTTGCATTTTTCTTTTAAATTAAAAAAATTAACAAACACCAAAAAATTGAGCATTTCCTATTTGTAATTTGTATAGAAATTTGCATTTCCAAATAAAGTAGAATACAAAGGGAATTATATACTAAACTGTAAGTCTCTATTCCATATTACTTGCTTTTAAAAAAAAACATAGATAATAAATTTAACCTGTTAACTTTCACAACTGTTCTGTTTATCTGTACTTTCTTATGAATTTCTTCTGTACTGCTCCACATTTTATTTTTTTTTTTATTTTTTAATTTTTTTTTTCTCTTTAAACAAATACTTTATTAACTTCTGTTTTACATCATTCATTTCCGCCAGATTTTGAGTTACAATCATTTTCCCCCCATTATTCCCCTACCCAACCTCCCAGAATAGCAGTCCCACAAGATATCGCTTCCTCCAATCTGCTCTCTCCATACCTTCTCCCATACCCCCATCGACTTTTCCATTAGAGGAAGATGAATCTTTGTGTCCCAATGCCTGCACATCTTATCTCCCAATTATAGGCAAGAGTATTAATAATAGTATTTATATATATATTTGAAACATTTAATGTTACGACCTCGAATTTCAGATCCATTTCCTTCCTCCCTTGTCACCCATTCCTTCTTGGGATATAAGTAATTCAGTATATGTTGTACATGTCTAGCTATGCAAAACATTATCATAGTAGATATATTGTTCAAGGCTGCTTATAATTCCCTCCCACTCATCCCACCCCCCACCTGGTCCATTCCCTACATGATCCTGTCCCTCTTCTATAGTGGGTACTTCCAACCTCCCCTCACCCCAAGGATGCCCTCCCATCCATCATCCCTCCTCTCATCCCCCTTCCCCTATCCTGCTGCAGGTTGAGATATCCCATTTAGTATGTATGTCATTTTCTCCCTGAATCAAATTCAATGTGAATGTGGTTTTGCCTTTTTAGCCTTCCTTATTCTCCCCCTCCTTTGCAACCACTTCCCCTTGCTTCTTCTACATGAGATAGTTTACCCTACCCTGTCTCTCCCCATCTCCTCTTGCCACTTTCCTCTCTCACCTCATAATTTCATCCCTTGAGTATTCTCCCTTCCCAACAAATTCAACCTATGCCCTCTATCCATATATAACTGTAACCATATACACACACATTCACATATGTATTCATATGACCACACACCCTTCTTCCATTATTTTCATAGTGAGAAAGATATCATCAGTCACAGTTATTGCTTTCCATATAGGAATGTAAATAGTTCAACTTTGATAAGTTCCTTTTGATTTCTTTTCCCTGATTACCTTCTCAGGCATCTCTTCCTTCTTGTGTCTGGATGTCAAATTTTCTATTCAACTCTGGTTTTTTCCTCAAGAATGCTTGAAAGTCCTCTATTCCACTGAATGACCATATTTTCCCCTGAAACAAAATACTCAGTTTTGCTGGGTAGGTAACCCTTGGGTTCATTCCCAGGTCTTTTGCCCTCTGGAATATCATATTCCATGCCCTTCGATCCCTCAGTGTAGAAGCTGCCAGGTCCTGGGCTATTCTGATTGTGTTTCCACAATATTGAAATTGTTTCTTCCTGGCTGCTTGTAGTATTTTCTCCTTGATCTGGGGATTCTGGAACCTGGCTATAATATTCCTGGGAGTTTTCTTTTGGGATCTTTTTCAGGAGGTGATCGGTGGATTCTTTCAACCTCTATTTTGCCCTCTGGATCTAAAACATCAGGGCAGTTTTCCTTGAGAATTTCTTGAAGGGTGATTTCTAGGTTCTTTCCTTGATCATGGCTTTCAGGTAGTCAATAATTTTTAAATTGTCTCTCCTGGATCTATTCTCCAGGTCAGTGGTTTTTCCCATGAGATATTTCACATTGCCTTCTAATCTTTCATTTGTTTGGATCTGCTTAACAGCATCTTGATTTCTCATAAAGTCATTAGCTTCCATTTGCTCCAGTCTAACTCTGAAGGAATGAATCTCCTCAGTGAACTTTTGAGATTCTTTTTCCATCTGGCAAATTCGACTTTTTAAGGCATTCTTCTCCTCATTGCCCTTTTGGGCCTCCTTTGCCATTTGAGTTAGTCTATTTTTTAAGGTGTTGTTTTCCTCAGTCAGGCTGTTGACCCTCATTTCATACTTTTCCTGCATCCTTCTCATTTCTCTTTCCAATTTTTCCTCCACTTCTCTTATTTGATTTTTAAAGTCCTTCTTAAGGTCCTCTATGGCCTGCAACCCGCTCATGTTTTCCCCTGGGGCTTTTGGAGCAGGACTTCTGACCTCACAGTCCTTTTCCCGCTCTATGCCCCCAAAATAGGAGTCTAGGGTTGCATTTTTCTGTTTCCTTTGCCTTGGCATGTTGCCACTTAATCTTGACTTTTGGGCTTGTTGCCACACTATGGCTTTAAGGCCAGATAGAGGAATTTTCGTCCCGAACGTGTGGGGGGCAACTTCCGTTTCTGGCAAGCTATAAACCCACCCACAACTTCCACCCTAGATCACAATCCAGATCCAGGGAGGTTAAAGCAAGAGCGATTACCCCCCAAGACTGATCGCTGGATCTCCCCACGATTTGTAGGCTGGGAGCCGGAAATGCCTCTGAAAACTACAAAATGGCGTGTCTCCTCAGCAGCTTCTAGCCCCCAGGGGAGGGAGCTGACGCATTCCCCAAATACAGGTCCCAAAGTCCATAGGACACTAACCTCTTACTTTGTCCTAGGCAAGTCTATGTTGATAATTCTGGCGTCTCCACAGTTCCTGGTGTTCTGGGGTTCCTCCAGCCGGCTGCTGGCCCTGCCGCCCTGGGGCTAAAACCTCGGCTCACGTGGACCTGGGCTCGGCTCGGCTCCTGCGCTCTGCCGGCTCCCAGACCACTGCGCTGGTCCTTCCTGCAGGGTGCTGGGCTGTCCTCAGCGGGAGGTTAGCTTCTCTGTGTCGTTCTGTGGGTGCTGGGGCTCCAGAAGATTTTCAGAGTCCTTTTTTACATAGTTTGTGGAGAATCACTGCTCCACATTTTAAAACTGTTTCAAAGGCCCTCCTCTTTTTCCTTTTTTCTTCTTTTTTTAGGAAACATCACCATTAATATCTCTTCTCTCTTCCTCTATCCCTCTTGCCATTTTAAACAGAAAAAAAAAACCCTCTTGTTATAAGTAAACATTATCAAATCCTTTAAGTTGTTTTATTTATACAGATGCTGTCATTGTTTCAATTGTTCTACTGGTTCTGTTCATTCCATTATCTATCAGATTATATACCCTAGGATTCTCTGGAATCATCTCATCATTTCTTACAGTGCAACATTACCCCCATTATATTAATAAACCATGATGTATTCAACCCTTTCCCAACTGATGAGCACCCCCTTAGTTTCCAGTTCTTTGCTGTTTTGTTTTGTTTTTGTGGTAATCACGCTTCAGGATTAGGAAATTCACTTTGCTTGAGACTGCTTCTTCCCAGTATTATCCTCCATCTTAACTCCTACTTTTCCCTATCCCCTCCTGTATCCTCATTACATTTGATTTACTGTTCCACCAGATTCTTTTTTCTTTTGTCAGCACAGGCTGTGGCAGTAATAGTGGCAGGGTTCCATACTCTTTCCTTCTTTGTCTAGTTCAGAAAACAGTGAGGTTCATCTGATGCCTGTTTCCCCCTACCTCTTCCTCCATGTTTGCATACTATTCTTCTTATACATATATCAATATTATATATCAATTATAAGAAATAGTTTCCTTTCTTCCCTTCTATACTACTATATCCCATTTTTGATACTTTCTCTTTTCCCTTGTTCAAAAACCTTCAGAACAGAACCAATCCAGGCTCAGTCTTCTGTTTTTCTTATTAACTCCCTCAGTACTGTGTGAAGACATTAAGGTTCTGAGATGACATTTGCTTTTTCTCTTCCCATTAGAATATTAGCTTTTCAGCATCATGTGCTATTTCCAATTGTTCAAATGAATTTGCATTTTTATTTATTCATTTTTATTTTCAAAGTTCCTACTCAGCTCTGATAAGAAGAATATCATAAGAAATTACTTGAAAGTCCTTTATTCACTTAATGGCCCATTTTTCCTCCTGTTGTATTAAACTCAGCATTATAGACTCTTGGTTATGAACCAAATCATTTTGCCTTTTGGAATATGGTATTCTAAGATTTCCTCATATTTAGAATAAAAGCTGCCAGGTCTTATGTGATCCAGAATGTGGTTCCTTGGTACTTGAACTCTTTTTTTATATCTACTTGAGTATTTTTTATTTGATGTGGGAGCTCTGGATTTTGGCTATAACATTACTATATCTTCTGTGGGACCTCTGGCATATCAAGCTGGGTAGGGTGGTAGGAATGGTTTGCTTCAGGTACAAGCAGTAAGAGGGTGCATCATCTGTAGAGAATGTAAAAAACAATAATAAAATCAACTAAAAGTTGGTCTGTTTTTTATTAGGATCATGAACGGGCAATTCTAAGCAATTTCAGTGTTACAATACTCCTCCCTAAAGTTTTTTTTTTTTTTTGCTCATCTAAACTATAAACAATTGCTATGGTCACTTGAATTTTAAGAAATATCTATAAGCTTCACATTAGCACATTTTTATTACTTATCCTTTAATAAACATTATATTCTACATAGATGTTAATTCAGAAAACTTCAGTTCTGTAGTAGGCCCTTGACACACAGACTCAGATACAAGCATTCATTTTAAGAATAAGCTCAGGGGCGGCTAGGTGGCGCAGTGAGTAGAGTGCCGGCCCTGGAGTCAGAAGGACCTGAGTTCGGATCTGGCCTCAGACACTTAGCGCACACACAAACAAAAAAAAAAAACCAAGCCGTGTGACCTTGGGCAAGTTATTTAAGGGGCGGCTAGGTGGCGCAGTGAGTAAGAGCGCCGGCCTCGGAGTTTGGATGACCCGAGATCAGATCTGGCCTCTGAAAATGAGCACCCACGCATAAATCAAATGACTAGCCGCGTAACCTTGAGCAAGTTACTTAACCCCAATTGCTTATAAAAAAAAAAAGAATAAGCTCATAAATGATTAAAAGCTTAGATTTTTGTAAAAACCTATTCTTAGATTTTTTAACTTTAGAAAAGAAACTACTATGGATTAAAGTAAAGGGTCCATGGAGTGGATCATGCCCATTTCTAAGTGCAGTTTCTGTATTGTGTAGTTTTTTCTATTTCAATACAATACTGGCATTCTGTGACTTATTTGAATATTTATATTTTATCAGAAAGGCACCATTTTCCCTCTTACATGATTTTAAAAGTTTGTTGGATTATTTTTAAAAGTTTATTAATGGTTTAGAATTGTTTGAGCTCACTTTGAGGGCAGTTTTGTGTCTCCAGCTCCTGTGGTACTATATATTCCTACATTAACATAGTGCTTTTAAAATAAACAATACTAGAATAGTGATAGTAAATTGAAGAAACAGAACTGCAGTAACTTCAATTCTGTCATTCTATGTGATCACTAGGAGTTTTAAATTTGTATTTAAAATTTAAATACTGAAAGTGTAACTTGCAAGGTTTATAAGATTTTTGTTTGTGAAGCACAAATTTTAGTTTATACATGAAATAGTTTACTGAATTTTAATACCTTTAAAATATAAGTATATGTTCTTTTTAAAATGGCTATCTTTTTTGTTTTTAAAACTAAAGAATGAATCAAGAAAATAAAATATTACATCTTCAATGTACTCTTCCTTCCAAGTTGACATCAACTATTAAGGAACACTTTCCTAGTCCAGTCATCCAGCCAATTCTGACTCCATCTAATGAAACTATAATCCAGCCCACATCTTTCCACCTCTTCCACAGTAATATCATGAGACACTTTATTTGTGTTAAAACCATGCTGGCCCTTTGCAGCTACCACTTCCTTTACTAGATGTGCACTTACCATATCTTTAATAATAGATTATAGAATTTTCCCAGGAGTTGAAGTCTCACACTCGTTAGTCTATAGTTTGCAGACTCTATTTCCTTTTTTTTAAACATAATCAGGGCATTTGCCTTTAAAGTCCTATAACACTTTCCCTATTTTTAAAAATAATTTTCCAGATATTACTGACAGAGGATTAGCAATAATATTTCCCACTTCTTTTGGTATTGTACACATAATGCAGTGCACAGTTAACACATTGTAATGGAGATAATGTAGTTCATCTGGGCCAGATGACCTAAATTTATTAAGGACAGCTAGGTGCCCTCTTAGTAGCTCCTTTTCAACAGTAAATATCAACTTTCTATTAGTCATTTTTGTTCTATCCTTTCCCATACAAAGGTCATTCTCCATGGGGAGGGGGAAGCAAAATAACAGCACAGCAATTTTGCCTTCTCTTCTTAGTTGTCAATGTTCCATCCATGCCAAGTAAGGGAACTGTACATTCTTTGGTCCTCCTCTTTTACACAATATATCTACCTAAAAAAATTCTTTTTGTTGTCCTTGGCTTTCTTCATCAGTCATAACTCCATCTAAGCTTTAGCAATCCTTATCCTCCCTATAGCACAGTGCCTCACTTTGTATTCATACATTACTACCCACCTCAAACAGATCTTTTAAAAATCTGTTAGCTGGTGAGCTGTGTATGAATATAGGACTCTTCACATGACTCTTCTTTTTCCTCCTCATTGGACATTTATAAATGGATGCCCTTCAGGCTTCTCAAACTTAACATGTCCCAAACCAAATACACTATCTTTCCCCCCTGAAATGCTCCTCTCTTAAGAATCTCCTTATTATTCTTGAGGTCACCATTCTCCCAGTCACCCAGATTTACAACTTCAGTGTCATCCTCTACTCTTTTCTCTCTGCCACCCTGCATGTACAATCTGTGTCAAATCCTGTCATTCCTTTTTCCATCTCTCATCATCTCTCATCCACACCCATTCACACAGTCACCACCCCAGTCAGGCGTTCATTCTCTCTCACATGGATGAACTTGATAGCCTTCTACATGGTCTCCCTGCCTCAAATCTCTTCCTAGTCCAATCATGTTCCTACTGAATAAACTTCAGTGGTTCCTATTCCGTCTTTTGTTTGATGTTTAAAGTTCTTCATAACCTCACTCCTTCCTATACTTCCTGTCCTCTTTCATTATATTCTACTTTATACACTCTACAATTTAGCTCTACTGGACGATTTGCTATTTCTCACACATCATATTCTATCTCCAGTTCCCTTGCCTTTGTACTAGCTATCTCCCATGCCTAAAATCTTCTCTCTCCTCACTTTAAACACTTTGAATCCCTGGTTTCCTTTAAGAGAGAACTAACTGTATGCCACTACTAAGTCTGTATCCAAGAGAGATCATAAAAAGGGGAAAGGGCCCAGATGTACAAAAATATTTATAGCAGCTCTTTTTTGTGGTGTCCAAGAATTAGAAATTGAGAGGATGTCTATCAATTAGGGAATGACTGAACAAGTTGTGGTATATGAATGTAATGAAATCCTATTGTGGTATAAGAAATGATGAGCAGGCGGAATTCAGAAAAACCTGGAAAGACTTACATGAACTGATACAAAGTGAAGTGAGAACCAGGAGAACATTGTACACAATAATAGTAACATTGTACAGTTATCAACTATAACTGACTTAGTTCTTTTTAGCACTACAATGATCCAAGACAATTACAAAAGACTCATGATGAAAAAGGCTGTCCACATCCAGAGAAAGAATCGATGGATTCTGAATGCAGATCCCAGTATACTATTTTTCAATTCTTTATTTTTTTTGTAGCTTTTCCTTTTTATTCTATTTCTTTTTATGCAACATGACTAATATGAAAATGTTTTACATGATTGCACATATATAACCTATATAAATTGCTTGCCATTTTAGGAAGGAGAGAGGAAAAGAAAAGTGGGAGATAATTTGGAACTCAAAATCTTACTTAAAAAAAAAGAATGTTAAAATTATCTTTACATGTAACTGTAAAAAAACAGACAACCCAAAATGCTATTTAAAAGGAAAAAAAAAGATAGAACTAAGTGCTACTTCTTACTGGTCAGTACCCCCAGCCTCCAAATACTAGTGCCATCCTCTCTACCATTACCTCCTATCTATGTATGCATTGATTTTAGACATATTGTCTCCTTCACCAGTAGAGGCAAGGACTATTTTTGCTTTTTTCTTTGTATTTCCACCATTTAGCACAGTGCCTGGTACATAATAAATGCTTTAAAAATGCATGTTGGGAAACTGGGAAGGAACTTTCCAGCAAGTTTCTCTGATAAAAGCCTTTTTAAATTAAATATATAATAAACTAAATACAATTTATAAAAAATAAAAGCCATTACCCAATTGATAAATGATCAAAGGAAATAAATAGGCAGCTTTCAGAAGAAGAAATCATGGCTATCTATAATCATATAAAATGCTCTAAATCACTACTGATCAGAGAAAGGCAAATTAAAATAACTCTGATGTGGAAAAGTAGGGACACTAACACATTACTGGTGGAGTTGTGAACTGGTCCAACCATTCTGGAGAACAATTTGGAACTATAGCCAAAGGCCTGGGTATATCCTTTGACCTAGCAATACCACTATTACGACTATAACTCAAAGAGATCAAAGAAAAAGGAAAAAGACCTACATGTACAAAAATATTTCTAGCAGCTTTTTGTAGTGGCAAAGAATTGGAAATTAAGGGGATGCCCATCAATTGATGAATGGCTAAACATTTTGTGGTATATAAATATTGTGCTATAAGAAATATAAGCAGGCAGATTTCAGAAAAACCTGGGAAGAATGAATTGATGCAGAATGAAGTTAGCAGAACTAGGAGGTCATTGTACACAGTAATAGAAATACTATAACAACAATCAACTCTGAAAGACTAAGCTACTCTGATCAATACAGTGATCTAAGACAATTATAAAGGACTCATGATGAAACATACTATCCATCTCCAGATAGAAAACTGATGAACTCTGAGTGCAAACAGAAGTATAATTTTTTTCACTTTTTCTTGCTTTTTTTGAAACATGGCTAATATGGAAACATGTTTTGCATGATTTTACATGTATAATTGATACCATATTGTTTGCCTTCTCAATGGGTAAGAAAGGAGTTGGAAAAGGAAGAGAATTTGGAATTTAATTTTTAAAAGAATATTAAAAATAAATGTTTGCTGATTGAATAGAATTGTTTGTAGCTTCATAATTTTATTTTTTTTTCATTTTCTAGATCTCTTGAGAAAACTTTTTCTTTTTTTCTTTTTTTTTTTAAAGCAATTGGGGTTAAGTAACTTGCTCAAGGTTACACGGCTAGTCATTATTTATGCGTGGGTGCTCATTTTCTGAGGCCGGATCTGATCTCGGGTCATCCAAACTCCGAGGCCGGCGCTCTTACTCACTGCGCCACCTAGTTGCCCCTTTAGGGCAATTGGGGTTAAGTAACTTGCCCAAGGTTACACGGCTAGGTTTTTGTTTGTATGGATTAAGTGTCTGAGGCCGGCTCCGAACTCAGGTCCTTCTGACTCCAGGCGCTCTATTCACTGCGCCACCTAGCCGCCCCGAGAAAACTTTTTCTTTAGAATCTGAGTCCATTGGATTCTGAATCATTTGAAATCTACTCACACAAAATCTCACATAGCTGTTAGAGTTGGACTTTAACATAGTCTAACAGTTAGATTATGCCAAAGTTTTAGGATCACAGGATCTTAGATTTAGAGCTGGAGAGGACCACAAAAAATAATTTAGTCCAACCCCTTCATTTTAAAGAGGAGGACTGAATCTGTGACGGATTAAATGTCTTGACCAAGACTACATAGGTAGTAATCCTGGACTCAAATGTAGGCCCTTTGATTCTAAATCCAGAACTCTTTCCATCATACTATGCTGCCCCTCTTTCTCCATCATCAATTCTAAGATGTCAGAATCATTCCCACCACAGAAATCAATCCCTCTCTATTAGGGAGAAGCTGGTCCAGAATCTCCCCTTTGCTGGATCTTCTCTTTTGAAAGATAAAATTATCATTAAGGCAAGACAGGACATTTTTAGTTCCTCTATTTTGGGTAGAAAATTCAACAGGTGCCTTGATAATTTAAATTTTTCTTCACTGACTATTATAAGAAACAATGAGAACAGTTTCAGAAAAACTTGGGAAAATTTAAACGAACTGATATAAAGTGAAGGGAGCAGAATTAGGAGAACATTGTACAGAGTAATAGTGACATTGTAATGATAATCAACTGTGAAAGACTTAGCTACTCTGATCAATACAATGATCTGAGATAATGCTGAAAGATTCATGATGAAAAATGCTATCCACCTCTATAGAAAGAACTGATGAGCTATGAGTGCAGATCGAAGTATAATTTTTTCACTTTATTTTTCTTTCTTTTTTTTTGCAACATGGCTAAAATGGAAATGTGTTTTGCATTATTTCATATGTACAATTGATGTCATATTGCTTGCCAACTCAGTGGTTGGGAGATGGACTGAAGAGAGGGAGAGAATTCAAAACTAAAAAATTAACTTTAATAAATTTATTTTTAAAGAAAGTTTTCCATGACTACTACACCATGCCTCTGATATTTCCTGTACTTTTCACACATATCATCTTTCTATCCAAGTATTCTGTGGTATACTCGAATGACAAAATTGTTTCCTGCTTCATTCTTTCATATATTCTCTATCATACTTCCTCACTTTGGTTCTTGTATCTCTTCACATAAGCTTACAATCACAGAAACAAAAAAATTCAGAATTGGAAAGGGCCTGAGAAGATATCTAATACAACCACACCTGCACAAGAATTCCCTCTGCAACATATACCAAAAGTTGTCATACACACTTTGCTTGAAGACCACTAGTGGCAGGGTACCAATTAGCAGCCACCCCCCCCCAACATAGCCCATTCCACTTTGGGGATAGTTCTAATTATTAAAAACTTTTTCTTGACATCAAGTGTAAACTTGTCTCTTTGGAACTTCAATCCATCAATCCTAGTTCTACTCTGTAAGGCCAAGCAGAACAAGTCTAATCTTTTTCCAGGTGAGAGTTATGCCCTCCCTCAAGTCTTCTCTCCTCCAAGTTAAATATACTCAATTTCCTCAAGTGATCCTCATATGGAATAATACCAATGTCCTTTTGCATTCTGGTTGCCCTTCTTATTTCCTTCTGAAAATGTTGCACCTAGAACTAAATACAATACTCTAGATGTGGTCTGATCATAGCACAATACAATGATAACGTCACATCCCTTGTGCTAGATAGTATCTCTCTCTTCATGTAGCCTAAAGTATGTTAGTTTTCTTGACTTCTGTATCAGACTTTTGGCTGATATTAAGCTTTTAAGTCTACTAAAGCCCTCGGATACTCCTCAAATGAACTGCTATCTAGTTATGTTTGATTCATGTTGTAGGTGTGAGAGAGAGGTTTTTTGACCCAGCTATAAGATTTTGTTTGTGTTTACAAAATTTCTTCTGCTGGTGTTGCCTCTCTCTCCATCTGATGAGTTAAATGCTTTCCAAGATCTTCTTTTCCCCTCCTTGTTTTAGCTGTTTCCTAAATTACCTTCCTCTTCTTAATCCTTTGCTTTTAATGGACAGTGATGAGAAAAATACCACTCATGCCTCTGGGGTCTTGAGTTTATTGCCCAAGACTGTGGCAATGCTTTGGGATGCTTCCTAGGTTGCTTCTGGAAGTGTCATTTGTGCTCACATGAATCACCAGTAGTGAGTAGTAGTCATCCATTCTGACAGATGTTAGGAGTTTTTCTCTTGTGGACTGGATATAAGCCCGAAGCAACAGACCTCTTTATTACTATTATCAAGCTGACAAAATGCTACCTCAGTGCCACAGAGGAGGTAACCAACCATCATTACTTTTTCTTCTTCCTCTATCTTTACTAAATGATTTATTATTTCCCGCTTAAATATTTCCAGTTCCCTCCTCTTTGAGAAGAGCCTCACTTTTTTTTGTTCCAGTTGGACAGTGAAGAATCTTTTATATTTTCCAAACTGCTTGATTCTGAGCACTGGCTTTTAAACTGCTCATGGATGCTTGTATTCACCTTCTAAACCCCATGTTAACACGTTTAGCCTCTTTTATTTCTATGCCTTCTTAATTACCTTATAAAAACCTCAAAGCACCCCCTCCCAACTACCTTTCCTTTCTCTAAACATCATTTACTTACCTTTTCTTACTTTCCTTATCAACTATCTTCTCCTTTAGTCTGCCTAAGCAGGTCCTCCCTCCTTCCTCCTTTTCCTTCTTTAGACTGAGTCTTTCTTATCTAGCCCTTCGCCTTCAGTTCATGCTTTTCTTAACTTTTCCTCAAGTGCTTCTAAATGGCTCCTCTCCAAATTCAGTCTCTAACCTTCTTCATCAGATAAATGACTCCAAGTCACCTCTACAATGTCCTTCTCCCGCTTATTTAACTCAAGTCTTTCTCTTGACTCTTCTGCCATATAAACTTCACCTTCAGAGGTTGGAAGGATGTTAATGGCAGGACTCCTGCATTTTTACTTTTTTTTTTATTCTTTCCATGGATATTCTTAACCTTTTGTTTCTCCAATTTTTATTATTTTTCTAGATCAGCAAAGTATTCTTTTAAGAGTTTAAAATGATATCACTAGATTTGTAAAGTAATTTATATAATATTGCTATTTTACTGAACTGTCATGGTTCAGACATGAAGAATGACTATCTCCAATTGTTATGTCTTCCTTTATTTCCATAAAGAATTTTTTCTAATTCTGCTTATCTAAGTCCTGAGTGTATGCTGGCATCAAAAATGATCATGAATTATGCAGTTATTTTGAATGGAATATTTCTATTGCTTCCTTTTCAATTTTGCTATTAATAATAATAACAAAAAGGGTGTTTGTGGGTTTATTTTATACAAGTTATTCAGAAAATCTTGGTATAGTTTTAAGCTTTTAATGACAAAACTGCTTATAGTTTTCTATAATTTATGCTAACAGAAATTAAGACTTTTGGGATACTCTATTTTATTGAAGTTATTTTAATTTTTTCATTGAATCTCTGGGGTTCTATAAGTTAAGTACCTTACCATTTGCAAGTAGAGATGATTTTACCTCATCTTTGTCTATACTTATTTCCTTAATTTATTTTTTGTTTTATTGCTACAATTAGATTTTCACTCTGTATGAAATAATAGTTGGATATCAGACAACTTTACCCTGATCTATTGGGAAAGGTTCTATTGTTCCTCCATTTTAAATTACAGTTTTGAGACATACACTTTTGATCATATTAAGGGAAGTTATTTTTATCATGTTTTAGTGTTATTATAAGTGAGTGTTGTATTGTGTCAAATTTGTATGCATCTTTTAATATAATTATAAGTTCTACATTATTTTTGTCAAGGTAACTATGCCTACTATTTTTCTAATAGTGAATCATTCTCACATTCTTGGTATAATGAAAACCTGGTCACAGCAAATATTTTGAGTATGTTGCTGAAGCGTCTGTTATTATTTTAACATTTTTGCATTAATATTTATTAGTTATAGTGATCTATAATTTTCTTTTTCTGCTTTATGTCTCTTAGGTTTGGGTGTCAGGACCATATTTGTCTCATAGAAAAAAGTTTGTCAAGGTGTCTTCTTTTTCTATTTTTGCAACTTTATGTATCATATCAAGATTTCAGTCAATATATTACAGTCTTCCATAAGATCTGTGATTGTCCTATATCTTCTCAAATTGCTTCTTATTATTGCTAGATAGTTATGGGAGATTAGAATAACTCTCATACATGGGTCTATTGCACTCATTTGAAATGAATTCTTATTAGTAACTAACACATCAATACCCCTAAAATTCTGCCATCTTAGGGCATTCCACTACAAATAGACAAGTTGACACCCACGAGAACATCTTATACTCTTAGAAATGGCCTTTCCCCCCAAATCAGTGCCCAAGACACTAGCCCAGAAGGAAAGACAAATTCATATAAGGGAAATTAGGCATGACCAGAGATCAATAAGGTCTGATAAAGGGATATCAGAGGGGATGTAGGTATCTGGGTTTCAGCTTGCAAAGTTTGGTTCTGAGAGATGACTGGAAAATTGACCTAGACAAAGTATAGCCTGGTAATTCATAGATTTACACTACTACACAGGCACAAGCAATTTTTAAGCTCAGATGTTCATCACCTAATCTGGTCCTTCCAACTCTCCCAAACTCCCACCAACTCAGAAACTCATGTTTCTGCTATCATACTTAGCCTTCATGTCATGTACAGGTTACAGACTCATCCATATCATTATCATATAGTATTATCATGTAGTACTTTCTATCCTGCTTCCACTCTCATCAATGCTTACTTAATTTATTAAACAAGAGTTTTAGATCTAAGATTCTGATTCTTTGTTGTTTTTCAGTTATATTAGATTCTTTGTGACCCCATTTGGGGTTTTCTTGGCAAAGATACTGGAGTGTTTTGCCATTTCCGTCTCCAGTTCATTTTATAGATGAGGAAACTGAGGTAATGGGGTTAAGTGACTTGCCCAGGGTCACACAGCTAGTAAGTGGCAGGTCAGATTTGAATTCAGTCAGTTTTCCTGACTCCAGGTCTAACACTCTATCAGTTGCACCACCTAGCTGCCCTGCTATTATTCTGCCTCAATACTTTTATGAATCTGTTATCTCAATGGTGTGGGTATTTTCTCCACTAATACACATTACAGCCCATCCAACCCTTCTCATTTTGTATGATTCTTTTCTATGTTCTTCCATAGGCATAATTATATGATTCCAAGTCCTTATTTATTGAGGATGTATCTTCAGGGTTAAAAAACTAAAGAAAGAACAATATTGATAAATAATAAGTCTTTCCTTCCCTAGGGGCTCTATCTGCTATTGACCTCAAGACTACTCTTTCTTCTACCTAGTGGAAGGGCTTTGTACAGTAATTCCCCCCCACACACACACACCAACAACCTGCTAAGTGGGAATTCTGAAGGCAAGAAAAGAGAGGGGGAGCTCTTATCACAGTTTGGAGAGTACAGCAGGAGAGCAATAGTCCCTTAAAGAAGCCTCCTTCATTGCTTTCATCTTCTTAGAGACTTGTCTGTTCTCATGGCGCTAATGTGTTCTCTGCTGCCCTATGGAGGATCCCAGTATTATGAGTCTGTGTTAAATAACTCAATAGATGGCATGGAAGGGCACAATTCAATTCAACAAATATGTATTAATTGCATACATATGAAGGGGAATCATGCTAAATGCCTGATACATGAATGCAAAAACAAAATTATTCCTTCCCTCAAGAAACTTACATTCTACTGACAGATGGCACGTTAAAAGGGATATGCATTAAGGCTTTATTTCCAAACACAATAGCAAAATGACAAACATCAAGGTGACAAATATTGAGAGCATGTTGTATGGTGATAGATAAAGAAATTTAAAACATCAGCTGAAAAATGTACATCACTTTGCTTATCTATTTCTTTGTTGTGAGGAAGAGTTCTATTTGGGTGAAGACTCATTATGAAGTGACTGTTATAAAAGAGGGCATCAAAGAAATGGCTAATATAAGTGAACTGTTTATGAATGTAATGAAATACTATTCAGTAGGAAATAGCGAATATAAGGAATTCAGAGAAACATGGTACGATTTATATGAAATGATGTGGAACAAAGGAAATATTCCTAAAGAGGAAAGTGAACTCTGATGAAAGAAAAACCAACAAAGGTCTCAAAGAACAAATAATACCTCCCACCTCATGGCAAAAAACAAAGGACCATTAGGACACAAGAGTATATACACTTTCAGATGCTATCACTGTATTAGATATTTTTGCTTAATTGTTTTTGTCTCAATGGAAGGTTCATTTAGGGGGAAGCAAATGAGGGACTGAAATGACTATGATATTAAGACAAAAATGGATCAATAAAAATTATTTTTTAAAAATCCAATCAAACTTTTATTCTTAAAGAAGAAATACAAACTACCAATAGAGATAAAATAATAAAAACTGTCTAATGAGAAAAATTTATTGTATCAAATATCTCTGAGAAACATATAATAGCTAGAATATATAGGGAATTGTCACAAATACATAAGACCAAGAGCTATTTCCTAAGAAATAACTACTGAGTAAAAGGATAGGTACAGTTTTCAAAAGAGGAAATAAAACTATAGGGGTGACTAGGTGGCACAGTGTTTAGAGCACTAGCCCTAGAGTCAGGAGGACCTGAGTTCAAATCTGACCTCAGACACTTAACACTTACTAGCCATGTGACCTTGGGCAAGTCACTTAAACCCAATTGCCCTGCCTTTCCCCCTCCAAAAAGGAAAGAAAGAAAGAAAGAAAGAAAGAAAGAAAGAAAGAAAGAAAGAAAGAAAGAAAGAAAGAAAGAAAGAAAGAAAACTATCAATAAACATAGAGAGGAATGTTCCAAATCACTAATAATCATACAAATGAAAATAAAACAACTCTAAGACTTCACTTCACTCTCATCAAATTGGCAATGATCATAAATGATGGAAATAGGTGGAAGAACTACAGAAAGCCAGGTGGATCTATAAACTGGGCCAAGCAATCTCCAAAAAATCTGGAAATTTTAAAAGAAAAGTTACTAAAATATTCATACCTTTTGATTCAGTGGTCCCACTAATGGGGCATGCACAAGGTTCATAAGTGACTAATTATTCACAGCACTTTTTCTGGTAGCAAAAATCGTAAACAAGTTGGGTACCCATTAATTAGGAAATTATTAAAAGAAAACTGCCCAGATTTCTTATAATCAGAGGACAAAGTAGAAACAAAAAGAATCTTCTGGTTACTCTCTCAAAGAAACTCCAAAATGAAAACTCCCAGCAACATTATAGCTAAAATCCAGAGCTTCCAAGTGAAAGAAAAAATATTGCAAGCAGTCAGAAAGAACAAATTCAGGTACCAAGAAGCCATTTTCAGGATCATGCACAATTTAGTAGCTACCACGGTAAAGGAAAAGAGAACTTGGAATATGATATTCCAGAAGGCAAAAGATATGTGCTCCCAATCAAGAATAACTTGCTCAGCAAAATTGAGTATAATGCTAGAGGGAGGGAAATGGCCTTTAGTAAAATGGAAGAATTCCAAGCATTCCTGATGAAAAAAAAGGGGGGGGGCAGCTAGGTGGCACAATGAATAGAGCACCGTCCCTGGAGTCTGGAGGTCCCGAGTTCAAGTCTACCCTCAGACACTTAACACAAAAACTAGCCATGTGGCCTTGGGCAAGTCACTTAGCCCCAACTGCCCTCCAAAAATAAAACAAAAACAAAAACAAAAACAGAGCTGTGGGGAAACTGAAGTTCAAAAACAAGAGTGAGGAGAAAGACTATGAATGCTGAGGTACAGACATGGCCTACACCAAAATTTGTCTTACTTGACTATATATGATTGTAAGAGGGGTTGTGTTTTACTTGCTATGAGGCAAGGGAGGGAAGTAAGAGGGAGAGAAGGCCAATATTTGTTAAAATAAAATTTAATTTAAAAAAAAGAAAGAAAAGAAATAGGTACTTTCATAGACTCCCAGATCAAAATAAATCAACAGTGTGATCTGATAGTCAGAAAACCTACACTGAGAGGAGGATGCATTGAGAAACTGGAAACTCCCCAAATCAATAACTCAACCAACAATATTTATTAAGTGTCTCTTATGTGCCAGGCACTGGGCTAGTTACTAGAGACAGAAATGGGATGAGATGATCCCTATTCACAGGATCTTACAGAACAAGGGAAGTAACATTCTAGCTGACCTGTCAGACCATATATGGGGCACTGTCTTCTGTTCAGAGAAGTTGTACTAGAAGAATCTGCTCTTATGGCTCTTATCATGTCTCTAAACTAGTATATGTTGTATGTGTTTAGGGGCAAGGAGGAACAGGGATACTAGCAAATGAGAAATAGATTGTGAACAAGATATAAACTTGTGAACTTCCCCATACAAATTATCCAGGAAAGAAAGTAGATAGAATGCTAGCATATTTGAAAAGGTGGTGGATATGAAGTCAGACAGGAGCAGTGTTAACATCATAGGAAATTCTTTTGTTATAAGAAATGTTGAAATGAGTAAAGAGTAAATATAAGAAGGACCAAAAAGGAAGCGAGGCATAGCAGGAGTCTCATACTGCTTGTTTTGAATCTTTCTCCCCATAATCTTCTTAGCATTAGGCTTGAGGATAAGTGGAAGACAGCCTTTCCAATCTAGTTTATACAATATATATACCTGGTCATGTTCTTTGGGTTATATAATGTTCCTGCAACATTCTAAAAATTGATCAATTAGAATCCACTGAACCAACTGTGATGGCATATCTAAGTAATTTCCTGATTTTCTGTCATTCTATCCAGGCCCATATCATTTGCTCTGTGACTTGCTCACCCAGGCCCTTTGCTACAGTTTCTATTGCAAAACCAAGAAGTACATTTTTTTAAATATTTGAAACATTTAATGTTAAGACATCGAATTTCAGATCCATTTCCTTCCTCCCTTGTCACCCATTCCCTCTGGGGAGATAAGTAATTCAGTATATGTTGTACATGTCTAGCTATGCAAAACATTATCATAGTAGATATATTGTACAAGGCTGCTTATAATTCCCTCCCATTCATCCCATCCCCCACCTGGTCCATTCCCTACTTGATCCTTTCCCTCTTCTATAGTGGGTACTTCCAGCCTCCCCTCCCCCCAAGGATGCCCTCCCATCCATCATCCCTCCTCTCATCCCCCTTCCCCCTATTCTGCTGCAGGTTGAGATATCCCATTTAGTATGTATGTCATTCTCTCCCTGAACCAAATTCAATGAGAATGTGGTTTTGCCTTTTATACACACACATTCACATATGTATTCATATGACCACACACCCTTCTTCCATTATTTTCATAGTGAGAAAGATATCATCAGTCACAGTTATTGCTTTTCCATATAGGAATGTAAATAGTTCAACTTTGATAAGTTCCTTTTGATTTCCTTTCCCTGATTACCTTCTCAGGCATCTCTTCCTTCTTGTGTCTGGATGTCAAATTTTCTATTCAATTCTGGTTTTTCCTCAAGAATGCTTGAAAGTCCTCTATTCCACTGAATGACCATATTTTCCCCTGAAACAAAATACTCAGTTTTGCTGGGTAGGTGACCCTTGGGTTCATTCTCAGTTCTTTTGCCCTCTGGAATATCATATTCCATGCCCTTCAGTCCCTCAGTGTAGAAGCTGCCAGGTCCTGGGCTATTCTGATTGTGTTTCCACAATATTGAAACTGTTTCTTCCTGGCTGCTTGTAGTATTTTCTCCTTGATCTGGGGATTCTGGAACCTGGCTATAATGTTCCTGGGAGTTTTCTTTTTGGGATCTTTTTCAGGAGGTGATCTGTGGATTCTTTCAACCTCTATTTTGCCCTCTGGATCTAAAACATCAGGGCAGTTTTCCTTGAGAATTTCTTGAAGGGTAATTTCTAGGTTCTTTCCTTGATCATGGCTTTCAGGTAGTCCAATAATTTTTAAATTGTCTCTCCTGGATCTATTTTCCAGGTCAGTGGTTTTTCCCATGAGATATTTCACATTGCCTTCTAATCTTTCATTTGTTTGGATCTGCTTAACAGCATCTTGATTTCTCATAAAGTCATTAGCTTCCATTTGCTCCAGTCTAACTCTGAAGGAATGAATCTCCTCAGTGAACTTTTGAGATTCTTTTTCCATCTGGCAAATTCGACTTTTTAAGGCATTCTTCTCCTCATTGCCCTTTTGGGCCTCCTTTGCCATTTGAGTTAGTCTATTTTTTAAGGTGTTGTTTTCCTCAGTCAGGCTGTTGACCCTCATTTCATACTTTTCCTGCATCCTTCTCATTTCTCTTTCCAATTTTTCCTCCACTTCTCTTATTTGATTTTTAAAGTCCTTCTTAAGGTCCTCTATGGCCTGCAACCCGCTCATGTTTTCCCCTGGGGCTTTTGGAGCAGGACTTCTGACCTCACAGTCCTTTTCCCGCTCTATGCCCCCAAAATAGGAGTCTAGGGTTGCATTTTTCTGTTTCCTTTGCCTTGGCATGTTGCCACTTAATTACTTGACTTTTGGGCTTGTTGCCACACTATGGCTTTAAGGCCAGAAAGAGGAATTTTCATCCCGAATGTGTGGGGGGCAACTTCCGTTTCTGGCAAGCTGTAAACCCACCCACGGCTTCCACCCTAGATCACAATCCAGATCCAGGGAGGTTAAAGCAAGAGCGATTACCCCCCAAGACTGATCGCTGGATCTCCCTACAATTTGCAGGCCGGGAGCTGGAGCTGCCTCTGAAAACTACAAAATGGCATGTCTCCTCAGCGGCTCCTAGCCCCCAGGGGAGGGAGCCGACGCATTCCCCAAATACTAGTCCCAAAGTCCATAGGACACTAACCTCTTACTTTGTCCTAGGCATGTCTATGTTGATAATTCTGGAGTCGCCACAGCTGCTGGTGTTCTGGGGTCTCTCCAGCCGGCTGCTGGCCCTGCCGCCCTGGGGCTAAAGCCTCCGCTCATGCGGACCTGGGCTCGGCTTGGCTCCCTGCACTCTGCGTGCTGCGTGCTGCCTGGCTCCCAGACCACTATGCTAGTCCTTCCTGCAGGGCTGCTGGGCTGTCCTCAGCGGGAGGTTAGCTTCTCTGTGTCGTTCTGTGGGTGCTGGGGCTCCAGAAGTTGTTCAGAGTCCCCTTTTACATAGTTTAGGGGGAATCTGGGGGCAGAGTGGCTTGGATGAGCTGTTTCTACTCCGCCATCTTGGCTCCGCCCCAGGAAGTACATTTTTAAACAAAATCAGGTGACTTTCTTGGGGTTTGTGCTCAGTCTAGAAAGACTACAAAAGGATGCAACAAATGTATATACCATGCAAAATTAAGTTCTATTAGCCAGATTCAAACCCTTGCAGATTTTTCTGGGAATGGAAAATTTCTATAGTCAATTCATTCTAGGCTACTCAAAACTGACAGAACCTCTTACTGTAGTGGTAAGGAGTAGGACACTAAATAAATGAGGAGTTCAGAAGGAAGGGAGAATTTTTAGCCTCAAAGAGAAGGTTCAGTGTTGTGTTTTTGCTGTAAACTGGGAAACCTAGTAATCCTTTTTTTTTTTTATGAGTGGGGACAGATTACTTTCAGGTGGCTTTACAGGGGAAATGACACAAAACTTGTCAGAAAAGAAAGATTTGCAAGAACCCCAGTTGACTTACTGGGACTTTATTACTCTTATCAGCTGAATCAATAAATCAATAAGTATTTATTAAATGCCTACTGTGAACCAGACACTATGCTTGATGCTGGGGATAACAAGGCAAAAGCGAAATAGTCCCTGCCCTCAAGGAGCTTATGTTCTAGCTGGGAAGAGAAACAAGCATGTGAACATAAATATTCATTCAAAATATAGAGAAGATAAACACAACTTAATGGTGGGGCCATTAGCAACTAAGGAAATCAGGAAAAGTCTCATACCAAAGACAGTGCTTGAGATAAGTCTTCAAGGGAACTAGGGATTGTGAAAGGTGGAGGTGAGAATGAAGGGCATTCCACACACGGGGAAAAGTCTGTATGAAGGCACAGGGATGGAAAATGGGTATGCAACACCAGTCTGACAAGATCAAAGAGTAAATTAAAGGAAAATGGTGTGTAATAATGCCAGAAAGGAAGGTTAGGTCCAAGTTTTGAAGGTTTTAAATGCCAAATTGAAGAGTTTATATTTCCTCCCAGAGTTAATGGGGAGACATGGGACTTTACTAAGTAAGGCAGTGACATGGCCAGAGATGCCCTTTAGAAAAATTGCTTTGACAGCTAGGTGGAGGATGCATTAGAGAGGGAAGAAATTTGAATTAAGAAGACCAATTAGGAGGTTATTACAAAATTCAGGTGAGAGGTGATAAGTGCCTGGATTGAGGAAGTAGATATGTGGGCAGAAAAAAGGGGATGGAGTCAAGAAGGAACTACATCCTTATGTGCTAGTAGCTAACAGCCATTAAATTCGCCCTGGGAACATGGTGGTGCCACTTGGAGGAAGCTTGCCACCCAGTAATATTCCTGACCACTAAAATTTAGTCTGTTTTGATGACACCTGGATCTTGTCTACTTGCCATTCATGGCTGACTCTTATTTTCATGAGTTTTTCATCTGGTACACTTATGTGTGTGGAGTAAAAAACACATCAGCAAATGTGCTACCTTCAAGTGTGTAACTTGAGGAGAGGCTCAAATGCAGCTGCTATTTGCCTCAAGATATGCCTGGTTGCAGCCTTTCAGAAGAGGTTCCTAGCATCACCACACTACCAGGAAAAGGACTACTTGTTCATCATGTTGCTCAGTAAGCCAAACATCTCTGTGGGAAAGGGGGAGAACCAAGAATCCAATCTGCTGGCAAAAAGGATAGCCAGGCTAGGCCTGGACATCCAATCTTAGAGGCTACACTCAAAGCTGCAACCAGTGCCAGGGCCCCAGAAGCATCCCCACCATTAAAAAGACCCGGAGGGTTCCTCTAGCCATTGGCAGTAAGTTTACTATAAGACTGGGTGATAATAATGATAACTGATTTTTCATCATCACAAACACAGTGCACTATGAAGATCTCTGAGCTTAAAAAGTCTGCATGCCTGGGCTCAAACACTGGCTCTGACATTTACTAGCTCAGTGACCACAGGCTAGTCAGTCACTCCCCATCTCATTTTCCCATCTGTAAAACACTGACGCCCCCGTTTCACAGTTTTGTGTGGGGAAGCATTTTCTAAAACTTTTAAATATGAATGACTGTTCTCCTCACAGCAGATTAGCTCTAGAACATGCCATTGATTCTGTTAGAAGCACACAGATAGTATGGCAAGCAGCATCATTCCCTTACATGGGCTTCCAGTACAGATCTTCTGTATGAGGGCCCAAAATTGACCAAAAAATATTAGAAGAGTCTACAAAAAGGATTAAAGGCTCTGCTATTGTTCACTTCATCCCTGCAACCATAAGCTAATAGTCACAGAGCCATGAAAATCAAAATTTTAAAATAAAAATCAACAAATATTTGAACATTTATTCTTTGCTGCACCAACACACACACACACGCACGCGCGCGCGCCCAGTTCCTTCCAACGGGAGAACTTGCTAAAAACAAAAACCAAGCTCTTCACCCTTTTCTTAGTTCATCTTTTCAGGCAGCCTGTCTGCAGGGTCACCATCTGTCACTGTCTACATGAGTATACGCCATGGCTCTGTCCTGGGCCTCTTCTCTTTTCTCTCCATACTCCATCTCTTGATGATCTCCTAAGTTCTCACTAGCACAATTACTTCTATGCTGAATACACATATCTAGTCCTCTTCTCTTTTGAACTCCAGTTCTGTACCACCAGCCACCCGCTGTAAATCTCTATGGATGTCCATCCACATCTCAAACCCAACATGTCCAAGACAGAACTCATCATCTTTCCCCACAAACCCATTCCTCATTTTCTTATTTTGTCAAAGGCTTCATCATCTTTCTGGTTCCACAGATTCATAACAAACTTAGCGTCACCTTTACCTCTCCATTCTCCTTCATTCCTCATATTCAATCGGCTGCCAAATCTTGTGATCTTATGACCACATCATCTCTCACATCCGACCTTTTCATTCTACACATGGTCACAGCTCTAGTTTATGCCCTCGGGAATCTCACATGGATTGTTGTGTTTGTTTAACCTGGACTATTACAAAAGCAAAAGTCCTAATTAGGTTGTGAAGATTAAAAGAGAGAATGTAATTACAGGTAGGTGGCAATACAGATAGAGCACTGGGCTTGGAATCAGGAAGACTTATCTGCATGAGTTCAAATCTGGCCTCAGAAACTTACTAGCTGTGGGACCCTGAGAAAGTCACTTAAACCTGTTTGCCTTAGTTTCTCATCTATAAAATGAGATGGAGGGGCAGCTAGGTGGTAAAGTGAATAAAGCACCAGTCCTGGAGTCAGGAGGCCCTGAGTTCAAATGCGACCTCTGACACCTCACACACTTTTTAGCTCTGTGACTTTGGCCAAGTCACTTTACCCTAATTGCCTTGCCTTCCCCCCTCCAAAAAAAAATAAGTTTTGGGGCAGAACAGTGAATAGAGGACTGGTCCTGGTGGTCAGGAGGACCTGAGTTTAAATCTAGTCTTGGAAACTTAACACTTACTAGCTGTATGACCTTGGGCAAGTCACTTAACCCCATACAAGCCTTGAATGCCTTGAACAAAATAGGTGCTTAATAAACATTTGTTTAATTGAATTAATTGTTTCTTCCAAAAAATTTGCCCAGTAAATAAAGCAATCTTGGTGAACTGGTAACAATACCTACAGATGGGAATCTGAGATATTCTACAACCACTGAGACAGGCACAGGAAAAAGGAGTGACAATTTATAAAAGCTCTATTTATTAGAACTTGGAGAACAGATCTGGCTGAATCATACACACCTCCCCACAGATATTAATACATGTAACTAAGGGAAACCAAGAGAACAAGGGGATTAGAAGAACTGCATTTATGAGTAACTATGCCACCCTTCTAGCCTGCAGAGGTGTTTTGCTGGGAATATTTAAGAAGTGTAATAACTATTGCCTACAGCCCTGCTGCCATTGGGGAAAAATGGGCTTATTATTAGAGAGAAGAATAAATCCAAGTAAGTCTTCAGGGCACAGGGAGGTAAAGTTTCACCCTGGGTATCCTGGAGCATCTGTGCGAGCTCCCCTGTGGGACTGACCGGTAGTCAGCTCAGGAAGTACACAGGCTATCTGGTGAGGAGCAGCTATGATGCAAAAGGGACACAATGATAACAGAACCCTTGGGGGTTGTGGCCTGGCCTGGGATAAGAAGGTAGGGGGTAGAATAAACAGGCTTCACTTTCCCAGGGTAATGATCTCCAGAGGAGTATGCTTCCTCCAGTAGTACAAGCACTTTATAGTCCTATACCTGCCCTCTGCGACCTGGTGCAACAGCCCTAGAGAGGAAGTGCACGTCCTCAATGTCACACCATAAGGCAAATCCCCAGGGGCCCCATGCTAGACAGTTTTGTTTTTCCCTCTCCTTTAATTATCATTTCTAATTTGTTAACAAGTCTTGTAAATCCCATCTCCAGGATATCTCCCATATATCCTCTTCTATTTCCATTGCCACCATTCTAGGATAGGCCTGTGTGACCACAACTTGAACTATTACAAAATCTTCCAAATCTTCCCACCTTCATCTTTTCTCTCCTCCAAGCTACCCTTCATACTCCTTCCAGATTGATCTTCCACATATATAAATGTGGTTGTGTTACTTCACTGTTCAATGTTGGGGTGTCCAGGTGGCACAGTGAAATATAGCACTGGGCCTGGAGTCAGGAAGACCTGAGTTCAAATGTGGCCTCAGATATTTATTAGCTGTGTGACCCTGGGAAAGCCACTTAAAACCTCTGCTTACCTCAGTTTCCTCATCTGTAAAATAGAGATAAATACCAAAACAGTCCCTGAACTCAAGGTACTCACAAACTAATGGTCAGGAGAAAATGTGCAAACAGCTAGGTACAAGCAAGCTACATAGAGGATAAAGTGGATATAATCTCAGGGGGATGGAAAGTCATAACATTAAGGAGGACTAGGGCAGGCTTCTTGTATAAGGTGAGATTTTAGCTGAGACTTGAGGCAAACCAGGAAATCCAGGAAGTAGAAGTGAAGAGAAAGAGAGTTTCAGGCATGGGGGACAACTAGTAAAAATGTGAGGCTCGCTAGATCTTGTTTCTTTCAACTAAATTTTAAAGTCCCAGAGTACAGTGACAAAGTCTTTTACTTTCCTTACATGGTGTTTCTCTCAAGAACTAGTACAATGACACATGCCTCTCAAGGGGCCAGGGAAGATGCAGCAGGAAAACGACAGCTAAGGAAAAAGTAACCCCCGAACAATAATAAAAGAGGTAGCTCTCTGCCTCTGCCTAACTCAGAAGCAACAAATACACCAGTCCATTCACGGAAGGCCCCACGCCAACACGTTTCAGTGCAGGCAGTTTTTTAAGGGTCAAAAACAAAATGCCTTTCCTTGTGAGCTTTGAATCTTGGTGGCAAAACAAGATGAATAAAACAATTATAGAATAAGATATAGAGACTCTAAGTGGTAGGAAGCTGAGAGAGGGTTATATAGGGCAGAGAAATCAAGAAATGTTTCAAGAATGCAGGGGAACATAGGACTGGGCTCTCAAACATGGGTGGAATTTGAAGGAGGACAGATAGAAGCCAAGTAAGGGGACATGATCAACGGCACAGATGCATAGAGGACACTAAGTGGGGAACATAAAAGAAACTGTCCGGACTGGCACAGAGAGAAGGCACCTTCCAGGGAGTACAGGCAATTTAGTTTGGTTAGAGAGAGTGAGGCAAATTACAGAGGAGCTTAAAAGGTGGGCAGAAGAGTTTAATACCCTAACAGGAGTTCTTAAGCAAAGAAATTAAGTGAGGAAAGGAACGTATTAGGCATTACTGTCTGACAAATTAGTTTGGAGCGATGAGTTACTACAATCAAGAAAACCAAGAGATCTGAAATAATTCAGGTATAAAGAAATGAGGATCTATCCTGGACGGTAGCAGTTGGAATGGAGAATAAGTTTGGGGGGACTCAAGAAATATTTCACAGAAAGAATAAATGATTCATTGATTAACTGGATATAGAGTGTTAAGCTAGTTTCTAGATAGACAGAATAATGTTCCCACCAACAGAAACGGGCAAGTTGGGAAGAAGGGCTAGTCTGGAGACAGAAATAATAGGTTGGCTTGGGAGAGGCTAGGTCTGATACTACAACAGGTAATCCAACTGTTAAAGTCCTGTAGGCAGATATAAATGTAGAACTGAAGTAAACGCAACTTATCAGACATGATGTGATATGGCTTTGTGGATCATCAGCATAAAAGGGAGCATTAAACAAGGAGCAGGGGACAGAGCACTGAGGGACTTCACAGTTTGGGACACGAAAACAGTAAGAAGAGAAAATCTGGATGGACAAGGTTTAAAAGACCAAAGAAGGATGTACTTTCAGTAAGGAATGTACCTTCAAACGAGGCCCTGATGTTAAGAATCATTAAGACGGAAAAGAGACTGTCAGCGTTAACCTTCCAGAACAAATTCACACAGTCGTGGGGATGGGTGTTAGGATTTTAGTAAGGGCAGGTAGACACAGTGAACATAGGCAAAACATTTGAGAAATCTGAGTAAAAATAAGAAATCTAAAGGGAAGTAAGGGGCAACAGGGCAAAGCAAGAGGTTTTTTTTTTTTGTTTGTTTGTTTTGTTTTCTTTTAAGATATAGGGCAGATTTATCCAAATTTGAAGAGAGAGGGGAAAGAGCCAGTGAAGAGGAAGAGAATAAGGATGCTAAAGAAGAAAAGATATTCCCGGGATCAAAGTCCCCAAAGAGGTAGAAAGGGATGGGATCTGGAGGACAGATGTTTGGATAGCAACCCTTTTCCACTGACTTCAAGGATTTGGGGGTAGGGAGAGGACACTCTGAAGAGGGTTTCCTAGTGTACATTTCCCCCAAGTGACCCAATGAGCTGATTTTTACTTACTCACCTATATAGGTACACCTTGAGATTTCTCTTTCCAGGATCCATGGCTCCTCCCCTTGCTCCAACTGGGAGATCATATTGGGTTTGGAAAAGGGATACCCTGAAAGGGAAAAGAAATGGAAAACAGTTATTTGTGGAGATATAAAGTCATCTCAGAATTAAATTCTGGCCCTTTCTTATTCAGGAAAGAAAAGTAATGATATTAGGAAGCTTCAAAGCAATGCAAGAGACTCTCCAAAAGTACTTGCATTATGTTGCTAGAAAAGAGAGGGGAAGAGATTATTTTAATTCAGAAATATAATTTGACTCATAAATCTCTCTCCTTGTTAAAAGAATGAGAGCCTGCCATATTTATAGATGTTTTCAGTGGGACTTTTGGGGAGAATTCTTCACCTAAGGAAGTAGATAGCTGGAAAAATGTATATGTACAGTAAAAGTGTTTATGTACAGCACAAGGAATCAATCACATCCAGTTCCATAAAACAAAGCCCTTTCATCTATGAATATGGAGCAGAAACTTCTAGACTCCTAATTGTAAATTGATCACAAGTCTTTACTTCCTATACCAGCACCCCCCCCAAAATAAAACACCTCAGCTAATCAATTCAGAGGCTCCACAGTTTTTAACAATGGAGAAATCAAAGAAACTCAAGTAGGAAAGTTCAATGTCATGGGAGGAAACTGCCTTTACCTAGAAAAACCAGGTTCCTGTAGTTCTCCAGCATCACCTCCCTATACAGGTTCCTCTGAGCAGGATCCAGTTGTCCCCACTCCTCCTGGGTAAAGTCCACTGCCACATCTTTGAATGTTAAGGATTCCTGAAATGTGAGAGTCAATTTTATTGAGTAATAGTATGTAAAAAAATTTACTTTTTCTACCTACATTTATTTATGAGTTCTTTTTGTAAAATTGTTATACAATGCTAAAAAAATTAGGTTTACTCCTTTAAATTTCATTCAATAATTGTCATTGTTATCATATCTAATTTTTCTATTGTTTTATTCTGAGTCTTAACTTTGTGTGTGTGTTTTTATTATATTTTTCTACATCGCAGAGAGACACATTGAAGTCCCATATAATTACTGTCTTACTACCTAGGTCTTTGTATAATTTCAGTTAGTTTTTCCTTTAAGTACTTAGGTTCTATACCATTCAAAACATATATAGTTCACAATGATATCATTTCATTATTTCTGATACCTTTAAGCATATGATAGTTTCCTTTCTTGTCTCTCTTAATCTGTTCCATTTTTACTTTTGCCTGAGATCAAGACTGATATTACAGAATGCTCATCTTATCTGGTATTGGTTAATTCAAAATAAAACAATAATAAATACAGCTACTCCAGGTCAAATCTAGCCAAGTCAAAGAGAAGTCACAGTATGGTTATTCCTCTCACAACTGGAAGGACTGGGGGGAGATGAACCCAAGACAGTGGAGTAGCAGGGGGGCAGTGTGGTGAGCTCCACTCCACAAAGTTTTCCAAACATATCTAGAAAATTCACCAGAAGAAATCCTGGTGGGAAAAGCCAAGAAAAGTCACGATGAATCATTTGTACAGCCCAGCTTGGCACAGAGAAACCAAAAGAGCATTCTCTGGATACTGGAGACCAGGCTGTCCAGGAGCATGCAATATACAAAGCACTCTAGTAGCCAGAAGGAGCCTGTGCAGTAGGGCGAGAGGAAGTCTCAAACTCTTACCAAGACACTACTAGACTCATAATGGGATACTTCAATGGGGAACATGCACAAATTGGCAATTTTGTCTCCAAATACCTAGTTCTGGGTAACAGATCTAGGGCAGACTGAGAAAGGGACCTGTACATAGGGGTGACATTCCTCATAAAGAAATCCATGGACAGTGTACCAAGAAAGGAAGTCAACAGCAGCAACAGCAGTATAGCTCAGACCCTAAGCTCAGTGCACTTTCAGCATCTAGCCCAGCCTGCAGAGAAATAATCAGGGTAGGACTAGACAAAATAGAACCTACAATTCTGCCACAGAGCTTTCCAGATGGTTAATAGGAGGAAGTTCAGAAGCAATCTATTCTTACACAAACCCAAACCTAGGCCTGAAATTTGCAGAACTCAAATCACAGAAGCACCGATTAGACTTTGCCCATCAGACCATTTTGGGAGCACTGAAAGCTTGCATATCACCAACCTGTCCCTGAGATTCTTGAACAACACAACACTCAATAACTCAGTCCAGACCTTTTTTCCTAAAGTGCCATAGAGCCCAGCCCTAATGTCAAGTCTGAAGTCAGTAAGTAGGCTGAAGAAATGGGCAAACAAAAAAGAACTCCACTATAGTGAGTCATTACAGTGGCTAGGAAGCACAAGACACAAATAGAATAAGAAAACAACGCCAAAACATGTACAAAGAAAGTCTTAAAGAAAAATACAGTTTGAACACACATACAACTAGAATTCCTAGAAGAGATGAAGCAAGAGTTAAAAACTGTTTTTATAAATGAAATGAGAGGATCTGAGGAAAAAGTTGGAAGAGAAATGAGTTATGGAAGAAAGAATGGAAAGGGAATTAACAGCTTGTCATGAAAGGTATAAAGAAAGGTACAAGAACCCAAGCAATTTCCTGAAAATTAGTATGGACTAAATAGAAGCCAATGATTCCATCAGAGAACAAGCAATTTATTTATTTATTTTTATTTAGTCACATGTAAAAACCATTTTTAACATTCACTTTAAAAAATTTTGAGAGCAGAGCCAAGATGGCGGAGTAGAAACAGCATTTCCAATGTGCTCTGCCCCACACAAATTTCAAACAATGTGAAAGGGAGCTCCGAACAACTTCTGGAGCCACAGCACCCACAGAACGGCACAGAGAAGCTAACCTCCTGCTGAGGACAGCCCAGCAGCCCTGCAGGGAGCAGCCAGTGCAGCGCTCTGAGAGCAGGCAGCACAGATCCTGGGAACCGACAGCGCAGCCAGCAGAGCCAAGCCCAGGTCCGGGGTTTTAGCCCCAGGGTGGCCGGGCCTTCAGCCGGCTGGTGGAACCCCAGAACACCAGCAATTGTGACGATTCCAGAATTATCAGCACAGATATGCCTAGGACAAAGTGAGAGGTTAGTGCCCTATGGACTTTGGGACCAGTATTTGGGGAACACGTGGCTTCCTCCCCTGGGGGCAAAAAGCTGCTGAAGAAACAGCTGCACAGCAGCCATTTTGCAGCGTCAGTAGTGGCTCTAGCTCCTGGTCTGCGAACTGTAGGAAGATCCAGCAATCTGTCTGGGGGTTAATCGCTCTTGCTTTAAACTGCCTGGATCTGAATTGTGGTCTGGGGGGGAAGTTTGGGGTGGGTATCCAACTTGCCAGAGTGGGTGGAGGCTTTACAGAGGCCACACAACTGGTGGAAGCTGTGAAGATCCCACGTTTGGGCGGAAGCTCCCCTGTCTGGTGGCAGAGTCCTACTGTGGCAACAAGCCCAAAAATCAAGTAATTAAGTGGCAATATGCCTAGGCAAACAAAACAAAATAAACAGAAAAGTTCAACATTGGACTCCTATTTTAGGGGCAAAGAGGCTCAAAGCATGGAGGAGGACTGTGAGGTCAGAACTCCGGCACCAAAAGCCCCAAATGAAAATACAAGCTGGCTACAGGCCATAGAGGACCTTAAGAAGCAGATAAGAGAAGTGGGGGGAAATTTGGGAAGAGAAATGAAAAAGATGCAAGAAAAGTATGAAATGACAGTCAACAGCCTGACTGAGGAAAAATAACACCTTAAAAAATAGACTAACTCAAATGGCAAAAGAGGCTCAGAAAGGCAATGAGGAGAAGAATGCCTTAAAAAGTCGAATTTGCCAGATGGAAAAAGAATCTCAAAAGCTCACTGAGAAGATTCATTCCTTCAGAGTTAGACTGGAGCAAATGGAAGCTAGTGACTTTATGAGAAATCAAGATGCTGTTAAGCAGATCCAAACAAATGAAAGAATAGAAGGCAATGTGAAATATCTCATGGGAAAAACCACTGACCTGGAAAATAAATCCAGGAGAGATAATTTAAAAATTATTGGACTACCTGAAAGCCATGATCAAAGAAAGAACCTAGAAATCATCCTTCAAGAAATTCTCAAGGAAAATTGCCCTGGATGTTTTAGACCCAGAGGGTGAAATAGAGGTTGAAAGAATCCACAGATCACCTCCTGAAAAAGATCCCCAAAAGAAAACTCCCAGGAATATTATAGCCAGGTTCCAGAATCCCCAGATCAAGGAGAAAACACTCCAAGCAGCCAGGAAGAAACAATTTCAATATTGTGGAAACACAATCAGAATAGCACAGGACCTGGCAACTTCTACACTGAGGGATTGAAGGGCATGGAATATGATATCCCACAGGGCAAAAGAGCTGGGAATGAACCCAAGGGTCACCTACCCAGCAAAACTGAGTATTTTGTTTCAGGGGAAAATATGGTCATTCAGTGGAATAGAGGACTTTCAAGCATTCTTGAGGAAAAAACCAGAATTGAATAGAAAATCTGACATCCAGACACAAGAAGCAAGAGATGCCTGAGAAGGTAATCAGGGAAAAGAAATCAAAAGGAACTTATCAAAGCTGAACTATTTACATTCCTATATGGAAAAGCAATAACTGTGACTGATGATATCTTTCTCACTATGAAAATAATGGAAGAAGGGTACATGGCATATGTTCACAGGTATACATGGATAGAGGGCACAGGTTGAATTTGATGGGAAGGGATGATTATTATTTTTTTTTTGGAGGGCAATTGGGGTTGGGTGACTTGCCCAGGTTCATGTGGCTGGGTTTTTGTTTGTGTGTTGGGTGTCTGGGGCCAGATCTGAGCTCGGGTCCTTCTGGCTCCAGGGCTGGCTCTCTGCTCACTGCGCCACCTAGCCGCCCCAAGGAAGGGATGATTCTTAAGGGGTGAAGTCAAGAGGTGAGAGAGGAAAGTGGCAAGAGGAGATGGAGAGAGACAGGGTAGGCAAACTATCTCATGTAGAAGAGGCAAGGGGAAGTAGTTGCAGGGGAGGGGAAGAACAGGAAGGCAAAAAGGCAAAAGCATATTCTCATTGAAGTTGGATCAAGGAGAGAATCACATACATACTAAATGGAATATCTTACCCTCACTCACTCTCCTGAGTAGGGGAAAGGGGGATGAGAAGGGGGATGATGGAGAGGAGGGCATTCTGGGGAGAGGGGAGGTTAGAAGTATCCACTATCAAAGAGGGACAGGATCAAAGTAGGAATGGACCAGGTGGGAGGTGAGACAGGTGGGAGGGAAATATAAGCAGTCTTTTACAATATATCTACTATGGTAATGTTTTGCATAGATATACATGTACAACACATACTGAATTGCTTATCTTCTCAGAGGGAGTGGGTGACAAGGGAGAAAGGGAATGGATCTGAAAATCGAAGTTTTAAAATTAAATGTTTCATAAGATGTCCAGGCAGTGGGGCTCAGAGATTCACCGTGCCCTAATGGCAAAGTCAAAGGGGGTATGGGAGAAGATATGGGAGAGAGCAGATTGGATGAGGGGATATCTAGTGGGACTGTTATTCTGGGGTGGTGGGTAGGGAAAAAATGGGGGGAAAATGTAACGCATAATCTGGTGGAAATGAATGACGTAAACCAGAAGTTAATAAAGCATTTGTTTAATAAAAAAAAAAAATTTGAGTTCCAAATTCTCTCCCTTCCTCTCTTTATTATTCCCTCTTTTTATTGAGAAGGCAAGAAATTTAATACATGTTAAACACAGAAAACAAGCAATATTAAAACAAAGTCAAAGGGTGAAAAAAATAGGAGAAAATGTAAATTATTTCATAGCAAAAACAACTGACCTGGAAAAGATATCTTAGGAGAAAAAATTTAAGAAATGCAGGACTACCTGAACATCATGACCAAAAAAAGGGCCTTGACATCCTATTAACAGGACCTATTTCAAGACATCTTTTTTTTTCTTTCTTTCTTTTTTTTTTTTGGAGGGGGTAAGGCAGGGCAATTGTGATTGTGACTTGCCCAAGGTCACACAGCTAGTAAGTGTTAAGTGTTTGAGGTTGGATTTGAACTCAGGTCCTCCTGACTCCAAGGCTGGTGCTCTATTCACTGTGCCACCTAACTGCCCCTCTTTTTTTCTTTTTTAAGAAATCTTAAAACTACTCAGATCTCTTAGAACCACAGGCAAAGTAGAAATAGAAAGAATCCACCAGTCACCTCTTGAAAGTAACTTCAAAATGAAAACTCTCTGGAACATCATAGCCAAAATCTGAAGCTTCTAAGTAAAAGAAAAATACTGAAAGCAACCAGAAAGAAAGAATTCAAGTACCAGGGAGCCACAATAAGGATCAGGATTATACATAATTTAGCAAGAGGAGAGAACTTAGAATATGATATTCCAGAAAGTAGAGGATATGGTCTCACAACCAAGAACTTATACAGCAAAACCAAGTATACTGTTACAGGGTGAAAAGTGGACTTACAAATATTCCTGATGAAAAGACCAGAGCTGCAGAGAAACTATGAGGTTCAAACACAGGAGAGAAGAAAAACATAAAAAGGCAAACCTGAAGGATAAACTGCTTACATTTAAATATGGGGAAATGACAAATGTATCCTTCTAAACTTATCATCATCAAGATCCATAGAGAGAGTTTAATTAGTCCAGGCCTGGGAATGGTTCTATTATGTCTTGAAGATCTTAAGAAAAGAATGAAAAGGGAGGGGAAGGTGACTACACTAGGAATGGGGGTAAGGGGGAAAGGAAAAGAAAGTTATCTCACATAATCAAGTTATACAAGGAAAGGGTGGAGAGGATCAGCTGACACTCCCATCTGAATTGGTCAAAAGATGGAAGAATACACACACACACACACACACACACACACACACACACACACACGGATACAGAAATATATCTCACTCAACAAGGAAACAGAAGGAAACAGGAGGAAAACAGGAGAAGGGAAGAGGGGGAGTTAAAGGGAGTAGAGATAAAGAGAAGGATTAGTCTGAAGCAAAACAAACTCTAAAGATGTAAGATATTTCTAACTCTTTTTTAAGTGGCAAATGATGGGAATCTAAGAGGGTGTCTATAAACTGCAGAATGGATGAAATTATGGTATATAAATGTGATGGAATACTATTGTGCTGAACTCTTATCAGCACAATGACCAACCAAGATTCTAGAGGATTAGTGATGAAACATGCTATCCATCCCCTGATAGAAAGGAGAATATAGAATGAGACAAATATTTTTAGGACATGACCAATGTAGACATTGGTTCTGAGTGGCTATACATATTTGTATTGGGTTTTGATTTTCTTGTATTCTCAGTTGGGGGTGGAGGGAGAGAAGAAATCGAGAAGGAAGATACTGGCTCATTAAAACAAAAACAATTTTTTCTTTTAATCTAGAGTTGGGTTTCTGAAGGCATGATTAATGTTAGCACAAAGGGATAGGGATTCCAGAATTGAAGCTAGTGCAGGGTTGAGTTGGTTCACTAAAGAGTCTAGCCATGGAAGGGAACAAAGAGTAGCCAGTGAAAACAATAAATAAAATAATATATGTATCATTAAAGGGATGGTTTCTGAACATTTAAAAATGGAAGCAGTGATAACCAAGAAGCATCATGACTTTGAAAAAACAGATCAAGACAGGCTAACATTACTTTCTTTTTTAACACGGTTATTAAATTGGTAGATTATGGAATACCACAGCCACAGATTTCAGCAAAGTATCTGACAAAGTTTCTCATATTATCCTTGAAGACAAGATGGATAGATATGGGCTACACAATGCTATAGCTAGGTGGATTCAGAACTGGTTGAATCACCAGAATGGAGTAGTGATTAATGGTACTGTATCAACTTAGGTGAAAATTTCTAATAAAGTTTCCCCAGAAATCTATTCTTATCATACGATTAATTAACATTTTGCTTTTAACAACATGACCACATTGACAAGATGGAATATCCAGAAAAGAATGCTCATGAGAAGGAGGAGACCAGACATCATGCCATATAAGGACTAGTATAAGATAAATGAGAGAAGACTTGGGGCATGTGAAAGTTATCTTCATATATGTGAAGAGTTGTTATGGGGAAGATAGATTTGACTTATTATGTTTGGCCCCAAAAAGAAAACTAGAAGGGATGAAAGTTGAAAGAGACAACTTTGGATCAATGTAATGAAGGACTTCCTAACACCCAGAAGTGTCCAAAAGTGGAATGGGAAGCCTTGAGAATTAATGGACTCCCCTTCACTAGAGGTCTTTCAAAAACAAGATGGATGACCATTCATTGGGGATGTCCTAGAGGTAATTCTAGTCAAGCACAGGGTGGATTAGATTGTTTCTAAAGTCCCTTCGAACTTTGTAATTTTGATTTTTAACCATACTTACTGTTCCCACTATTAGTAGTTACTATAATAGCAATGTAATACACAAGGAACATACTGAGGATTTAAATATCCTTTATCTTCCCTTTTCTCTCTCTAAGAGGATGTTGGTATCAATTTTTGTATCTTACACATTAAACTCAGGAGCATTCTCATTACCTTGTTCAGGGGCATCCTCTCCAAACGGGACCTTCACTTTGCAATTCAAATCTGCATCCCTAGCAGAAAGTTGGTCTCAGTCACTTAGACTGCAAGCTTGAACATGCTACTGGGGAACCCTGTGGGTCAAAGATTATCGATCAGAGACAACAGGAAGAACTCAATAGCCTCAGACACATAACCTCAACCTCATCCTCATCCCCCATATCTAATCAGCTACCAAATCCTGTCAATTTCATCATCGTGTTCCCTCTCTACAGGCCCTTACCACTACCCACCTACCTGCTTTACTGAAACAGCCTAACAGATTTTGCCCTTGAAAGTCTAGTACCACCCTACCCCCAAATTAACATGTGGCAGTAATAGCCCCAGCCACACAGAGGAGACTCTGGCTCCTCTCTAGGCCATCAGACCAAGAGGTCTACAGAGAATGAAAGTTGGATAATTAGTTCAATAAATACCTGAAAGGTAACATGATGCACTGGCAGTCACAGCAGATGTGGAGCAGGGAGACATTGATTCAAATCCTAACTCTGACACTTATTAGTTTTATGACATCTTCTTGGATCCTCATTTTCTTCATCTGCAAAGTTAAAATAATAATATTCTCACCTAACATAGGGTTTTGGTGGAAAAGTGGTTTATAAACCTTACACTGCCACAGAAATGTCAGTTGCCATTATTATTACTTCTATCAAATATAGGTTCCTTGGCCAAATGGACTGCACAGGAAGTCAAATTCAATCACAATACTTAGTTCCAACTTCTCTAACACACTATCACACTCTATTCATTATGTATAGAATCCCCCTACTAGACTAGAAGTTCAATGAAGGCAGGGACCATTTTTCCCATTCATAAAGTTATCTGGTACAGTTTCCAGCACAGAATTCTGAATATTAGGCTGAATTCTCTTCTGCCCCTCCCATCCAACCTTGAACCTGACTAAATAGATAGATATGTATTTTATTTTAAAATATGTGTGTGTGTGTGTGTGTGTGTGTGTGTGTGCGCACGGTCTCACTAAGAAACTATGAAGAGGCTATAGGTATATGAAATTTTTCTTAATTACAATTAATAAAGTCACTACTTGGAAAGTAATTCTCCTTTAGCTGAGACAAACTACAAACATTTTTAATTCCTAAGTCAACAGGCACATGGTCTAAGGGAATTTGCTTCCCTTGCTAAAAATAGCCTTTACCAATATTTGCCAATGACTGTTGATATATCAAGAGAAGAATGATTTACAAAGAATTGTAGGAATGTGCAAGTCTTTATGGTAGGAGCAATTGATTTATACAAGAATAGTCACAGGGAAGCTATTTTTATAATGATTAAAAATGAAAAAACTAGCAAGAGAATGGGAATAAACAAGCTAACTGCATTTTATTTCATGACTATGGAAAATGACAAATATGGGGGCAGCTAGGTGGTACAGTGAATAGAGCACCAGCCCTGGAGTCAGGAGGACCTGAGTTCAAATCCAACCTCAGACACTTAACACTTAGTAGCTGGGTAACCTTGGGCAAGTCATTTAACCCCAATTACCCTGCATTCCCTCCTCCAAAAAGCAAAAAAAGAAAAATGACAAATATATACATTATATCAATACACAAGCAACATGGAATAAAGGAAAGGGCACCCGACTTTGAGTCTTAAGACCTGGGTTTGAGTCTTGGCTATGCCTCCAGCTAATAGACATCAGACAACTCAAGGCATAGTGTAGTGTTAAGACCACTGACTTTGTAATGAAAAGACCTGGGTTTAAATTATGGTTGTGCTATTTACCACCTGTGTAATCCTGGGTAAGTTTTATCTTTTAGGGACTTATTTTCTTCATCTGTAAAACAGGTGCAATAATACCTACCCATATGAAAGGGTTGTTGCTTTATAAATATGTGCTGTTGCCATTCTGGAGTCTGTGACTCCAAAGTTGTAGTATTTTGTTATTTGCCATGTACAGAAAAATTAATTACATGGTGGTAATGAGTTTCTATAACATTAGCTGGTCAGTCCTCAGCTAGCCTTCTAATTTGGAAGTCTGTCAATGCTTATACTCAGAATCTATCACTCTGAGAAGTTCAATGGCTTTCCCAGGCTGACCTAGCAGATGTGTGCCAGAATCAGGACTTGCACTCAAGCTTTCCTGACTCCTGACTTCCTGACTCTCTATTAGCTACTCCATGCTAACATCAATAACAATGAGTAATAATAATAATAATCATTGTAGTAGTATATTAATGTCTGTAGGATCAGTTTAACTGTGTACAAATATATATTTGAGATCATTTAGAAATGCCAATAACTGAGAGTGGGTTTTTTTCCTACAAAGTTAAGTTTTGTTTGTTTTTTTTCAAGTGATACAACTGTACTTTATATTCTGAACCTTAAAGTCACCCAGGAAAAAAAAGCACAGAAAAAACCGAAATCTCCAGGAGACCAATAATAGTAGCACATTAGTTGTTGACTAAGCCAAAATCCAGTTATTACAAGTTGTGATACAGTTATCAGGCTTTGGGGGTCAAATATTATCACTTTCCAGCTTGGGAATCTAGCAATTTCTTTTGACTTTAGGATAAAATATGAAACACTCTGCTTGGCACTTGATTCCATTTACAATCTAACCACAACTTTCCACGTTTATTACATATTGCTCATATTTATAAACTCTATATTCCAGCCAATGTACTTCTTCAGTTCCCCATAACCATAAATGCCATTTCAATACCTATCACCTTATTTTCCACAAAGCAGAAAAAGGCAGATTCACTTTTGTCTTTGTACCCCAGTCTTGCACAACGTAGGTGCCTAATAAATGTTTGCTGGTTAACTGGATCACACTTCTTTATCTGAGACTCCCCCTAACTTACTTCAAAGAACTTTCCTGATCTGCTTCTTCCCAGTTTTTAGTGTCCTGCCCCCCATTATTATTGACTTATTCATCTTTGTACATAAAGATATATATATAAAATCCAGGTCTGGGGACTTCTTTTTTATCTTAGGATTCCCCAGTGCCTACCACAGTATCTGGGAACATGGTAGGGGTTTAATAAATATTTGTTGGATGAATCTAGCACTGATTTTCTGTGTGTCTTAGCTTGAATCACTTTCTCTGTTTTAATTTCTCCTATCAATCAATAAATAAACATTTATTAAGCACCTGCTGTGTTCCGAGAACTGTGCTAAGCACCACTGGGAGCTTACACTCTAACAAGGGAGACAACAAAATTGCAGGCCAGTTACACTTGATGGCCTCCAGGTCTGAATGCTGTAGAATGGCTGGAACAAAAGGCAGCACTTTAAACAACCTCTAAGATACCTCTTCCTTCTGCCTTCCCCAACCCATCTCTCCTCCCAGCCTGTCCATAAGGACCCTTCTGGAGTAAAGAGGTTAAGGCAGTGACAGGTGGGCGGGGTCAAACACACTCCGAGAGGTAGGGAAAAGAGAGGAGGCGAGGGAGTGGGCGGGGTCGGCCTTCAGCACATGCGCAGAAGGGAAAGCTTGTCAGGCGCCCCCCAAGGTCCCTTTGATGCACTGCTTTGCCTGCACCCCTGGGTTCTGGCCCCGCCCTCAGCGTAGAGAGCTGTCCTGATCTGACTGAGAGGGCAGCGGGAAAGCCGGTCAGATGCCCGGACCAAGTACCTGTTGTTTGGGGTCCCCGGGGACGAACTCACCACAGACAAAGGAGGCGCCTCCGAACAGCAGTCCCTACAAACCGCATCGGGGCTGCGCGCGCATTCCCAGTCCCACAGGAACTGCGCCTGCGCAGACACAACCCAAGCCTTGAGCTACCTGCCAGAATCCTCCTTGAGGATCCGCCAAATCCTTCACCGAGTCACGGAAAGACAGAGCTGAAAGGGTTGTTTATTTTTTTTTTTTAACTATTAGAATGTTAGAGCTGGAAGGAGCTTCAGAATGACAGGATGCTAAAGCTGTAAGAGCTTTAAAACAAAGCATTCAACATCAGGTCTGGAAGAGATTTCAGTAAACGTTTACTAAGTGCCTACTAGGACGCAGGATGTCACAGGTATTAAGTGCCTACTGCGTGCCAGGCTCCGTGCTAGGATCTGGGGATGCAACAGAATGAATGAAATAGTCCCTCTTCTCAGGGCGCGAGAATATGTATGTGTCTATAGAGCATATACAGAATAAAGATAAGGTGTCTCAAAAGTCTGTAGTTTTAAGCTTTAATAACTCCAGTCAAGCAATTAATAAACATTTAAGTGCCTCCTATGTGCCAGATACTGTGCTAAGCTCTGGGGTAGAAAAAGACGCCAAAGACAGCCACTGTCCTCAAGATGCTTACAATCTAATGAATACAGTAAACAAATATATACAAATAAGCTCTATACGGGATAAACAGAAAATACTTAACAGAGAGTAGTTCATTATTTTAACACTGGAGTTGAAAGGAATTGGGAAAGGCTTTCTCTAGAAAATTTAGAAATATAAATGATCTTAGAAAAACATGGGAAGACTTGCACTAAATAATGAAGAGTGAAACAAGCAGAGCTGAGAGAACATTGTATATAGTAACAGCAATATTTTAAGAATGACTTGGAGCAAATAAATCATTTTGTCTATTATTAATACTCAAATTAACTATAAAGAACATAAGAAAAGACGTTATCTGCAAGCAGAGAAAGGACTGATAAATAAACAGATGTATAGAATAATTTTATATAGATAGCTAATTGGTCTAATGGTAGCCATCTCTGAGGAGGGGAAGGGAAGAAAAAAAGGGGGGGAAGGAAATTTACATGATAACTGTACTGTGTATTTAAAAGGAAAAACAAGTTGTACATAGTGAATTTACAGTTTCATATATGATCATCTTTTTATTGTACTATGTTAGGGAAATAGCTGTTGGATTCCATAATTTTTAAAAATTGAATTAAAAAAAGAAGCATCAGTGCTATAAACTTGAAAAAAGCCATTTGAAAGGTTAATTATGTATAATTTTAAAATGTTAGCATTTCTTATGAAAATCCCACATTGCCACTGTCATGTTCTATACATCACTCTAAGATGAAGTTGGAATTTTGTAAAAAAAAAAACAAAAAACCCCCCAAAACCCAAACAAACAAAAAAAACCTTTTAGCAGTTGCTGCTCAGTGACTAAAAGGGTTCCATTTGTAACCTAAGACATAGTCACCCAAAGACTAAGTTTTGGTGTATACACCCAAAGATCAAGTTTTGATGTGACCCTACAAGAAAAGGATTAGATCCATTTCTAATGGATATAAATCAAGTGACTGAAGTGGCCAAGCAAGAGGACCTCTTCTATGGATCCACAATTTTGAAACCAGTATCACCTGGGAACTTTCAGAGGCAATGAATAATGACAGCGTATCCCAAATTCTTCTTCTTCTTCTTCTTCTTCTTCTTCTTCTTCTTCTTCTTCTTCTTCTTCTTCTTCTTCTTCTTCTTCTTCTTCTTCTTCTTCTTCCTCTTCCTCTTCCTCCTCCTCCTGCTCCTCCTCCTCTTCCTCCTCCTCCTCCTCCTCTTCTTCTTCTTCTTCTTCTTCTTCTTCTTCTTCTTCTTCTTCTTCTTCTTCTTCTTCTTCTTCTTCCTCCAAAATTTGGGTTAAGTGACTTGCCCAAGGTCACACAGCTAGTTTTTGTGTTAAGTGTCTGAGGCCAGATTTGAACTCAGGTCCTGCTGACTCCAGGGCCAGTGCTCTATTCACTGTGCCACCTAGCTGCCCCTATCCCAACTTCTTAAAATTGAAAATTTAAACTTATCCCAAATGCATAAAACTAAATAAGCATAAAATAAATTTAAATAATTGAGTTTCAAAAATGATATTTTTGCAAGTTTGAAGCATTTATGCTTCTGAAGTTAGGAAAGCTTTAAACTGCACTGAGACTTTTGGGACACCCTACCTAAAGAGAATAAATATAAAGCAATTAAATACAAAGTAGTTTGAAAGGAAAGACACTGGAAGGTCAGGGTATGCGGAAGAGTGTAATGTAGTGGTGTAAATACAATAAAAGTCATCTAATCTAACCCCTTCATATTACATGTGTGGGAACTGAGCCCCAGAAAGGGAAAGCAACATTCATAAGGTTGCACATTGAGAAAGAGGCAGAGTCAAAGCTAGAACCCAGTGACTAGTAGCCCAGTGCTCCTTCCCTAGAGGCACCAGCCATCCATATCCCCAAAGTCCTGATTGTTACTAGTAACTTTTCCCCGACCAAGTCTAGTATTAGAGTTTCCAAACTTCTAAAGAAGCCTAAGCCCCTGGCTGAGGGGAAAGATTGAGAGATCTCTGATCTTCCCCTTAGTCATATCTCCATAAATTTAATCAACCAGCTTGTTTCCATGGAAACCTTGTAAGCCCTAACTCCATTTTCCTCCACCAGAATGGGTACCAGAAAAAGCCCTTTTGTTTTGTAATTCAGATGATACTGAGTCTAGGGACTGGTCCAAGAGAGAGGTGGAGGCATGGAAAGAGTGGGGGATCTGGGGAAACAACACACAAAGGCTATGCCAGAGCAATGGAGGCTCAGGAACTTGAATTTTTCTTAGACCCTGACCCAGTTGTGGTTTGCAGAAAATTTCTGCCTCAATAGGTCTGTCTCTGACCTCTCAGAAGGTGAGTTTCTTATTGAGAGGGAAAGAGATGGGAATAAAAAATAAGGTTTATTTAAAAAGCCCAACAGGTACCTGATGATTATTTAGAGGTATGTTATCCAGGGAGGCATATGTGTTATTGTAGAAAGACCTCATGTTAAAATGAGGCTTAGAGAAACAGCATGCTGTGGTAGATGCAGAGTATTGGAGTCAAGAAAACCTCGGTTTAACTCCTACCTCTGACACATACTGGCTGTATGATTCTGGGGAAGACACAACCTCTCTGTGTTGCAATCAACTCCAAGTCTATAGCCCTTCCTCATAAGCATTCACCTTCACTGCCCATACCAGTGAAATGAAGAAAAAGAAGGAAGAAGAGGAACAGAAAAGAAGACCGCTTTTCCCATCCATTTTTCCAAAATTCATTATTTCCCCCCATTTGCCCCTCCCTCAAACTTTCCTATTTCTATTGAAATTCCTATTTCTATCATCCCAGTAACCCAGAATCATAATATGGACTCCTCCTTGACTTTTCCTTCACCCTCAGCCCATCCCCATAGCCTCGGAGACCCTACTATCCTGATTGGCTAATCCTTTTTTTTTTTTCCTCCAGATTTCCATTTCTGGAGGGGTGCCACCCATGCTCACTTAACTCTGGCTTTACTTATTCTTGAGATTTCTCCACCGCTTCAAGAAACACCTTGCCTCTACCTGGGTACCTTTCCCCATGGCCCCACCTTTAGCCTCTGTGTCATCTTTCTCCATTAGGATGTAAGCCTCTAAAGGTGAGAGACTGTCTTATTTGCTTATATTTGTATCCCTAGCACTTAGCATAGTGCCTGGCACGTAGTAAGTACTTTTATCTATCAATCTAATTAGTTGTTTTGTCACCTCTTCCTCCATGTCTCCTTCATCTCCTCTCCACTCACACACTTGTCATCATTTAAGAACTTCCTAATTAGTCCTCCTGCTTTTAATCTCTCTCCATGTCTGTGCCTTTACACATTGTCCTGCATATACAGGACGAATTCCCTACTCACCTCTGCCTTTTGGAAATCCTAGTGTCCTTAAAAGTTCAGTGTCAAACTGTGCTTGCCAGGAATCAACAAGACTCCCAGTGCAACCTAAACCAGATTAAAATGTAACTGAGAAATGTTTAACAGAATAAACAAAAATACAATACAACATGGGGCAGTTAGGCAGCGAAGTGTATAGAGAACTGGGCTTGAAATCAGAAAGACTCATTTTCACGAGTTCAAACACAGCTTCAGACACTGTCTATGTGACCCTGGGCAAGTTACTTAACCTTGTTTGCCTCAGTTCCTCATCTGTAAAATAAGCTGTAGAAGGAAACAGCAAACCACTCCAGCACCCTTGCCAAGAAAATCCCAAATAGGGTCACAAAGAGTCAGACCTGATTAAAACAACTCAACAACAACACTACAACATAATGTTAATTTATGGTTTTCGGAGTCAAAAAGTGCTGCCTTCAGAGATCTGTTTCTATCTGAGTTTGAAATAACTGTCTAGGTGAGTCATTCTTTATTCAAATTACCTTGCATTTTACTTATTGATGTGCATATTGTATCATCTTAAAATGTAAGCTCTGAGGGAGCAAGGACTTTTATTTTTGGTTTTATATTCCGACCCCCATACCCCACTACCTAGCATAGTGCTTTACACATAAATGCTAGGTAAATGGTGTGGTTATCATCTTGGGACCAGAAGAAAGAACACTGGGATTTGTTCCAAAGTCTGTCAGTTACCACCCATGGGATTCTGAGCTTGTCCCTTCCCCTTCTCTGAGCTTCAATTTCCTTATATTTAAAGTAGGATAGCAATGCTTACCATTCCTATGTCTTATGGCCTGAATAATCTTCCATACATCTGGTTATGGCACTCCTCTTCTCAAACCCTTCCGTGGTTGCATATCAACTACTGAGTAAACTTTAAATTCATGTGCTTGCCATTCAAGTACTTTAATCAATCAGCAAACTTTTATGAAGTTCCTACTATGTGTTAGGCACTATGCTCCACAATCTGGTTATATACTACCCTTCCAAGCTTTTCTTATACTACTCGGCTCTATGTATGCTGCAGTCCAGTCAAATCAGACAAATCTGTGTCTCCAAACCCTCCGTGAACTCTCACACATCCTTGCCTTTGCTCAAATTAGTTCCTGTACCTAGAAGTCACTCTTTCTACTTCTTCATGTGGTAGATTCTAATACATCCTCTAAAGCCCAACTTAACTACCAGAAGATTTCCTGACCCCCAGGTCAAAAATGACCTATCCTTCAGCTTCATATGTGGTGCTTTCATTTTTTGTATATGTCCAAAGGATCATAGGACCATATTTTCTGATGGAAGGAACCTTAGAAGTCATGTGACCCAACCCTATTATTTATAGATGAGGAAAATGAGTTCCAGAAATTACTTTGAATACATTTTATATGTATTTAGCCATGTGCATGTCATCTCCTGTCAATAGAATATAAGCTCCTTGAGGGCAGGGAAAGTCTTATTTTATATCCTTAGTGCTTCATACTTTATGGGTACTTAATTAATACTTTTAAAACAAATGAATGAACAAATGAACTGATTAAAAGACAATATACAGTAACAAAATCCCAGATCATTGAAGTATTTTACTAGTAATGCTATATGCCTATGAACAATGGTATACTGTTCTCTGAGAAAAATCAAAATTGCAGGTGACCCAAAGAGCAATGGAAAGAGATATAATGGGTGAAAACGAATGGCAGAAGATTAACTGATAACTTGCATGTCAGAAATAATATAAAAGATATTATGAAAGATATAGATGATTAGGAAAACACATGGGTCAGTTAAATAGTGAAAATGAAATACTTTAGATGGGTGATCCAAGCAATAAAGTGTTATCCATGAAATATTTTTAAAACCAAAAGATACCATATTGTTAACAAATGGTTGTTTTCCATAAATGTCTCAAACCCAACAAACCTCAGAAAAAAGAATTATGTGCCATAATTAAAAACAGAATAATTAAAGCTAAATTCATAGAATATAAAGACTGAAACACTATGCAAGGTAAAATAACCTGGAAGAATTTAAATATTTCAAGTTCCCATTTAAGAGGTCACACTCTTCAAACCTCTCCCTGGGCTAATAGTACAACCAACTTCAAAAGTTTGGGCTTCCGGGGTCTGGTTTTAGGTGTACCAGCCAGGTCTCCAACAGCAATGAATAAGCCTGACCTCATCCACCGAAAAAGAGGAAGCAGACATTGATTCTGTCCAGTAAAGACAAAGCAACAAGAAAGTAATGCAGTAGACATGGATAGTATAGCACTGTGGTAGAATTAGCTAGATAGGAAGCAGAGGCAGCTGGAGGAAATACAGTCACTATGCTGAAGAAAAAGGGAGCTGGGATCCCATATGGGAACATTCCTTGTCTTCCAAAGTTTACTCTGGCCAAGAACAGGAGCTAGAACCCCACAATCCTATCCAAGTCAAAGAGGTGAAGAATGGCCTGCCCTGGATAAATGTCTAATTAACAGTGAAAGGAGAAGATAGGAAAAAAAGAGAAGGGAAACCAGAGACAAGTGTCTACAAATACAAGTGAAAGACCAAAATACCAAAAGAAGAAAGGAAAATACCTTAGCAAAAATCTCACCCAGCAAACCAACAGATTAGCTAATAAAAATAGAACTAACAATAAATAAAAACGAAAACAGAAGCTACAAATGACAACTATGCCACCAAGGAAAATGAACCAAAATTTCCTAGTAAGCATCCTGTGGATGCCACAGAAATCATGAAATAACAGCAAGAAATTCCAGGATGATCCAAATGAAAAATAAAAATGTTAAAAGAAGAATAAATGAGGTCAGAAATCAGAGCTCTCAATGTAGAACTAAAAACTTTTTTAAATGAATAGATTAGAAAAAATGTGAATATGAAGATCACTTTGACAGCTAGAGTGGAGGATGGACTGAAGTGGTGAGCATCTTGCTGCAGGAAGACCAACCAGCAGGTTTATTGCAATAATCCAGACACAAAGGCCTGCACCAAGGTGGAGGCAGTGTCAGAGGAAAGAAAGAGGAGTATATGAGAGATGTTAGGAAGGTAAACTCTACAGACCTTGGCAGCAGATTGGATATGGGGAGTGAGAGGCAGTGAAGATTAGAAGATGATGCCTACATTGTGAGGTAACTGGGAGGAAAAACAAAAGGCAACATTAAAAGAACATGAATTCTATGCAAGCCAAAGCAACTGACCTTGAAGAGAGGATATACAGGAGTAATTTGAGGATTATAGTTCGCCAAAAAAGAACATGATTTTTTTTAAATTTTAGACTCAAATACCAGAACTCAGCTACAGAATAGAGAAATGACAAAGAAACACATCACAAACTTAAATATTGAAACTTAAACACAAAGTATAAAAAGGAAAAAAGCATATCATGTACACAGTGGAACATAAGAGAGGATTCAGAATATATAGCAATAAATTTTAATTTCAAGAAAGGGTTTATGATAAATACTACACATTATGTTGAGAGCTAGTCATCTCTGCTTTCTTGTAAGTTTTCTTTTGTTCTCTGTTGTGCAGTTTTCACTTTGTTCTTTCCCCCCCTCTATCCCACTCCCCTCACAAATTTTTTAAGCTGAATACCACACTGCAGGAAGAAGAAAAGAAAACTTTCCAGGAACTTTTGAATTTAGACATCAAAGCACTGATATATTGAATTCATAGATTACTAAAGTAAAAAACAAACTCTTTTGTGATGTTCCAAAACTCAAAGAACCGTAAGCTACAACTTAAAATATCTTTTAATTTTCTTCTCAATTCTTTTCTGAATTTTACCAACAGAAAATAACATTTTATATACACTAAAGAACACAAAAAGAGAACTCTATATGAAACCATGATTTCTGTTTCATTATTACTTGCTTTTAAAAAATAGCATGTAATAAATTTTATATATTAGTTTCAAAACCATGCCACTTGTTTGTACTTCCTTCTGAACTTTCTTTTGTTCTCTTCTGCATTTAAAAAAAATGTTACCATGACCTCTTTTTACATTAAAAAAAAAAAGATGCTGCAATTCCTGCCTTCTTTTTGGCATCATTATTCTTAACTCTCTTTTCCTCCCTACCCCACCCCAATTAAAAAGGGAAAGAAAGAAAATCTTGTAATAAATAAGCATAATTAAGCAAAACAAAACCTATAGTAGCCATGTCTTTTTCTGTACCTTGTGTCCAATTTCCCTCTGTCAGGAAGTTGTTTGCATGCTTCATTATAGGTCTTTTGAAACATGGCTGGACACTGCTTTGATGAGAATTCTTTTCCTTCAAAGTTGTTTTTCTTTACGGTGTTTTTGTCCTTGTAGAAATCGTTCTCCTAATTCTGCTCATTTTGCTTTGCCAGGTTATATTAACCAGAATTCTCTGAAATTGTCTCTTCATTTCTTACACATTACAGAATATGTTCCATTACGTTCCTATGCCATGGTTTGTTTAGCTACTCCCCAGTTTTTGAAAAGGCAATGAAAGACAGTCCCTTAGCTTCTCCATCTAGTCTTTTCTGGCTTCTCCCTCCAAGAGAAAAGCAATCTGTTTCTCCCCCTCAGGGTTCTAGGATTACCCCTGAGTGGTTCCAAGGGCCTATTGTCTAATTCTATTTGGCTCCAGCTTCCTTATGGGTGTGTTCTCCCAACTATTAGCCAATAGCTCCTCACCTCCACTTAACTAATTAACATTGATATACTTATACAAGATATTTACTTTGAAGTCATAGTGAAAATAAAAATACAAACATTTCAGGGGCATCTACGTGGCGCAGTGAATAGAGAGCTGGTCCTGGAGTCAGAAGGACTTGAGTTCAAATCCAGCCTCAGACACTTGACACATTTACTAGCAGTGTGACCTTAGGCAAGTTACTTAACCCCAACTGCCCTGTCTCCCCCTGCTCAAAAAAGAAAAAATATATACCTTTTCCCCTACCACCTAAGGATCACATTCTTTCCTATACCAACCACATCGATCTCTGGGACAAGTGTACTCAGTCCAAACACTGTTTCTACGTAGCATTGGTCCCCCAAAGTTCATATCCAAATGAGGCCACAGAGCAAAATTTCAGCGATGCCGCTAAAGTAGTCTCCTGAGGAAAAAATTAAATCTCTGAAAATATATTTAAAAAAATGTAAAAAGGAGATTAGTGGAATGAGTATGCAATGTTTAAAAATCTAGAAACTAAAAGAAACCCAAAATAAGCAACAAGGAGGTCTCAAAAACAAGAGAAAAAACTGACAAAAATACAAAGCAAAGGACTACAAAGTGATATGTAAATATAAAAGTTAGTTCTTTGAAAAGAATTACAAAATTGGTACAAATTTTAGCTAACCAGTTAAAAGGAGGGAAGAATACCAAATTGCCAAAATAAAAACTGAACAAAGTGGAATATCAACAAACAGAAAAGAAAATAAAGAGCATTAGGAACGTACTATTATAGGACACAGCATATTATATACAATTAGGTGCTAGCAAAACTGAAAATTTAAGTATATGGAGTATGACTTAAAGAAATATAAAGTTCTGAAATTAATAAAATATGAAATAGATATTTCTTAATGCATTAGTTACATTAAGATAGGTATATAAATGGATGTGTATATATGTACATGTGTACAATATATATACATACCATGTATATATGAATACATGTTTATATGTGTATACATACATATATGTGTATACAGGTATATGTATATATAATCTCCCTAAGAGCAACTAGGTGGTGCAGTAATAGAGTGCTGGGCATAGGGTAAGAAAGGCCTGTGTTCAAATTTGGTATCAAATACTGTGTGACCCTGGGCAAGTCACTTAACTATTTGCTATCTTCCTTAGTTTTCTCAACTGTAAATGGGGATAACAAATAGCACCTACCTCCTAGCGTTGTTGTGACAATCAAATGAGATAATATTTGTAAAAAGACTTAACACAGTGCCTAGCACATAGTACATGCTTGTTCCCTTTTCCCTTCGTCTTTATTCTCTCCTCTCCTACCCAGAGTCATCCTTTGCAACGAAGAATAAAACACAGAGAAAAAAGCAGTTAAGCAAAACTAACCAACATATCAATGTAGCCTGAACATATAAGCAGTGTTGCATTCCCACAGTCCCTCAGCCTTGCAAAGAAGGAAAGGAGGTTCATTTTCTTATCTCTTCCTTAGAACTAAGCTTGGCCTTGACATACAATTTTCAGTTTTGTTATTTTTGTTGTTGTACAAATCTAATTTGTTAAATTTAAATTGTTGCAATCGAGTATATTAATGTCCTGGTTTTATTTACTTCACTTTGCCTCATCTCATATAAATGTTGCTATGCTTCTTTGAAATCAGCATAATTATCATTTTTTAAAGGACAGGAGTCATTCCCCAGTGGATAAATGGTCAAAAGAGAACAGTTCTCAAAAGAATTACAAATCATTAGCAGCATTTATGATACCAAATCACTAAAACAAAAAATATAAATCAAAACACCTATAAAGTTCTACCTTATACCTACCAAATTCACAAAAAATATCAGAAAAAAATGTAAATGACCAATAGTAGAAGAAGATGTACCCTATCGGTACAAATGTGAATTGGTTCAGTCATTTTAAAAACCAATTTAGAATTATGCTGTTTTTAAAAAGAGACTAAATGTCCATATCCTTTGGCATGCAGATCCTAATGTTAGGCACAAATCCCAAGGAAGTCAAAGATGGAAAGATTCCTAAAATGCTAAAGCATTTACATCAATATTTTCTGTAGAAGCAAAGAACAGGAAACAAAGTTATTGTCCGTTGACGGGGAATGGCTATATGAATTGTGATACATAAACACTTGAATGTTGTTCCTGTACTTATAAATATGAATTCAGGGAATGTGTATATGTATGTATGTGTGTATGTGCACGCACATATACATATATGTGTATATGTATGTATATATATACAATGTGTATACATGCATACACACACATATAAAAACTGATACAATGTGAAGTAAACAGAATCAGGAATACAATATACAAAGTGATCATCACAATACAAACCAAATTTTAAAAATCTGAAACTGAATGACATATAATTATAATGACCAACTTTGGCTCTAAAAAAGACATAAAGAAATGCACATCCCTTCCTTTATAAAAGATGCGGGGGTGACCATGGATACAAGGTACTACCTAAAAATGTCACATATGTGTTGGTTAGTTTTGCTTAACTTTTTTCTCTCTCTTTAAATCTTTATTAGGAGGAATAGATTATTAGGTAGGGGAAAGGATTTTTTGGAAATGAATGTGATGTAGCAGAAAAGTTAATATTTTAGAATGAATTTTGTTAATGGATGCAATATCTTTACTGGCCACCAGAGGTTACTCAACACACAGAAGTTTAAACTGCTCTCTCACTGCCAGGCCATAGATTCAGAGGCTTCATGGGTCTGGAATTAATCCAGTGGATGAAACAAAATATTATTCAAAAAATAAAATTTACAACACATGTACAGTTAGAGAGCTCCCACCTTGCATTTGGGTTCTATTATCTCTGGTCATAATTCTCTTCCCATTTCCTCCAACATAGGACTCAGATTTTAAACATATTATGATCACAGAAAGAGCAACTAGGTGGCACAGTGAATATAGCATTCAGTTTGGAATCAGGAAGACTCATCTTCATGAGTTCAAATCCAGCCTCAGACACTTCTTGGCCGTATGAGCCTGGACAAGTCATTTAATCCCACTTGCCTCAGTCTCCTTATCTGTAAACTGAGCTGGAGAAGGAAATGGCAAACCACTCCAGTATCTTTGCCAAGAAAATCCCCAAATGGAGTCACAGAGAGTCCAACAAGACTGAAACAACAGAACAATGGTTACAGATAACATATAAACATGTGAAGAGATATGTTTATATGTTATCCATAAACAGACATGTTTTATATAAACAATGGAAAGGAAAAGATCAAGCTCTCCTATATGGAGCTATTTGCCTATAGCCTAAACTGACTCCCATTTGCTCTCCTAGATAAATTTGGGTGGGGAGGGGAAATCCCTGAACCATATGCACCGACAACTCATGGAAAATGAACAGCAGAAGGGAGTGTATCCAGAATCCCATCTCCAGATTATGGATTATAACAGGGAAAAGTGAGAAAAATCAGTTTTCCCCTGCAGCTAATAAGCCAGATCAGTCTCAGGACTAAAGATCTTATTTCCTCATTGATCTCCAACTCTGTTCCAATATTAGGATCACCTCCACAGTGCTGATCTCAAACGGCCACATTCTGGGTCCTCCTATCTCATAGAAGTCCAGGTAGTGGCTGCTCAAGCCCCATCAACCATTCAGTGATTAAGAAGTCTTAGGGGCAAGTAGGTGGCACAATGGATATAGCAGCACTGGCTCTGGAGTCAGGAGCTCCAATCCAGCCTCAGACACTTGGTAGCTGTGTAACTCTGGCAACCCAGATTGCTTCAAAAAAATAACAACCAGTTTGTTTTTTAAGGAAATATAAAGAAAGAAGTGGTTACCAATCTTGGATCTTATGAATCTTGTACTTTTCAATCCTATCATGTGGCTTTATGCCCACCGTGAGTATGTATTCTCTAAGACTCTCAGTGAGGGGAAAAGGGCAACTATCTTAATCCCCAAGATCATCAGAACTTATTTTTCCAAATTTAGCATCAATTAGCCTAATGATCCAAGGAGGCAAATTTCAGCTCAGTATAAGGGAGGATACCTTAACTATTTTATGCCAAGAAATTCTGACACGTGAAAAAATATTGCATGAACTGATTCAGAGTGAAAAAAGCAGATCCAAGAGGAAAATATACACAACAATTGTAATGTTGTAAATAAAAAGATCACTACTAAAAGTAAATGTAACTGAGTAAAGAAAAAACCAACAAAGGTGATAGAAAAGAGATAGTAAAACATACCTTCTCTCTCATGGCTCAGAAGTGAGGGAAGCTGTAAGAACTAAATATTGTATACATTGGTAGCTATAGCCTATATCAAATGTTTTTGCATGATTGTTTTTGGTTGTGTCAAGGAAGGGTTAACTTGGAAGGGTAGGAAATGACTGTGGGAAAAACTGATTCTCCCCCCACCCCCTGTCTCTGTCTCTCTGTCTCTCTCTCTGTATCTCTCTGTCTCTTTCTCTCCCCTCCTTTTTATCTCTCCCCCTCCCCACCCCCACTTCACCCCTTTCCCCTATCTACAGCTTTCTGTCTCTGTCTCTCTCTCTGTCTCTTTCTCTCCCCTCCTTTTTATCTCTCCCCCTCCCCACCCCCACTTCACCCTTTTCCCCTCTCTAGCTACAGCTCTCTGTCTCTGTCTCTGTCTTTCCTACTCCTTCTGGCTCTCTGCCTGTATCATCATTTTGGGGCCAGAAGAAAATAATAATTAAAGAAGATAAGCACTATGGTGACAGGTTACACATTACTGAGTTTCACATCCCTCTGTGGATGACTTCCCTTGAAGAATTTTAGTGTAGGAAATACTAACTACCTTTACTCTTTGAAATTCTTTCTCCTAAAATCTAGAGTGTATCAATCAATAAGCATTTATTAAGTTCCTACTATGCATCAACCACCATACTAATTTCTGAGAATACAAAGATGAAAATGGAAAAATCCCTCCTTCAAGGAGTTTATGTTGAGGAAGCAACATGTACACATGTAAGCAAATACAAACTGTATGCAAACATATATATATATATATATATATACAGAAAATACAAAGTAATTTGGAGTGAGGCACCAGCAGCTAGGAAGATTAGGAAAAATATTATAACATACAGATTGAGTTTTGAAAGAATCTACAGATTCTCAGAAGACAGAGAAGGTGGTTATTATGAAAGTATTTCCAATTATGCCAGGATTTCTTATCCTTCTGTATAACAAATTCTAGGTGGAAGTGGACATTTTTCTTTTTAGTTAAACTGAAAATATTAATAAATATTTCTCTAGTTTAAAAACCTTTTCCAGATGTTTTTTTTTTGCTTTTAGCAAAGTGTGTAAAAAGCCAAGAATAAGACTAAGGTTCCAGGAAATGGATTAAGGAGGGAGACCAAACTTTGAACAAAGAACAACTCTTGTCTTTTTAAATTTTCGCTTTCTCCATGCCTGAAGTAATTGGCCCATAAACCACCCAAGAGAAATATCTTTTCTACTCAGAAATCCTCTTATTTTATTAAAAAAAGGATTTCAGGGATATTAGTCATAGAGTTGAGACTCAGAACTTGAGGGGAATGTTCCAGGAAGGAATTGAAGAGTTCTAATCATAGGATTTTGTTGTTGTTCCAACAACAACAAAACCCTAGGTTTTATCTAGGTCTGAGAAGGGTAAATTAAAGTCCCTCACTATTATATTCTTCATGTTTTCCTATAACTCATTTAACTTTTCTCTTAAGAATTCAGATGCTGCTACATTTGGTACAGATGCATTCAGAATTGATATTGTCATTGTCTATGGTACCTTTTAGCAAAATGTAGTTTTTCTGCTTATCTCCTTTAATTAGATCAACTTTTTTCCTTTTAGTTTATCTGAGATTATAATTAATTACTATCTCTTCCCCCCCAACTTCAGTTGAAACATAGATTCTGCTCCAGTTCTTTATTTTAACTGTATTTTCTGTTTCAACTATATTTATTACAAACAACATATTATTGAATTCTGGTTTCTAAATGTTTGCTATCCATTTCCATTTTAGTGGGTGAGTTCATTCAGTTATGATCGATAATTGTGTATTTCCCTCTATCCTATTCTCTTATACTTCATCCTTCTCTTTTTAACCCTCTCTCCTCTTTAAGGGTCTCTTTTGCTTCTGACTAAGCCTTTTCCCATAACCCCTTTCTTTTCTATTTCCTTGTTGGGTAAAAAGTATTTCTGTGCCCAATTGAATGTACATTCTTAACCAGATCAGATGAGAGTGAAGTTCAAGTGTCATATACTCTCAAACACACGATTCCTTTCTTGTATAAATTGCTCTTTATACCCCCCATTTATGTGAGCTAATTTTCCACATTCTTTTTCTCCATTCTCCCAGTGCATTCCTATTCCCACTCATTCCATTTTTAAGATCAACCAAATACAATAGAATCATATTTAAGCTTTCTGTCTAATTAGTCTCTCTATGACCTATGATGAAGATAAAATTCTGTGGGGTTATGTATCATCCCCCTGTATATAAATTTAAACTTTGTTTGGTCTCTCATGGTTTCCTACTCGTATTTGCTTTTATATGCTTGTCTTGAATCCTTTTCCATTCTTTCTTTCACTGCTCTCATTTGGTTTTTAAAATGATTTTTAGCTCCTTCTTTAACTCTCACTTTAACTCTTCTAGGAATTCTTATTAGATTTGGATCCAAGCTGCATTTATCTTAGAGGCTTTGCTCAAACGTCTTGTTTTTTGAGGGTGGTTTTTTTTTTTTTTTGGTTAATCTCTTTTTCTGTGCTTATGTCTTGAATTTCCCAATCACTGTAATAATTCTTTATGGTTTTGTCTGTTTGCTCATTCTGCTATTTCTTAACTTTGGACTTTAGGGTAATGCTAGGTTCTGCATACTTATGGGAAAGGGGGATGTCTAGTCTGAGCTTCTGTCCTCTTTCATCATTCTCCTGGTTTCCAGCTCTGGCTGGGGTCCTGCAAGTTTTCAGCGCTCCTAAAGTGCTGTGATTTGGAAGAAGGCCTGGTCACTGCCCTCCTATTCTGAATTATGCAAATTGCTGATCCAGGTTTTGGTCTATTAGCTTGTTTCTATTTGGGATTTTCAATAAACTGCTGCTAGATTCAGTCACTACTGACTTTCTGGGAGACTTTCCATGTTCAGAGTGACTAGCTACTCTTTGGTTTACGATGCTTATTTATTTATTATAATATATATTATATATTTTATTATATAATTATTTGTTATTATTATCCTCCTGGGATAATAACCACAGTTTTTCTTCATCTCTCAGATGGAGGAAATAATCCCTATGCTCCATACCAAATAGGGTTTTCGTGAAGCAATATACAAATCTAATTTGTTGCTTTTATTATTGCCTTGTGAATGCAGTGCTTTGGACCTCTACCTACAATACAATCCTAGGCATATCCATCAGGAATGGAACAAAGAACTCACTACACCAAGGATCTTTTCCAGTGTGATAATCTTTATCTTAGAAACTTCTTTTTAACCCTCCCACTCCCCTTAATAGTCTCCTTTGCTTCATCATCATCTATGTCACAACCACAAATTTGGGCAGACCCTAAGGCTTTTACCTGGGCCTTCTTCTCTTTTCTCTCTACCTTTTCTTGATGATTTCATTGCCTCTCTTGGGCTTATGTATATTCTATAGAAACTAAGGCTGATAGAAGTTGTGACTTCCTCAGGGTCACACAACTAATAAGTGAGACTCAATTTAAACTCAGGTCCTCCTAATTCTGGGCCTAGAGCTCTATCTACTATGCCACCTAGCTGCTTACTTTAGGGATTGATGATTTCATCAGTGTAGGGGTTCTCTCTATTGACACGGATAATACCTTTACAACTCATCCAATGCCTTAGTAAATGACCTTCCTATGTTATAGTAGTCAAAAAAGTTTTTCATGTGCCTAACCTCCTGGTAGAGAGCTTCCATACTTACAGAATCACTGCACCTCAGACAGAGCTTGAAAAGACCTCAGACTTGATCTGGTACAACTTGTACCTAGAGGAGAATCCACTCTACAGCATTCTTGACAAGTGCCCAGCTGGTCTGCATTTGAATGAATGACTGAACAAGCACGTATTAAGAGCTGTGTCAAGCACTTTTAAGTACTGGGGACATAAATAGCAAAACAACATAGTGCTTGCCCTCAAGAAGCTCACATTCTAATTTGGGAAAGCAACACATATAAGAAAGTTCAGCTTCAAGGTGGATAAAAAGGCCTGGAGGTCCTAAGTGTGCAGCTGCAGGGCTTTTGGGAAGGCCCAGAGGACAAATTGATGTGTTTGGCCTCTAGGAGCAGCATACCATCTTCAGGAAAGGGAAAATGAAGTCTACAAGTTAGAGAAGGGATTCTGCATTCCATCAGACAGGGATGTGGATGACCGGGGGGGAAAGGGGAAGAAGGCATTGGCAGGTAGTTTGGGGTGAACTCTGGGGTAGGGACTGAGAGAAGTAGGCCTTGCTGTGCACTAGTCCTCCACTCTCCCCAAGATGAGATCTGGAAGGCCTCTCAACAGGTTAAGTGAAAAGTGAGTTCTCACTGGAAGCCAAACTGCTGTACAGCTATGCTTCTTCTATGTCTAAAGTTGATTTTTTGGGCATAAATATAAATTTTATATTCAGCCATATTAAATTTCATCTTATTAGATTCAGCCTAATATTCTAGCCTGTCAAAAATATTTTTGGATGTTGACTCTGCCATCCAGTCTGTTAGCTATTTAATAAGCTTGTAATCTAGTCATTTTCCAAATCACTGAGAAAAATACTAAAGAGAACAAAAGTAAGTCCATTCCCTGAGGTACTACCTTTGAGACATCCTTCAAGATGACATCAAGCCATTATTGACTATTCTCTGCATCTGGACATTTAACAAGTTCCAAATCAACATAACTGTACTATTCTCTAGTTCAGACTATTTCCACAAAAATAGCACAAGAATATGTAAAATGTTTTACTTAAATCTAGGTAAACTATATCTACAGGACTCCTTTGATCTACAAGTTTAGAAACCCTGACCATCCCCCCCACCGCCCCACCCCCCGCAAAAAAAAGGAGATAAGATTACTAAGAACATAATCTGTTTTCTGGCTTTCTTTGGTCACAATTTCCTTTAAAAAATTTCACTAACTATCCCTTTAATAACAGTCTCTAGTGTTGTGCTAAGAATTGATGCAAAAGTCACTGGCCTGAAGGGACCAAACAAGAGATAGAGAACATTAAGACACGCAAAATAGATCATTCTGATTATATTAAATTGAAAGGGTTTTGTACATAAAGCCAATGTAACCAAGGTTAGAAGGGAAGTGAAAAATTGGGAAAGAATTTTTAGAACCAGTGTCTCTGATAAAGGTCTCAATTCTAAAATATACAGAGAACCGAGTCAAATTTATAAGAATACAAATCATTCCCCAATTCATGAATGGTCAAAGGATATGAACAGGCAGTTTTCAGAGGAAGAAATTAAAGATATCTATAATCACATGAAAAAAATGCTCTAAATCATTATTGATTAGAGAAATGTAAATCAAAACAACTCTTAGGTACATCTCACTGGTCAGATTGGCTAAGTTGACAAAACAGGAAAATGATAAATGCTAGAGAAGATGTGGGAAAATTGGAACACTAATGCATTGTTGGTGGAGTTGTGAACTGATTCAAATATTCTGGAGAGCAATTTGGAACCATGCCCAAAGGGCTATAAAAATGTGCATACACTTTGACCCAGCAATACCACTTCTAGGGCTGTATCCCAAAGAGATGATGAAAGTGGGAAAAGGACCCGTATGTACAAAAATATTTATAGCAGCTCTTTTTGTGGTGGCAAAGAACTGGAAATCAAGGGGTTGCCCATCAATTGGGGAACGGCTGAACAAGTTGTGGAATGGAATACTATTGTGCTATAAGAAATGAAGAGTAGACAGACTTCATAACAACAACTTATATAAACTAATGCTAAGTGAGGGGAGCAGAACCAGGAGAACTTTGTACACACAATTACAGACACATCGTAGCTGTGATGACTGACTCTGATAGATTGTATCAGCAATGTAAGGTTGTAAGACAACTCCGAAGGACTCATGATGGAAAGGCTACCCACATCCACAGAAGAAACTTCAGAGTCTGAATGCAGATTGAAGCAAAATACATGCTCTCTCTCTTTTTAGTTTAGTTTTGTTTCTTCTTCCTCATTGTTCATTCCATTGGTTATAATTCTTCTTTTCAACTTGACTAATGTTTAATGTGAAGGTATATATAGAACCTACATTGGATTGCATGTTGCCGTGGTGGGGGGAGTGAGGAGAGGGAGAGGGAGAAAATTTGGAACTCAGGGGATTGTGGAACTGAATGTTATAAACTAAAAGTAAATTTGAAAAAAAAAAAAGTCACTGGCCTATACTTTGTGGACTCCAATCTTTTTTTTTTTTTTAAAGCCTGGACAGTTTTCCTGAGTGACAATCTAGTGACACTGAGTACTGAGAAAGGTGGTTATGACTACTGAATGAATGGCTGAGACTAAAGAATTGCCTACACTGGGGGCCAGATGTTTTAGGGAAGCATTTGGACAGGCAGGTAGGAAAGGCAAGCACAATCTTTTGAAATGCAAACCAATCTCCCCTAAGCCATCAGCTAGGGGGTAAACTAGCCCTCACTAAAACCTTAAATTCCCTGTATCTGAAACCCTAGAGAATTCCTGGGTGAACTCCCTTGGTGAGATAATTCTCTTTCCTTGGGGGAGTGGAGATCTAATTTTAATCTCAGACAAACAGGTAGGTAGGTGAGGCAGTGGATAGAATGCCCAGCCTGGAGTCAGAAAAGATTCATCTTCCTGAATTCAAATCTGGCCTCAGACACTTACTAGCTGTGTGACCCTGGGCAAGTCACTTAACCTGTTTGCCTCAGTTTCCTCATTGGTCAAATGGGAAGGCAAAGGAAATGGCAAACCATTCTAGTACCCTTGTCAAAAAAACAAAAACCCTAAATGGGGTCAAGAAGAGTAAGATATGACTGAAAAACTACTGAACAACAATGTGACTTACTGCCTATTCTATTTACTGCTTACTTTGTGGAAGAAGTTTACTTCATGACTCATGATCAGGGAAAGTATCTTGAACCTATCAGTCTCCTAGACTACAAATATTTGATGAGTGGTAGATGGCTCTAGTTCCAGCCTGATGCTTCTCTTGAGAGAGGAGGACCCTTTAACTGTTTTGTGCTTTTTCCCTTGGTCCTCATAACTGCTATATTACTTAAGAGATATCTAGGTATGTTATTTTATCCTCATCCCAGGAATGGAGGAGGAAAGGTCCAGGACCAATATATAAGTCAGTAAAAAGGGAGACCAAAACTTCAACTTAAGAAAGATCTATGTACCGTGTGACCAGTAGGGTATCTAATGGAAAAGAACAGTGTGCCTATTAATAATTGAGGGCCTTCCAGGGAACACCCATTCCACCATGCTACACCCCCCAAAGCCCTTATTCTGGGGATAAGGAGATGTGGCAAGAATCTCAACACCACCTTCCTATCCTCTCCAGTACCATTAAGGGGGAAGTCAGTTTTTTCTTTAGGACCCAAGGAAGAATAAAGAAGCAATGTCTCCAAGTCATGAACCCACAAAGAGAGACTTAGGAGTTTCAATTAGGAAACTATATGGAAGAAGTACCAATCCTAGGCACCAGGTTCCCACACACAGACCAAAGAGATAGGGGCAAATTTTAGGAGGCTGAAACCTAAATGATAGTTTTCCCAAACAAAATTATAGGATCACAAGACTTAGAACTAGAAGTAACTTAAAAAATTATCTAATGCAACTTCATAACTCTGCAAAAGAAATTGAGGGCCAGAGTGGTACCCAACGTCATACAGCTACCAAGTGGCAGTGTCTGAAGCCAGTTTTTCTCAGTCCATGTAGAGAGAAGAGGAAGTGAAATAGAAAATGAATAAAAGACCTAGAAGAAAGTCTTACTAGAAAAAAAAATATTACCTAGGTCCCTAGAGATGGCATATAAAATGGTATTTATTTCTAATTCTCCCGTAAACCTCCTTTTTATTATTATGTGTCCTCAGCACATAGGTGTAATAAAAGGAAATCCTTTTAAAAATGTATTACAGGGGGCGGCTAGGTGGCACAGTGAGTAAGAGCACCGGCCTCGAAGTTGGGATGACCCGAGATCAAATCCGGCCTCAGAAAATGAGCACCCACACATAAATAATGACTAGCTGTGTAACCTTGAGCAAGTTACTTAACCCCAATTGCTTAAAAAAAATGTATTACAGAAGGTTTGGGTGCTATTTCTAGCAACAGGGTAAAGGTGAAAAGGAAATAAGACCACCTTCTCTCTCAAATCCTACTCTGAACAGTAGGGAACCCAGTTCAGGGAAGAGAAAATGGCAATAACAATGGAAAATGTAAGGGATGCCAGTAAGCCAAATCCTAGGGTTTTGGTGTGCCTTTGATCAAACAATGAAATCAGCAATTATAAAACTGATGTCCAGAATACTGAAAAATAACTTACTTCTCACCTGTTTGCCATATCAGGTGTTAAAAAGGGGAGGTAGGACAGGGACTGACTCAAGTTTCACCTCTTGCAATTTTGCCTTTACTCTGATGACAACAATGAAAATTCTCTTCCAGGTCAACTTTGGTGCATACATATGCCATAGGCTGAGTTCTGTTCTAGGACCAACTTTATGTAACTGGGCTGAATAAAACTAGACTGAAGACCCATAGCAATCTTTGTAGAGTCCCGAGCTACTTAAAATTCATGTAAATGTAATGATGTCCCTACCCGGTTCAGTAGCAACATGATGAGGAGAAAATCAGGCACCTATGGGGAAAAACAAAATGAAACAGGACAGAGTCTCTCACTGTAAATACTAAAGTGAGTCAGGAGCACAATGACTATTTCAATGGAATTTTAAAGAGTCAACCCTAGAGAGAGGTAATGTAGCTCAAAAAGTAACCTTTGGAGTAAGAAAAAAAAATTTCAAAATCTTGGGACTCAGCTATTTAACCTCTGTGTGACCTTTCTGCAAACCACAATCTGAGCCCAAATTTCCACATGTGTAAAATGAGAGGGTTGTAAGATCCTTTCTAGTTCTAGTAATTATAATCCAGAAGTCATTGAGATAGTTGAGGAATTCAGAGCCTGAAGGGACCTCAAAAATCACCTAGAATTGATGTAGCAATCCCTTCTCATATACTCAAATGGTCAGCCAATTTCGCTTGAAGATTTCCAGACTAACTACTTCATTAAGCAGGCCCTTCCTCTTTAGGAGAACTCTAAGGATTAGGAACTCATATCAAGACAAAATTTGTTACCTTGGAAATTCTACCCATTGTACCCATCCCTATTCTCTGGGGACAATCAAAGCAAGTTCAATATCTCTTCAGGGTTAGAGTCCTTCAAATACTTGAAGATAGCCTTTTAGATCTTCAGCTTTAGGCTAAAGACCCATTACAAAGTAAAATGTTATTTTTAAAAAAAGACCCCAGTTTCTTCATCCAGTCCTCTTATGCATAATCTTGTCTTTTCTTCATCCTGGTCCCCCTTTTCTGGAAGCACTCCAATTTGTCAATGTTTTGCCTAAAACTGAGCCCCAGTTTGAAACATAATACTCCTGATACAGCCTAAGAACATTAGAATAAATGAAAAAGTATTTATTAAGCACTATGTGCCAGGCACAGTGCAAAGTGCTGGAATTACAAATAAAAAAGATAGCCTCTACCCTCAAGTTTACATTCTAGTAAAGAGGAATTGCACAGCATTGGGAAGAGGTGGCTAGGGAAGAGGGAAGTCACAGGTATAATGAGTGAAGATGCAGTGAAATCAAATGATACACCCTAGATTTGGACACCATATTTCTAATGAAATACTATTTGTAAAGCACTGTACAAATATTAAAAGTGCTACAGAAATGTCAGCTATTATTACTGATACAGCCTAAATGTGAATTTCACCCATTTTTTAAGTCCTACTTTGATGTCTCAGTTTGGAATGAATGTGACTGAATTCTAAATGAACAAGCATTTTAAAAACACATACTATGTATTGGACACTGTGATCAGTACATAAATACTGTACATGGTGTCCTAAGTCTTAGTGTAGATTAAGCCTTAACAGCTTAAACTACACTAAGACTTCTAGGACACCCTGTATGAGCGAGTCCCTTCCCCTAAGGAGTTTCCATATAGACCAGCAGTTGAATATAACAGAATGTAAACTTGAAGGGAGCAGTTTCATTTTTCTTTTTCTATACTCAGTATTTATTATAATTCCTAGCATATACTGGCACTTAATAAATGCTTACTGAATGAATCTATATTTTCATTCAAATCACTGATAAGTATGTTGAACACAACAGAACCAAGGACAAACCTTTGAAATGAAAGACTACCCTTCTGGGAAAACTATAAAAATGGGAAAAGGTATTATAAGTTACAAGAGATACCTAGTATGGGAGTGGCATAAGGTTACTCTTTTTTTCTGAGGGCTTGTCATAAGCCAGGGCTAATGAAATCATAGATGATGAAGACAATGAATCTCTCCATGGAAGTGCCTAACCAAGAACCAATTCCATCAGAACACAAATTCAGGAAGCCATTCATTCTGTATCTCCTCTCAGTTGGGCCAACAAATATCCCTAACTAGTTTTAGGGTTAGATACCATCATGTATGAGAGGCTTATAAAGAAATGCCTATTAGTTCCCATGATATTTACTGAATTTATAGTCTTGTTTACATTCTAAATTTTTCCTAAATGTTGCAAGGACAACAATATCCTAAAGCCCCCTCCCCTATTTCCACTCCTCACCTCTCATGTAAGTCAAGATAGTTTTTCCTTAAGACACTGAAACTGTGTTTGATATTTGATTGGCTTAGAAGACTAAGGCTTGGACCCTCTCTCCTCTTTCTTATCTAGCAAAGCCAGAGGTACAATGAGTACTTTGAGAATGTAGAAAAAGGGAAACTATTTAGTACCATTAATTCTGATATCAGATGCAAAAAAGTGATGACCAGTTTGCATGATACTGCATGGAAAGCTTAAAAAATGTTTACCTAGCTCATATGTGTTAAGCACACATTCTTCTCAATGAAATTGTTGAATTAAGCTCAATTTTGTGCAAATTCAGTTTTAAAATACAGGTAAAACCAATAAAGGCCCCCAAATAGGTAAAGGGTATCAATGAGTATTAAAAAAAAATCCAGCCCAAATAAGCCCCCCAAAAGCCAAAAAACCCATCCAACTCATTCTGATGGGGTTGTGGCTAAACCTAGTTCTGAAATTTTACTTTTGCATGCCCTTTTATTCCCTGCTGTTTGGACTCTTTCATTATGAAAGGAATACTCAAGAATAACCATTATAATCAATAATCAAGAAGCTGAGAATGATATTTAATAAGAAGCCCTAGGATCTCTCTCCCATTTAACTGCTCTCAACAATTAATTACATTGACATGGAGGGGGGAAGGAAAAAAAATGCATCCCTGTCATTGTGAGAAAGACCTAAATGGAAGCTAACTGGATTCTTGGACTCCCAGGATGAGGCCTGCAGTTTGAGATGCTCTGCCTAAAGGAAATAATCTTCTGAGAACAAAATGAAGTTCTTTTCCCACTTCCCACATTACTAGCTATCAAATCAATTAGAATTTTCTAAGAAAAACAAGGCAAGGTCTTAAATTTGGAAGATTTCCATTAATTATTTCAATCAGTGAATCAACAAGCACTTATTAAATCAATGAGAATTTATTTAAGGCCTCTGTATGTGGCCCTGGCCTAGGTGTTAAAAAAAGGAAAAAATCTGAAGCAGTCGCCTGACCTTAAGTAGTTTGCAATCTCTTAGAAAGTCTTTGCTTCCTAACAACTGACCACTGTTTTAAAAAAAGAAAGAAAGAAAAATGTGACTGAGAAATTCCCTGCTTTCATTATAGTCATGTGCTTACTCTCCTGTATGGAGTCTTTGATGTCTGATGAAGGCTGAACTACACCTAAAAGCTTTTCCACACTCCTTACATTTATAAGGTTTCTCTCCAGTATGAGTTCTCTGATGCTGAGTAAGTGATGAGCTCTGATTGAAAGCTTTTCCACATTCATTACACTCATAGGGTTTCTCTCCAGTATGAATGACATGATGTCTAATAAGGGCTGAGCTATCACTGAAGGCTTTCCCACATTCGTTACATTCATAAGGTTTCTCTCCAGTATGAATTTTCTGATGTATTATGAGGTTTGTACTCTGGCTGAAGTCTTTCCCACATTCATTACACTTATAGGGTTTCTCTCCAGTATGAATTCTCTGATGGTTTGTAAGATTTGCACTCTGACTGAAGGCTTTTCCACATTCATTACATTTATAGGGCTTCTCTCCAGTATGAATTCTCTGATGCTGAATAAATGCTGCACAATAACCAAAAGATTTTCCACACTGAATACATTTATAGGGTTTTTCTCCAGTATGAGTTCTTTGATGGTTTGTGAGATTTGCACTGTGGCGGAAGGCTTTTCCACATTCATTACATTCATAAGGTTTCTCTCCAGTATGAATTCTCTGATGTTGAATAAGGGCTGAGCAATCACCAAAGGCTCTCTCACATTCATTACATTTATAGGGTTTCTCTCCAGTATGAGTTCTCTGATGTTTTGTGAGATTTGCATTCTGACTGAAAGCTCTTCCACATTCATTACATTTATAGGGTTTCTCTCCAGTATGAATTCTCTGGTGCTGAACAAGAGATGAGCTCTGGCTGAAGGCTTTCCCACATTCATTACATTCATAGGGTTTCTCTCCAGTATGACTTTTCTGATGCTGAGAAAGGGATGAGCAGTAACTGAAGCCTTTTCCACAATCATTACAAGTGTAAGGTTTTTCTCCAGGATGTATCTTATGATGTTTAAGTAGGTCTGAATTCTTTCTATGTGTATTACATTTAAGCAGGCTTTTTCCTATAGGAATTCTCTGTTGTGTAACAAGGACTGATCTCAGGCCAAAGTTCCTCCCAAGTTCATTACCTTCATGACCTCTCTCTCCAGGGGAAGGCTTCTTGTGAGAGATTTTTACTTGCCTTAAATCTCTCTCTTGGTTTTCCTGCTGCCTCTCTAGTCTGCCATCACATTCCCAGGTGTCTTGAAATGTGGGGTCTTCTGGACCAATTCTTGGTCGTGTTTCCATTATTGCTTCTTTGTGTGCAGTCGAGTTATCTTCAAAATAGTCAGGATTTGGAGGTGATTCTTTAGACTTAGGTGCAGTCTCCCAGTCTGAAAGAAACAAACAAAAAATGCAAATATCTCTTGGGAGAGAGTAGACTATGGTAATGGGAATGTTGATTAGCAGTAATATTGTACCCCTACAATTACATAAGCTTTATATACATACTTTAAATAGTATAAACAATATTTCAGTTCACCGTGTACAATTTCAGATTTCTTCTTCTTTTTTTTTGCTTTTTTTTTGGAGGGCAATTGGGGTTAAGTAACTTGCCCAAGGTCACACAGCTAGGTTTTTGTTTGTGTGTTTTTTGCCTTAAGTGTCTGAGGTCGGATCCGAAATCAGGTCCTTCTGACTCCAGGGCTGACGCTCTACTCACTGTGCCACCTGGCCGCCCACAATTTCAGATTTCTTTGAGTACACTAAAAGTTAGCACCCTATGCTACAACACCAAAAAATGAAGTGAGATGATTCTCAGTTGCATACATTGGTGTTACAGAGATCCATTGTAAAATCACAAAATAAATGAAATTCACTCTTGGTACACTCCTATTTAGCATTCTACACCCCTCTCCTACCTTGCAATGTTCCCCAGCCATTTGAGACCCCAATCCTGCCTCTAACTTTCCAAAATATCCGGGATATTTCTGCCAAAACTAATCAAACCATATTGGGAGTAAGAAAAGTCAGTAGTCCTTGTCCTGGCTGTGCAGTATTTAGATTACTTTTAAGAAATTCACATTACTGCACTAAGCCTTAGTTTCTTTATCTGTAAAAGGAATAGACTGATAAAGTAACAAAAATAATTTTTTTAAATTTTGTTCATTAAACAGAGAAAAAATATTTTGTTAAAAAAAAAGAGAGAAGAATCATGAAAGCATTTTTTAAATGCACAAAACAGAGGAAATTTAGAAGGAAACACAGATAAGCAAGACAGTTTTGAAAAAAACATTAAATTTATTATATATGTTTCAAAAAAGCAAGCTGTACATAATAGAGATCAGTGTTTTCAAATGAAATCCTCTTTTTCTGTTCTACTTTGTACTCTACATGGAAATATTTTTTGGTGTTCATTAAACCAGAATCAGAATTTTTTTAAAAAGAATCTTAATACAGAATATAGATCACAGATAATCAGAGCTGGAAGAGACCTTTGATATCAGCCATTCAATCCAATTCAGCAAGCATTTATTAAGTACCCACTATATGCAAGATAATATGCTAGGCACCAAGGATAGAAATATAAAACCAGTCCCTGACTTGTATGTCTATTCTATTAGCAGGATACAGCACATATACTGATATAAAATATAAAGTATGGACAAAACAAACACAAAGTAGCTTCAGGTAGGGGTAAGCACTAACAACTTGAGGTAAGAGCAAAGGCCCTAGGGAAGAGGTAGCACTTAAACTGAGCCTTGAAAGAATGCAGAGATGAGGAGGGAGGGAGATGATTCCAGCCCTGGGGAAAGCATGTAGGAGACACAATGTTGCACCTCAAAATCAACATGTCTTTTCCTCATTCTCTTTTCCCCTGAAACTCATTCTCTTTTCCCCTGAACTTATGCCTCCTCCTAACTTCCCTGTTTAGGTTGAGGGTACCACCATCCTTCCAATGATTCAGGTTTGCAACCTACACGTCAGCCTTGACTGTCACTCTCTCACTTCTACTATCTAAGCAACTGCCAAATCTTGTCAATTCTAGCTGTACTGACACCTCTTGAATTTGTTCTCTATTCTCTGCTGAAACAGCATGCCCTCTAGTTAAGGCTCTCACCTGAAATAAAATTATAATAGCTTCCTAATTAGCCTCCCTGTTTCCAGACTCTCCCCTCTCTAATCCATCTTCACACAGTTATCAAAATAAATATTCCTAAAGTAAAGGACTGACCACATCAGCCACCACCCCCACTAAAGAAGCAGGGGAGCTTCTGTAGAATAAAACACAAACTTCTGTTTGACATTTAAAAGTCCTTCACAATCTGGCTTCAGCCCTGCTTCTCCAGATTCATTTCACATTACTCTCCCCTCAATCTATTCCAGCCTACCTGGCACACTTGCTGTTCTCTGTCCCACAAACACTCCATGCCAAATCTCTAACTTGACACAGGCCATCTTTCATGCCCAGAAAGCACTTTCTTCTTACCTCTGCCTCTTGGAATGCCTAGTTTCCTTTAGGGTTTAGCTCAGGTGCCATCTTTCCTAATCATCCCCTGGCCCACATGCCCAATGAGTTCTCAGTACTCTTCCCTTCCTGAAATTACTTTGTATTTACTTTTCTGTAGACACAGATTCTCTGCCAGTGGAAAGTAAGCCCTTTGAAGGTAGGGATTCTTTTGTTTTTTGTTGTATTCTCAGCACCTAACTTGGTACCTTTTACACATTAGACACTTAAGTGGAAATGACTTGAATTAAGAATGAACTCTGAATGAGTGAGTTTAGAAAGAGAAAAAGAAGAGAAACAAAGTCATCCTTGAATGACTCCCATAATTTAAAAGCAGAAGGATTACAAAGAAAGTATAGGAAACAGAAAAAAGTGGTCAAAGAGTTATGAAAAGAACCAATGCAGTATGGTGTCAAACAAACCAAGGAAGATACAAGCTCAAGATGCAGAGGCAAACATCAACTTCAGTGAAAATGCCAAGGGGAACAGAGAGTGAGAAACTGTCACTGGATTTGGCCAGGAAAAAGTAAACATTCAAATTGCAGTTCTTCTACCATGAGCAGTTCAGGAGGGTATGAAGGAAATGGAGAGCAAGGAAATGGATTCAAGACCTCCAGATCACCCAAACTGGAAGATGAAGCAATGACAATGGATGAGAGCTAGAAGGGCAACAAGATCTACAAAAAGTTCGTCTTAGATAGACAAAACCCTCACAAGAGTCTGCGAATAAGGTGAAAATGAAAATGCTAAAGAGAAACCAAAAAGTACTCTATTAAAGTGAGTTGTTGTTATATGGGAGTGAGACACTCGAGAAGGTAGAAAGAGTGGCTATGGAAGATGGAAGGTCACCTCTGACTGTGGAAGGAAGGGTAAGAGGAAAGATATCAAGTAAGGTCATGGTGGGGGGGTGGTGTTGAGGTCAAACCACCACCCTTCAATTCAAAAGCGTTACGCTTTTATCGGCAAAATTGGCTATTAATAATAGCTCTCACATTTATATAGTGATTTATATCATCTTTAAAAATGCTTTCCTCACCACAATCCTGTGGTAAGTTAAGTAATACATCATCCTCATTCTATAGCTGAGAAAATTGAGTTTCAAAGTAGTTAAGTTTCTTACTCAACATCAACCAATGCTGCATCTGGGGACAGAAGCCAAGTCCTTTGACATCAAACCCAGTGCTCTGTTAATTGTCTTTCTTTTTGATAGTTTATTTTAAACATTCTTTTCTTTTTAAATTTTGAGTTCTGCTCCCTCCCACCTTTCCCCCATCCACTGGGAAGGCAAATAATATGGTATCAATTATACATGTGAAATCATGCAAAACATATGCTCTGTTCATTTTCAGTGATTCCTTTATTCTGTTACTTACCTGAACAGGTGCTTCCTGGATCTTCTTTCCTGGGTATCCATGAGTCTTCTCCTTGCTCCAATACAGAGTTCACATCAGGTTTAGAAACTGGAAGCCCTGCTCATGGGGGAAGAGATGGGACTTGAATCTTTGAAAAAGGATGTAATATGAAGGATCTTAGAAACATGCTCTGAGGAAGAGACAAGTCAGGAAGTTATTCTTACTTTATAAAGAAAATTATCCAATTTACCTACCTGGGAGGGGGTGTGTGTGTGTGTGTGTGTGTGTGTGTGTGTGTGTGTGTGTGTGTCTGGGGGGGGGTGCCAGAAAATAGTAGAAAGACAATGGATAGAGAAAATACAAGTGTCAAATCCATCACAATGATGTTTCCCTGCGAATACACAATCTGCCCCCAGGCGACAGGAAGGTTAGTATTTATGACCTATGAACCCTAAGTCAAAAATTAATTACACACTTCAGATGATACTTCACGTTTTAAGAACTGGAGAGCCAAAGATGCACTAAGAGGCAGTTGTTCTTACCCAGCAAAACCAGGTTCCTGTACTTCTCCAACATCAGGTCCTTATACAGGTCTTTCTGAGGAAGGTCTAGTTGCCCCCACTCCTCCTGAGTGAAGTCCATGACCACATCTTTAAATGCCACAGAGTCCTGAAACACCAAATATTTCTATTTACTCAAGGCCCTCCACTCCCATATGGCCCTAGAAAAAGGGCTAACGTGGAAAGAATTAAATTAGGTAAACCCTATGCTATGGAAATAGTACCTGATGATGTTGATGTCTTGGGTTTCAAGTCAAGCATTTATTGAACACTTTATCTACCTATGATAAAAAAGAATTATGAAACAATTTCCTCTCTTCTTGAGCGTTACAACAGTTTTGCTAAGAAGAAAATAGTAAGAGTAGCTAGCATTTATACAGTACTTTAAGTTTCACAAAGCACATCACATTTGTTAACTCATTTAGCCCTAAGACAGAACTAGTTGGGAGCACTGTTCTAGGACTTATATAATGGGGCCCAAGTCCTGGCTTTTACACTTTCTCTTCCAGTGGGGATGCCACCTTTAGCCAATCCTTAGGCTCCCTGGTCCTCAGATTCCTCATCTGAGAAATTAGGGCAGTGAATACTTGACATCTGTATGGATCCGGGCAAGCCATGTAACCACTCTGGACCTGTTTCCTCCTCTGTAAAATGAAATTACTGAGCAGTTCACATCTGTAACTAGATGAATTCTAAAGACTTTGCTAGCTTTTATAGTCTATATGATTTCTATAACTAGGCACAACGTATCAATGTTAAAGAGGTGTAGATTTCAGTCTGATATAAAAAGAAAACTTTGTAATAATTAGAGATATCCAAGAATTGAATAAGGACTTTAAAAAGCAGTGAATTCCCTATCATTACAGGTCTTTGAGCAGAAACTAATATTGGGGGGGATTATAGAGAGGAATTTCCTCTTCAGCCATGGGTTAAACTGGATGACTTCTAAGGTTCCTTCCAGGTTTGAAATCATATGATTCATATTCTAGGAAATAAGTACAAAGCACTGGGCTAGGCACTGAAAAAGATAATTAAAGCAAGGTCTCTACCCTCAATTCAATAAACACCTGTTAAGAAACCACTGTATGCGGGACACTGTGCTGAGGGGTGCAACAGGTTCAAAGGGAGCTTAATATTGAATAGAAGTTTATAATCCACATACAAATAACTACAGCACATAAGGGAGGTGTGAAACTAGAAGAATGAAAGGTCATTGCTAATGGAAAACGGGGAGATGATTGAAGTTTAAGGAGAGGCTCTAAAGTATAGGTAGTTTAATAGCTTCAGGAAGCAGGAACAGTGTAAACAAAGGTACAGGGGCAGGAAAGGCAAAGGACACAAAACGGTGTAGTCTGGCTGCGCACAGGGTATATGGAAGGGAATCATTTGAGACTCTCCTCTACAGACAAGGAGCACCTTGTACCAAGCAGAAGGCCTGGAGTGCCAGGCAGAGGAGCCTAACCCTTATACAGGAGATACCTGACAACACATTCTATAAGGGTTTGGGTAGAGAGGAAATACAATCAACCCAACACATGGGGTTCACCAGTGTGAAGTATAGTTGGGGGAAAGAATGAATAGGAATAAGAAGATCAAGGAGAGGCTGAAATATTCATGAGGGTGGTAGTGCTATAAGGAGAGGAGGGAGAAGGAAGACTGAGATGTCTCCATTACTGAGATGAAGGAAAGGAGGAACAGGAGTCAAAGACAACCCCAAGATATGGACCCAAGAGAATGGCGATGCCAATGAAAGAAATCATCAAGTCAGGAGAAGTAGATTTTTGAGGGAAAGATGTAAAGCTCATCCTTGGACATGTTGAGTTTGAGGTACACAAACACACCCTGATGGCTGATGGAAAAGCAGACAACTTTACCAATAACTTAATAGGGGTGCCTAATCTTTTGTATGCCATAGAAGCCTTGAATAATATGGCAAAGCCTGTAATGTGATTTATGTGATGTGAATGTGCCTGCAGATGCTGGGAAGGGAGAAAGGAAGAGAAAAAACAGGAAGGGGACCACGGGCCTGGCACATGATTCAGGGACATGTGGGGGCATGGGATGGAGAAGAGAGAGTAGGAGGAAGAACATTCGGGGGACAGGGCCAGTCACAAAGTGAGCCTGGCCAGAACCAACAGGAAGAACATGCAAGGAGGCAGACACATGGGACATGACATGGACACAACAGGAGAGGATGGGACACTCAGGGGCTAGGGACAGACAAATGGCAGAAGAGAGACATGCTGGGCCTAACATGTAGGTGAGTGGGTGTGTCCTTTCTTTTGCTTCACTTGGAGAGTCTGGGGGGTGTTTTTGATGGTGAGGAAGGGTAGGAGGCCACAAGCACTGAGCCAAAAGGCAGGAGCAGAGAGCATAGTACTATACATTAAAATTAACATAGGTGTTTTTTTGGAATAGAGATGTCTTTCAAAATTCAGTTAGGTGTCACAGAGCACAGAGTACTAGAGCTAGAATCAGGAAGACTCAGCTACATGACCCTTACTAGCTGTGTGAGCCTGGGCAAGTCACTTAACCTTTTTGCCTCAGTCTTCTCATCTGTAAAATGAGCTGGAGAAGGAAATGGCAAATCACTCTACTACCTTTGTCAAGAAAACCCTAAAAGGGATCACAAAGAGTTAAACACCACTGAAAACAACTAAACAACAATAACATTATTTTTGAAATTCAAATTTGCATAAATCAAGAACTATTTGTATACCTTTGTATTCTTTTCAATTTTATCTTAGGTGACATTAATAGAGAGAAAATATCCAAAATGAAGGAGGTGAAAATAAATGGCTTTATCTGATCAAACACCTGGAGTATTGTATTCAGTTTGGGATAACGCAGTGTATTAATAATAATAAGAGCCAGCATTTATAGTGCTTTAAGGTTTGCAAGGCGATTTTACAAATGTTCTCATTTCTCATCTGGTCATACTGCTCTGGGACTTCTCTGATTCCACCATGCCCCAGGAAGTTCATTACTGGATAACCTCATCAACCTCTAAGATCCCATTAGCCTTGGTACCCGCTCAGCACCCACCTCTGTCAGGCAGATTGGAGGGTGGGGTCATGAACTCCAAAACTTCCACTTAAAGAGGGAGTTTAACTCAGATATCTCCTCACTTTTTATCTGGCTACACTACTCTGGAACTCTTCTGACTTCACCAAGCCCTTGTGTAGGGTCCCCTCCTCCTCTTTCCCCTTCCACTTTTTAGTCTTTTGTATGTTGTCTTCCATCACTAGACTGTACGCTCCTTGTGGGCAGGGACTCTCTTTTTGCACTTAATATAGTGCCAGGCACACAGTAGGTACTTAATAAATGTTTACTGACTATCATGTTATCCTCAAAACAATCCTGGAAGGTAGGTGCTATCATTATCCTCATTTTACAAAGAAGAAAACTGAGGCAGAGAGAAGTTAAGTGACTTGCCTAGGGTCACACAGCTAATAAGTATTTGAGGATGGATTTGAACTTGGGTCTTCCTGACTCTGGTTCTATTCACTGTGCCAGCTAGCTGGCTCTTTTACACATGGTAAAACCTTTCAGAACCATATTCTATTCATGGGTCTTATTCCACCAAGTCTCAGTGATTATCTATGAGGTCAAATTTACCTCCATGCATTAATATTTCTAGTTCATGTTGACTGTTAATTATGCTTGTAGATTACTGAAATGTAACTCCATGTCATAATTTAGATGAGACATTCTTTATCTACTTGGTCTTTCTTATGTGGATAGTCAGGACCATTCTTTTGAGGGGTTACAGACCTCTTCCATTAGACTCTACAGTATTCCAAATACCCAACTTTATTTCCCACTCATTCTCCAAAAGAAAAGCAGCTCCAGTCAAGTATCCTCTGTTTTTCAGAGACTACACGCTTTCTTTTGCCTCTAAGTCTTTTGTTCAGGCTATCCCTAATCACTCTCCATCCTCCTTGCTAAAAGAAAAAATCCTACCCACTTCTCGAAGCATGATTCAAACCATATCCTTTCCAAGAAGACTCCCAATGATATTAACTAGAATTATAAATTATGGTAAATTAAAAAGATTTGAGTGGGACCTTAGAGGTCACCTAGTCCAATCTCTTCATTTTTACAGATGCGTAACTAGAGGCCATAAAAGGTGAACTCACTTGTCTACAATCACATGGTAAGGATGTAGTAAAGCCAAGACTCAAATCCAGGTCTCCTGACTACCAGGTCTAGGATTCTTCCACAATGATCTAAATATTTAGGCTCATATGATCTATAGCAATGGAGGGAGAATTAGAGATGGAGTCTAACCACTTGGTTTTAGAGATGAAGAAAGTGAAGTTTCAGGTGTTAAATTAGAAACAAAGTTAGGATTCAATTCCACATCTTTTAACTTCAAATCTACTGCCTTTTCCATTATACTATGACATCACACCAATAAAATGCTTCATTCACTTATGTCTTGATTTCTCTATTTAAGCTTGAGGTAAAAATTATGTCAAAACTCTTATATTCTTCACAGAAATCACCTAACATAGAGTTTATCAGTCTGAATAGATATGTGAAGAATAAGAAGTGCAGAGAAGACAAATGCTGGGCAAGTGGGAATATCCCTATGGAATTCAATACTTATCAGGATTGGCCCAATCCCCTGGAAGGAAAGAGGGCTCCAAGCTCTGCTACCCAAGTGAAACTTAGCTAGGCAAAGCATCTCTAGGATTAGAGAAGGAAATCTGTCCAAAATGAGAAAACATATTCCAGCATACCTGGGAGCTGGCTGACAAGACCACACCAGCCATGCCCTCATCTCCTAGTCTCCCTTCTTCAGAATGGACAGAGTCCTGAGAATACAGAGCTAGAAGAGAAAGGAATCGTGAAGGGGGACAGTGCTGCAGCTCTCATTCTCACCAGATTAGAAATTTCTCATGATTTTACTACAAAGAGAGAATTCAAATGAAACAGAAGTAACCTCCTTCTCTCAGGGCTAGATTAAAAGGCCACAGATTTTGCCAGCTAGCAGATGCCTCAAACTATTATTATGATCACAGGGAGATCATATGATTCCAGGGGAACAAAGCTGACAAGTGAACTGAGAATTTTACAACTTTGTTCCCTAAACACAGTCTAAAGATCAGACTATAACAATACCCTGCATTATCAGCAAATCACCATACAGCTGCACGAAAGTCAAGGAAGAATGGTCTCTGCATAAGTTTGCAGCATCACTGCATACAGCAAAGCCAAGAGGGAAGAATGCAATACCAGGAAGCCCAAGTTATGCCCCAAATACTCATTCCCAGAGTCTACCACACCCCAGAGCAAGAAAGATCAGAAAAAAGGAAGTGATTTCTTCTTCTCCTTACCTGAGGCGGACGGGGCGAGTGGGGTCTGCTTTCCCATATGCCACAGCAGGGCATGAATCCATCCCTCCTGGGCAGTGACCCCCTACACCCAACCCTCCAGTACCTCTCACCTTCTCCCAGCATTGGGGTAGGATGCTCCAGGTCGCTGCCTGCCTCCTGGACGGTCCGGGGAAGGAGGGGAGATGGGTGACTTCCTTTGGCAGGAGGTTTAGCAGCAAAGCCAGAAAATGGCCTTTTCTGTGATTCTCGGGCCTGGGTCTCTAAGAACCGTGGGGAGGGCTCTGGTCAGCTCCCAGAGATCAAAGGATATTGACGCTCGAAGGGTCCTCGGGGAGAGGATTGCACCTCATTTTAGGGATGAATCACGAGGGTCAAAACGAGGCCAGTGACCAGCCCAAGGTCACACGGCTAGCAGGGGTAAGGGGTAGCACTCGAATCCAGGTCAGCTGAGTTTGCAAACATATAGCGCTTTGCTTTAGCCCCTTCACAGGCCCTTGGGGATGCAGGCTCCGGGGGCTCCGTGGGGCTTCTACGGGCAGCGGCGGGGCCCCCACGGGCCGCGGCTGCGGGGAGGGCGGGCAGAGCTGATGCCGGGGCTCTAAGAGGCCCTTGGGACGCCCCGCCCAGCCCAATGAGGCCGCGGCTCCCCCACGCCCGCACAAACGTGGGGCCAGCGGGCGAGAGTCCGGGGCAGAGGCTGAACCGGGGCTCGGGACCCCGCTGGGGGCACTTCCGGTCATGCGCAAAACCCCTTGCCTGCCCCCCTCTCCCGCCTGCCCCCCTCCTGCTCTCCCTCTCCCCATGCCCCCCCCGCCCCCCCCTCCCCCGCCTTTCCAGTCCCCAAGGCCAGCATGCTCTGTGCCCCAAATAAATACAAGTCAATCCATCAGACGATGGATAGAAAGGTATGTAGGTATACATCCATACATGCACACATGTGTCTATACACACCTATACATATGCACATACACCCATAATATATACATATACATACTCATGTATTTTTGTTGTTTTCAGTAGTATCTGACTCTTCACCCATTTAGGGTTTTCTTGGCAAAGACACTGGGGTGGTTTGCCATTTCCTTCTCCTGCTCATTTTACAGATGAAGAACTGAGGCAAACAGGCTTAAGTTACTTGCCCAGGGTCTCACAGCTAGGAAGTGTCTGAAGTCACATTTGAACTCAGGAATACTCCAGGCCCAGCACTCTATCCACTGTGCCATCCAGCTGCATCCAGCTACACACACATACCAATATAAATGTATGCATATACACATATATACAACATACACATGTGTAACATACACATTTGTAGATACATATACACATGTTCAGTTGTATCTGACTCTTCCTGACCCCATGGACCATAGCACTGCCCAGCCCTGTATCCTTCGCTTTTTCTTAAAGTCTAAGTTCATGTTTCAATGTTTCAGTGTTTCTATGACATTATCTAACCATCCCATCTTTTGTAATCCCTTCCTCTTTTTGCCTTAAATCTTTCCCAATATCAGGGTCTTTTCCATTTGAGTCCTATCTTCTCATTATATGGCCAAAGTATTTAAGCTTCAGTATTTGACCTTCAAAAAAGCCTGAATTCATTTCTTTAGGTATTGACTGATTTGATCTCCTTGCTGTCCACAAGGCTCCCAAAACTCTTCTCTAGCACCACAAGTGGAAAGTGTTTATTGTGCAACACTCAGTTTTCCTTGCAGGTCATCTTTCACAGCACACAGCACTGCTGAAACAACCACAGCGCTGACTATACAATCTTTATCAGTAAGGTGATGGATGTCTCTGCTTTTTAGTATGCCGTCCAGATTTGCTGTAGCTTTCCTTCCAAGGAGCAAGAGTCTTAATTTCATGGCTGCAGCCACTGTCTGTCATGATCTTTGAGCCCAAGAACATAAAATCTGACACTGCTTCCATTTCTTCTTCTGTTATTTTCCAGAAATGATGAGGCCCGTCGCCAAGATCTGTTTTTTTATATTAAGAACTTCAAGCCAGCTTTTGCACTCTCCTTTCTCCCTCATCAAAAGGCTTCTTAATTCCTCCTCACTTTCTGCCATCAGCGTTATCACCTGCATACCTGAGAGTGTTACATACACATGCATGGATACATATATTTATACAACCTATGGATATACATACAATATACACACGTATAAGTAGATTATATTTATATATGTACATATACACAGCATACACATATACACATACACCCATAATATATACATGTATACACAATGTGTGTATGTATGTAAGCATTTACACATATATGTACACAATTTATACATATGTTTATTTTTACAATATTCACAATACATATATACATACCTATAGTATATACATGCATACATATATGTATACACACTACACATATATATATATAAAACATGTGTGCACATTGGGTACAATATGCATATATACTTTGCACATGTATATGCAAAATCTATCATCAAGAAATACAAGGAGGGGCTGTATAGCTGCTGAAGGTGTGGGAGAGAAGGAATCAAGACTCCATGTGGGAGGTGGCTTAGAGCCAGGCTTTCTTTGAAGAAAAACCAGGCATTCTAAGAGGCAGAGGGAGGAATGGGGGGGTAGGGAGGATAGGGAATTGTATTCCAAATTTAAAAAGACTTTCCATCCAGTTACTAAGTTCACTCTTTTAAGCAGTCTAGGATCTCCAACTGGCATGGACTTCATTCACCAGAATGCCTGTGTCCAGACTTCATCTCCCAGAATCCTGTTGTTCCTTTCACTTGTCAAGTTTGAAATACTCCTATCTCCAATAGCTAAGGCTTTTGGAAGTTGTAGTTCTGAGTTGCCTTTATAGCAGATACACATGTTTGGGGCCTGAATCAAATTTCTTTCTAGCCCAATCTGGTGTCCCAGGGACCTGCCAAAGATTGACTCTGCCCCTGACAAATTTGCTAGATATGTGATCAGGGCTTACTTCCTCCATGATAAAATTCCCACCCCTTGAGTTTGTGGTTGATGGAATCTGGAAATTATCTATACCTATCCACCAACCTGGGATGCTTCGCTTATTCCCCTGAAAGCCTTTACTACCTCCCCACCCCAAATGTTTCCTCCTTTTCCTTTCCCCCACTGGTCACACTGTTCACTGACACCTGTCATTCTCAAAACACCATCTCTCAGAGTGGTGCAATGGGGGAAAATCACTGGATTTGATCAAAGAATCTGGGCTCAAATGATGGTTCTGTCACTTTTTTCTTGTATAATCTTTTTTATTTTATTTTTTTTTTAAGTATTGCTCAGGTCTGGAAGACCATCACACCTTTATTATTTATTTATTATTTATTCCTTCATTCATTTATCTATCTATCTATCTATCTATCTATCTATCTATCTATCTATTTATTTTGTTGCTTTTTGGAGGGCAATTGGGGTTGAGCGACTTGCCCAAGCTCACACGGCTAGGCTTTTTGTGTGTTAAGTGTCTGAGGCCCAACTGGAACCCAGGTACTCCTGACTACAGGGCCGGTGCTCTATTCACTGCGCCACCTAGCCACCCCCTTGTATAATCTTTTTAAGCATCAATTTCCACATGTAAAAGATGAAGAGATTGGACTAGATAATCTTCATGGGGTAATGACAATTGATCTTTCTCTAGGTATTGAGGAGTTGGTTCTATGGGATTTCTACTGGCAAGACATCCTACAGGAAAAAACTTTAAGTAATCTGGGGCAGATTGGCCACAGGGTTCACAGACTGAGGGAGCCTGGAAGACACAGTTGAAGCAAAAGGGTCTGAGAGATGTCTTTTATAGAACCACATTTAAATGACTCCTCAGGAGAGCCATTAGCCCTTGGATAGCAAGGCTTAGGACTCCTGTTAGTCATATTAGGTGAATTTCAGGATGGATGTATATAAAAGTTTCTTGAGTTTGTATTAATCCCATCCATTCTTCAAAACCTAGCTCAAATCACACTTTTCCCATGAAGTTCTCCAGTTAAAAGGCTGGGAACTCTATTTCCATCAAAGGCTTTTTGTTTGTTTTAGTTTATAACTCACCTTTCCTAGGGGCTTTCCACCTGGAGTCTAGAAAGAGCTTTAAAGGAAAATATTACTTCTTAATATTTTCAGTTTTATGAAAAAGGCAGTTTTAAAATGTGTTTCTACAATAGTTCTGTATTGTATCACCGCCGTACATTGTTTTCTGCCTCATGTGGAATTCATTATTTTCCATCCTAAACCTGCTTCTCTAAACAGTCCTACTTCTGAGTGTCTGTAACTCCCAAGTCCATGTTATCTTTGATTCTTCTCTCTCTCTCACCACACTCCCTCCTGCCACCCCATATCCAATCAGTTGGCAAATCCTGTTGAGTCTACCACCATAAAATCTGTCAGTTCTGTCCCCTTTCTTGTTTTGTCTTCTGTCCTAGTTCAGGCTTATATCAACTCTCAACAGAGCTACTGTAATAGCCTCCTAATTTGTTTCCCTGCTTCTAATCTCTTCCTCTCTCCAGTGGATACTCTGAATAGCTCTCTACTCTTTCTGATGCACAGATCTGACTACATCACTCCCCACTTCCCACTTCTCATTCCACTCTGAAAACCCTAAATGGTTCCCTATTGCCTACAAACTCCTCAGCCTAGCATTTGAACATTGCCATGATCTGGTTCCAACTTACCTTTTCAGACTTGGCTCTTATTACTTCACATTTCATGAACTCATAATTCCATTCATCTGTACAAGCTATTTCTCCGACTTAGAATGTGACTTTTCTTCATTTCTGCCTTTCAGAATCTTTATCTCCTTTCAAGAGTTACTCAGAAAACAACTTCCTAATTGGTCAAACTGCTTCTGATCTCCGTTCTCCAATCTATCCCTCAGCTCCATAACTTTTTCACAAAACCTTCTCAGGTTCCCTTTGATAGTGTTGTGTCCTTAATTTAACTTGTATTTACTTATCTTTGTATGACCAATGCTAGCCCCTTGAGGACAAGGATGGCTTCATTTTTTTTTCTTTTATCTCAAACCCTTAGCATAGTGCCTTGCACATTTTAGCAAAAATGTTTGTCGCCTTGAATGTATGTAAGCCTTGAAGACTAGACTGTAGTTTCAAATAACAATGTATCTACAATGTGCTTTATATCTTACAAAGAGCTCTCACATACAGGCTTCTTTGGTATCTTCTACTATACCTATCACATAGTGGATAATGAACCCCTGTTGAATATAATTGATTCAGGTGTGCACTAGGAAGACATGTGGGAGTGGGGGGAGGGAATCAATTATGGTAATCATTTTGCAATAGATTTCTATAAGCCAGTTTGATCTGGGAGTGGTTACACGTATATTATCATGTCCTGGAGGCAGCAGTGGCCCTGTAAGAAGGGTCTTTCTCCCCTAAACTCAAAGATTGGCGAATCTTAGGGGGAAAAAAAAACAAGAAAGCAAAGATCAGTGGCTGGTAACATTATGAGAGGTAGTAATTTCTCAAAGAAGAATATAAGAAAAGAAGGCTATCAAAGGGAAGTGGAACAAAAGGGTGAAATGGGGAAGCAGGTGTGGTGATTTGGCAAAGATGAAAACGTAGATAGCAGAACTACAAGTGAAAAAGGTAAAGGAGAGTACAGAGGGGGCTGGGTGGGTTGTGAATTTAATATTTGTGGGATTTCATCCTACCATAACTATTAGGTATTTAAGCTTTCACTTCATTTGCTGCATTTCAAAGATTACTTCCTTTACTTTGTGAAGTTGTTGATATCAAAAAAGGGATAAAATCCAAGTAATGGCTTTGCTACACTCATTGTAATAATGGTATTTCTTTCCAAGGTGAATTCTTTGGTATTGACTAAAGTGTGAACTTTGGATAAATGATTTCTTTTTTTCCCCACAATCATCCACTTGTAATGTTTCTTTCCAGTATGAATTCTCTGATGTTGCTTAACATCTGTGCTCCTATAAAAGGCTTTCCCACGCTTACTGAACTCATAGGGTTTTTTGCCAGTATAAGTTCCTCAGTTTCAAATGAGGGATAAGCAATTCCAAGACTTTTCCACTTTCAGCACACCTAAAGAATTTTGTTTTATTATTTTTTTCTTTATAAAGGTTCTCATGTTTAATTAGGTCTGAATACTTAATGGGACTTTTTTCATAGGTATCAAATGTTAGATCTTTCTCCAGAAAGAACTATTGTACAATAAGGATTGGACTCAGACTAAAACTCATCCTAAATTGATTTCATTTGTAAGTCTTTCTGTTATTGATTCAAGTGAGTCTGCCATTTTGGAAATATCCCAAACTGAAGTTGAATACTTGATTTTAGTCCAAGTATATAAGACTAAAAAATTGAAAATGTAAATGTCATCTGTTCTCTATTCTGGGATAAAAATAATAACTGACACTTATGTGAGGCTCTACATTTGCAAAGCACTCTCCTAAGAACTATCTTGCCACATAAGTACACAGATATTATTATCTCCATTTTTTAAAAGTGGAAACTGAGGCTCAGAGAAATTCTGTGACTTGCCTAAAGGTGGCACAGTGAATAGAACACTGGGCCTGGAGTCAGGAAGACTCATCTTCCTGAGTTCAAATCTGCCCTAAGCTTGGACAAGTCACTTAATCCTGTTTGCCTCAGTTTCTTCATCTGTAAAATGTGTGCTGGAGAAGGAAATGGCAAACCACTCCAGTATCTCTGCCAAGAAAACCCCAAATGGGGTACAAAGAGTCAGACACAACTGAACAACAGCAAAAATACAACCAGAGGTAGGATCTTTCCTCCCATGTTCAGTATTCTATCTACCATGCTATGCTGCTTCCCACAAAGTGTGGAGTAATGACCCTATGGGAGAAAGGAAGTTGCTTTACTCAGAAAATAATAACTAAATATAGATGAATGTATACTCAGAATACATGACAGTTTTCAAAAGTAGACTTGTCATCTGAAAAACGAATCAGAAAGAAAACTGAAAGAAATTTCTGTGAAGTGAATTTTATCCCCTTCTTAATCTGGTCACTAATTGATCTATTTTTTTTTTTCTTTTTGGAGGGCAATTGGGGTTAAGTAACTTGCCCAAGGTCACATGGCTAGGTTTTTGTTTGTGTGTGTGTTAAGTGTCTGAGGCCGGATCCGAACTCAGGTCCTTCTGACTCCAGGGCCAGTGCACCACCTAGTCACCCCTAACTGACCTGTTTTTTAAACCATTACCAAAGTAATTCAAGAATTACTGCTTTGCAGTATAATTTTGAGATCTAGTATTGCATGGTCCCTTTAATTCTCACTTTCTGAAATTTCCTTTGAATTCTTGATTTTAGTGCCTCCAGATCAATTTGGTTATTAGTTTTTCTTAATTCTTCAAAGTAATCCTTTGATAATTCTATTAAAATGGTGCTGAATAAGTAAATTAATTTTGGTAGTATTGTCATTTTTATTATATTGACTCAGTTTACCCCAAAACAAATAATATTTCTCTAGTTACTTAGGTTTGTCTTTATTTCTGTAAAGTGTTTTATAGTTGTATGCATATAGCTTTTTTATCTTGATAGGCAGATGCCCAAATATCTTATACATTATAGTTATTTTAAATGGAATTTCTCTATTTCTTTGTGCAGAAAGGCTGATGATTTGTTTAGATTTATTTTATATCCTGCAACCTTGTGTAATGGGAATGGGAATTTGAAGATCTTCCTTGCCCCTAGACCTAGTGGGGAGTTTGAAGGCCTCCCCTGCCTTGAAAGTAAACTCTGCCCCCTAAAAGGCTGTCACATGGAGGCTGTGGTAGGAGGAGTTTTGTTGAAGGGAAGCAGAGCCCATAGGAAGCTGGTAGTGAGAGCTAGCAAGATAGTGGGGCACAAAGGAGCTCAGGCAAGGAGATAGAGAGTTTTGGGAGTAAATATCAATCTTGTATTGGTTTGTGGGAAGGCTGAAGGTTGCTGTGGCTCTCAGGGTTATTATGGCTTCTGAATATCTTTGGTACTATGATGGAATTGGCTTACTGGATTTGGGATTCAGTTTTCTGGTTTCTAAATAAATGTTTCAGTTGTGTCCTCTATCTGAGAATGTGGTATATTTTGCAATTGAATCTCATGTGATACTTATAGTCAAGGTCTTTATTGTGATCATGGACGCTGTAAATATTGCGTTGTTGCTATACCTTGATGAAGTTCTTTCAATTAATTTTTAATCAACTTTCTAGGTTTTCTAAGTACACCATTATGTCATTTGCAAAAAAAAAAATTTTTTTTTGTTTCTCCTTTATACCTATGGTTATTCCTTTATTGTCTTTTTCTTGTGTTATTGCTATAGTTAGCATTTCTAGCACTATGTCAAATAGAAGTGAGAATAATGATTATCCTTGCTTCTCTCCTGATCTTATTGGAAAAGAACATAGTTTATCCCTAACACACATAATTCTGGCTCTCGGTTTTAGATATATACTATTTACCATGTTTTCTAGTGTTTTCAAAATAATTGAATATTGGGTTTTTTTGTTTAAAGTTTTTTCTATAACTATTGCTATAACCCTATGATTTTTATTGTTCTTTTTATCAACATGGTCAATTATGTTAATAGTTTTTTGATTGATTAAATCAACCTGGCAATCCTGGCATAAATCCAACCTGGTGATATTGTATAATCTTTGTGATATGTTTCTCTAGGCTCTTTATTAATATTTCATTAAGATTTTTGCATGAGTGTTCACTAGGAATATTATTAGACATATTAGGAATAGCAGTTGTTCTCACATTTCAGGAGTCTGCAAAGTCAAAATTATTTTTATAATAATGCTAAGACATAATTTGCCTATTAAAATATTCCTTTCTTTTCTAACTACACATCTGTGTGGCCACATTTTCTTTATAAACTTCAACCAAAATAACATCACAGCTGACTGAATGCAAAAGCAAATATGAGAAACCTGATGCCTTTTAATAAGCTAGATTATATCTTGGTAAATATTCATTTATTTTATTTAAGGTTTTGGCTTTATTGGCAAATAGTTGGGCAAAATAGTTTCTAATGATAAATATCCTTGATTTCTTCTCTTTGTTGAGAATTTTCCTTTTTCATTTTTCATACTGGTAATATGATTTTTCTTTTCAATCAAATTAGCTAATGGTTTGTTTATTTTATTGTTTTTTTTTAACAGATTCTAATTTAATTTGTTAATTATTTTATTCTTAATTTTGTCAAATTCTCCTTTGATTTTCAGGATTTGTGTTTAATTATGGTTTTTGTAAATTGTTGGTTTCCTAGGGTATTTTTTTTTAAGTTGTGTGCCCAGTACATTTATCTGTTCTTTCCCACTTTTGTTGATGAAAGTGTTTAGAAATATAGTTTTTCCCCTAGTATATAACTATATACTATATATAACTATATAGTATATAACTATATTAATAATCAATTTGACCCACTAATTCTTTTTTTTTTTTTTTTTTGCTTTTTGGAGGGCAATTGGGGTTAAGTAACTTGCCCAAGGCCACACAGCTAGGTTTTTATTTGTGTGTGCATTAAGTGTCTGAGGCCGGATCCGAACTCAGGTCCTTCTGACTCCAGAGCCGACGCTCTACTCACTGTGCCACCTAGCTGCCCCCGATCTTTAAGATTAAGTTATTTAGTTTCAGATGATTTTTAATGTTTTCTTCAATGATTCATTATTTAATATCATTTTATTGCATTTTGGTCAGTAAAATATATTTAATATTATTACTTTTTTGTGTTTGTGAGATTATATGTCTTAATACATGGTTGATTTTTGTAAAGGTATCATATATAGTTGAGAAATATGTATATTAATTTCTATTCACTTTCAATAATTACCAAAGATTTCTAATATCTACTTTTTAAAAATTCTATTCAACTCTTTAACTTTTTTGTTATAATTTCTTTTTAATTAACTATTTTTTGTTATTTTGCTTAGCTCTGTTCTAATTCTGTTTCATAAAATAATTGCTTTCTCTTTGATTTATTCTAATTTTCAGGGAGTTTATTATTATTTGGGTAAAGTTACCACTTTCTGTTTTAAACTATTTATTCTTTTTCCAGTTATTTTCTCCAAATTTTTTATTTCATTTTTAAATTTTTTCTTAATTTCTTCTGTGTATTAATGGACCTTATAGAAAATTATTTTTTTTCCTTTAGCTCTGCTTGCAGTGTTATAGAGTTGCTTTCTCTTTGTAGGTTAGATTTCTGAATATCTCTGGATCTAGAGTAAATGTTTATAGAGTAAATCTTCTACTTACTTATCTCTCTAGACCTAGTTCCTGAATTACTAATTATTGCTAAAACGAGGCCCTGCCCTATGCTGTGCTTTAGGTAGGAAGGTCTCAGTCTAGGAGTTGGGACCTTGGGTTCCGATGTTGACCTTCATTTCCTGGAGTAGGTCTTTGCTAAGAGGACGGGCGAATATTGGTGCCTACCCCTCCCCAGACCTTGGATCTTTGAGCTTCAGAGTGTTGGAACTTAAGGCCTTCTATGGTGTCATAGGACCTCAGAGCTCAGACCCAGAGATCTGGGATATTCTGGTCTGAACACTACTATACTCAGACTTGTTGCTACCATTCCCTCCTGTTTGCTTCCAAAGTCTATCCTGTGGGTTTCTGACCACCATAAGTCTTTCACATGGGAACTCTCCTTTCTTGACTGCCTCTGGATACAGCAGCTTTTAGGTGCTGTATTATACAGGTGCCTCTGGCTGATCTCTTATCACATTTTGTTTGCTTGTCTGCTGGTACTGGTTTTCCTGGCAGCCCATGGACTTTTGGGTGACTTATTTGTACTGTACTGAGATGAATAAAGTCGCTTATTGTATGTTCTCATTGGCTTTCTGGTGATATTTTTAGGTATTTTCTGGAGTAGTTAGCTGGGAGCCAGGCTATCTCCTCCATTCAGGCAGCCGTCATATGACACTTGGATGGAAATACTAGGTATGTTATTAGTTGGTTAACTACTATGCCCAAAGAATGTGATCAACTGATCAGTTCTGGAGAAGAGTTTCTATACTGCAGTTCTGAAGAGCTCTATACTTTATCCTGTTTCATCCAACATTTTCAATCAACAATATAGATGAAAACATAGGTTTCATATGTAAAGTGCTGTGGGAGGCTAGTAACCCATAGGATGGAACCTTCTGCTAATGCCATAAGCCCTGAAGTGCCAGGCACATATCACACAGCCTCAGCTTCTGTACTTAGCCTCCCACACACTTCCCTGCTGTCTCCCCCCCATCTCACTGCCTCTCCTAGCAGTGAGAGATGTGATAGTCACGTTCTTTATATCAGTTTCTACTTCCCAATGAAACTGGCTTCTCTCCAACTTTGCCTTCCGCCTTCCTGGGCCTAACACCAAGCTGTACTGGAAGAGAGGATGGCAGGAAAACTCTCATTCAGTGTCTTAAAGGCCCAGCTAGCACTTTCCCTAAGAGACTTCTTTTGAACTGAAAACTGCAACCCTGGAAGTGTGGGAGGGAGAGCTTTCTTCATTTGGGAAAATTTCTGGTTTCATCTCTACGTATCTTTGATTAATAGTGTTAACTCATGTTCCAGTGGATAGAAAGCCAGAGGTTGGGGCTGATTATGCTCAGTTCAGGGCCAGTAGGGACAAACTACAGAGCTATTGATCTCCATCTGATCCTATTGATCATTCAATAAATATATCTAGCTCTGCAATAATCTCTTACATAATCCTTTCCCACAACTTTTGATTTGAATCCAGGCACTTATTAGCTGATCCTTCAAACTACTTCAACCATGCCTATCAAATCTGCAGGTGATATAAAGCTAGTAGAGATACCTAATACTTTTAATGATATAGAATCCATGACACTGCCAGATGGTACCCCATGCAGCTGCCTCCCCTGCTACCTACTGCCACTTGGGTCCTTGCTGCTGAGTGTAGTTCTGTTTCCTGTGCCAGGACTAAGCATTGACTCCCTGAGCTTCTATCTGAGTTATGCCTCCCCCAACCAGAGGGGACAGGGCACTGCCACTGATCCCTGGGCCAAGTGCTGTGGCTCTGGAAGTTTTTTTGCCTCCCAAAACTAGAGCCTAAAGGTACTTCCTTTGCTTCTCTTTACAAAGGTCTGAGTGTCATCCCCCTATGCTAAGACCTGAACCTTCTCTTCCTGTGCTAGAGTCTGAATGAAGCCTTCCTATGTTAGGCTCCAAGTGATAATGACACTAAGAACTGATCTCTTGTGCCAGGGTTCCAGGGTCTGGGTTCTATCTACCTGGGCTGGGGGCTATGTTGTGTGATTCTGGTACCCACAGGCTAGTTTATTGCTTCTGGCTGATCCTTCAGTTTTCAAAGGGCTGCCTTATGGAAGCTGGATTAGATTTGTTTTGCTTGATTCTAGAATGTAGAACTAAAAGAAATGAGTAGAAATTACAGATTTAGGTTTGATGCAAGGAAAACCTTCCTAAAAATTGGAGCTATTCCAAAATGAGACAGGTTGCCTAAATAGGCAATGGACTCTTGGAGAGGTAGGTAGGTTAAGGAATAGGAGGGCAAGGTAGCAGGTAGAAGTAAAACAGAGGAGTGAGGAGAGATAGGATAAATAGGGTGAGAAAGATAGTGAGGAAAAATAGGAAGGAGGAAAATGCATAACAAGTAATTGTAACTCAGAATATGAATGGGACGAATTTACCCATAAAATAGAAATGGATAGCAAATTAAAAATTTGAATTCAACAATATGTTGCTTTCAGGAAACATTATAAAAATGGCACACACACACACACAAAGATAAAATAAAGGGCAGGAGTAGAATGTAGTATGTTAAAAAAAAAGCAGGGATAGTAATCATGATTTCAGACAAAGTTAAAATTAAAATAGATTTAATTGAAAGTGAAAAATAGGGAAGCTACACAGTGTGTCAGCAATATTATTCAATATTGTTTTAGACCATTTAAAATATTTATCACAAAATACTTGAGCATATACCCGCTAAAACTGACACAGGAACTATATGAACAGAAACATAAAGTGCTTTTTATACAAATAAACTCAGATCTAAATAATTGAAGTAATATTTATTGTTCATGGGGAGGCAAAAACAATATAGCTTTAAAAATGACAGTTTTACCTAGCTAATCTATTCAATGTCATCCCAATTCAATTACTAAAATATTATTTTACTGAATTAGGAAAAATAATAACAAAGTTTATTTGGAAGAAAAAAAGGAACTTCAAAGAAATCAAGAGAAAAAGATGTAAAGGAAGTAGATTCAACGGTATCAGACCTTAAACTATATTATAAGGTGAGAGCATTGTTGAAATATAAAAAAGATAATTATTTTAAATTAAAATTTTCTTGTATAGATAAAATCTATGTAGCAGAATGCATAAGGAATGCAGAAGAAAATTGGGGGCAGGGACTTTCATAGACAGTCTCTCAGATAGGATGTGATTGGGTTGGAATATTACTTTAGTGTAGGAAAAGATGAGTTGATTGATTTAGAAAAACATGGAGGGCTGCTAGGTGGCGCAGTGAGTAGAGTGTCGGCCCTGAAGTCAGAAGGACCTGAGTTTGGTTCCAGCCTCAGACACTTAATGCACACACAAACAAAAACCTAGCTGTGTGACCTTGGGCAAGTTATTTAACTCCAATTGCCCTCCAAAAAAGCAAAAAAAAGAAAAACATGGAAAGACTTGGACTTATGAAGGAAGAGGCTATCCTCTTCAGAGAAACAGATGATAGGATGAAATAAGCGTAATACATTCTTATATATGAGTGTATGTGTGTATTTGTAGATGTCTATGTATATATGTGTATATATACATATACATATACCTACATATATTATACATCTATATGTGTGTATCTATATCCACATTTAATTGTATCCTTCTTTAGGGTACTGGGGAGAGGAAAGGGAAAAAAATAAAGTAAAAAGTACACAGCAGGGGCGGAGCCAAGATGGCGGAGTAGAAACAGCTCATCCAAGCCACTCTGCCCCCAGATTCCCCCCAAACTATGTAAAAGGGGACTCTGAACAACTTCTGGAGCCCCAGCACCCACAGAACGACACAGAGAAGCTAACCTCCTGCTGAGGACAGCCCAGCAGCCCTGCAGGAAGGACCAGCACAGCGGTCTGGGAGCCCGCAGCGCGAAGCGTGCGGGGAGCCAAGCCGAGCCGAGGTTTTAGCCCCAGGGTGGCAGGGCCAGCAGCCGGCTGGAGGAACCCTAGAACACCAGAAGCTGTGGCGACTCCAGAATTATCAACATAGACATGCCTAGGAAAAAGTAAGAGGTTAGTGTCCTATGGACTTTGGGACCGGTATTTTGGGGAATGCGTTGGCTCCCTCCCCTGGGGGCTAGAAGCCACTGAGGAGACAAGCCATTTTGTAGTTTTCAGAGGCAGCTCCAGCTCTCGGCCTGCAAATCGTAGGGAGATCCAGCGATCAGTCTTGGGGGGTAATCGCTCTTGCTTTAACCTCCCTGGATCTGGATTGTGATCTAGGGGGGAAGCCGTGGGTAGGTTTACAGCTTGCCAGAAACGGAAGTTGCCCCCCACACATTCGGGATGAAAATTCCTCTCTCTGGCCTTAAAGCCATAGTGTGGCAACAAGCCCCAAAGTCAAGTAATTAAGTGGCAACATGCCAAGGCAAAGGAAACAGAAAAATGCAACCCTAGACTCCTATTTTGGGGGCATGGAGCGGGAGAAGGACTGTGAAGTCAGAAGTCCTGCTCCAAAAGCCCCAGGGGAAAACATGAGTGGGTTGCAGGCCATAGAGGACCTTAAGAAGGACGTTAAAAATCAAATAAGAGAAGTGGAGGAAAAATTGGAAAGAGAAATGAGAAGGATACAGGAAAAGTATAAAATGAGGGTCAACAGCCTGACTGAGGAAAACAACACCTTAAAAAATAGACTAACTCAAATGGCAAAGGAGGCCCAAAAGGGCAATGAGGAGAAGAATGCCTTAAAAAGCCAAATTTGCCAGATGAAAAAAGAATCTCAAAAGTTCACTGAGGAGATTCATTCCTTCAGAGTTAGACTGGAGCAAATGGAAGCTAATGACTTTATGAGAAATCAAGATGCTGTTAAGCAGATCCAAACAAATGAAAGAATAGAAGGCAATGTGAAATATCTCATAGGAAAAACCACTGACCTGGAAAATAGATCCAGGAGAGACAATTTAAAAATTATTGGACTACCTGAAAGCCATGATCAAAGAAAGAACCTAGAAATCACCCTTCAAGAAATTCTCAAGGAAAATTGCCCTGATGTTTTAGATCCAGAGGGCAAAATAGAGGTTGAAAGAATCCACTGATCACCTCCTGAAAAATATCCCAAAAAGAAAACTCCCAGGAATATTATAGCCAGGTTCCAGAATCCCCAGATCAAGGAGAAAATACTACAAGCAGCCAGGAAGAAACAATTTCAATATTGTGGAAACACAATCAGAATAGCACAAGACCTGGCAGCTTCTACACTGAGGGATAGAAGGGCATGGAATATGATATTCCAGAGGGCAAAAGAACTGGGAATGAACCCAAGGGTCACCTACCCAGCAAAACTGAGTATTTTGTTCCAGGGGAAAATATGGTCATTCAGTGGAATAGAGGACTTTCAAGCATTCTTGAGGAAAAAACCAGAATTCAATAGAAAATTTGACATCCAGACACAAGAAGGAAGAGATGCCTGAGAAGGTAATCAGGGAAAAGAAATCAAAAGGAACTTATCGAAGTTGAACTATTTATATTCTTATATGGAAAAGCAATAACTGTGACTGATGATATCTTTCTCACTATGAAAACAATGGAAGAAGGGTGTGTGGTCATATGAATACATATGTGAATGTGTGTGTATATGGTTACAGTTATATATGGATAGAGGGCATAGGTTGAATTTATTGGGAAGGGAGAATACCCAAGGGATGAAATTATGAGGTGAGAGAGGAAAGTGGCAAGAGGAGATGGGGAGAGACAGGGTAGGGTAAACTATCCCATGTAGAAGAAGCAAGGGGAAGTGGTTGCAAAGGAGGGGGAGAATAAGGAAGGCTAAAAAGGCAAAACCACATTCACATTGAATTTGGTTCAGAGAGAAAATGACATACATACTAAATGGGATATCTCAACCTGCAGCAGGATAGGGGGAAGGGGGATGAGAGGAGGGATGATGGATGGGAGGGCATCCTTGGGGGGAGGGGAGGTTGGAAGTACCCACTATAGAAGAGGGACAAGATCATGTAGGGAATGGACCAGGTGGGGGGGTGGGATGAGTTGGAGGGAATTATAAGCAGCCTTGTACAATATATCTACTATGATAATGTTTTGCATAGCTAGACATGTACAACATATACTGAATTACTTATCTCCCCAGAGGGAATGGGTGACAAGGAGGAAGGAAATGGATCTGAAATTCGAGGTCTTAACATTAAATGTTTCAAATATATATAAATACTGTTATTAATACTCTTTTGCTTGTAATAGGGAGATAAGATGTGCAGGCATTGGGACACAAAGATTCACCTTCCTCTAATGGAAAAGTCGATGGGGGTATGGGAGAGAGCAGATTGGAGGAAGCGAAATCTTGTGGGACTGCTATTCTGGGAGGTTGGGTAGGGGAATAATGGGGGGGAAAATGATTGTAACTCAAACTCTGGCGGAAATGAATGATGTAAAACAGAAGTTAATAAAGCATTTGTTTAAAAAAAAAAAGTACACAGCAGAGAGCAAAAGAAAACCGAGGAAGCAAAGAAAAGCTGGACAGCTTTGAAAACAATGTGTAGTATTTATTATACAGGTTTTCTTGAAATGGAAATTTATTGTTTTATATTGAATCCTCTCCTATGGTCTGCTGTCTACATGGAAATATTTTTTTTCTTTTTCATTTTGTATTTGAGTTTAAAATTAAAAAATTTACAGGGGTGGCTAGGTGGCACAGTGAATAGAGCACTGGACCTGGGGTCAGGAAGACCTGAGTTCAAATTCAGCCTCAGATACTCAATACTTACTAGCTATGTGACCTTGGGCAAGTCACTTAACCCCAATTGCCCTGTCCTCCAAAAAGAAAAAAAAATTACAAAAAAATCAAACCCCAAAAGTACAAATTTCAAGAGGTGTAGCTAGACCTCAGCTATTGTGAAGAGACAGCTATTTAAAAAACACTTGGTTCAGGTCTCCTATCTTGTCTCTTCCATGTTCCCTAGGTGAAGTGGTTTTTTTCCCCTAAGCTTGCACCTTCACTGACTCTATGATCATAAATTGCTCTAGAATCAGTTCCTCTCTGTGACTCTCTAGCCTCAGTGCTGAGATACTAAAGATCAAGTCGAGGATTAGATCTCTCTCCTCTTTGGATTGACTCTTTAAAAAATTAATGATGTCTTTGGTTTTTATGTTTTACCCAAATTTTTCCCTGTATCTTTTCCTTTCCCCCCATTCAAAGAAAAAAGAAAAAGGAGAAAGAAATCAGCATAACTGATCAATACATAGGAAAAAAGTATAAAAATACATACAATATTGGGTACTTGTAAGTAGAGTAAAGGGGGGGAAGCATTTTCTCATGTCTTAGGGTCATGTTTATTCATTGCAATTTTACAATATTTACTTTCAAAAGTTTGGTATTTGTTCTTTCCCATCATAGGCATTCTGTGTATTGTTTCCTGCATCATTTCCTATTAATCTTTCCATGCTTCTGGGTATTCATTATATTTGTTGCCTTTTAAAGCACAGTAATATCCCATCACATTCATGCACCACAATCTGTTTAGTTAATTTCCCTTTGCAATTTTGCTGGGTGTGAGGTGAAACCTCAGGGTTGTTTTGATAAACTTCTTTCTTATTATTAGTGATTTGAAGCAATGGTCTCAAACTCGTTGGTCTCAGAACTCTTAAAAATTATTGAGGAACCCAAAGAGTTTTTGTTTGACCCTACGTATCTGTATTTATCATAATATAAATTAAAACTGATAAAATTTTTAAATGTACATTTGTGAATTGTTTTAAAATAAGAATAATAAATATATTAACATAAATAATATGTTTTAATGTAAAACAACTATTTTCCAAAACAATAACTATTTCCAAAAAAGTTTTGAAAATTTACTTTTGCAAATCTCTTTAATATCTGACAATAGAAAATAGCTGGTTTCTTATATATGCTTCTACATTAAATCTATTGCAGTGTTATTTGGTTGAAATATATGAAGACAATCTGGCCTTACACAGATATGTAGTTGGGAAAGGGAGGAATATTTTAAAAGGCAAATAATGTCTTAATATTATTATGAAAATATTTTTGACTTCACAGACCTCAGGCTTTTGACCCAGCAATACCACTTTTAGGTCTGCATCCTGAAGAGATCATAAAAACGGGAAAAGGACCCACATAGGCAAAAATATTTATAGCAACTCTTTTTATGGTGACCAAGAATTGGAAATTGAGGGGATACCCATCAAATGTGGAATGGCTTAACAAGTTGTGGCATATGAATGTAATGGATTACTATTGTTCCATAAGAAATGATGAGTGGGTAGACTTCAGAAAAACCTGGAAAGACTTATACGAACTGATCCTGGGTGAAGTCAGCAGAACCAGAAGAACATTTTACATAGTAACAGCCACAGTGTGCGATGACTAACTTTGATAGACTTATTTTTGCTGAGCAATGCAAAGATCTAAGACAATTCCAAATAACTTATGATAGGAAATGCTATCCATATCCAGAAAAAGAACCATGGGGTCTACATGCAGATTGAAGCATATATTCTCTCTCTCTCTCTCTCTCTCTCTCTCTCTCTCTCTCTCTCTCTCTCTCTCTCTCTCTCTGTTTCTTCCTTCTTGTAGTTTTCCCCATTGGTTCTAATTCTTCTTTGCACACATGACTAATGTGAAAATGTTTAATATGAGTATAGAGTCTTATCAGATTACATGCTGTCTTGGTGTGAGGGATGGGGAGAAAAATTGGAGCTCAAAATCTTATGGAAGTGAATGGTGAAAACTAAAAATACATTAATTTTTAAAAATCACCAAAAGAAAAAAAAGAAAATTCATTAAATTTTTGTTAACTGCCATGTCATTCATACCATTAATAAAAATAATTTTAAAATGTTAAAAAAAAAAGGAAAAGACCTCAGGGACCTCCAAGGATCCACAGATCACACTTTGAGAACCTCTGATTTGGAGTATTCTTTCATATGGCTGTTAATAGTTTGCACGCTTCTGGTGTATAGGCTTGCCAAGCTCTTTTCAGGGCTGCTTATCCACCTTTGGTATCTATCTCTCACCCAGCTCTCACCTGTGGCTCCAAGAAACTGTAGCATGTTCAGCAGCTATAACTCAAGTAAAACTGTCTCAGCGGACAGGCTAAATCAGGGTGAAGGTAACCAACAGGCCTCAAAAGCACAAGTGAGTTGGGGGATCTCTACCCCAAACGTGTGAAGACTCCCTTCACTTTTCCCACCCTATGGAATGGGCAGATGAGAACAATTTGTTCCAGTTGCCACGGAAGGTGGCTGAAGCAGGCACTGTGGAGCACTTAGAGCTTGGTCAAATGTTAAAGACACCAAGGTTATACACTAATTTCTGGGCCATTACTAATCATCCTGACTTTTGTCTTGACGATGTCTCTGGGAGACAGTGAGGCTGATGGCTTTGTGCAACTGCCTCACTTAAATCTAATTTACTCACAAGTCAAGCTGTCATCTTGTAATGTCATTGGTCCTCTTCAAAAAATGAAGGATGAACAACAATATTGCAGAATGGCTTTTGGTCTCACATATTTAAGTTATCTGCCGATATCTTGGATGCCATACCTTTATCCTAGAAACTTAGCATAAAGAAAGATTTTCCCCATTTAACTGCTTCCCTTACTATCCTAGATGCATTCATTTTGTTTGTGCAAAAGCTTTTCAATTTATGTAATCAAAATTCTTGGATTGATTCTTATTACTCTTCTACCTTTTATCTCTGGAACACTGATATACACTGGGGCAATTTCTACCTTATCTGTAGCCTATTGTCTGGGGCTTATATCTGAGCCTATTTGGCAGAAAATATGCTCTTCAAAGCCCAAGGCCACATAGGCCCTGAAAATCCATGAAGGGCAATTGTCAGTAAAAACTGACCAGAGTCAGCAACAGAAACTCTCAGGTCTGACCTCAGGGTTCCTCAGAGATGGGCCAAAAATATGTGTATCAGGTAGTAGGAATACATAGCCCAGAGAGAGCTTGGAGGTACTTATAAGATACCCACATCCCTCTGTACTCTGGAAACTTTTACTCTGAGACTTGGCAGTAGCCTGATATTCAGTCATTCAGTCATGTCCAATTATTCATGATCCCATTTGGGGTTTTCTTGGCAAAGATGCTAGAATGGCTTGCATTAATTTCCTTCTCTAGCTCATTTTACAGACGAGGAAACTGAGGCCAACAGGGTTGAGTGACTTGCCCAGGGTCACACAGCTCGTAAGTGTCTGAAGCTGGATTTGAACTCAGGAAGATGAGCCTTCCTGACTCCAGGCCTGGCACTCTATCCACTATGCAGCAGCCTGTTGGCCCATCCAAAAAGGGGATTGGTGCACAGTAATGGCCAGTTTTCCTCAGTGGAGATTAAAGAACCCTTTATCTGCTCTTTTCTGATACTCTTATCATATAGTTAGGGATTATTATATTTTTCTACATATATACCTTTTCCCCCCATTAGGCCATGAAGGCAGACATCATGTCTTATTTAACCTGCGTAACCATACTGTTCTACACAGGAGATGCTTAATATAATTTTCTTGATGGCCTGAACTGGAGAGGATTGTACTCTCTTGTCCTATCTAATCTGTGCTAGCCCACAGCACACCCGGACTCTCAACAACAAGGAAACATTAGCTCATGGACATAGATACCCACACACACAAGTATAATCCCCCCCTACTCCCCAATGTGCACATATACAAACACCCACATACACACACATAAAACACATTCCAATGTGCATGTATACATGCAATAGATATTAACTCACCATCCCAAACATTGGAGGAGTAGGAGCAATATTCATTCAGCAACCATTTATTAAATGCCTACTATATGTCAGGGACTGTGGAATCACTAGAGATAACAACAGGAACAAAGAAAACCAAGAATCTCTGCCCTTAAGGAGATTACTACTTTCTATTGGGGTAGGGCTGGGGGAGACAACATGTGCACATATAATTACAAAGTAAATAACAAAGGAATTTTGAGGAAGGGCCTGGCAACTGGAGGTATTAGGCAAGGTCTCTTATTGCAAACAATGCAAGAGATGAGCTTTGAAGGAAGTTAGGGATTCTAGGTGAGGAAGGAGTGAATACCTGGGAAGAGACACAGCCTGGGCAAAGGTACAGAGACAGGAGAAGACAAGGACTTGCAGAAAACACTAAGATCTCCCCAGTCCTGCCCACATCCCTCTGAAAGGGCAGGGCTAAAGAAGAAAAAGGTTGTTCATCCTCTTTTGGGGGAGGGAGGAAGAGGTGTGTGTGGTGGCAATGGACATGGCAACCATGAACCTTCTCATTCTCAAATATGTAGGCTGTGCAATATTCCCCTGCCTAGTGAGGACGCTGAGATCTCTGGAATCCCTGAGCAGGTGTGTTCTCACTCAGCTCTAAAGCCAAGCAGGGCTATACTAGGTCTCTCAACTCACCATGACACTAGTAGAATTGTACTCAGTGGTCTTCCTTCACTCCTCCCCTGAGACTTCTAGGAGGGGATCCTGGCAAAGGGAGTCCACCTTGGGGCTAGCTTGACTCTGGATATTCAGATTCCAAACCTGGAGCAGGGGGCTTCCAAGAGTGAGGGTCTAAGGTAGACCTAGCAACCTCCAAGACTTCTGAAGTCATGGTCTCCCACTCTCAGACCCTGGCTTTGCCCTTAGGTCCTTCCTCTCCCATGGAAAGACCCTCCATTGGCCTTGCCCCACTTCTTAATAAAATCTGCTGCTATTTTGGGTCAGTAAAAATAATTTCTTACTAGCTTAGGTTCTCTCTTGAACCATAAGTCCAAGTCATCATGTAATGCCTTCATGGCTATAGAGGTATACACACACACATATACGCATACACACATGTATATAGGGAGGAGGGGTACCAGCTGCTTTGCTATTGTCATGTGTGGGGTTTATAGTATGGCCCAGAACTCCATTGCATAGCTCTAATAGCAAAGTGCTTTCCAGGGAATGAAACTTGCACCCCCTAGGTTCACTCTTTATTTCTTGGCTTATAGTACTTCTCCCAGTTCTCTATCATCCATTGATTTTTGCTACCAATAATCTAGAGACACCTAATAGAAATAGGGTTGCTTCAGTAAAATAAGATTCATATACCCTGCAGGCCAACTGTCTTATAGAAGTCCTAAACTGATCCCTCAGCCCATCACTTTAGGAATCACAGACAACTTTTACTTCTTTAGTGGCCACCCAAGAATTAACTGCCTCCATACTGGTTTGCCCTGGCTGATGGTGCAGACTGAATGAACTAAGAGTTGACTGGTATAGGCAGCATCTGACTTAGCACATATCAGACTAGATGTTAGAGGGCTGTTCAACCACACTTAAAATTTAGCTCCATATACAGTCTTTAAACTTTTCAATGACAATTCACTTCAAGGTCAAGAACTCATTTTCTGAGTAGGATAGTGAGTTTCACTGACAATGAGTTATCTGCTATTGGTGTCTGTATAATCATCATTCTAGGGATATAGCCAAGACTGATCTCAAGCCTTCCAGGCTAGCATTCATATACAAGGCTTGTTTGGATCTGAAAAGGCCAGCAGAAGCGTGTGTGTGTGTGTGTGTGTGTGTGTGTGTGTGTGTGTGTGAGAGAGAGAGAGATCAGATCATCCTTAAAAACTTGCTTACATTTGTCAGTTCAAGAGTATCCAAATGGTTTTAAAGGATTGAAGACAAATTTCATTTTTTTGTCCTTCTACTTGCAATTTTTCTCAATCATTTGTCAAAGAGTAAGGGTTTTCTTTGTTTTGTCAATAACAGCATAGCTATTTTTTAAAATTCAATTTTGTTTTATTTTCAGGTCCATATTCTCTGTCATCTAACAAATGAGAAAGCAAGGGAAAAAAATCACTATTACAAACACATATAGTCAAGCAAAATGAATTTCCTCATTGGCCAAGTTCAATTACAACAACAAAAAATACACTTCAACTTGAACTCTATCTGTAGGTGGGCAGTATGCTTCATCATGAGTCTTCTAGAATTGTGATTGGTCCCTATGTTGATCAGAGCTCCTAAGTCTTTGAAGGTTGTCTTTACAATGTTGTAGTTATTGTATAAATTGTTCTGCCGGTTCTGATCCTTTTCCTCTTCCTTTTGTTTCTTTGGAAGTATAGGCCTAGTAGCAGTACTGTTGGGTCAAAGGATATGCACAGTTTAATAGCTTTTAGGGCATAGTTCTAAATTGCTTTTGAGAATAGTTAGACCAGTTCAGAAGTTCTGAGTGCATCAACAACAGTGTATTAACATAATTGTTTTCCCACAGCCCGTGCAGTATTTATTTTCCTTTTTTTTCTGGTCAGTTCAGTCAGTCTGATGGGTGTGAGGCGGTATCTTGGAGTTGTTTTAATTTGCATTTCTCTATTAGTGATTTAGAGCAATTTTCACATAGATATATTATGGCTTGGATTTCTTCTTCTGAAAATCTTCTATTCATATCCTTTGACCATTTATCAACTAGCAAATGACTTATTTTTATAAATTTGAATCAATTCCCTATTTATCCTAGGAATAACACCTTTGTCAGAGAAACTTGCTACCAAATTCCCCTTTACCCCACTTTCTTGTTTCTCTTCTGATTTTGACTGAATTGGTTTTACTTTCATCGTTTTTTCTTCTTCTTTTTCTCCTCTGCTAACTTTAACCACATTTTCAATTTGCTACCAAGGATGCCACTAAGCCATAAATTTACATAGGCAACACTGTAGATTTTATGTAGTCACAACACGGAGATAACAAGAGAGTTGGATTTTTTCTTGATTATTTCTTCACTGCATAGAAGTTACAATAATATTTGAAATATTTATCAATGCTTTAGGATTCACTTGTAACATACATCCTCCTATTATTATTGCATTTGATTTCTTCTCTATTTGTGTAAAATAAATAAGCAATACAACTTACATTCTTTGGGTAAGATTGTTAAATGCATGTTTTAAATGTACAACATTGGTACATTTTTTTTTTTGGAGGGGAAAAGGCAAGGCAATTGGGGCTAACTGACTTGCCCAAGGTCACACAGCTAGTACATGCTGAGTATCTGAGGTCAAATTTGAACCCAGGTCCTCCTGACTCTAAGGCAGGTGTTCTGTCCACTGTGCTACCTAGCTGCCCCTGCATTGGTGCATTTTATGAGATAAAGCATTTGCTTATGAGAACATATGTTATCATTAAAACTATCTTGATATTTAACATAGCCCTTTTGCCATGTGAGCCAACACTTCCGATTCTTCCAAAGCCAGAATAAAAATACAGTCCCAGAGGGACTAATTACTCACCTATAGTTATAAAATGTGTAGATACTACTTAACCTAAGAAAACTCAATCCCCTCCAAAGCTGACATATAATCAGGTAAATACTATGGGTAAAATCATGATTCTTGAAAAGGGTAAAACACATAACCTAGATTTTTGGTAAGCTCTTCCTTAAGCAAATTTTGAAATTTCAAAATCTTATATTGTAAAAGGCCACTAATCTTTGTGAGAGAGAATCTTGCTGTCTTAATCCATTGGAATATGTGGTCATGATGTGACTGCACAGTTCACACCAATATCCTAAAATAGGCAGTTGATTGTTCAGGAAAGAGATCATTGTTGTTGTTGAAACCATTTTGATTTCCAGCTCTTTCATCTGAGTTCTGCTTCAAGGCCAGTAATTTGTGAACACTGTTCACATAACAACAATATGCATTGCCCTCCTAGAGTCCGGGAATGACTGGTCATTTGTTGTATACATTGTCTTTTTTGTTGTTGAGTCATTTTTCAGTCATGTCCAACTCTTCATGACCGCACTTGGGGTTTTCTTGGCAAAGATACTGGAGTGGTTTGTCATTTCCTTCTCCAGCTCATTTTATAGATGAGGAAACTGAGGCAAGCAGGGTTAAGTCATTTGCCTAGGGTCAGACAGCTACTAAGTGTCTGGAGCTAGGTTTGAATTCATGAAGAGGCATCTTCCTGACTCCAGGCCCAGTGCTCCATCATCTGTACCACCTAGCTGCCCATACATTGTCTCAACAAGCATAAAATCCAACCCGAACTGTCATATATGAAAATGGATTAGATTATTTTTCACAGCCTGAGAATTCTGCTACATTTGCCATTTTCTTATCTACTCAGAGGGCATAGAGAGACAGCAACTTCTGATGGTCTAAGAATCAAGTCATTCCATTATTCTTCCTACTCTCCCACTTAAATAAATTATACAGAGGCACTTAAAGTTGGAGACACATGGGACTCTTCTTTTTATAATAAACATTAAATCTGAACTCTAGAAGAGGTTATTTTTACGATCAACTCTTTGATAAAATCTCACCAAAACTAATTGCTAAATTTGTAACAGAGTACAAATAAGTTTGGTGTTTTATTTTGTTTTGCAAGGAGAGATGAGTTTTTGCATTATAATTGTTACTCAAATTCTTAAAAAGATGAAAATTTAGCAAGGTCTTTCTCCATCTCAGGCTGTTATTCTTTAAGGCATTCTGTGTCTTATTTTAATGCTCTCCATCTATTACAGCCTGTTAATTGAGTTGCTTCTCTTCATGAAATCTTCCCTTTGGATTATGTAATGTTTTTCACTAATGAAGGGCAGCTAGTTGGCCAAGTAGAGAGAATGCCAGGTCTGGAGATTTATCTTCTTGGTTCAAATGTGGTCTCAGACACTTAGTAGCTGTGTGACCCTGGAAAGTCACTTCACCCTGTTTACCTCAGTTTCCTCATCTATAAAATGAGCTGGAGAAGGAAATGGCACATGATCTAGTATCTCTGCCAAGAAAACCCCAAGTGGGGTCATGAAGAGTCATACATGACTGAACAAGAAGTGGTGATTGTGAAGCTTTCTTTGTTCCTGCTCCTTCTGCTCAAGTTTAGGGACTAAATGATTGGTTGCTTGCAATTTCCATGGTGCCTGGCTCAGGTGGTCCCACATTGTTTCTTACATTTGGGTAGAATCTGTTCATTTGTATCATGGATCACATCCCTCAAATTCTCAGGAACTTTCATTTTCGAAGGCCTCATTTCTCTTAAATTATTTTTCACAAAGTAATAAATATATTTTTCCTTGAATAATTGGTCAGGGATCTAACAGCCTAGAATGACTTTCTCGGATCCTTGATAAGACAAAGTACTAACTCACTGGTCCCTATGAGTCCCATTTTCTGCCTCCTCCCTTTGCACCCCCCTCCACTGTCCTCTGGCTTCCTGAAGGGGTCTCAGTCCCTCTGCTGCTTATACTGACTAAGGAAGGGACCACCTCCCCTGCCAGCAGCATAGTTCTTAATAAATTTGTGGTAATAGCCACCAAAACCTAAACTAGTCTTAGACCTCAAAAATTATTCAGACCTGGACAATTAAGTATATGTATCTTCTTAAGGTTCGTTTCTTGATGAGATGCCATGTTTGTTCTTTTTATATTTTATTTTTTCCAATTACATGTAAAGACAATTTTTAATAAAATTTTGATGTCCAAATTTCTTCCTTCTCTCCCTCCCTTCTCTCCTCTCTAAGGTGGTAAGCAATTTGATATATGTCACATAGGTACAATCATGTAAAACATATTTCCATATTTGTCATGTTGTGAAAGAAGAAACAGAACAAAAGGGGAAAAGCTATGAAAAATAAAGGAAGTGAAAATAGTATGCTTTGACCTGCCCTCAGACGCCATAGTTCTTTCTCTGCATGGGGACAGCTTTATCCATGAGTCCTTTGGAATTGTCTTGGATTATTGTATTGCTGAGAAGAGTTAAGCCAGTCATAGTTGATACATACCACAATGTTGCTGTTGCTGTGTGCAATGTTCTCCTGGTTCCACTCACTTCACTCAGCCTCAGTGACGAGATACACACACTTGACAAGTCTCCACAAAACTGGCACATGTCAATTGACAGTTTTAAACCAGCACCCTTTATCCAAATCAACTTTCATTAGTCTTAAGTCTTCCTCTATTTTTTTTTAAAGCAATTGGGGCTAAGTAACTTGCTCAAGGTTACACGGCTAGTCATTATTTGTGTGTGGGTGCTCATTTTCTGAGGCCGGATCCAATCTCAGGTCATCCCAACTCCAAGGCCGGCGCTCTTACTCACTGCGCCACCTAGCCACCCCCTTCCCTATTTTTTTAAAAAATTCAACTTTATACCAAATAAAATTAACATTTTTGCATAGATGTAGTAGTATAGAAAAAGAGGATTGGGTGTGAAACAACTGATCATAGACAGCTTACTATAGATACATACATATATGTATGTGTGTGCATATATGTGTGTATATATTAAAATATGTATGTGTGTGTATACAACATACAGCTTTCAAAGTCGTCCTACTTTCTGGCTTTCCTTCTCTTCTGTTCTTTAAACATTAAAAAAATCCTTCAATAATTATCTTCTTTATTTTATTTTTTTCAGTCAACAGCAAAAAACTTCTTTCTCATTTCCCCTTTCGAAGAACCCCCCCTTCCCAAGACCTCTGTAACAAAAATGCATAGAATTATCCTCTTCTCTTATCTTCCACTATGTTTAGAAAGACAATGAGGTCATCTAGATAGAACAATTTCTAAGCCATTCATGCCTCCAACTTCTTCTTCCATAAATGCTGAGAAATGACAGGTGCTGAGATGCCTTGGGGAATAAGCACAAAATAATAACCTCCAGCTGTCCAGCAAAAGCTACCTTCTATTTGTCTTCTCCTAGGTGGTGGTCCGTGCATGAATCCAGCCCTGCCTAGCATCAGCTGCCTGGCCGACAATACAAGCCCGCCTCACCCCCCTCACCCCACCCCAGTTTAGACCCCCATCTCCTCTAGCTTTGACTAATGCAGTTCAGCCTCCCCTAAATGGTCTCCCAGCCTTAAGTTCTCCCCTGCTAGAATCCATCCTCCTTACAGCTGCTGAAGCGATTTTCTTAAGATATAAGTCTAGACTGCTTCAGCCTTCTGTTCTCAGTCAACCCCAGTGGATCCCTATATAAACCAATCTGTTTGGCGGTTTTTTTTTTTTTTTTGGAGGTGGGGAGGCAGGGCAATTGGGGTCAAGTGATTTGCCCAAGGTCATATGACTAGTGTGTCAAGTGTCTGAGGCTGGATTTGAACTCAGGTACTTCTGACTCCAGGGCCAGTGCTCTATTCACTGTGCCACCTAGCTGCCCCTCTGTTTGGCTTTTTAAAGTCCTTCACAATCTGCTCCCACCCTCCCTTTCCAACCTAGTTTTGCATTGCTCTCCAAGGACTTGGTGGCCTAGCAATAGGGGCCTTCTTACTCTTCCTCTGGCTCTTGATTACACTGTGCCTTTTGCATTAGATGTTTCTCGACCTTCCAAAGCTCTTCCCCACTTACTTCATTCTTTTAGAAACTCTTCAAAACTAACCTCATACACTGTCTTCTCCCTGAAACCTTTCCTGAACCTTCTCCCCAACTGCTAGAGACTTCCTTCCCTAAACTACTTAATATTTTTAACACTGATTCTGTATTTGTTTGTATTTATTATTGCAATTCAATCATGTCCAACTCTTCATGCATTGCCCTCCTAGAGTCTGGAAATGACTGGTAATTAGTTGTATACATTGTCTTTTTTGTTGATGAGTCATTTTTCAGTCATGTCCAACTCTTCATGACCACACTTGGGGTTTTCTTGGCAAAGATACTAAAGTGGTTTGTCATTTCCTTCTCCAGCTCATTTTAGGCAAACAGGGTTAAATGACTTGCCCAGGGTCACTCAGGTAGTAAGTGTCTGATTTGATTTAAGGTCAAATTTGATTTCAGATCTTCCTGACTCCAGGCCTGGCAGCTGCCTTTATGCTTATATATAAAGTATCCTATTGTCTTAGGGAAGTTTTAAGATTTAATAACTTCAGAAGCATAAATGCTACATACTTAAAAAGCCTCACATTTTAAAGGTTATTTAAAATTTAAAAATAATCATATGGTTCTTATTAAAATTTGACAAAACCACCATCCCTCTAGTCTATTTTTGAACTTAGTGAAAACTTTCATCAGCTGCCACTTCATACTTGAAAGGATTGCATTTGTAATCCTAGCCATAAGAGCATCCAAAGAAAAAGTTTGTGTTGTATACATGACAGTTCTGAGGCAACCCTACAAGAAAAATATCTAATAGAGGTACCTCAGGTGAATCAAGTGACCAAGTAACCATTCTACCATGATGCACTGGTTTGAGATAGTGTCATCTATTGACTGTCATGCACACACATACAATGCATAGAGTTCCCTAGTTGGTTAAAATTAAAATTTGCCATTCCACATTCACAAAATTAAGTGTAGAGGAAATGTAAATGATCAAATCTTCAAGTGATACCTTTTGCTAAGTTTGTAGCCTTTATGCTTCTGAAATTATTAAAGCTTAAAACTACACAGACTTTTAGGATATGGGTTATACACATTGATTCTCCTGACAGAATGTAAGCTCCTTGAGGACAGGGAATTTCATTTTTACTTTTGTCTGGTATAGTGCCTGCTTAATAAATAATAGTTGATTAACTGATTGACTAGTAAGAGGCCAGTCTACTGGTAGTGGTACTGATAGCTCTTTATATCTAGCTAGGCTGGTGCTCAGAAAGCAGAATCAGTCTGTTTGCCTGATAATCCAGCCTTCCTAGTGTGATAGAATCTGTCAGAGCTTGTGTTATGCCATTCTGGCCTTTGAGAGCTTAGATCACTTCCACCTCACCCATGAAGCATCAGGGTAGGATCTTTAGACTGGACTCACAGGATTCTGAGGATCACAGTGTACACAATGATGTGTGTAAATAAGCAAACATGACGTGCATTTATATGCATACACCTTCACATCTGAGCCTCAGAACAGCCCTGTGAGGTAGGTAGTGTAAATACTAACCCGATTTTCCAGTGGTTCTGGATTTGGATTCAGGAGATGTGAGTTAGCATTTCATGTGAGCTGAGGAAAGCTCTTCTCAGCTTTTTCCTTTGCAAATTGGGGATGGTTTTTATTGACATCAGAGGGTTATTGTGAAGACAGCATACAAGAATGTGTAAGGCATAATTCATTCATTTGCCTAGTCATATATATAATAAGGATGGAACTGAGACTATTGTTTAACTCTTTGTGTATTTATACAGCTGATTATTGAACCAGAGTATAAAAGTTTACATCTGTCTTTATTAAATTTTCTCATAATCATATTTAGTCCATCATTCTAAGTTTAAGGAAATTCTTTTATTGTCAGATGAGATAGTTATTCCTCCCAAGATTGTATCATCCGCAAATCGTTATACAAAATAAGAAGGGAAATAATAAGAAAGAACCTAGATGTCCTTGAAAAATTATTACTATACCCAGCTGAACTAGGCAGATAGGTAGCATGTTGGATAGGGTGCTAGACTTGGAGTTCAAGCCCTGCCTCAGATACTTCCTAGTGTGACCCTAGGTAACGTGGTACAATGGTTGGAGTACAAGGCCTGGAGTCAAGGAGACTCCTATTCCTGAGCTCAAATCTGGCCTCAGACACTCACTAGCTGTGTGACCCTGGGCAAGCTACTTAACCCTCTTTGCCTCAGTTTCCTCATCTGTAAAATGAGCTGAAGAAATAGCAAACCATTCTTTCCCAAGAAAGCTCCAAAAATTGGATCACAAAGAACTGAACGACTGAAAATGACTGAACACCAACTACAAGGCGTCTAATCTGCCTGCCTCAGCTATCTCATTTGTAAAATGGAGATAATGTTCCCAGGGTTGTTGTGAAGATAAAATAATTTTTGTAAAGAGTTTGCAAACTTTAAAGCACCGTACAAGTAGTTATTATTATTACTTTTCAGCCAGATGTGACTGCTGAGTCAAAGTCAGTGACCTTTGGAAAATGGTGTCCCCGGGTTCCCAAAGGAGTAGACAAGGGTAGAGGGCATCCTGATTGTTTTTAGAGAGAAGAGACTGGAACCAGTAATCTCAAGGCCAGTGGCTTGGGTGACTTTGTAATAGTTAGAGAACACCCAGGCTAGGAAGTGGTGTCCAAAGAACCATCATCTTGCTAGACTAACATTTCTTTTTTGACAGGTTTAGTAGACTGGCAGATCAAAGGAATGTTCTAGATATAGCGTGCTATTTTATTTTTTTGGAGGGCAATTGGGGTTAAGTAACTTTGCCCGAGGCCACACGGCTAGATTTTTTATTTGTGTGTGCGTTAAGTGTCTGAGGTCAGATCCAAACTCAGGTCCTTCTGACTCCAGGGCTGATGCTCTACTCACTGTGCCACCTAGTCGCCCCTTAGTGTGCTATTTTAGCGAGACATTTGATGAATTCCCTATTGGTATTTTATGGAAAAGCTAGGGAAATACGGATGGATAGGTATCTGGGTAGGTGAATTTGGAACTGGTTGAAAAGGCCAAACTCAGACTCTTGTTTTAAACTCTGTCTCTTCATGGACTTAAAAGAGGGAGAATATTTTTGAGTTGTCCAAGAAGAAAAAAGAAACAAACAAAATCTTGTTCTGGTATTAGCAAAAATAACTGTAGAAATGGAGTTTTCTTTATTTGCTAGATGGTGCAGTGGATAGAGTGCTGGACCTGGAGTCAGGAAAACTCTTCTTCCCGAGTTCAAATCTGACCTTAGACACAACACCCCCATTATTTCCAAAAAGGAAATATTTTGGCAAGTAATTAGGCAGAGAAGTCACCCAATTTCAAAGCTTGTTCCATCATGTATAGATCATCTTACAGGAAGATTGAAACATCCCCCCTACTTGCATTTTTAGGCCTTTTTAAAAAAAATTGTACATTGGACCAAATACAACCTATATGAATGAAAAGACACCAGAGGATCAGGTTCTCTAATAAACCAGTATTGTCCGTGATGGGAAAAGGGATAAACTTAGGACAAGTAGTAAGATCAGAAATTTAAAATCAACTTTTTTCCCACGTTGCTCCAATATAATTTTAAGTTGTTCCCTACAACTTCCTACCCCCCTCTGTTCTTCCTTGTCATCATCTCCTCTCTACCAGAACTTTGAACCATCTTGGTCTCTGGTTGAAGAACTTTCCTTTTATCTTGCTAGGATCAAAGCTTCTACTTCCATCTTCATGTCATGCCATTGCATGGGTCCTCTCCTCTCCACTCTCTCCATTTCCTGCTCCCCTTTATGTGTTTTCTTTTCCCATTAGAAGGTAAACTCCTTGAAGGCAGGGGTTGTCTTGATTGTACTTCCAGGGATTAGCACAGAACCTGGCACATAGTAAGTACTCTATCATATACCATATTAATTAGATTTTGATTTAATATTAAAAATGTTTTTTTTCCTTTAATAATTCTTTTTTTTTTGTTAGCAGTCTTCAAATATTAGAAAGGCTGTCACAGAAAGAGAGATTAGACTGATTTTGCTTGACTCCAGAGGGCAGAATTAGAATCAATGGACAAGTTTTAGAGATTTCATTAAAGATGATAAGCATATCCCATTAACACAGAATATAAAATACAGTGCTGCCACCTGATTTTCAAAATAAAAACTTTATTTGAGGAAAACAGGCATACTTCTTGATAAGATTATTGCCAAAGAAAAATCATCAGGACAGGAATCACTTCCTATATCAATTTCTCTGCTAGTCTGAAGAGAGAGAGATGGTTATAATAATTTAGTCTCCGACCTCAGACATTTGACACACTAGCCTCGTGACCTTGGGCAAGTCACTTAACCCCAATTGCCCTGTCTTCTGCCCTCCAAAAAAAAAAATAATAATTAAGTCTCATCCCTTTCCTTCTGCAAAGGAAAATGCGTGGATAAAAGAGACAAATGCTAAGATTTCAAGGTTCCTTTAGTTCCCCCCCCCCATCCCAATTTATCTAAAAATTAAATGGGAATGTACTTGGACAGGAATCTTAGACCCCACCCCATATAATTAGGCTAAAACCTGCTCAAGAATGAGGGCACTTGGGGCACTGTGGAGATGGTTTGATGGGGGGGGGGGGGGGAATCTACCTGGACTAGATTTAGCAGCAATTAAAAACTTGTTTTCACATGTATTCTGTATTGGCTCTCTCAGTTCCAGAGAAGGCCTGAGAGTTCTGGAGAGAGATTATGCACATTGGGAGATACAGAAGAACCCCATTTTCAAATCACCAATCTTTCATTGTGATCAGGTAATCTTCCCTTGCTTGGCAAGGACATTCTCAATCAGAAGGTCATCATCTTCCTTGAAAATGAGCTTCAATTTGCTCCAAAGTCTTTCCCTTTGTTTCAGGAACAAAGAGTAAGGTGAAAATGACATTGAGGACACAGAAGGAAGAGAAAAGCCAGAATGTTCCATATGGAGTCAGAACACCCTGCAAACAAAGAGAAAACTTGTAGTTTAAAGACAAAACATGGGGCAGCTAGGTGGCACAGTGAGTAGAGCGCCGGCCCTGGAGTCAGAAGAACCTGAGTTCGGATCTGGTCTCAGACACTTAACACACACAAAAACAAAAACCTAGCTGTGTGACCTTGGGCAAGTTACTTAACCCCAATTGCCCTCCAAAAAAAGCAAAAAAAAAAAAAAAGACAAAACACAAACTCTAGGTCCAACAATTTAAACACTTGGGTAGGAGGAAGTGGGGAAGTTTAAGTACCTTTCTCTCCCTCACATTAGAAATCTATTAACGTGTCCTTAGTAAGATACTCTCTTACTAAGGACAGGCAGGGTATGACTGGCCCTCTGGGCAGAGCTGGCTGCACATAATAGGCACACAATGCCTGCTGATTCAAGGTGAGTCTGAAGTACATACTATATTATGTACCACATCCCAGAGCACAGAAGAAGGGGGTCACAGAGATGCAGTTACCCTTTGGGAAAGTGGTTCTGTGTAGGGGAAATGACTGGCAGACACATGGACCGCTACGAAGTGGCCTGGAGGTTCAAGACATTGTACCTTCTAGAATGCTGGTAGTAAAGGTGAGGAAAGAGGGGAATTTGAGTAGGAGGCAGCAGGGATGAGACATTTTTTTTCTAAAGAAAAGGGAAGATTTGAGCAGTACATAGAGGCAGAAGCCAGAAGAGGGAGAAACTGAAGATGCATGAGGACAAGGGAATGAATCTGGGAGAAGACAGGAAAGAATGACACTGAGGCCATTGGTGGAAGAAGGCCACTTAACCCTGGGAAAGAAGAAAATTAGTAAGTCAAAGATTCAGGGGTGTGGAGGAATAACGCTGAAGGAGTCTTTTGGATAGCCTTGTTCTTAATGAAGTGAAGTCATCTGGGCTAGGGCCAAGGAACGATAAAAATAGAAGAAAAGCAAAACAAAATCTGAACACTGGATCCAAAAACCTAAATGGAATTGCTTCGGAAGAAGGTTGTGAGGAATGTGACAGGGAAGCAATCAAGTGGTTATAGTTAAGTGGTAAGGGCCCAGTTATCCACGACTAATTGAGAGTGGACTCACTTACGACCCAAAATTTAAAAAAAGATAACAGCAGTTCACGTTTACCCAGCACTTCAGGGCTTACACATTGTTTTCCTCACTATAAATGACTGTTGATGGTACCCAGACCTTGGAGAATGTACTTAGGAGTGTTTCAGTATAGTAACAGGTGAACAGGTTTGTGTAGGTGCTTCTGGGAGTCTAATCATTATTTATAACATTTCATAGCAAAATGCCTTCCAAATTCCAAATACCAGACTTGGACATATGACCAGAGTGCATTGCTACTGATATAAACCTTACAAATGAGCAGTAGTGCAAAAGCTTAGAATGCCAAGGTGCAGAACAAGCGATTTCTCCTTGCTTCCTCCCACCCACCTGACCACATTCTTGTTCCCTAAAACTCTCTTTCTACTGTCTCATGTGATTATGGCTGGGTTGTGTCATATACACGTGACATTATGTTTGCTGCACTTTGAAACAACCATAAACTACTATAGAATTTGGGTACTTGAAAGTGTGTTTTTCTTTTTCCATTACAAGGAGAGGAAAAAACCCATCCCTGGGTCACAGGAGGTTCTTACCATGAGGCTGCTGAATTCTTTTGTCACCAGAAAGGCCATGATCCAGCTGGTGAGAACACAAACACCACTGGCCAGTCCCTTGACTTGGAGGGGGAATATTTCAGACATCAGCAACCAGGGGATGGGACCCCAGCCTAGAGAAAAACCTGAAATTGCAAATAGAAGATTACCAAAACCATAGCATAAAGTTGGCCATGGGCAGATGAAATTTATCAACACAGCAGGTCATGAAGAACATTTAGATGGCATAGAAGGGTCAGAGTCTACATGGGGAAAAGATGGGTGAAAGGATGGGAATTGGAGTCTGACAAGGCTACTCTGCCAGACCCTAACAAAGAACCATCTGACACCCTCTTACCTATGAGGAAGAATCCCATGCTAAACACCGCTAGCCATGGCAGTCCAGAGTTGGCTCCTACGGACTCTGAATTCAAGTATGTGAGGAGGTCAGGATTTGAAGAGTTATTAGGACTCGGAAGAGAAATTTTAAAGTAGACACCGAAGAGCACACAGCTCATAGCCATGATAGTACCTGCAGGACAGAGTGATCAATTACAAGAAGTCTGGGCCCGGGTCAGAGGCTCTTCGAAAAAACAAAGCCGTGACAGAGCAAGACTCTAGGGAAGCCATTTGTCATGCTTTTTCTTGTTTTTTTTCCTTGTGGCTGTATGTGTATGTATTAAGCTATGACTGTTGCTTCAAGAAGAGCAAAGTCTGAAGTTTATCTTGTCATAGGGAGATAAGATTCAGAAAAGCAGCTGTCCTGTCCATCTTGTGACTGAGCTCCCTGTATCATTCACTGATAGGGTCTGGTACAGGAAAGGGGATCATGAGAATTTAACTCCTGGTCCAGAGTACAGGCTAGGTGTTTCCTCATCACCAACCCTTGCATATAGAGCAGATAGTTTCCAGCGAAAGCCCGAGGGTGGTGACCCAAACATTTAAGCTAACCAAACAAGCACCTCCAGATTTGGGGGGTGGGGGCAGAACATTGTTTAATGCTTTCCTTCTACAAAGCAAGTGTTAAAACAGGGGTGGGGACTGGAGATCTCAGCAAGGGAAATACAAGTTTCAGTTTCCTCATTTCTAAAAAGAGAGCAATAATGCCTGTAACACTTACTTCATGAGGCTGTTGTAAGGAAAATGCGCTGAAATCTTAAATTGCTGTAAAAATGCAAGCTGGTGTCATTTCCCTCAATGTGACCTGCTTGGACCCATTAATTAGGAAGGAAACAAATACCACCTATGTGCTAGGCACTGTGTTATGCACTTTTACAAATATCATCTCATTTGATTTTTACCACACTCCTTGCAGACACGTGCTACTATTATCCCCGTTTTAAAGCTGAGGAAACTGAGGTAGACAGAGGTTAAGTGACTTGACCAGGATCACACAGCTATTAAGTGTCTAAGGTCAAATCTGAACTCAAGTCTTCCTGACTCCAAGCCCTGCCCCGTCACCCATCAATCAGAGTCAGTTCAGATCTTCTAGGCTCTCTTACACCTTAATCAGCTGAGAAAATTTTAAAGCAGGTGTTCTTAACCTGGAATCTGTGAACTTGCTTTTTAAATATTTTAATAACTATTTTAATATAATTGGTTTCCTTTGTAAGTTTATGTATTAAATATTAAAGCTGTTAGATTGTAAGCTCCTTGAAGGCAGGAGCTATCTTTTTCTTTCTTTATTGGAATCCCCAGGGCTTAGCAGAGTGCCTGGCACATAGGAGCTTAATAAATGTTTATTGATTATTGACTATTATTGTACTATTCTGAGGAGCCAAAAGGATCAATGACACAAAAAAGTTAAGAATCTGGGGCAGCTAGGTGGCACAGTGAATACAGCACCAGCCCGGAAGTCAGGAGGACATGAGTTCAAATCCAACCTTGGACACTTAACACTTATTAGCCATGTGACCTTGGGCAAATGGCTTAACCCCAATCAATTACCCTGACTTCCCCCCTCCAAAAAACAAAAAAAAAGTTAAGAATCCCTGTTTTAGAGTTAATGAAACGTATGTTGTCCCAATCTCTATATTTCTAAAGTTAGCCACAGCAAGGCCTTGCCTCTCTTGCATGGAACTGAGAAATGGTCCCTAGGCTTAGGTCCAAACTCATAAATGAGAAAGATCCTGAAAGTCCTGAAACTACACGATCAGACACTTAGTTTCCTTTAACTGTAAGGGTTCCCTATCTGGTTCATCGACACTGGTCCAAAGACTGAGATACTAAGTGTTCTGAGAATTCTAGCAAAAACAATTTCATTTACTTACAGAGGCTGATAAGGCCTAAGATTGTGTTCATCTCACCTGATAGCAACAGGAGTATCTTCCGGCCAGCTCTGTCCATGACAAGGGCAGCTATGGCAGTGAAGACCACCTGCAGGATGCTCACAATGACTGAGGCAAGGCTACTGTCCTGGACAGGAGACAGAGGATCCAGGGCATTAACATCTCCAAGAAAGAGCAAATTTAGAGAGAGATTTTCATAACAAAGGATGTAACATTTCTGCAGAGCATTCAGGAGCCTGTCACAAGTACCACCTCCACTGACTAACAAGGATATTTTAGAGGAAGATTACAGTAAATTAACCAGGCTCATCAGAACATAAGGTAACTTTGAAAGGGTCACGGGGTCAACTTCTACCTTAAAGTGGGCTTGTTCAAAAATTGTCTCTGCATAAAACATCATCGCATTGATCCCTGAGAATTGCTGGAAAGCCATCAGTGACACACCAATGAGAAATGGCTTGTAAACTGCTGGATTCTTCAACCATTCCAGATGAAATCCCTGTTTCAGAAATAGGCATTTTCAGTTAATTTTACATTAAAAATAAGAATTTTAGAGCTAGTCCCTTCTTGGAAGGGCCCTTAAAAACCAGAGCTGTCAAACACGTAGCATACAACACTCTTGAGTGCACCTGAACCAGATCAAAATGTAATTGGGAAATACTTAATAAAATAAATAAAAATACAGTAAGATGAAGATATTATTACATTTAAAAAACCAAGTTAATATGCAACCTGCAGTGATCCTTTTCTATGGATTGATGCTTCCCATTTCTATGTAAGTTTGAGATCACTATTGGAAGACCATCTATTTCAGTGCCATCATAGGAAAAAGATGGAAGAAACTGAGAAGAAGAATGAAAAGAGTTGTCAGTCATATTAGTAAATTGGTGGGGCCACAATCCAGGCTGACTCGACAGACCCCCAGTGGCAGGAGGGAAAGTTGCTTTTCTACTCAATTATCTGGTTTGTCACTGTTTTCCCTGGTTGGGTGAGGGCAGAAGGCACTTAATACTGAAATGTGGCCAAAATGACAACCACCAGGAAAGCAGTAACCATGGGGCTGACATGCCAAACTGCAGTCAGTCTGACTTTTTGTTGTTGCCGTTTCCTCACCTACCCTGCTAAGAACCCATCTGGAATACTGTGTTCTGTTGCAGGAAAGACAGTGCTGGGACTAGCGGCCAAGCCCTGAGGATTTATCTGATGAAGGAAGGGGGGAAGTTTAGCCTGGAGAAGAGAAGACTTTCTAGGACCATTATGGGGATCATCAGGTATTAGAAGGGCTGCCATGCAGAAGAAAGATGAGATTTAATTCTTAAGTTTTAAAAATGAAAATTTCAGCTTGATAGAAGTCAGAGCTGTCTAAAAGTTGAACTGACTGCCTTATGAGGTAATTAGTATGGATTCTCCAATCACTGAAGGGCCTCAAGGAAAGGCTGAGGGTCCACTTGTTGGGTAATTTTTGTTCAGGAATGGATGGGCTAGAAAAATCACTGAGGCCCCTCCCAACTCAAATTTAGTGCAATGGAGATGCTCATCTTCCCTCCCTCAAAGGAGCTAATGAAAAAGTGTTTGTGGGAGTGCTTTGGGGAAAGGCAGCAATGTTTTGATGAGTAAAGGCTGAGTCTGCACAACATCTCTAGAAAACTCTGGTTTTCTTGCCACGTGTCTGGCAAACCCGGCCTCTGATAGACCAAGGTTTCCTGTTTTTAGCAGCCTCCATGATCTGACTCCCTTCCAAGTTCACATCCCAGACTTTTTGAATAAATGTTAATAAATGTTAATGAAGCACTTATCTTCCCCTCAGCATTATAGTCACAGACAGAGCTTAATCAAGCTTAATCAAGCACTCTTTGGTCCCCAAGTTCTGCTACTGTGCTAGTTGTGGTCAGAAAAGTACAGGGGGGGGTGGGTCCCATTCATTATTACTGCAGGTTCCTGGGACATCCATAGCAGGTAATGGGCAGGGAGAGGAGCTGTCATGAGCAGAGGAAAAGATGGCCACATCAGTGGGATTACATATCAATGGGGATACATCCCCACACATGCTGGTGGCAGACACACTGTGTCACTGTGGGGTGGTGACCTAGGTCCAAACCCTGATGTTACTCTTGTGAGCCTGGACCTCTCTGGATCTCAGTGTTTTCATGTGTAAATAGGGGGTGGACTGGACAGTCTCTAAGGCCTCTCCCTGTTCTGACCTTTAAGTGTGCACGGTGCGACAGCACAGTGAGAGGGCTTTTAGACACAAACTCTGGGCTAGAGTCCTGCTGCCAAAATGCACTCTCTCTTTCATATGGCGATAATGATACTCGCATTACTTACCTTATAGGGTAATTTGTGTGGAAAAATGCTTTATGAGCCTTGCAGTGCTCCAGAAAGGGAGGCTATTACAAAGAAACAAAGCATAAATGTGGAGCTCCTCACCTGATCCACATCACCATACTCCTTCTCTTCTGCTTCCTGCTCCTGATCTATCCCCCACAGAAATCTCATGGCAGCCCCTGCTTCCTGCTTCTTATGCTTAATCAGCAGGAACCTTGGGGTTTCAGGCATGAAACACATGAGCAGCATCATGAAGAAAGGTGGGATGCAACCCAGCACGGCAAGCCAGCACCAGTCTAGACCCAGCCCTGTGGAGGGGAAGAGATGGGAGAATAGGACAAGAAAAGGCATAAAGAACTTCTGAGAACAGTGCCGCCTCAGGAATTTCATACAATTCATGGGGTGGCTAGATGGTGCAGCAGAGAAAGCACTGACCCTAGAGTCAGGATGACCAAAGTTCCTGTCTGATCTTAAACACTTACTATTTGTATGACCCTGCGCAAGTCACTTAAGCCTGATTGCCTCCAAAAACTTTTTTTCATATGATCCTGACTTTTCTGGTTTGTTCCTTTAATCCATACACCAAAGAGAAATAAATGGGATATTTAGTTTCCTTTTCTAGTAGCAGCCTCATGACTAGGCCCACTGCAACCACCTACTAAGCCTACCTCCATTCAATCCACCAAAAGGACAGACAAGGTGGTATAGTGGAAAAACACAGGATTTGGGAATAAGAAACAATGAATTTCTAGTCCAGGGTCTGAACCTCAGTTTCTTAATTTGTAAAAAAGGGATTAAAATACCTGCCCTTCCAATCTCACCTGGCTGTTCTGAGGATCAATGTGGTACTGCTGAAAGAGTGCCTCTGGGACGCTAAGCAAGTCCTGTTAGCTCTAATGGTCTCTGTTTCCTCTTCTATAAAAGGAGAGAGTTGGACTAAATTATGTCTAAGGTCTTCCAGCTCTACATCCTATGGTCTTAAGATGTTACTTGGGTGGAATGAAGCACAGTGTAAATCTTTAAGAGTTCTATAGAGATGGGAGTTGTTGCTAAGGGATCTGGTGACAATGTTTTGAAAAGTACAACACAACACAAATTTAAGGCTCTATCACGGCTAAAGTCCAGACAACTGTACCTGCAACATATGCGCCAAGGATCCCAATGACGACCATCAGCTGCACACAAGAGCCAAGGAGCCCTCGGATTTCTGGGTAAGATATTTCAGCTATATACACCTGTGCATCCCAGAAAGCATTAAAAGTGAATAACTACTAATACAAAGTGGTGGAATTTTGAATTTAATTTGCGTATGTAGGTTCCTTTAAGTTTTTTTTTCATGTTTATTGAACTTAACAAGTATCAACCAATGTATTTTCATATACAAAGAAAAGAAAGATTAGATAGGAAATCATGAAACTACAGATTATATATTACATACAGATTATTTCTTTGAAAAATTAAATAGCAAATTTAACATAGTAATACCAATACTTATCTGTTAGTTCTTTCTAAAATTCCTAGCTCCTTTTTTTCTATTTTCAAAATAATTCACTGAACCTTTCTCTTTTTCTTTTTTTTCTTTTTTTTTTGGCATCTCTATCATTACCCTTTCAACCTATCTTCAAACAGTCTCCTTATATATAACAAATAAGGACAGTCAAAACAAAACAAATTCAGACACTGGTTAAATCTGAAAATGTATATCTTATTATGCACCTATAGTCTACCACAGTTATTTATTTTTTAATTATTATTTGTTTTGGGATGGAATTTCCCTATCTCTTAGGCTGGGAGTACAGCAGCCACTCACAGGTCCAAACTGAATTGGCAGGGAAGCTTTAATCTGCTCCTTTTTTCTTACCTGGGCTAGTTCACCTATCTTTAGGCTGGTGGCCTTGAGCTCCCAGAACTGACCATATTGATATAGACACCTGATTGGATATTTAGGGCCACTCAGAATTCCCAACAACCTTAGCCTCTCTATGGGCAGGAATTAGGTGTGATATGCCTCCATGCCAAACAATCACATCAGTTGTATTATTTAATTTTTTAAGTTCAATTTTACTTTATTTTCTTATTCTTGCCTCAGTAAGAAAACAAGCAAAACAAAACCCTGTTAGAAACGTGTAGAGTCAAGAAAAACAAATTTCTGTATTGGCCGTGTCAAGAACAAATATGCCTCATTCCACATTGAGTCCTTAGGTTTCAATCTCAACACAGGTAGCATGAATCCTCTGGAACTGAATCACACAGGATTCTAAAACTTAAGTCTCTAGTATTGGGATAACAACCTCTAACAAAAAGATTAGTGTTGCTAGTCTGTTTTTAAAACAAATTTATAGACTGAAACATATAAACTTATTTCATTACTATCCTCCCTCTCCCTCCTAAGAAACAAAGACTATTAGGGAAATCCCAAAATATCAAGCATCAACCAAGGGCAGGCACCATGAGAAAATGAAGAAATCAACCCAATAACCATTCCTTCCCCTCCAGATCCCCCAAGCCTTTTCTGGAGTGGAACCTGAGAACCAATATCAGGATCCTCTGGGGTTTTGTTTTTTTTTAAATCCCTATGGGGACAAGCAGGAGTGGCCTGGAGTCAGTTCAAACCTGATGAAAGCTGATTGTTAAATTTTCAATCTAGGTGTTTTCACCTCATAAATCAGCAAACACTACAAATCGGAGCTTGACTTATTGTTCTGTTGATTGTCTAGACTTAAAGCACAGGAGAAAGGTAATAATTCAGATTAAATTTAAAAGTGTCATGCATTGAATTAATTTTCCTAGAAAGCCTGCTGTTTAAGCATTTACCAGCACACCCAGCTTTATGTTTAAACAAATTCTGGTCAGGTTCTAAAATAAAAAAAGCAACAATCCAACTTTTAAATAGTAGTTACATTTCCTACATGCACCAATTTGATAATTCATCTCACATATGTATAAAATTTTGAACAAAGAAGGTAAATAAAATAAGCAAGTTATTAATTTTTCGCTATAGCTATGAAATTCATCTGAAAAAAAAGTAATATCCCATTGCTTTAAAAGCATACTCTGTAGCCCCTATATATGAAGCCCCATCTCAACTGTGGAAAACACATTAAAAAATTTACCAGAATCACAAAAGATCTAGTTGGAAGAGATGACTTCAGGGGCCACCAAGTCATTTTCATGTTGCCTCCCCCATTGGAAAGTGAGCCTTCATTCAGCCTTTCTTTATATCCCCAACACTTACCATAGTGCATACATAGGTGCTTAATAAATAAGTACTTGTTGCTTGACTGACTATTTCAACCTAAAATGACCAAGAATCTAAGAATTCCCTTCTACTACTGAGTGGTCATCCAGTCTTTGCTTGAATGCCTCCAATGGGCAGAACCCACTAGTAATACTGATAATAACAACAATAGTAACAGCTTAGCATGTAATATAGTGCTTTAAGGTTTATAAAGGTTTACACACACACACACACACACACACACACACACACACACACACACACACTTATAAACTCATTTGATTCTGACAACAACCCTATAAGGTAGGTGCTATTATCATTTTTCAAATGAAGAAACTAAGACAAGCAGAAGTTAAGTGACTTGCCCAGAGTCACACAGCTAGTAAATGAATCCAAAGAATTCAAACTCAGATCTTCCTGATTGCAAAGTATGTGCTGTATCCACTAAACCTAGCTTCCTGCCTCCCAATTTCACTTAGAGATGAAGTTTGTTTCACTTTGGGATGATTGTTAGGAAGCTTTCCCTAACAATGAAATGAAAGTCTTCTTTCTAAAACTCTTATCCATTACTCCTAGTTTTGTCCTCTGGGATCAAGGAGAACAAATCTAATCGTTTCTCTTCCATATGACAGACCTTCAATTTTTTGAAGACTGCTGCTAAACAAGATACTTATTACCCTAAAAAAAAAAAATCAAGTTAAATCCAAATTGTGATTTAATTTCTGTAAACCCTGCCTTTTTCAAGCCTAGAAGACAAGGAAAAGGAAGTAATAGTAATACCTGACAGCATATCATGCTTTAAAATTTGCCAAGTCCTTTACAAACATTGACTCTGGGTAGCAGATACTATTATAATCTACTGGAGGATTTTGAGGATATTGAGGCAGATTTCAAACTGATTTTTTTCTAATTTCAAGTCCAGAGTTATGTATTAAATCTGGCTTTAGAAACATGTGGGCTATCATTTAACCTTCCTGGTATCCCCAAGCAACTATGGTAGAATGGTTGCTGATCTGATCAATACAGATAGAGGGAATTCTCTATCCCTATTGATAACAGCATCTCAGTCCCAGGCTGAAACAAACCAAAAACATCCCACCCTTCGATGCTTAAGGATATATGAGTGGGTAAGAAAGTCTAAGAATGAATATGTTCAGTATTCATTTTCAGTAAAATCAATTTTGGGGGAAGAAGCAGCTGGTATAGCACTAAGAGTTTGTGTCAGAAGACCTGGTTCAGTCACTAGTTGTGCAATCACAAGCAGGGAGATTTGCCTCCTGGCCCTAGTTTTCATCATGTGCAAAATAAAAGAATTGGACTAGATAAGGGATTAGGAAACTACAGCCAGATCCAGCCAGCTTCCAGTTTGTGTTCAGCCAGGGGGTTAAGAATGCTTTTTAAAAACAATTAACAATTCTAAAAAATCATTTAAACAATCATTCTTAGATTGAGGGCCTGTACAAAACCAGGTAGGAATAAAAATAAACACCAGAGGCCAGACCATAGTTTGCTGACCCCTCGAGTACATGATCTTAACATTCCTTATTCCAACTCTAGAATAATGACTTGTATGTTTTATCCTAGTAAACTTTTAGAAGGTCAGTTCTGTATAAGATTCTTTGAACCTGGCCAGAATGAGACTAAGGACAGGTGATTCTGGTTTAGGACCGGAAAATCTTGCAAACAAGGCAATACTGATCTTTCATGTGATAAATGTGAACGGATAGTTTTAAAGTAATCTGAAATGACAATGCTATTCTTCCCAAGTCCGGGTCACCTGATGGTGAGAACCAGAATAAAGTGAGCCATAATCCTTAGCCATATGTTATCATTTTCATTTGCCAGACTATTCAAAGGCACAAGTGTTTTAAAATCTCTATTCTTGTGATGTATTGCAAGTGTTTTCAAGAAAGCAATTTCTTATTACTATTTATTTAACTAGTTTGGCTTTTGAAACAAATTATTCCAGGAAGTGGAAATTCTTCCCAACTTCACCTCCAAGGGGAAAAGGTTTTGGTTTCTTACTTTTCTTACAAACTATTTCAGAGGATCAGATTAACATGGGACTCACTGGGACAACAAGGGATGTGACTCCACTTGCCAGGCCGGTCAGAAGGCGACCCCCATACAGCATCCATATGTTCCGGGCCCCAATCACCAGGGTGAAGCCACCAACAAAAGGCACTGTGCAGAGCATCAGGGTCAGTTTCCTTCCAGCCTTGTCTACCAGCCAGCCACCTAGCACACCTCCTACAGCAGCTCCGAGAGTCACAAGGGACTACCCAGAAGAGGACAAAAGCAGCACAGAAGTTTATACCAATTAAACCATTATTCTACACAGGTGGAGAATAGGAAGAACAGTGTCTGGGTGGGGAAATAAAAAGAATAAATACAAGAGTTGTCTTACAGAGTCAATAAGTGGTTAGGATAACTCCTGATAGTGGAAATAACTCCTGATAGTGGAAGTCAAAAATAACTTTATATTCAACTTTGGAATGCACAGTAGGTCTTAAATGCAGGTTTATCTTTGTAATTCCATTTGACTTCAGATACTTTCAGCCTTTGTTACCAGAGCTAATTCACATGTTTAAAAAAAAAAAGGAAAAGTTGGTCCTGTTAACAACCAACCTTGGGCAGAGCATTTTTTTTAGGAGCTGAGGAACATACAAAGTTTAGATAAGATATGAACTTATGGTCTAAGATTTTCGCAACAGGAGGGTATGTGTTTGGGCAATGGGGCCTCTGCTCGGAGTTGGGGGGTTGGTGGGAGAGGGAAAGACATGCTTAGGGTGAGAGGTGTTGCAGGGCCAGGGTAAGGTGGGAGGTCACCTGATGAGGGGGGGAAATGCTGAGCTCCTGGGAAGGCGAGATAAGAAATAGGAGTGGGGGTCCTGGACAGAGCTGGGGAGAGGCTGAGGAGGGGACCGCGGTGGGGAAGGTTAGTCTGGGGAGGTGGGAGCTGGTCAGGGGCAGTTCTGGAGTTAGGGGTCTCACCCCGAACCAGGAGGCTTCGTCATCGTCCAGTTGGAGGGGCTCGGGTCCGGTCCTCCGAAGGCTCGGGATGGCGGGGGAGCTGTAGCCCAGGACGAAGCCAAAGCTGAGAGGGCCCAAGGTGGCGGCGAAGGCTGCCAGGAAGAGGCCCCAGGGCCGGCGGGCGCTGGGAGGACAGGGGCGGGTGAGCGGGGACGGGGTCGCTGCGGGCCGTAGCTGCCCCTCTCAGCCTCGGGGGCCCCCCCACCCCACCCAGTCCTCTTTCCCGGAGCACCCCCGGCCCAGCTCACTTCGGGCCCGGCTCCTCTGCACCGGACCTCGGGCCCACTTTGCCCAGCAGCGGCTGCGTCACGTCGGATTCCATGGCGCCCACCCAGCCGCTACCCCCCGCAGCTGCAACTCCGGGGAGCCGAGGCCGCACTGGGGGCACGAGCCTCTACCTGGGCCGACCTGGGCCGGGGAGCCCAGCGTCCCGGCATGGGGGCGGAGCCTCTTAAGCAGGGTGGAGAGGGGGCGGAGCGTATGTCACGCGGCAGGCCAAAGCGGGCGTGGGGGCGGGCTCATGGCACAGGGGGCGGAGTCGGAGCCCTTCTCTTCTGGTTAGGACTGGGGGCGGGGCGGGGGGAAAGGCGTGGTCAACGTGATAGGCGGAGTCAGCGTCCACCAGATCGGCTCTGATAGGGCAGGGGGCGTGGTGTACGCAGGGCGGGGGCGGGGCCTTTGGGCTCCCTTTTCTGGGTCAGGCTGACCGCCCTGAGATGAGTGAGTGGGAGGCGCAGACAGAGTCAAACTCAAACACTGAAGGCCAGTCAAATCCCGTACTTTATTTCGGGGTATGGGGGTGGGAGAGGGGTGAGGAGAGACACAAGAGCCATCCAGGCCGTGGCCAACGGAGCTGAGCGGTCATACACGGAGTCACAGCACATACGGACTTGGCACGAAAAACAATGCGATACAAAGTGGATTTAAGACACTTGGTGGTTCGTCCCTTAACAGCACAGAGGGAAACTGAGCCACAGCCTCACAGCACAGGCTTGGTAAGTAAGGGTTAGGCAGCACAAGGCTCCGGGAAGGGGAGCCTGGGAAATAAAACGAACAGGGAGAGAGTCTCCTACATGACACGAACGGACAAAATATTTTATTTTTAACACCTCTCTCACCGTCACAACTGTCCTCCTTCAAAGGAGTCCCCTTTTTCCAGGGAGACGCAATTGGAGACCAAGGACAGAGCTGTTGCCTTCCTCCCACTGACCTGCCTGGACGCAAGAACTTGTTGATAGGAGGTTAGAGCTAGAAAGGATCTAAAAATCTAGTCGTCTCTTCATCTCACCGGTGAAGAAACCGAGGTCTGCAGAAAGGAAGTGACTTTTCTAAGACCACACAGCTAGTAAGGAGCAGAGCTAGGCTTTGACTAGATTCTCTGACTGCTCCTTCCACCACCACAGCTTCCATAGAGGAAACTGTTTTACAAGCGGGGAGGAGGGTCCTGGCGTGCTGGTGGTGCCTGGGTGCATCTCTGCTGCCAGGGGGCGGGGCCCGTACATCTCTTGAGTTTGGGACTTCTGAGCTGTGGAGGTCTAAGTCCCGCATCAGTATGGTGAGCCCCCTGGAAGAGGCAAGAGCTCTCAGGCAAATGAAGTAAAGGAAATGGACCAGCCACGAGTAGCCACTGCCCTCCCAGCCTGGGTGAGATAAGTTAAAAAAAATAAACAGAAGTATCTGGGTGCTTCTTTTAAGGGGGTTCATTTATCAAAGGAGAACATCTTTAAAGGATGCTCAAGGACAGTGGCAGGTCATACACTAGCAGCTTGGGCATTCACAGCAATTCTGCAGGATTAGTAAGGATGAACACACAAAAAGAAACACTTCTGTAAATATCTATGAGAAATCAATACTTACTTTCACCTCTAGCCCCTTTCTTTTCAAAGGAAGTCTAACTCCTTCAGGAATCCAGTGGACAGTGAAACTGGTTGTCTATGGCCTGCTTTTCTAAGTAGTTCTGCACCAGGGAAGGAACCACCTACACTTGTTCTGCTGACAGGAATGTCTGTTTAAAGAAGGTCTATTTTGCTCTAAGAGGTAACATATTTGGGCACAAACTAATCTTACAGATGTCTTTACACCCACTCAGCAGGAGCTGAGGCCAAACCTTAATCTTGGGAGCTTAAAGAGACTTTAGGAAGGGTTGCAGAATTTATAGAGTCATTGAACTTAAAGTAGGAATGGGCTAGAAATCATCTAAGGCAGCATGGTGTAGAAACCAGGAAGGCCTGAGTTCAAATCTTGCCTCATTCACTAGCTGTGTGATGCTGGGAAAGCCACAACGTCGTTATGTCTGTTTCCTCCTCTGTAAAATAGGTATTTGCAGCACATATCTCACAGAGTTGTTGTGAGGATCAAAGAAGATAGTGTATGTAAAAATATTAAAAAGGACTGGTTATTATCTAACCCAACCTCTTCATTTTACAGATAGAGAAACTGAGTCTCAGAAAGGGGAAGTGATTTGCCCCAAATCACATAGCAAATTCAGTCAAGAGCCAGGATGGGAACCCAGTTGTGTGGCAGCATGTTATAGTGGAAAGAGAATTGCCTCTGGAGTCAGAGGGCCTGGGTTCAGTTCCTGCTTCTAGCATTTACTACCTGTATGACTGTGCAAATCACTTAACCTAATGAGAACTAAATGGGCTTTGAGATCTTTTCTAGATCTATGATCCTCCAATTTCCTGACTCCCAGACTGGTGCATTTGATAGTATACTGTGATACCTTTTAGGACCGAGGTATCATAGCCACATACCCTATGAGACCCACAACACTCTCCAGTTTTGGGAGAAAATTGGAAAATATTTAACATATGTAATCAGGTTTTTGAACATGCCCAGTTTGCTCAGCAAGGAACCTTCTTGGATTGTCTGCCTCCTTTAAAAAGTGGTAAAACTGAGCCATTGGTTTTCTTTCTGGCTGGACAAAAAATAAATATGAATACATTAGAGCATAAGTAATGTCACATTTTAAAACTAAGCCGATATGTAGCCTACAGAGATCCTTAGGTATGGATTGGGGGGTGTCCCTTTTCTATTTGATTTTCACACCCCTAACCTAGAACCTCCCCTTGTAATACTGGGAGCCTAGAGTACATCTACAACTGCGGTGCTGACATGCGTGACATGGACTGAAAGGGGTCTGGACCAAACTGGTAGTAAAGCGATACCAAGCTGCCTAGTTCAAACAGCCTTCTGGGGCAATCAAGGAGTGCCTGACAGCTGCAACAGCAGTAGCATTTGTGGCAATGTGGCTGAGCAGTTAAGGCAAGCTGTAGTCCTGGAAATCTAAGCCCTAGAGGTTTTAGCCTCGGACCAGGAGGATGTTCAGTTTGTTCTGGTAGAGCCGTGGTTGCCTGTTATCTCTCTCATCATAGCCTGTTACACTTTACTACAGATCCCCCCAATAAAATAATGCAGAAATACTAACCATGGTCTCGAAGAATATATAACTGTGGGCCAAAGGCACCTCCTTAATTTTTCTTCTCTCCTCCCCACTCCCACCCCAGCACACCTATAGAACCCTCAACACTAAATGAAAACAACTGAACTATTTCACAGAACCTCATTCAGATTTCATCTGAAGACTACCATGATGGGGAAGCCAATCTACTTTGGGACCACTCTAAGTGACAAGAACGTTTTCCTTACATTAAGCCTAAATCTGCCTCCTTTACAACCACTGCTTCTTGTTTGCCCTCTGCAGCTACACAGAACAAGCCCAATCCCTCTTTTCCATGGTAGCCTTTCAGGTACTCTAGGAGAGCGATGATATCCTTGCTAAGTCTGCTTTTTTCCAGATGAAATAGTCTCAGTTCCTCTCACCTATCCTCATGCAGCAGAGTCTGAAGTCTTTTCACCATCTTGGTTGCCTTCCTTCTGGATACCCTCTAGTTTGTCAGTATCCTTCCTAAAACATGATGTTCCATGTCCTGGATTCTAGCAGCTAAGATTCTCCATTTGAGTACCATCTAGAACTCTGAAAACTTGTTTCCAGGAGATAAAGTTGGGATTTAAATGCCTTATTGAAAGGTACAAAGTCAACACTAAATACAGACAGTTCTTGCTTTGTATAAATGGACAGTTCCACAGACCTCTGTGTAAAGTTATTTTTACATAATATGAATTTGCCTGTGGAAGTGGGGTAGAGAAGAAAGTAGGGAGGCAAGAAAGGGAATTAGCATTTGTGAAGGGTGGGGACCAGAGACAGAGAACTGAGAACAGGAGGAACACACAAAGCCAAGGCCAGCCTTGGCTAGGTGCCTGGCCAGAGCCTAGAAGGAGGAGACAGATACATGGTACTAAAGCACAGACTGAAGGAAGGCAGACATTCAGGGTGGGGTGGGCGCAAGGATGGGTGGGGCAGGCACAAGGATAGGTGGGCAGTTGGGGCAAAGGTCTCCTTACTCATCGTGGGAGATCTCAAGCCAAGCCGCCATCCTGGCAGCAGTGGGGGTGGTCTTTCTGCAAGTTCATTCTTCTGCTATCACTCGGAGGGGTTTTTTTGGTTTGTTTTTTTGTTGGGGGTATGGGACACCTCAGAGTACAGAGCCAAGGGGCAGGAGAGGAGAGAACAAGGTACTGTACAGTAAATTTAATATAGGTTTGTTTGGGTTGTTTTTTTTAAAGTGTGAATTTCGTATTTCTTTACATAAAGGTAGAATTTGAATAATATGAATTTGCATAAAGCATGAACTGTCTATAATTTTTTTTCTCATTTAAAGAAATTGGCAAACAAGAAGTAAGCAAGTACAGACCAAATACAAACCATTCCTGTGAAATATTACTAGGGACTCATTAGGGTAGATGTTGAGATAGTAGAGGAAACTCCAAATTTTAGATTTATTTCTCTTAGGGAAGACCAATTTACTGGTGTCTGTCTGTTAATTTGTAGGACCTTTAAAGCTGTAAGAAACCTTAAATTTCATCTAGTCAAGTTTCCTCTGTATGCTCCTGTTTTATATATTTGAGGAAACTACCAGTAAGTGGGGAACCTGACCTAGGAGTAGAACCTAGCACTTAGGACCCCAAATTAATGCTCTTTCCACCAAACTACATTAATTGTATTGCCAAATAATCTTCTGCTGTGTCTACACTTGATCCAAATGGCAAAATAACTGAGTTCTCAGAGTAACCACAAAGGGAAGGGAAGAAAGGGTGAACTATACGAATACAAAAAAATATGAATGTTCCTTCAATTCTCAACAGATTTAGAGAAATGCCAGGTTGTTTTTAGCTTCCTATGCAAGGAACGTATACCTAGCTGGATTGGACAATGCCTGACTGAGCTTGGCTCCATCTAAGTCATAAGCTATTTCCTTCCTTCCTTTCCTCCTTCTTTGATGGTAATAATACTGTAAGAATAATACCTTGCATATTTTTAGAGCTTTTAATTTTTCAAACCATTTAAACCTATCTCTAAAGTTGATTCATTTCAACAGATATTAATTGAGCATCTACTGTGGGTAGCCCTGTGCTAGGTCCTAGGTGGAGAGTAGGGGAGGCAGATACAGAGTTTAGCACTCTATAACATAATTGTGAGGTAGGTGGGGGTCCAAGAGGCAAAAGAGTATTGGATTGGAGTTAGAAGATGTAATTCAGATTTTGGCTTCATCTTTAAGTTGAGTAAGTCATCTCTGATTTTCATCATCTTATTTCATAGGATGTTTATGATGAAAGAGATTTGTAAAACCTGTGGTGCTAAATCAACAGTTCTTAACCTGGGGTCCCCAGACCTCAGGATAGATTTCATGGGGCATGTGAACATGTATATGAAAAATTATATCTTTATTTTCACTAACCTTTGGTTTCCCTTGTAATCTTATATATTTGATTTTATGCATTTAAAACCATAGACTGCCCAAGAGGTCCCTGACACAACAAAGGTTAAGGATCCCTGTGCTAGAGCAATGTAAGTAATACTCCTTATTATAGCAGATAAGGAAATTATAGTTCAGGTAGATTAATCAATTTGAACAGTTATTTCTATGGCACTTTAAGGTTTACAAAGCACTTTGCTCACAAAAGCCCTGTGAAGCAGGTAGCCCAAGTATTACCTTCCATGTCTTACAGATGAAAAAACTAAAACTACAAGAAGTAAAAGGACTTATCCAAGGCTATACAGAAAACTTCCTGTTAGATCTGGTATTAAAATATAATGATGCTCGTCCATGCTCTTTCTATGAGTCCATGCTATCTTGAGACATCAGTCTTCATAAAGACTGCTGATAATCTTGCTGGGTTTTCTCATGAGAAGAGAGACTTTGGGGAAGTGGTATGAGAATTCTATGAATACATGGGGACAATAAAGATGCTCCCAATACTGACACAGGCTGAATCTGGCCTGACAAATCTCTCCACCTCTAAGTATAATACCTTCTGAAATCTGGAAAAGGTTTTAATGCTTTCTGATGCATCATTTAGGGATAATGTAAACACTACTACATCTAGAACTCCCTACCAAAGAGACCATTCTTCAAGAATGTGCTGATAAATGTCACAGTAAAATTGCAAGGCTGGAAATAGGACCCATATGGCTTCTAAGACTGTAGCAGGCTAACATGAAATTTTTTTTGCTTCAGCTCAGAAGAATTAAAAGTCACAGAATTTTAAAACTGAAAGAGATCACATTCATTCACTCATTCAAAAAATATTTAATGGGTGGCTGTGTGCGGTGCACTGAGAGATAAAAAGTTGTACAAAAATGGTACCAGCCCTCAGAAATTTCAAATATAGTAGGGAAAATGAGACACAAACAGAAGTATTATAATATCAAGGAGTATGTGATAAGTGCCTTATGAGGAGTACAAACTAAATGTTTTAGGAGTGCAGGGGATGTAGGGATCACTTCAAGCTCGACTGGGTCATGCATTATTGGAACTAAAGCCTGGAACACGGGGTTGGATTTTAATAGGTAGAGATTAAGAGGTGGGAGGGCACTTCAAGAAGAGTAAAAGTTCAACAAGAAAGCACAGTGCACATTCTGGGAATGGTGATTAAAGAGTGGCTGAAATAGAATGTCTGTCTTGCTATGAACACTAGGTAGGTTAAGGCCAGATTTCAGCAGGGAAGTAATTTGCTCAAAGTCATGCAGCAAGTAAGTGGGGCTGGCATTCAGCCCAGATTTTCTGACTTCAAACGCAGCGCTCTTTCTACAACATCACGCTGCCCCCCACATACTGCCTCCATTTTGCAGCATCCTTGTCAGATGGCAGAACAAGGCTCTCCATGAACATTTCCAGTGATGAGTTCACTACTTTTATTGAAGGTTCTTACTGTTAGAAAAAAATTTTCCTTACTCTGAGCTGAAATCTGCATTCTATTTGTCCTTTTTCTGCCCATTGGACCAAGGCAGAACAAGCCTGTGACCTCTTCCATATGACAGCCCTTCAAATATTTGATTAAAGCTTTCTTGTTCCATCCTCTGCCTCAGTTCCCTTGACTATTCTTCTTAGGACATGGTTTCAAATCCTTCATTATTCTGCCTGCCTTTCACCTGGTCTTTTATCTTTTATTTTTAACTCTTAAAATATAGTGTCCCAAACTGAACCCAGTCCTCTAGATGCAGCACAGGATAGTAGGTGATTATTATATCCTTTGGCCTAGATAATATGCAGGACATTTACAATAGTCTTATTATAGCTTGAAGTTGTTAAAAGTTTAGAACTGTAAGACTTTTGAGACACCCTGTATACTTCCATAAATGCTATCTAACATCATGGTCCTCCACCACAGGATTTCTCCAGTACCTCAGTTTGTGGAGGTTATCCTGGGATCTCAAAAGCCCTGCACATCCTACTAGGCTGGAAATGCTTTGGTCCTGGGCTTGGGGGACTGATGCTGTGTCTTTCAGCTGAAAATGAGCCTACTTACATTGAGAGAGGTTTGGCAACAGAAGGTTGGCCACCATGTGATGAATTTCTTCTACCTGCAGCATTTCATGAAGACTGTCTTGTAAAATGTAAAAAGTTTGTGATCTCAGTCAGAGGAAGGGATGCCAAAACTAATGTAATGATGGATCTTTTCAAGTAGTGAAGTATAAGATTGTAATAGTTTTTTAAAGTAGTCAGATCGTGCTTTTGGCTCAAACTGAATTTGTGACTAAATGAAACCCCAGGTAAAACCCATAAATCACTGTTATGTATCCCTTTTCCTGCACTTGATGTTGTCCATCCAACTTCACTAATCAGTCCATCTTTATGCATTTAGTTTTACTTTGATGGATACATGATTTCATTAATGTTGGCACTTCTCCCAAAAGAAGATTGCATCCCATTCATACTTTTTTCCTCTGATGCAACTTTTGTCCAGGCCCTTCTATAAATCTTCCATAGAGGGGTCTCCCCAAAGGGCTGGAATAGATCTCTTGATTTCATGGAGGCTTGATGGCAGTCCACTAATTAATAATTAGTCTCCTCTTTCTGTTCATACACCTATGACAGCTTGCTTGTATCTTGTATCTTCCACATGCACGCAATTTTTGCCTGTAATGTAACATAGCCTATTTATGCTTACCATGTGCCTTTTCATTGTATGTTGGGTCTTCTGCAGTGTTAATTCTTTGGAGAATGTGATAGTCCATGATTCAAACAGTATCACTAGAAGAATACTGATGTTAAAAAGATGGGCCTTTTTTTCAGGGAGAAGCATATGTGTGTGTGTGTGTGTGTGTGTGTGTGTGTGTGTGTGTGTGTGTGTGTGTGCATGCACATTCACGTGCCACTAAAAACACTTTTGTGTTTTCCCAGAGATGATTCTGCCTTCTCTCCTCTTTTTGTTCAATTCTAGGTCAGGATTACTGTCCATGCTCAGTCTCTGTCCATATGTATCAATGGTTCACTTCTATAAGGCTTTCCATCCAACTGCTTATCATAGTTTGAACAAAAGGAATCTTTTTCTTCTACTTAGTTTATTTTCTGTGTCTAGTTAAGATGAACTCTTTTGAGTTTAGCACACTCTGCAATGTTCTGGAGTTTGATGAAGTCAGCATATTATAATCTGCAAAAAGGAGTATCCAGAGAACTTTAGTATATTTAGGGAATTCCTCTTCCATTGAATTTGCCTTGGACATCCTCTGTGACAAGTGGCAAACACTTTTTGGTAATTATATCTTCCTAATTTTTAAATGTCCTGCTTAATATTTACAATCAAATAGTTAAGCCTTTCAGCAATCTTGCATGACGTATGTATGGGAGACACCATCTTGGAGGAGTCTTTAAATTTTGCTCCAGTGAACAAAAGCTTTTATATTGTAGTCAACAAACAATAATCATGGTGAGATTTGTATTCTCTACACCTTTTATCACTTATGTGACTATAAAGAGGTGTTATGTGGAAGAATGTCATTTGTGAAAGCCTGGCTCTTCCCTTCTCAAATCTTCATCCACAATGCTGTTAGTATGTAGATTGTTCTCATGAAATTTTTGTAGAAGGAAAATAGGCATTTGGGTTGATGGTTACTGGATATTTTCTTAGTTATTTAAAAAATCAGGTCTGTGTTTTTTTCCAAATCTTTCATATCTTCCTCCCCCCCCCCCACCAAATATCCTGAGAAATGAATTCTGTATCTTGTTATGTTTCATCTTCTTGGCTTTGGCTCAGACTGCTGAGATGCTTTTGGACTTGATTTTGTCATGCATCATCCCTCTGAACTTTGTACCACCTGAGTATTCAACAATCATGTCTTCTAGGTTTTCATCCAAATTTCTGAAACAAATATTGACTAGGCCAAGGCCGAGGCTGGAGCACTGAGGCACAACACTGGAATCTTCTTTTTGAGATTGACTTGAATCCAGTACAGTTTGGACATGGTTGTTGACTTCTTAGGGTATGGCTGTTGTACCAGCTTCATATCAGTGTAATATATATTCACTTATCTCACATTCCCTAAGCTTATCTACTTTATCAAATGTCTCATGTCCAGGTTTGACACATACACACTTATGAAATATTCTGGATCAGTCATGTCCCTGATTCTTAAATTCATAGATTTAAAGCCGGAAGAGCCCTTAAAGTCCTTCTGTTTTAGCCCCACTGTTTTATATAAGAGGGAACAGACCAGACAGATTAAATTACTTGCCCTAGGTCACAAAGGTAGAAAGTTAGCAGGGTCAGGATTTGAACCTATGTCCTCTGACTCCAAAGTCCAGTATTCTTTCCATTGTGCCATGCTTCCTCTTCCAATAATAATTCTGTTAATTAATATAGTGCCATTTAGTCAAATCAAATATCTCTCCCTTAATTCTTACACAATCAATGTGCATGGTAGATAAATATTCAAGGTAGGCAAAGATGATATTCAGTAGTAGGTCTAGTTTTCAGTTGTACTATATTAGATAATATAAATCATATTTTTAATAATCATTCAACTACCCTCATTCCCCTTACAATTTCTCTAATTCCTTTCTAAGCTAAATCATATGGTAACAAACGACAAAAAAAATAAAATTTCCCCCTGAAACATCTAATTTATAAAAGCTGTTTTCTTTAGTAACTTACATGGAGTAACTGAGGTGAATTTCAACATATCTTCAAAACTCTTTATTTTAGAAACATGACCAGAAATCTTATCTACTTTATATTGCAAAACTCTTGAGTACTACATATTCAAAGACAGTAATTTGACACATCATGTGTGTAGTAATAACAGGTATACCACAGGTAAATAATTTTATGAAAAATGGAAATTCACCTGAGTTACTGACCTTCAGTTACTGACCTGTAGCCTAAAACTACAGCCCTTGTGTAGCACTTAGTAGTTTTATTATTATTCACACAGAGTTGAATTTAGGTGACCAAGTGCTATGCAGATTTTTGTTTTTGATCACCAGTTGTCCTCTTGGCACATTAATTAGAATTATGTTTAATGCTATTTCCTCCTTTCTGCCACTAAAACCTCTCTTATCATGGTGTGCAAGTGATGCTGGGTTTTAGAAGGCTCTGCCATCTAGAAACTTGGCATGTCCTTCCAAGTTGGAAAGGCTTTTCTTAAGGGCCCAGCAACAGATACAGGACCAGCCAAGCTCATGGAAGAGAGGCTCAGCACCAAAGGTTGGCCGTTAGTTGAGGAATGTTTTTGGCCACAGCAACTACAAGAGCTAATGAATGGCTCAGTTGCTGTATTGGCTTTCAGGTTGAACTGAAGCCTAAATAAAAAAGGACTCTTCAGGTTGGTTTTTGCAATATGAGGAGTCACAATCTGCATTGATGGAGGGAGAACCACAAGGATGAAATAATAGATTCTTAAAATAAAGAAATATTAAATTCTTCTCTTAAATACTGGAAATAAAACAATCCTAATCTATTATGTTAGCTACTACTATAGCTTAAAGTATCTATTCCAAGTTTTTTTTAGTAGCTCCTTATGGTTCTTGTGTCTGTTATCTTAACTGTGTGAAGCGAGGGATGAAAACAGCTTGTCACGTGTATGGTGGCCTCCTTCTGGTTTTCTTCCTCTGCATTACACTCAACTTCCCTCCCCCTTGTGTACTTCTCTCTGATTTCTAAATGCTCCTTTGAATTTGTGACTCCTTCTCAAATACTCTGGCTCATCTGACGCTTATGATCCTTCCATGGAAACAACCTTTAGCAACTGCTTGTTCTTACATATCAGGATGAGGAGAAGCCAAGGTAGGAAAAATGACAGGATGAAGAAGACAAAAACAAGCTTATCATGTTTAGAAAATAGTTTTTAAAAATTATGATATAAAAGAGGAATCAGGGAGGTGGGCAGAAAATGAGGGGATACCTTTGGAGCAGAAATGCTCCAAGAGCTAATGGAGCAGTTCCTATTTTGGCTTTCAGGCTGAATTGATGCCTAAGTAAAAGAACTCTTCTTGGTCTTGCCTTTGAAATGATTCTTTTCAGCCATCATTCATCCTCTGCCAAACAAAAAACCTGGCCTTTCTTCTGGGGTTTAATACTGAGCTCATCATGCAGAGGTAAGGACTTTTCCAAGTAATCCATAGTATGCAAACTAGGGAGATAGTATTGATGTTGCATGCTTTCTTTCTGTTTTTATATTAAGGCTGTATCTCACAGGTTAGTGGGCTAAAAAAACATGTCATAGCCTGAACTATAAAAACTGTAAAATCACTGACCTGTTAGGTTTCATTGAATCAATATATAAAGTAGGAAATCACCCTTTAGAGCTAGGTTTAGTGTGGTATAGACTATATCACTCTTGATATAGGTGAATAGCAAAGCTCCACAGGCACGAAAAAAGAAAGTAATCAGATGGACTGAAATCAAAGGATTGCAAGACTGTGCTTGATGGGAAATTAGAGAAATCTGCCAACAGAATTGGAGAACTAAGGGGAGAGAGCACTGGGTAATGGGGAGGGGCAGGAGGGGATCATCAAACTTTTATAACCAAAATGATCATGTATATTTTAACTCCACCTCTACGTTATACTGCAGTCTTCCAAGGTAAAAGGCTGAAATTTCACCATGAAATTTGTTATAACAGCCCAGCCCCAAATTGTTCTTAACCTCTTATGCTAAGCTAGGGAGGAATGACAACGTTATACATCTCTGCATGCATAAGTGGAAGGTCCACCCTTTGGGTGGTTGTTAGTGAAAAAACAAGAAAATATGCACAATATTTCAAGATTACAGTTTTTTTTTCTTGACATTCTGATTTAAAAATTAAAAGAAATGTAACATAAAAGACAAGGACACTAAAGGAAGGAAATCATAGTGTCTCTTGTTTTCAACAAATTCTCATTCTTCTGCATATCAGGAAGGCTACCTCTGAAATCCAGCCAATCAGCTTCCCTCTAAAGAGTGGGTACAGAATTGGAAGTACAGGAAAACAACTGGTCACACCTTCGTGTAACCACGTCACTTCTTTATATCTAATCACAGAAAAACTGAGTTATCAATAGGAGCAGGATTTCTTGGTTATAGGAAGCAAAGCTAAAGAAAATTCTTATATGTTAAAATCAAATGACTTTTTATAAAATATTTCTACGAAATACTTATAATGTGAAATAAATTAGAATTGTAATGAAAATAATTGTTTATCTAAGTATTTAAAATATAAGAGGTTTGAGGTAAAGAAGAATGAATACTTTTATTTTATTAAAAGTTTCAATCTAAAACCTCAATGAAATCTACCACCTTTATTCCAAGAGGGGCTGATGGTACTTGAACTGGGAAAGCAAGGATCAAGATGGCACCAAATGTTGAAGAGTTACCCAAACTGGCCTAATATGCAGAACAGTTGGTCCAATAGATCAGTGACCGATTTTCCTCAGGAAGTGGTGTCAAAACTTTCCTAGAGAGTATAAACTGCTGTAAGAAAAATAAAGATGGCAAATATGATTAAGATTGTCTTTACTTCAAGTCAATAATGTCTTCATCAAAGGAAGCTGTGAGCTGAAATGGGCTTCCAGAGGGTGGACTCTCCTCTCTGGTGGCCAGAGTATCAGGATCTGAACTTGTAGAAAGGAGACGCCCATCAGAGCTGTCTTCAAAAACAGGTCTTTCAAAAGAGCCTGATAGGATCCTATAAAAAAAAAGAGAGAAAAATTACTGTGTAAAATACTCAGTCGGATTAAGGTAGCTTTTAACTTCCTCACTGGGGCACGCTGGAGTGGGGACTGCTGTCTTAAAATTGCCATGTTAAGAAATCAATTTTTTTTTCATTCAATTCTATAATAATTGTTGTCATTGACACTGAATTTAAGACATTCAAATTCTTTACATATATTATTTCATTTGAATCTCACAGCAACCCTATGAGGTAGCTACTACAGTATCCCCGTTTTATAAAAGGAAACTGAGGCCTAGAAAGGTTAATTGACTTGTCCATGCTCACACTAGTGGTCAGATGTAGCATTTGAATCTGGTTTTTCTGATTCCAAGTCCAGCAAGACACAGGTGTCTCACTGCTTCTCTAACCCAACCAGCTCTGGAAGTGTGCCAAGTATGGTTCAGTCCATATATGGCACTGATCTCATAACAGTCTAAAGCACATACCCCTATGTAGTCACGATTATGCAGAAGGTCATATGGAACAATCTCAGAAGATCTACACAGAGATCCAAATGTTTATGACTCTTCCATGTTCCTCTACCTCTTAACTCAGCCACAAAAGTGGTGGGGAGGGGTATACAGTGGCTTAGAAATAATGGAACCTACCAGCTCTGAGTTAGATTTAGGCTCTTTGACTAGGAAGAAATGATATTTCCTTCCTCAGTTTTTTCACAGTAATCTATCTGGACCTCTCCTTTGCATTTATCCCACATTCTTATATATTACAGTTAGTTGTGTACCTATCTTTCCCTCTTTATTAGGTTACTAACTCTTTGAGAACAGAGTCCAGGTCCTATTTTTTTTTTTAAATTTTCAGTAATGAGCAGAGTGCAGGTAAAATCCCATGTTAGTTAACTTGAAAAAATATTAGCATTTTTAGGGTGTTCAGATATTGTACTGTCCTAACAAATTGAATTTTACAGATCTGGGAATACTGTTACAGACAGCACTTCATACTGTTGCATATATCACTTAATAAATATTTGTCAAGTTTCTTAATAATAGATTCTGGGGTTCATCATCTAATACCTTGGCCCAGTCAATTTCTCAACCTCTTTGACTTTCATGAATGCCATCTTCACTAGCCTGGCTATTCGAAGGCTTGTTCACCTCAACACCACTAATAATGGCTTCACATCCAAGATTTTGATTTCTGAAATAATTTTCTCTGATTACAATTTCCTGTTCTATTTCTCCTACTTCACTGCTTATGAATCTATTCATCAAATTCATCTTGACCGCTTGCCCCTCAATCCCTTTTTGTTCTCCTCAACCATTATTCCTCTTCAGGTTTTGCTTTAATCCCTTTACAATCTTGATTCTATCTATAGTCAGACACTTAAACCCCACACAGTCCTCTACCTTATTGCCCTCATATCTTCTCGAACCTCGAACCTGTAATTTCTTCTCTGACCAGGTACTTGTCTGTTTCTGTCTTATAAATCCTTAACTCTAGGTGATGACCTATAATTTGCTTTTTCTGCCCATGGATTCACTTCATCTCAGTAATCACTGTAGGGTGAATTCAGGTGATCACACCAAGTTCATAATATATTGATCATATCTAACTTTAACCTGATGCTTGTCGCTCCTGTTATTTATCCTGGATTGATTCTCCACTAGCTTTTCCAAACCATCTACTCTCTCTTTTTTGTCCTCAGCTCTACTTCCGCTGTCCTTTGTCTCAGATGAACTTGCCTCCTATTTTCTTAGGAAGACTAAAACCGCACAACATGAGCCCTTTCTCATCCCTTCCTCTCTCCCTTAAAGTCACGTCTACATCCCCCTCCTCTACTTCTGTCTGCTTTCCCTTAGACTCTTGGAGTGGAGGGACTGGGGTTTTTTCTGTTTGTTTGGTGCTGGTGTTTTGTTTTGTTTTGTTTTTTTGCCTTTCTTTGTATCTCCAGTACTTAACACAGCACCTGGCACTTTGTAGACTCTTAATACATACTTATTGACTGAACTCTGACTTCATAAAAACATAAGGTCAGTAGAGAATATCCTGGGAAAGGACATTAGAACAGGAAGAGAGAGTTAACCTAAGGGGGCTTCAAGTATGATGAGTTGCATCCTAAGGTAGGAAATGCTTACATAGCACTGTCATTGTTCTAAGATACTTAACCATTACACAATAATTAGATGACATCCTCCAGTGTACTAAAGCAGTGTATTAGAGAGAGACTACACCTTCCTTACACTATTCTTCCCCACCTTCCTAAAAGCCTGAGATCCTCAGTTTTTGCATAAAATGTGAGAATAAAGAATAAAGGTTGTGTATTCTAGATGCAGAAGCACCAGCACCAGGGAGGTGAGAGATGGGGTGGGGAAGGAGGAGACTTCTGTTCATCTTGCTCAAGAGTGTCTGGTGATGTGTTAATAACAAATATCCTTTGCTTGGTACCTTGTCTTTTTACTTTACCAATCACTTTAAGTAAAATTACTTTTGCTTTAGTTGAGTATATATACTCATTCTTTTGTGAAATGTAGATTCCATCCAAGAGGACTTACAAATTTACATATTCAGCCCTGATGTGTTTTACAGGCTCAAATTCTACATTTCTACCTGACATCTGGATGTTTTCCTGCCAACATCTTTTTGCATGTCCAAAACAGAATATATTATTTCTCCCTTGGAAACTTACCACTCTTTCTAACTTTCCTAGTTCTGCTTATGGCGATGCTATCTTCCAGGTCATTCAGGTTCAGAGCATGTTATCTTTGGTGACTCACAGAATCTAAAATTCACAGAATCTAAGCATGGGAAGAATTGTCTCCTTTCTCACTCTCTCCCACCCCCATCCAATCTGTTGCCAAGTCCTGTGGATTTTACCCCCATAACACCTCTTGCATGTGCTCCCTTCTGGCTGACACTGCCACCATGCTGGTGCAGTTCCTCACCATCTCAGATCTGAACTACTGTAACAGTCTGCTGATTGTTCACTCTCCTTCAAGTCTTTTCTCTCTCTATCATCAACAAGATAAAATATAAAATCCTCCATTTAGCATTCAAAACACTTCACAACTTAGCCTCTTCTCCTTTCAGTCTTATCTCCCTCTCCCCCATCACATCGATCTAGATCTAGTGACACTCCTTGCTGCTCTTTGGACAAGACTTTTCCCCTTCAGGATCTGTCCCCCAGGCCTAGAATGCTCCCCCTTCTCATCTTGGCCTTCTGGCCTGGCCTCCCTGACTTCCTTCAAGTCCCATCTAAAATCCCATGTTCTACAGGAAGCCTTTCCTGATTCCCCCTTAATGTGAGTACCCTCCCTCTGTTGATTATCTTCAATTTATCTTGTATATGTCTTGTTTGTATGTAATTGTTCTCATGTCATTTGCCTTATTAGACTGGGAGGGACTATCTTTTGCCTTTCTTTTTATCCCCAGCACTAACTTAGCATAGTGCCTCAGTACCTAGTAGACCCTTAATACTTATTGACTGACACCCTCTCTCAGTAATCTCATCAGCTCAGATGGTCTGAATTACCATCTCAATGCAGATGACTCTAAAACTACACATATCTAGCTTTTATCTCTCTCCTGTCTGGTATGGCTATCTCACCGGGATTTGCTGTTGATATCTCAAACTCCACAAGCCCCAAATGAAACATACTTTTCTTTTTCCTAAACCCATCCCTCCTCCAAACTTCCCTATTTCTGTTGAAGGCAGTATCATCTTACTAGTAACCCTGGCTCACAATCTCATGCTCATCCAGGACTCTTTCCTCTATTTCACTTACTACACACAGTCAGTTGTCAAGTCTTGTGGCTTGTGTCTCTATCTCCCCACACAATATGAGCTCCTTAGTTTTTATTTTTGCATTGGTACCACAGCACCAAGCACATAGTAGGTATTTAATTAATGTCTGGGATAGCTAGATAGAGCACCAGGCCTGGAATCAGGAAGACCTGAGTTCAAATCCAGGCTCAGACACTTATACCTATGTAGCCCTGGGCAAGCCACTTAAGCCTGTTTGCCTCAGTTTCCTCATCTGTGAATTGTGCTGAAGAAGGAATTGGCAAACCATTCCAGTATCTTTGCTAAGAAAACCCAAAATGTGGTCACAAAGAGTTGGACATGACTGAAAATGACTCAATAGAAACAATGAATGTTTTTTGGATTGAATTGCAGGTAGCTCTGAAGTTCTCTAGCCCAACTCATACTTGACCAACAGTCTTCCCTACAACACTGTTTCTTTACAACATACCATTGCATCTAATGCTGCCTATGGGAGCCAAGCCATAGTAAATTCCACACACTAGCTCTTCAGGTACCAGAAGACTGCTGCTATCAAGCTCCTCTCAAGTCTCTTCCTAAATGTACTAAGCTCCTTTCACTTATCCTCATATGTGATGGTCTCTAGCTCTCTCATCATCCTATTTTTTCTTTTCTGGATGAGCTCCAGTTTGTCTATGCACAACTGAGAGCATGCTGCCCATAACTAAACCGAGGACTCCAGATGTGGCCTGGTCAGGCAGGGAACCTTTGGGATCTCCCTTGTATGGCAGCCAAGGATAATCTCAGCTGTCTTGTTTGCTATATTACACTACTGACTCATGTTGTGTCTGCAAATCACTCAAACTTCAATTCCATTTGGTAAACATTTAATGCCTAATACGTGCCAGCCATTGGGCCTGGTACTCGGGATGCAGACCAAACAAAACAGTTCCTCCCTTTGAAGGGCTTACATATTACTGAGAAGAAACAACACGCACACAGATCAGCAAATACAAAATGTATACAAGATAAAAAGCTAAGCAGCTTTTCTGGGGAGGGAGAATTAGGAAATACCTCTTGTGACATAGCACTTGGTCTGAGCTATAAGATAAGTGAGTGATTCAAGTGATGGAGATTAGGAGGGAAGCACATTCCCACCATAGGCAGAGGCTGGGGAAAGGCATAAAGGCAAGAGGTAGATTGTATTGTAAAGGGAATGGCAAGTACACCTCTCTAGTTGAAATGTAGAGCATAGAAGGGGAGTAATATAATCATCCCCCCAAAACAGGTCATGACTTAAAAGGCTTTAAATGTCAGAGGGAATTCATATTTTATTCTGGATTTGAAGTTTGGTTATTTGTACTCAAATTTTAGCTCTGTTCTTTGCTACCTTCAGTTCAACAAACATATGTTAAGTATCAGCTATGTGCTGGGAACTGTGATTTTCAAAGATGAGAAATGAAGCAATACCTGTCCTCAGTGGATTGACAGTCTGATACGGAGGATATGATCCGTTTGCAATAAGCATGGCATTAGGCAGTGTGGTACACCACTGGATCAAAGGGTTTGGAGGCAAAAAGGAACAATAGAGGCCATTTAGGTGAACCTAATTTTATTTATTTTTTGCTTTTTGGAGGGCAGCTGGGGTTAAGTGACTTGCCCAAGGTCACAAGCTAGTTTTTTTTTCTTCTTTTTTTCTGTGTGTTAAGTGTCTGTGGCTAGATTTGAACTCAGGTCCTCCTGACTCCAGGGCTGGTGCTCTATTCACTGTGCCACCTGGCCACCCCTGAACCTCATTTTTAAAGGGGGAGAAAATGAGGTGGGAGGACCAGTGAGATGATGTGATTGAAAACCTGATTGGCAAGACTGGAAGATGGGAAAAATGGCAGGATTATGGGCTCCTTCCCGTGGTTTTAGTAAAAAAATCTGCTTTATGCAGAACTACCTGCTACAGCAGGAGGTCAGCAACTTGGACATCTTGTGTCTCAAGGTTGGGATCTTTGGGCAGGCCAGGGCAAGAGGGAGCCAATGGGCCCCATTTTCTATGCTCTGATAAGGGGGTGTCCTGCTGACCTAGCATTAGCTTCTGGTCCTCCATGCTGTGCTTAGTAAACTAACCTTTGTATGTGAGTGCCATAGGCTGCTACAGACTACTACAGGGAACAGTGTTAGAGTGAGATTCTAGTATACAGACCATTGAAATTTTGGTGAAATTTGGTACATTTAGGATCAAAAAGCTAAACTGATTAAGAGAGATGCAAATCACTGTATCCTGGAAAAAAAATTCCCACCATCATCCTTTTTAACATGTAGAAAACTAGATGAGTTCATTCTCTGATTCTGTCCTATTTGGTGCATTTGTGCAGGCCATCCTAGTACCTAAATTGTACTTCCTTCTGATCTCTGGACATTTATATTCTCTTACTTCAAGACTCACTGCAAATACCATCTCTTCAATGTACCTATCCCTTCTCCTGCAGCGAGGCCTGGTTTTTGCCTCTCAGATGTAGTTATTGCTGCCAGATCCCATGACATCGGTGCCTTCAAAGGGCCAGGGATTCTAGATTTAGAGCCAGAAGAGACCTCAGGCATCCTTTCATCTGGCTCTCTGGTTCTGAAGATGAGGAAATGAAGGATAGGGACATCTAGTGACTTGACCAAGGTACAACAGGTAGAAAACAGCAGGTCTAGGATGTGAACCTAGGTCATCTTCCTCTATAGTCAGCACTGTCTCCTGCACCATACTGAGAGGCTTCTCTGCCATCTTTTTCTCTCAGAAGGGATTATCAGAAGGAGTGGATGAGGACATTTCTTCTGATATTTAATTCCTTTTGGCAAGTCAAATTTCAGAGCAAAATGATGTGGTTAGACTGATGATCAGACAGGCACTAAGAACCTGAATTTCATCTACCTGTCAAAAGCAATTTTAATTTACCTAGTTTTAATCAGCCATTAGGTGAAATGTTACAGTGGACTGATCAGGTGTGGTAGGAGTGAGAGAGGAGATGTCTTATGTAGTTTCCTTTTAAGGAACCAGGGAGGCCATTCTTAGGAATTTATTTGGCTTCCTTGTCACTTATGGGATAAAAGGTCCAGCATATGGAAAGTTGATATTGGAAGTTCTAGTGGAATGGCCATAGCTTTGATGGAATGCCTCTCTGACCTAGCCTGGCCAGTTGTCATCGTGAATGTGGAGGTAGAGGGGCATAGAATCTGTCTTGAATTAGTATCCTTGAAAACAGGGACTGTTTCATTTATGCATTTATTTTTGTCCCCAGTACCTAGTACATTACCTGGCACACATAGTAATAGCTTGACAAATACTTGATTGATTTTTAACTTTAGGGATTGTCTTATTTAACTAGCATTGTTGTTACATTTTAAAGTTCACGACAGCTTTATTTCATTCTAATCCCAATACTAAATCACTGGACTGGCCCGGAGTATCAGGTTACCTGTCGCTGCTTGTTGACCTCACTGCTCCCTGCTTGGGCTCCCCTTCTAGCTGTTTTCGGGATGTTGTCTTCTGCTTTGGTGCTCCTTCAGACCTGGGTCCTACTTCATCGGAGAGGCCTAGACCCGGGGCGAAAAGATTGGTTCAGAGGAAAACAGAAATATTCTCAAGATCAGGGTTACTACAGAATCCTTCCTCAGGCCACCTACTTAGGAGTTGACAAATAACATTTCATTTTCTCTGATTAGTACTTGTGTATTAGAAGAATGACAGGTCATTGGTTCCTAAGTAGCTTGCCTGGGTAAGAGCTAGGGAAACTTAATTATCTTTAAATATTGTCAAAACAACTCTGCAGGTCTTCATATACATTCAAAGACATTTCACTGCTGCTCCATTCTCCCTTTTCATATTACCACAGAGGAAAGGAAAAGCACAGCTGTAGCAGTCCAGGATTAAAGGATGCTTTCACCACACAGCATTGTGGGCTGTCATCATCATTGGCAAATGTTCCACTGCCATATTCTTCTATTCTTCATCTTCCCAATCACTCTTAGACATTCCACACAGGTTCCGGTTCTTCTGGTCTCACTTTCCTATCTTAACAGCCTTAACCCAATAATTAACAAATTCAATTATACATTGTGCTCCACCCCTGAATGCCTTGACCCTTTGTCATCTGCCATTTAGGTCCAGCCCATCCTCCACCCTTTGTTGCTCCCACTAAAGGTCTTTCTGTCTCCCAGTGTAGCTGAATTGTCCAATACAAATCAATGCTATCTAATCTCTACTAGGTCATATTTTTTCCTGATTTATCTGTTGCTCTGGGGATCCCAATCAAGCTATTCCAAATCTTCTCTTATCAAGCACCTAGGTACCCACCCACCCCCTCATCAAAATGACCTTGCCTCCTATTTGACTAAGAAAACAGAGGCCATCTAATGGGTTCCCTCAACTCTCCTTCTTCACCTTCTATACCTTTACCAATCCTCTACTTCTTTGTTCCTATCTTTGAGGAAAAAGTGGCTTTTCTATTTATCATAGCCTAAAGCTTTGTGCCCTCAATCCACTCTCATTTCCTCTCTGAGAACCTACCCCACCATTCTATTTTCTCGGGGTCTAGGTCTTTCTTATCTTTGAACTTTCCTTATCTACTATCTACATCCCCAAGGCCTATAAACATGGTGAAGTCTTCCTCACATTTAAAAACAAAACCCCAACTTACCTTTCACTTGACTTTCTCCCAACCCTCAGACTTGTCATCCAATATCACTTCTCCCTTTGACTGCCAAACTGCTAGAGTCATCTCCTCTAATCATCTTCTTTCCCTCACCACTTACTCCACAATCCTTGCAGTCTAGTCTAGCTTCTGTTCCCCAAACTTCATTAAAACTGTTCTCTCAAAGGTTAGTAATGAGGGGTGGCTAGGTGGTGTAGTGAATAGAGCATTAGCCCTGGAGTCTGGAGGACCTGAGTAAAAATCTGGCCTCAGACACTTAACACAAAAAAATAGTTGTGTGACCTTGGGCAAGTCAATTAACCCCAACTATCCTCCAAAAAGCAAAAAAATAAAAGGTTAGTAATGAGCTCTTAACTACTCAGTTTGGTTGCCTTTTCTCAATCCACAAGCTCCTTAACATGTCTTCAGTTTTTGACACTAATAATTACTTCTTCTTTCTCCTTTGTATTCCATGCTATTACTTTCTCCTGGTTTTTCTTCTACCAGGCTGACCATTTCTTCTCAGTCTTGATTGCTGGACTCTTATTAATTTCCTACCCCAAAGTTCTATCCTGGGCATTCAGCCCTTATTCAGTCCTCACTCTGAAGTTAGGCCTTTCTGCATTTAAATTAACAACCAGGAAACACCAAGTGCCAGCTGGATACCTCTGCCTGGATGTGTCATTTGTATATCTGACCTAAAGCTTCCAAAGCAGGACTCATCATCTTCTCTCCTGAATCCAGCCCTTTTTTCAAAGTTCCCAATTGCTTTTAAGGGTACTAACACCAAGTATGTAACCCTGAAGTAATCCTTGATTCTTTCCTTCCCCCCACCCCTTCCCTCTCCAATCAGGTGATACATATCATTGATTCCAAATTCATCACTTCTCTTGGGTCTACCCCTTTCTCTCCACACACACACACAGCCACGGCCTTATTTCATGTACTTATCACCTGACTTATCTACCATACTTGGTAGAGAGACATCGTGATACAGTGGATAATATGGATTTGGAATTACAGAACCTGAGTTCGAATCCCAGCTCTGCTCTGTGCCCTCAGACAGGTCACATATCCTCTCTGGACCACAGTTCCTTCCTCCTTTGTAAAATTAGAGAGTTGGCCTTGATGGCCTTTAAGGCTACTTTCAGTTCTGAATCTTATGACCTGGACTACTGAAACAACCTAACTGGTGTCCCTGTTTTCACACTTTACCTCTTTTCAATCACCCACCTCATGGCTGCCAAAATCACCTTCCAAGGGCACAGGCCTGGTCCTGTCACTCTTCTATTTAAAAACCTCCCCTGACTCCCTTTGTGTGTAGGCAATGCTGAGTACTGAAGGGCCTCCATAATTTAGCTTCATCTTGCCTCTCTGGTCTCCCTTCATATTCTTCCTTCTACCCACTCAATGTTCCTGATAAATTGGACTCCTGACTATTGCTCCCTAAGTCAGACGGCCAATCCCTAACCTCTGAATGTTTCCCAGGCCTAGAGTGCACCCCTTCTTAATTGTCTTCCTCTTGGGATCCTTAAGTTCCTCCAAGTCTTAACTCAGGTGATACCTCTGGGAAGTCTTCCTTGATCAAATGATCATTAGAAAATCATTGCTTTAGAGCCCGAAGGAACCCTCATGGTCACTTAGTCCAATTTTCTAATTGTACCAATGAGGAAGAACTGAGACCTGAGTAAAGGCCTTGTTTTACCTCTGAGAAGAAGGCAGATTCAAGGAGGTTAAGTGACTTGTCTAAAGCCACTAGGTGACCTTGTGTGACCAAGCCTGGATTCAAATCCAGGTTCTCTGATTCCACATCTAGACCTCTTTCCTTTGTATCCTATTGTTAGTGTTCTCTCCTCACAGCCTTCAAATTATGTTGTATTTATTTCTCTGTGAACATGCTGTGCCTCCCCATGAGAAAGTAAGATCCTTGAGGACAAGACGGTCTTATTTTTGTCTTTGCTTCACCAGTGCACAGTGACTTGCACATAGAAGGCATTTAATAAATGTTTACTGAGATTAATTAAGCCAGCTTTGTGATTAGAAAAATTTACCTTTTCACCTTTTATTTACAGAAGGATGACTGATGTTAAAAAACAATCACTGGTAGATTTTAAAATAAAGATGCTACAAATCCATAAGAAATTACCCAGTAGTTCTCTTCGTGTCCTACTTGCTATTTCTTTAATTTCCATCCGAGACAGGGATAAGGAGTGAGTGACAGGAATGGCTGCTATGCCAATCCCCACTGATGTTGGGGTCGTGATGACCTTGGGTACTAAGGGTGATTTGAGAGGTCGCTCAATGCTTCTGCCAACAAGGTTTCTGAGAGGAATCTTGTATAGATTTTTACATGGAACATCACCTAAAATATAATTAGGAAAAACAAACAGATTTAAGTATATATATAAAATGAATAACATTTCAGGTAAACACACACTGCATGGGCTAAATATTTAAAAGAAAGAGTATCAATAATATTACAATTATCTTCTGAATCTTGATTGGCATGACAATAAAAAATGAGAGTTGTTCATGGTACCTGAGTTTCTTTTGGTGATATTTTCAGTAGATGTGTAGGAGAATTCATATAGCCTAACAAGATTACCCCAGGAGGTAACAGGAACCTTGCTCCTTATCAAGCTCTTTAGAGAATAATTTCCTTCTTAGTGGCCTACTCTGGCTTTTTCCTTTAAAGTGTCTGAAAGAATGATAAGAACTGAAGAACTGTGCCTAGTGAATCAGGTTCCAAAGGATAGTGATAACAGAGCACGGCACTATCACCTAGAGCTTTAAGGGACCTTAAAAATCCTCTAATCCCACTCCTATATTATATATATAAGGAAACAGGTCTAGAGGGGTTAAGTATCTTGCCCAAAGGTCACACAGCTATTAAGTACTGGCATGGGTGGGGGAAATGGGGGCAAGGTGAGGTAATTTGACCTCAGGACCTCTGACTCCAGAAGCCAGAGGGCTTTTTTGATTTTGCCACATTGCTTCCAAATGTCAGCACATCAAGAGGATCATAGCCTAGGCCAACAACATGATCTTGTCACTGCCTGAAACTGTCCAGAGAAAACTATGATCCCCAAATTTGGTTGTCTTAGATCACTTAATGGGAAGCTATCAAGAGGATAATCAGGAACTAAAGTCAACAAAGAAGGTCAAACCTTATAGATGAAAGGGGATCAACTAGGATCAATAGAATTCACACTCCCAAACCATGAGAAGACTAGCTTGTGCAGGGATTTTCTGATCAGCAACTGCTTTTAACCAAGCCTGCTCCCGCTTCTAGCACTGACACACAAGTTTCTATGCTGTTATGCTCACAGGGTACATACCTGTCCCTTACCCCTGGGGGTCACAAGAATGAGGCTGTGTGTATGGGTTCTACTGGTGAAACATGTTCCTGAGCCCAGACTTTGGTCTACAGACCTCCCAGTTGACTAAACAGTACACTTAATGTACTTTTAAGCATGTTTAAACACTCTTCCCTATTTATTGACTCTTTACTTTCTCTCCTATCCTTAAAAAAAATCCTTCCTGGATCCTACCATGCCTTCCAGCTATCATCTTATGGAAGATATGGAGAGAGATGGCTCTCTTCCTCTCCTCAGCAAAATTCCTTAAAAAAGCTGTCCATAATTGGTCTTTCTACTTCCTCATTCTCTCTCTCTCTCTCTCTCTCTCTCTCTCTCTCTCTCTCTCTCTCTCTCTCGATCTTTTTTTTTTCTTTTGATTTTTGGAGCGCAATTGGGGTTAAGTGACTTGCCCAAGGTCACAAAGCTAGTAAATGTTAAATGTCTGAGGCTGGATTTGAGCTCAGGTTCTCCTGACTCCAGGGCTGGTGCTCTATTCACTGAGTCCTTTAGCTTTTAAACTCTTTTACAACCTGTCTTCTTCCTACATTATAACCTTACATTTTGCTCCCTTCCATGTACTCTGTGATTGAGCCATACCGGCCTATTCACTGTTCCTTGTGTGTGACACACCATCTCCCACCCCCATGCCTTTGCACTAGCTATTCCTCATGCTTAAAATGTTCCTCCTGGTTTTTATTCTTAGAATCTCTGTCTTCCTTTAAGACTCTGATCAAGTGCTACTTCTTTCAGACTTTTTCAGGACCCCTTAGCTACTAGTGCCCTTCTCTCTAAGGCTACCTTCCATTTTATCACATCTATTCTAATTTATATTACTTCTTCCCCATTAGAATGTAAGCTCTTTGATGGAAATATTTTTTAAAAAAATTTTTTCTTTGTATCCTCAGTACTTAGCATGGTGCTTAGAACATAGATGGTGCTTAATAAATGCTTCTTGACTGACTGTAGGGAATGTGTGTGTGTGTGTGTGTGTGTGTGTGTGTGTGTGTGTGTGTGTAAGGAAGTGGCTTGAAGCTATAGTTTCTCCCTTCCTCCCCCCACAAAAAGTATAACTTGATTAGATGTTTGTGCTGTTATATGTAGAGCAAAAGTTTAATTCTAGAGAGCCAGTTATCCTATTGTAGAAAACGTGATGCTAAATAGATGATCTAAGGAATGATTCTGCCAGTCACTTTGCTCTTTGGGTTGGTGGTAGTATGTGGTGGAGAGAGATGTATACTTTGACCTCCAAGGTGGCAAACAGAGAGAGAGAGACATAAACTTGGCTTGTGTTTTAAAATCTTGTGATCAGGCAATCTGTGGAAATGGAAGGTCTCCTACATGAATATATGTGTGGCTGGCCTTATTAATGTGAGGGATCTAGGGAAAGGAGAGAATCAGTCAGGTTAATGAACTCATCCACCCACCAGCAGGGGCATTAGTTTTGGAAATTTAGTGGGATACATAATAGAATCTGAGGTCTTTCCCTCTGAGTCAAGGGATCTGATTTTTTTTTTTAAAGCAATTGGGGTTAAGTAACTTGCTCAAGGTTACACGGCTTGTCATGATTTATGTGTGGGTGCTCATTTTCTGAGGCCGGTTTTGATCCAGGGTCATCCCAACTCCGAGGCTGGCGCTCTTACTCACTGCGCCACCTAGCCACCCCAGTTTTTCTTATTTGTAAAATGAGGGAGTTGTACTAGGTAATTTCTAGGATCTCGTCTAGATCTAAAACCTATGAGCCAATGACACTGCAGTCCTACAGACCAGGGTAGTGGGTACTAGACTTCAAGTTTTCCTAACTTAGTAAAGAATCTGTATATATAAACAGACCTGAGGCCACCTCAGATCTTGGCATACTGACTGAAGGATTATTCATTCTTCCCAAGGCTTTGCCAGTGGTCCATTGTTAGGAAGCCATCCTGGGAGAGTGCTGATTCCTAGAATCCACTAAGGAAACCTTTGTGTTTCATATTATCTGATCAGAGTAGAGGAGAGACAGTCATTCCTTCTTGGATGAATGGATCTTGTTGCTTTTGCTACTGGTGGATGTTTCACATTATCATGAATTGGGGGCAAATTGGCCTTAAAGTTCTTGGATCCCCAAAGTGCTTAAGGTGGCACTGTGGATGTTTCAGGCTAGAGCTGCCTCAGTGGTGCATCTGCCCACATATTCTACAGAAAGGAGATATGATAGCTGCAAAATGTGAACTGGGTAAAGTGAATAGTTGGTGACTAAGCTCCAGGGCTGTGACTGAAGGGGGGCTAGGTGTGGGAGAGTAGAAAGAGCACTGGATTCAGAGTCAAGGGATCTAAGTTCAAATCCTTGCTATGTTACCTTGGGCAAATCATCGAACTTTTCTGGGGCTATTTCCTCATCTATAAAATGAGGATTAGGTGATCTCTGACTGAATTAAGTGTTCCTTTAACCTGATGACACCAATTTCAAATATGGTATATGTTTTTTTAAACCAACAACTCTTCCTAGACCCCATGGTTGCATTCTGCTGTCAATAATGTGAAAGAAATCATAGGAAGGAAGTGGTCTGGAAAATGTTATCTAGCCCTATCATGAAGGGGCAACATGGTTAAGCTACCAGAAAAAAACCCACGGCATCAAATGGCCTTTTAAACTCCTACAGTGATTTTCTCCAAACTGCCCACAGCACCTTTTCCCCTCATCTTCTCAGGTAAGGATCTTGCTTCATTCTTTACTTAGAAAACAGAGGCTTAGCATGATTTCCCTTTTCTTCCTCCCTCCTCCTCTCACAACCCATTGATATTCCTCATTATGTCCTCCTTTTCTCCATGCTCTAATGAAAAAGTGGTCCTCACCAAGTTCAACCCATCTGCATATACTATTGACCTCTCCTGTCTTCTCCAGCAGATTGTCCTATCATCACCCTTTTCCCTAATCTTCAATCTTGAATTCAAGTGTTATAGCTTACAATTTAGCTGGCAACACAAGACTAAAACACATGGAACAAAAAAAGAGTAAGTGCTAAACTATAAAACTGCAGTAGAAAGTCACAGAAAAGAGATATCATTGTTTAAAATTATCAAAGAAGATTTTGCTAAGGAGCTGAGGTGAACCTGGGAAGTAAACAAGTGATATCTGGAATGGAATTTTTTTTTTTCTGGACCAAGATTTAAAATATAAGCATGATAGGCTCCTGGCTAGAGATGAAACTGGAAAGAATGAATTTGTCTAGGAGCAAATTTAAAGAGAGGGGGAAGACAAAATTGTCAAGGATAGGCAACAAGTTAAACACCATAAAGAGTAGCTATAGTGTGGAAAGAAGAATAGCAACAGAGACATAGCAGAATCAAGAAAAAAGACATCAGTAAAACCCATGGCCTCAGATGTTTATATACAAATGCACAAAATATGGTCAACAAGCAAGAATGATCTAGAGATCCTAAAACAAAGAAGCACATTTTTTTCTTCATAGGTACCATAGAGAGATCATGAGATGAGATCCATAACTCAAATTTGGAGCCCGAAGGCTATAACTTATGTAAAAGGAACATGATGGGTGACACTATTGGTGGGAAGAGTAGCATTGTATTTTAAGAAGACGTACTCTTGGGAGGAAATCCAGAAATCAGAATGGTGGCTATCATTAATATGAAGAGCAATGGAAGGAGAAAGAAGCTATAGTGTTATGAGATTATACGATAGGCTACCTGGATAGAAAAAATGAAATAAATGAGAAAATAGATCATAAACCTAGGACAGAGACATCTTCTAGTAGTGATGAAAGACTTTAATTATTTGGACATCAACTGGGGCTCTCTTTTTTGTCTAAGGCAGAAGAGCTAGTAATTTCTTGGTTTGTCTTAATTATAATTTCATTCCTTAAATGGTAGAAGAACCAGCCAGAGAAATTAATATTCTGGAAATTCAGAGGAAAGCCAGGCATAATCTGACACACAACCTAAATTTTAGGAGTTGTTTAGTTGATTAGTCATGTCTGACTCTTTGTGTCCACATTTTGAGTTTTCTTGGCAAAGATAATGGAGTGGTTTACCATTAACTTCTCTAGCTCATTTTGCAAATGAGGAAACTGAGGCAAATAGGATTAAATGACCTGTCCAGGGTTATACAGCTAGATGAGTCTTCCTGACTCTATCCACTATGCCACCTGAGCTAGCCTAGATACATGGAAAATTTATCAACCAACTTAAATTTTAAAAAGTCAAGAACAGAAGGATGGATTCAAATTCAGGAAAACAGGATGACTACACAAGCTTTGAATCTGTTAAGACTGGGAAGGAAAGGACAATAAGAAAGGTCTTCTTAAAAATCTGTATCGGGGAAAAGAGGATTAAAGGAGAAATGGGGTCACTGTCTGCTGTGGAGGGAAGTATAACAGATGAAAGTGCTAATTTCTTATTTTTCTTCTTTTTTAAAAAAAATTCCTGCCAAGAAGAAGGATCTTTGGCCCAAAAAGGACAGAATAAAAAATGACCAATGGGAAGTTGCTACTTAGGCTAAGCCAAAATTTGCCTCTCTATAACTTCAATTAATTGCTATATGTTCTGCCTTCTCTAGGGGCCAAGACTATAAGGCTGAAGCCCCTTAGTAGTGGCTGACCATTTCTGTATCAGGTTTATAGCAGTATTTTTAGGGATTACAAAGTGTCAACAACCAATAGTTTGCTGCCATTGCCTTAATGTAAAAAAGAACTGGGAGATGCTTTTATTGAAAAATTCCAAACTCCCAGGTACTTTTTTCCTATTCTTTGACATGAAACTGGTCAAGGGTAGGTTCCTTGTGTAGTTATTGCACCTGGGCCCAGAACAAAGAACTCTAGATGGCTACTTATCAGGGATAACAGAAGGTGCCTCAGGTAGGAGTGGGATTAGATATACCACTTTTTTTTTTTGGAGGGCAATTGAGGTTAAGTGACTTGCCCAAGGTCATACAGCTAGTTTTGTGTGTGTGTGTGTGTGTGTGTGTGTGTGTGTGTGTTTGTGTGTGTGTGTATGAAGTGTCTGAGGCAGAATTTGAACTCAGGTCCTCCTGACTCCAGTGCCGGTGCTCTATTCACTGTGCCACCTAGCCGCCCCCCATATACTACTTTTAAGGTTCCTTCTAACTCAAAGAGGATGTGATATGATTCTATGACTTTAGAGTTCTATGAAGGTGGTCTAAGAATAGCTAGACATATCATGCTATCAACCTGTACTGTTTCTGGTCTTTCCCACATGATTTTCTTGGCTATGCCTAACTGATTCTTTTCTTACATTGTTGATATTCTGAAGATAAGACGGGATTGTGCATTTCTCCTTATTAAGACTATTTAAGCCAAAGCTAAAATGAAGTGCCCGCCTGGCAGACACACTCAACAAAAACGCCTAGTTTTGACTTCCACACCCTGAACTCATGTTTTGAGACTCCAGTGTTCAGACATACAATACTGTTTTTCCAAAATGTAAATGACCCAAATTACTAAATTGCCCATACCCTCTAGGACCAAAGACACACATTCTGTCAGGGACCCAACTAGGCCCAGGGATAAAATCTCTGGCCCTACAGGGATGAAAACATGATGATATACTTGTAAGAGTTACAAAATGGCAGAATGGAAAGAGCTCTGGGTTCAAATTACTGGCCTTCCATTTCTTACATGATTTTGAGCAAGTCATTCAACTCCTTGGCTTCAATTTCTTCATCTGAAATAAGGAAATAAGGGCTGGATGAACTTGGAGGTCCCTTTCTGTCCAACCTAGGATTCTCTGACTTTTGCTAACTGTGAGACCACAGTCAGATCACCTTTAACTTCTGAACTTTAATTTTCTTATCTGTAAAACGGAGATAACATCTGCATTGTCTTCGAAGGGGCATTGTGAGTATTCTGCAATCTTTACAGGGCTAGGTCAAATGTGAGTCTAATGACAGGTCCTGGTTTTGTTTTTTTTACACAATTGAAGGTGTTCTTGATATATAGCCACTACACTTACAGATATCTGTAGCACATAATAATACAGCTCCATGAGACAGCTTTAACTCATTCCCTGCATATTTAATTTTCAGGCAGTTAAGAACACTGAACATGGTGTGGAGAATGTGTGTGTGTGTGTATTTATGTCACACACACACATATACATATACACATACACACGCATACATACATACACATACACACATTCAGAATAGAAAGGTTCACTTTAACAGGTAGAGTTGATTATTTTAGGCAGTTGCCGGGGTGGGGCTTCACTGTTTTTCCATTCTTTTTCTACTCTGCTCCCATGGCCCAGCAATGGAGAAGGTGGCCCACTTTTGTCCTAGTCAGTAGGACAGACCTGACTTGGTTTCCATACCATCTTTCTTCCTTCCCTAGATCTCCCCAAATATGCTCCCTTCTTAACAGCCCCTGGCACATCATCAATACTTGTTGCCTCTGCCAAGTAGCCAACACTCACCTGACCAAGAACTTCCATTTCATATAACTGAACCTGAGCTTTAGACCAACCTGGCCTTATTCTCTGGTTCCTGACCATAAGAGAAAGGAGTTAGGAGTTAATAAAAATACTTTTTTTCCAGGAGGCCAGTGGAAGAGAGTATTCCCTTACCCAAATCTAGATTTTGGCCCTGACTAGATTCAACAATACATTAAAAAAGCATTTGTTTTGATACGATGTGATTCCCATTCTCAATGATCTCATAGTCAAAGATGAGGATAGGACACACAAACCAAAACCCAATAGGGTTAAGGGACTTGTTCTTGGTCACACAGGTAATTACAGGTCACACAGGGCTGGTATTTAATCGTCTGTCTTTAGATCCAATGATATTTCTTCACTATAATATATAAATGGTTAAAAACATGGGATAGCAAAATGAAAGGAGTGGCACTTTCTGGTTCTTTCTCCTCTGGGGTATATGCTTTTCCTCCCTTAGTGTGCTGGTCACTGACTATTAACATAATTTGATATTAGGTATTAAAGACTTAAAAAACTAACTAGATATCAGAGTTGTTGAGAATAGCACCAAATAAGTTAGATGTGATAGAAAACACCTGGAGGGATGCTTCATTTGTCTGATTTAGAGAAATGTTTTGGCATGACTTTTATTGCTTTGGAATCTATATGGTTAGCAAAAACTGTAACACTGTTCATTTAATAATTATTTGTCTGCAAAAGTAAGAAGGAAAATGACCACAATTAGCATCTTAGGATGCTTTTCAATTTTTAAATTCTTTTAAAATTTAGCTCAATCCCATATACTTGAAATCATTTATTTTATCACTGTTTAGGGGTGTCATCCGTAGGGTGTGAAAAACTGGAGCAATGTATGTATCCCATCTACTGTAAACTTCTCAGGAATGCAGCTGCTCGAGGAGGCTGAAACTGAGTCAGTTCATGGGGTTTTTACTGTTGTTATTTTAAAAGACCCAAAGTCAATATCATCAGCCTATATGACCACTTCTGATCTCCCCTTCTCCACTACACACACAAACACCACCATGAGGATTGCAACCCCTCCCTATTCCAGATCTACTCTGCTCTCCACTCTCATTTCAACCTATCTGTGACATATAGTCATCTTTTCCCTTCAGATTCAGCTGCTTGTGTTTGCAATAACAGAATTTCATATGAATAAAACTTTTGTGGATAGTAGTTGTACATAGGAATGATAGGGTGAACTGCCAGGGGTCCCATGACCCCTAACTGAAAGTTCTGCTATTTAGTTATTGTTCCATGTCACTCAGTATTTCCTAACTTGGAAGGATTCAATGAGTGATAGGGAAATATGGTTTCCTCATATTCGGTGATACATCCCTAGTAGATCTGAGTGGGGAAGAGGAGGGAGAATATCTTTGCCATATACTTATTACATTTTAGGATCACAGGACAATAGAGAAAGGTGGAATGGGCATACTGGATAGACAGCCTGCTTTGGGGTCAGGAAGATCTAAGTTCAAGTCTTAACACAAGCACTGTCAGTCAGTAAACATTTATTAAGCACATGCTATGTGCTCGACACTGTGCTAAGCTCCAGAGATACAAAAAGGGGCAAAAGACAGTCCCTGCCCTCAAGGAGTGACTGTGTGACCTTAGACAAGTCACGTAATCTCAGTGCTCTAGACAACTCTTTAAGACCATAAGAGGGGGAAAAAAGACCATAAGATGCAGAACAGTCACTGACCTACATTAGTTGAGAGAATTTCTTCATCCTACACCAGTAAAATCTCCTCCCCCGTAAAAATAGGGACAATAAGATATTAGAGCTGAAAGTGCTCATAGAGAACGCTTTGTCCAAATCCCTCATTTGATAGATAAAGAAAATGAGGCCTGGACCAGTGAAAAGATTTGTCCAAGGTGAAACAAATAGTGCAACAGGACAGTTTTTGAAACTAGATTTTCTGACTTCAGATTCAAAACTCTCTTGCCTTCATGTTCAGAATTCTTGGAGCCATGGCTTCTTCCATTTCTAATCTGTACCCTGAGGAGCTTATGGCAGTAAGGAAAGTATCATATTAAAAGCTATCCATTTCTGTAAAACAGTCACAAGTTAGCATAATCAGTAAAACAAGACTTCACCTTCTCCCAGGGAAGAAGGAAACACTGGAGTCTCCCGGCCTGTGGGTGTCTGAGGAGAATTGTGGGCACTGGCATCCTTAGAACTGCTGCTGGACGCGCCGTTCACTGCTGCTGCAGCTTTGAAGTATATATCTGACTGGAAAGAAAGAGCACGGGGTTATAGAGCTGCCTAGCATTTCACGGAGGTCCTCCTTTATTCCTCCCCCATATCTCTGTAACCTCATCTGTCTTGGCACTCCCATCACCCTTTCTGTTCCTGCCAGGCTTGTTTCCTTACCATGATCAATTCACACATTTCTCAAGTACCCACTATGTGCATGGTGATGTGCTGGGCACCAGGGACAAAAAGATGATGAACGACACGGTCCCTGGCTGCCCTCAAGGAGCTGACAACCTCCTAGCCAGTACACAAATGGGATACTTGCTAGAATGTGACAGATGCAAAGGAAAGAAACAGGCACCACGGAAAATCTGGGGTGGCAAAGAACAGTGTCCCCTGGGTGTGAAAGAGAAGTTCAAGGATCTTTAGAAGAAGAAGTCCTTACGGAGAAGGATTTCAATAGGCTTTTTGTTCCCCTTTTCAAGTCTTAGTTCATTTTCTTTTTCAACCCAGAATGTCATTCAGTCTCTCCCCTACCAATCTATGGGACAGTTATGAGGCAGAGTGGATAAATTATAGGGCTTGGAGTCAAGAAGAACCAAATTTGAATTTTGCCTCAGACATTTACTAGTTGTGTGACCCTGGGCAAGTCACTTAACATTTCCCAATCTCAGTTTTCTCATCTGTAAAATTTTGTGGTGAGGATCAAGTAGAATAACCTGTACTTTAGTTTTACAAAGCTTTACAAAAACCTAAAGTGCTATATAAATGCTAGCTATTATTGTTGTTGTTGTGATCTAGGTATGTTTAAGACCTGGAAACTCAAATCACATCTTCTTCACACTATTTTCTTGAGCGTCTCTATAGCCCATGATATTAGTTTTCTCAGACTGTATCTCGTTAGAACTTCTGTATGACAATGTCACATAATTAACTCTATTCTCTAGGTTGGTTGGTTTGTTTGTTTTTGTGTGTGCTATAATCACTATACAGAGGGCTGAAGGCTCTACAGGGGGAGTCTAGAATCTGGAGACAAGGTTAGGAAGAGTCATTATGATTGGGATAACAAATATTCATATAAAGAGATGTTATCAACCATATGTGGAAACTGTCACAGGAAAAAAAAACCTACTCTAAGAGGTGGCTTGTAAATGTGGCTTACAAAATCAGGGAAAATCTACAAATTTTATCAGGGATGCCCATTTAAAATTTGGTTAATTTCCATGTAAAGCAGAATTATATGTACTGTTGTGGGAACAGAAACTTAAAACTACTGATAAAGAATACTGAAAAAGAAGAGCTGAATAGGAAGGAATTTGAAAGTATTTTCCCTATTCTTCAGGAAAGAAAGTGCTTATTTAGATAGCCTGGGGAAGGGCAATTCTTTAAACTCAATGAAAATAACTCTAAAAACTCCTAATTCCTTTGGCTCTAATTCTATACTTGGGGTAGGTCCATACAGGAAATCAAATTATGGACTGGACACATTCAGGTACATAGCTCCCACTGTTGGCTAATAAGCTGGCATTATGGTTTACAAACCTGTATTATTTGGTCAGAATAAATAGATGCCCTAAAATCTCATCACCTCTGGATGAACTGATAGCATCATCAGGTTTCTAAAAGTATAAGGCTGTAAGAATAAGTACTGGTCAATGAAAAATCTTAAAATGTAGCTATTCCATAAGGACAGCCTGGTCTGAATCCCATAGTTTGTTTTGATCAAACCACCTCAGTGCCAACATATAACTAGACTGTAGTCTTCTATTTATTTTGTATCACTTGGAACATCAAATATACTGCTCTAACCCCTGTGGGCACAGGGGTCACCCAGGGACTCCTGTTCTTTATGATGGGGTACAGGCCCTGGGAAACCCCAACCTTGAATTCTCCTGAATTCTTCTATTTAATCTTTTTCACGCCCAAATCTGTTACCCTTAAACTAGCCTAGTCCTACTCCTAGTCTATTATCTCCAGATTGCCTCTGGGTGCTTCCCACTCTTGATCCCATCAAAATCCCATTCTCTTGGTTGCTGAGAATCTGCCTTATAGTCACCCCAGTTTAATCAAGATCCTCCCCGACTCCTCCTCCCATCACCGCAGACTCCTAGATCACCCCTAGATTCCTCCCGGTCTTTCTGTATATAAGATCCATCTTGCTTCCACGAAGCGGCTCAGATTCAATCTAGTTGAGATTCATTCTGACCCGCTTGTCAATATAAGCATCACAAATGCTTAGGTTCTCTAAGAGTCTACCCAATATAGGGAATCTTTAATAAATTTTGCTTTTCTTTGCCTGAGAGAAAGCCTGAGTCAAATCCATTCAGCAGGACCTGGTGTGTCAGTATTTTGGGTCCCGAGCACTCCTAAACCCCTAAAACTTAAACCTCAACATTTAAGTACCCAAACAACAGACTTTATTATTTGAACTTTTCCCTCCTTTCTTAAATTTTAACATATGTGTTAATTTTAAATTCTGCTTTTAATATACATTCCAACTTAACCATAGGAGTATAATGATAAACATTTTATTCTAAGTAGCTTGGTTCCTCCTGTTTTGTCTGGCAATTCATGTATGGAATATCACAAGTACGTTGTATTAAAGTCTTTTAGACATTGGGCCCATTTCTACTTACCCTTGAAGCCACAAGCTGAAGTTGAGGCACAACAGCTGTATGGACCAAGTTTCCATTCACCACTAAGCGGATCTCAATGGAATCAGTAGTAAAGGCCAGAATGTATGGAAAAGCACACACTGCAAGAAAACCATAGGTGTGAGTTACAAATACATTGGTTTCTCTATGATGAAAAATGATATAATTTCTAGTGTGATTTCTGTGTAGATAAGGGTATTTATCTGCCAGGAATACAGTTGTTTAGGAGGTGGCACAAGACAATTGTTTATCAGATGTAGAACAATTAATATTCAATTCAACAAACATCTACAAAGTTTCAACTATGTGTCAGGCCCTATATTTCTCATGGGGCTATTGAGATAAAGAAGGACATAATTAGATTTTAATCTAATACATATTGATAAGTATGACAAAAAGAAGAATATGATAGGGATAAAGGTGAGATACAGGCAAAGGGGTCTAGGAAAATGTAAGGAGGGAAAAATGAGTGTCAGCTGGGGAGAGCAGACAGGCCTTCATAGAGGAGGACATATTTGGGATGGGCTTTGAAGGAAGATAGGAATTTTAATAGATGGGGCTGTGATTGGAGTGTATTTCAAAAATGGGGGATGGTCTACATGAATACCCATAGGACAGATACTGAATATCTGAATATCTCCAAGAGAAAAGTGAACAAGAACCCTATTTCTTTTACCTTCCCACCTGTGCTCTTCATCATATTTCTTCCTGACTCTTTTTTTTTTTTTTTGCTTTTTTTGGAGGGCAATTGGGGTTAAGTAACTTGCCCAAGGTCACACGGCTAGGTTTTGGGATTTGTGTGTGTGTGTGTGTGTGTGTGTGTTAAGTGTCTGAGGCCAGATCTGAACTCAGGTCCTTCTGACTCGAGGACTGGCGCTCTACTCACTGCGCCACCTAGCCGCCCCTTTCCTTCCTGACTCTTGAGGGACTTTATTCTCTTACGTACTATCTCTAGCATCTTTAGTGTCTTATTCTCTACTGATTCCCCCTAAAATAATACAACTGTGTTGTATTGAGTGTGTGGCTAGCACTTGACCAAATTAAAATGATGGTGCTTTGTGCTAATTCTTTGTTTGAAGCAAATGATTGTTCAGATAAACATGTCCTCCTTTCCCTTCCCTTCTCCATCCACCTTGGAACTCTTGCTCTCAGCCTCATCAGATAACATTTGCCATTCTAGCTCTCTATCTCTGTTACCTCCTAGATTTCTGGCTTTGACTCTGGCATACTTGCCAGTTTCTCCCTTTTATCCCTAAAATTGAGCACTATGCTTAGAGCACCATCTTTTTGCCAAAGATTTCTTCACTTTTTCCTTGACTATTATTTTCCTAAACCAGTGACAGTTTCCCTGTCAGGCATGAACAGGTCTTCTTTATCTTCAAATATTCAACATGCCTTCTCTTATCCATTCTGGTCCCTCTGGCCTACCTCCGTTTTTCTCCCTCCTTTAGTTGCCTGAATGAATTTCCATTCATGATTTCCTTTTCTTCACCATCCATTCACCATGATCTGCAATCTGACTTCCTTGAGGATCACCACTGACTCTACTGTCTCCAAACACTCCAAGCCTTTTCTCTGTTCTCATTTTCCTAGATGACTTTATAGCATTTAACACTGTTGATCACTTTTTCCTTCCTGACAGTTCCTTCTGGTTCTTCCCCTATGCCTCTGTACACTCCTCTGTTCCCATTGCTTCCGTCCTCCAATCACCCTTGTCTCTTCTCCTATTTATGTTCTCTCTCTCCCTTCCTCCCTCCCTTGAGAGAGTACTCATTTTCATGACTTTGGTTATAACTTCTCTGATGAGAAGGCTTTTAGGACAGGTTCCACTGAAAGAATTCCTGGTTTCCTTTCTCATCGTTTTTTGGGGGGCCATATAATCACTAAGCTGATAAGTGAGTTTGTATATGATATTAAAACATTTAGAAATACTCCAAAGAGCTCACTGTGTTTTCTTACCAACAGCATAGGGAACTTGGTTCCAACTAAAGTGGAAATCTGATGCTGAGGGTTGGATCAAAGGAGAACCACCATTAAAAGGACACACCTTTTTATAATTGCAGCTATCTGCAACAGAAGAAAAAAATGCTTATTTTTAAAAAGGCAACATTATGACCAGTGGCATTAAATAAAATTGCAAACTTTACAACCCTTTATAATGAGCCCATCACGGCTTATTTCTTGAAATTCCCTACATAAAGATAACACAAGCAATATTGAGCCATAAGGTCCCAAAGACTTAAGAAGGTAGTTCAGAAGAAATGTGCCCTAAATGGAAAATATCATTACAGTTTTTTTAGTGGAAGAGGTGCCCACTTGGAAAAAGGCACAAAAATGCTGCTTAAATGTTAATTAGTTCATGTTATCTCCTATACTTTTAAAATTCTGTCACAGTTAAGATGGAAACCAGCATATTATTGTACATTAAAAAATAGATCTTTATCATTTTTCTTAAGCAAAGTTGAGAATTCCTTCATTTCTTTTAGTGAACAAGGGGCTTTTGGATATGGTACTTGAGGATCTCTTTCACCAGAGGGCTGGCCACTAAGAAAATGCAATTTTTGAGTCATACCACCTTGGAAAGACCACCTAGGAGTGTGGAGTATGGAGGGGTTACAATCAATATCATTATTGGGAATGTCCATGCCAACAAAATCACATATCTTTGGAATTAGTGAAGTACTTTGGGACAATTTTAGCTCCAATTAATAAGCATTTATCTTCTTGACTATGCCACACTCATATGGCCAAATGACTCACATTCATCTTAACAACCCAAAGAGGCTTTTTTCCCCCTAACTTATTTATTTATTTTTAGTTTTCAACATTCATTTCCACAAGATTTTGAGTTACAAATTTTTCTCCCTGTCTTTCCCCTACCCCTACCCCAAAATAGCGAGCCTACTGAATACCCCTTCTCCTAATCTGTTCTCTCTTATATTCTCGCTCCTCACCCCCTGCCAACTTTCTAGTAGGGTAAGATGGATTTCTATACCCCAGTACCTGTATATCTTTTTTCCCAGTTGCATGTAAAAAGTAATTTTTTTAACATTTGTTTTTAAAACTTTGAGGTCCATATGTTTTCCCTTCTTCCCTCCTTACCCACCCCCCACTGGGAAGATAAGCAATTCAATATAGGTTGTACATGTGTAGTTACACAAAAAAGATTCCATAGTAGTTACATTGTAGAAGACTATAATTTCCTCCATCCTATCCTGCCCCCCACTTATTCTATTTTCTCTTTTGACCCTGTCCCTTTTCAAAAGTGTTTGCTTCTAACTACGCTCTCCCCAAATCTGCCCTCCCTTCTGTTTTCAATGAAAAACCTCATCCAAAATTTAATCAAGAACACAGAGATCTCTTAGGATAAGAACAGGAATTTATTCTCTTCCCCAGGGTGAAGAGGGCGGTCTTCCCCATGACTGATCATGAGGAAGAGGCAAGTTAGAAAAGGCAGAACAAGAATTTATACCCTAATATATTCAAACCCCTTCCCTGGCTATCTCTTGTCCCATTGGCTGAGAGGTGGGCTCAAGTCTAGGCATGAATATCTTCCCCAATGGTAAACAACAGAGGAACCCACCACTATGGCTTACAAAGAACAAGGACACTGACTGACAGCAAGGGAAAGTGGGGAAGGGTCCCAAAGCACTGGGGAAGAGTGAGCTCTGGCTATCCTTGACCCCTACAGGGCCCTGCAGAGGTGGGAAATCTGAAAATCTGCTGCTGATCTGAGTTTTCACTTCCCCCCAGACACTTCTGTCATATCCCCCTTTAATCCCTTCCCCCCTATTTTCTTATAGGGTAAGGTACCCAATTGAGTGTGTATGTTGTTCCCTCCTTAAGCCAAATTCAATGAAAGTAAGGTTGACCCATTCCCTTTCACCTTCTTGCTCTTCCCCTCTACTGTAACAGTTTTCTCTTGCTCTTTTATATGAGATAATGTACCCTAATGTATCTTTCCTTTTCTCTTCCCAATATATTCCTCTATCACCTCTTAATTTTATTTTTTTAGATATCACCCCTTCATATTCAATTCATCATGTGCCCTTTGTCTATGTACATGTACATACATATGCCCATATTCACATATATATTTATATACACATACACTCTCCTATACATACATATATATGTATGTATACATACATACATTCACACACACACACACACACATATATTCCCTTCAACTATCCTCATACTGAGAAAAGTCTTATGAGTTACAATTATCATTTTTCCATGTAGGAATGTAAACAGTTCATCTTTAATAAGTTCCTTATGATTTCTTTTTCCTGTTTACCTTCTCATGCTTCTCTTGCTTCTTGTATTTGAAAGTCAAATTTTCTGTTCAGCTCAGGTTTTTTCATCAAGAATGCTTGAAGGTCACCACTTCTAGGGTTATATCCCAAAGAGATCATAGAAGTGGGAGGAAGACCCATATGTACAAAAATATTTTTAGCAGCCCTTTTTGTGGTTGCAAAGAATTGGAAACTAAAGGGGTGCCCATCAATTGGGGAATGGCTAAACAAGTTGTGGTATATGAATGTAATGGAATATTATTGTGCTATAAGAAACGAGGAGGTGATGGATTTCATAATTACCTGGAGAGACTTATACAAACTGATGCTGAGTGAGAAGAGTAGAATCAGAAGAAATTTGTATACAATCACAGACATACCATATCTGTGATGACCAACTATGACAGACTGGACTCTTTTCAGCAATGCAGTGATATAAGTTAATCCTGAATGACTCAAGAAAGTGAGAAATGCGCCATCCAGAGATATAACTAGAAAGAACTGAGCCTGAATCCTGATGGAAGCAAACTAAATGATCTTGTTCTTTTCATTGTTTGGTTTTATTTCTTCCTTACCATCTTTCATCCCACCTAGTACAATACGCCTTTGTAATTGGAATAATGTCTAATATGAATGCATTTGCAGACCCTATACTGTACTATATGCTGTCGTGAGGGGAGGGAAGTAAAGGAAATCTGAAAATCAAGGAACTATGGAATTGAATCTTGTTAACTGAAACTAAACTAATAAATTAATAAAAAAAAAGACTTGATAAAAAAAAGAGATATATCTGTTCCATATCTAGTAACATATTTTAAAAGTATAAATATCAACATTTATTTGAAAACTTTGAGGAAAACAAAAACAAACTTAGGAGATAATTAAAAGGAATCATAGCATTTACTTTGTAATTTTTTTGTCAGTTGTACTCAAATGTGGCCTTTCTTATACATACAGACATACCAAAATACTTTCTAGACTTCATAAAAAGACCAGTCAATAACAGAAAAAGTTTTCTTGTATAATGAAAATCTATTAGGAAAGAAAAAAACTTTAATGTGGAATGAATATTTCCATATAAAGGAAGGGTCATACTGAATTCAGGATATAATATACTAAGCACATTATATGTATTAAAATATAATTACTTTCATAAATTTTAAGGTGATAAGGATGTCTAATTTTTTATATTAAATGGGAAAGAAGATTGATTTAAAGATTATATTGTAGCATGCTATCATATTTTGAACATTTTACATGTTATTTTTAGCAAATGATATTATTTGTAAAACACTTTGAATACTTTAAAGCTAATATAATAAAATATATAAATAATGCTAAAAAAAAAAAAGAATGCTTGGAGGTCCTCTATTTCATTGAATAACCATATTTTTTCCCTGAAGCATTATACTCAGTTTTGCTGGGTAGGTGATTCTTGGCTTTAATCCCAGTTCCTTTCACCTCATATTACAAGCCCTTTGGTCCTTCAATGTAGAAGCTGCCAGATCCTGTGTTATCCCGATTGTGTTTCCACAATATTCTAATTGTTTCTTCCTGGCTGCTTGTAATATTTTCTCCTTGATCTAGGAACTCCGGAACCTTGCTATAATATTCCTAGGAGTTTTCTTTTTGGGATCTTTTTCAGAAGGTGATCTGTGGATTCTTTCAACATCTATTTGCCCTCTGTTCTAAAACATCAGGGCAATTTTCCTTGAGGATTTCTTGAAGGATGATTTCTAGGTTCTTTTTTTGATCATGGCTTTCAGGTAGCCCAATAATTTTTAAGTTATCTCTCCTGGATCTATTTTCCAGGTCAGTGGTTTTTCCAGTGAGATATTTCACATTGCCTTCTATTTTTTTCATTTGTTTGGATCTGTTTAATAGTATCTTGATTTCTCATAAAGTCATTAGCTTCCATTTGCTCCAATCTAATTCTGAAGGAATTATTCTTTTCAGTGAGCTTTTGAAATTCTTTTTCTAATTGGCAGATTTGGCTTTTTAAGGCATTCTTCTCATTGGCTTTTTGGGCCTCTTTTGCCATTTGAGTTAGTCTATTTTTTAAGGTGTTATTTTCTTCAGTCAGGTTGTTGACTCTCTTTTCATGATTTTATTGCATCATTCTCATTTCTTTTCCTAATTTTTCCTCCACTTCTCTTACTTGATTTTCAAAATCCCTCTTGAGCTCCTCTATGGCCTGAAACCAGTTCATATTTTTCTTGGAAGCTTTTGGTGTAGGAGTTCTGACTTCATTGTCTTTCTCCTGTTCCATGCTTTGATCCATTTTGTCCCTAAAATAGGAGTGTAAAGTCGGATTGCTCTGCTTGCCTTGCTTCCTTTGCTTGCTCATGTTGCCAGTCAATTACTTGACTTTTGAGCTTTTTGTCACAGTAGAATTCTGCTTCCAGAGAGGAGAGCTTTGTCCCAAATTGCTGGGGTTTTCGAAGCTGTTGGAGCTATTAGTTGGGTGCTCTCTCTGAAGCCTCTACAGGCTCTGGCACCTGGTCACACATCCCAGGACCTCCAACCAAGACAGTGATCCAGATCCAAGCAGGTTAAAGCAAGAGCAATTACCCTCTGGATGGTCACTTGGTCCCCCTACAACCTGCATGCCAGGAGCTCTGGAAGCAGCCATGAGGCAGCAGCTGCAGCCATCAATGTGCCTCTACCACCTCTCACCTCAGGAGCCAGGAGCCAGACTGCACTCTTCTGTCCCCCTGTTCCAACACAGTTCCACACTGACCTTTTACTTTATCTTTGGCATTTATGCATGGAGAAGTCTGGAGACTGCCACAGCTGATGGTGATTCACTCTCCTGAAGTCTGCTCTGGCCAGAGCCACCCTGGGGCCAGAACTATGGATCATGGGGTCTGTGCTTGGCTGCCAGCCTGGTGTAAAAGATCCTTCCAGTAGGCCTGCTGGGCTGCCTTCATCAGGAAATTTGTTTCTCTCAGTCACTTTGTGGGTTGTGTAGCTCTAAGATTTGTTTAGAGTAATTTTGTACATGTATTGGAGGTGGTGGGAGCAGGAGCTGCATGGAGGTCCTGTTTTTACTCCACCATCTTGACTCCACCTCCAAGAGGTTTGTTTATTCTTCAATTTGAAATGGGTAATACAGTAGGTCTCCTATGATTCTTTTTAAAAAAATGAGGTTGACTAAAGAAATGGAAAAAAATAAGCAGCAAACGCTGCTCCTCAAAACTATCAACAGATACTCTTCTATACCTTAACTATCAAAACTATCAAACTATCAAAACAATACTGTATATGGTAGCTCACTACCATATACAGTAGCTAATGTTCCCTAACTTGTATACAATGGCCTTGGGTCAAAAGCAACTGTATTATGTTCAGCTGTGTTTAAATTGCTAAACAGGAAAATTCCATTTTCTATAAAAAAACTTTTAAAAATTGTCTAATATAATCTTTTTTTTTTTAAAGCAATTGGGGTTAAATAACTTGCTCAAGGTTACATGGCTAGTCATTATTTATGTGTGGGGGGCTCATTTTCTGAGGCCGGAACTGATCCAGGGTCCTCCTGACTCCAGGCCATCACTCTTACTCACTGCACCACCTAACCACCCCTGTCTAATATAATCTTAATACATATTCACAGCTTGAAGCAGTTGTGTTTCTATTTAAAAAGGTACAATGTAGTAATGCCATATTTCTCTAGCATCATCTAGAAATTGTTTCATGTGACTTAATTTGCCAAACATTAATTCCTTAAACACTCAAATTAAAAATAATTGCAGTGACTTAAGTAGAAAACATTTAAAAATGTATTATGTACTTTTCTCCTGTTAGGATAATTAGTCTCACCCCACCCCCAATAACCTTCAAAAATTCATTACTTCACTGTGGGTATTATTCCTTCCATTAACATAGATTGAAACTCTTCTATACCTCAAGAGATAGTCTTCATGAGTTGCTGTGGGTAGAAAAAATTATCCTGTTGATGGGGAAACACATGTAGTATAACTCATATTCATGATGACACTGAGTCATCAAGAAAAGGTTTTTATTCTCAATATTTATACATATAAACATACAAATGAGAGATATACTGATAGTTTTGTTTCCACAGATTCTCAAGGAACAATGGGTGCTTTGGAAACAGATCCTGCACAGGATGTGTGGGAAGACCTAGGTCAAGATGAGGCAGAAAAGAGCAGAACATTCTATCCAATCATACAGCAGAAAGAAATCTGTAAGGGGGACCCAGACCAGGCTGGCTCAAACTGGTTGGAGTTCAAACTGATACTCTCGGTATAGAAGTAGAGCCTCATTGTCTGATCATGGGTTAGCTGGCAGGGGAAAAAAGAACCGTTCAGGTGAGGGGCAGTCCAGGAAAGGGAATGTTGGGACCCATGACTGTAACAGAGGTGCATTTATATATCCTTTGTTCTGCTTCTGTGGGGTACATGTGTGTGTTTTGTCCCACGAGGGAACACGCACACCCACTTCTCCAGAGAACAGCCACTAAAGGATGTCTTCTTTCACTCCACAAACTGTGATTTCATTTGTTACCCAATTAACTCTAGCTTGGAAGCAAGCTGAGAAGAAGGGAGCAAGCCTTCTCAGAGCAAACTCCCAGTTTGAATATGGGACTACATTTTTATTTATAACATAAATAAATAAATAAATGAATGAATGAATGAATGAATGAATGAATACATACATATATGCATATACACACAAAAAAACCTCATCTTTAGTTTGTCCTCACACTTTGATATTATGGATGGGGTTATTTGTTTTGGTTTTTTTTATGGAGTGTGAGAGAAAAGACAAAGATGTTCTTGCTAACACCTTAAAACTAATATGTTCTTAGAGATATTCTCATGGCTCTTTCTTTGAAGAAAATAGATAATAAGAAAATAATAAACATATCAGCTTGTTATCTATTTTTCAAGAGAAAAAGAAGTTTATTCGTTCAAAGTTCCCCCTACAGCTTCTTGAAAGAGCTATATAGAAGTCATTTCCCAAAAGTCCTTCGAAGTGTAAGATTTTACTATTACTACTATTTAATTCAGTTAGCATATTAAGTTTTAGATAGGCCAAATTTTTGATAAGAAGAATTGTATTTTTTTTTCTTTTGCTGAACTGGGGCCCCTTTTGTAATCATTGTACAAAGTACAGATACTTGAACTTGAAGGACTTTTTTTTTTTTGGAGGGCAATTGGGGTTAAGTAACTTGCCCAAGGTCACATGGCTAGGATTTTGTTTGTGTGTGCGTTAAATGTCTGAGGCCGGATCCGAACTCAGGTCCTTCTGACTCTAGGGCCACCTAGCCGCCCCTAGGACTTTTTTAAAGAAGGCCTTGGGGTGATATGAAAGAACACTGGGCAGATCTGGGTTCTGGTTTCAGTTTTGGCACTAAATGGCACGTGACCTTGGGGCAACTGTCTTTGCTTTCTCTGGGCTTGTTTCTTTAACTGTAATGAAATAAGGGGATAAGACTAGATAATGATCTAGTGATCTAATGATCCCCTTTACCTTCTATGTCTTGGACAATAATTTTATTCTTTTGAATTACTATAGAGTTTCTACTTGAATTTGTATTTTTATTATACGTCATTAGACATATAAGGCAGGGTGGTACAGTGGATAGAAAGGCAGCTTTGGAGCAGGGAAGACCTGGGCACTAGTGTAACCTTGATCAGTCACTTAACTTCTCAATGCTCTAGGCAATTCTTGAAGACTAGAAGCTGCAGAGAAAGTGCTGACTGGGATTGGTGGATGACGGTTCTTCATCTGTGACTTCCCTGTTTCAATAAGATTATAGGTTTAGCCCCTCTTCTTAATCACATTTTGATGGATTCTCAAGTTCACTGATGTGGGTATTCTCTCCAGTGGTACAGACTGCAATCATTGATGCATCTGATTCTTTTCCATGTCCTCCCCCAAATCCACTACTTGGTGTCAGCTCACCATGCTGGGGGCATTCCTCTTGGAGGCCTTGTGTGGATAGCAATGAGACATCAAGGCTATTCAATGACTTTCCCTTGCCCATCTTACATTCCCAGCCCACCTCCTTTTCTGGACATTCATTTCTTTTTTTTTGAAAGGGGGAAGGCAAGGCAATTGGGGTTAAGTGACTTTCCCAAAGTCACATAGCTAGTTAAGTGTCAAGTGTCTAAGGCCACATTTGAACTCAGGTCCTCCTGACTCCAGGGCCCAGTGCTCTATTCACTGCACCAGCTAGCTGACTCAACATTCATTTCTTTGATGATATTTTTTATACTTACAGTACAATAATCCCTCCTTTTTGGATGACTGGCAAATTTAATTTTTTTGGAGAATATGACTTGTAGCCATACATCGTCATAGGAAGAATACTGATGCTTCAGGGAGAAACTCAAGGTCGTTAAAAGCATTACACAATTTTCCAAAGGTACGCTCTCTTCCTGTTCAATTTTGGGCCCAATTCATTGTCAATTTCCAATGTCACAAGAGTGTGTGTATATTCTGGTGTCATATATATACACACACATTCATACATATAAACACCACACATAATACATTGAAAATGTATATTTATAACGTATATATGCATGTATGTATACACACACATATGCTCTCATATACCATCTCTACAAACTGTCCATCTCTGTGTCTTAATTTGACAAGAGACTTTTTAAATCTACCCTACCCCCTTTTTTAAGCTATGTGGACAGTTAGGTCAAACTTTTTTGAATTATTATAGCAGTTTCTACAATGTCTGGGAACTTGATGCAATTAAATGTCACTGGCTGACAGGAGCATCACTATTAATAGGAAATCTCTCTTCCATTTGGATTCTGGACTAGACATCCTCCATGACAGTAGCAAATACCTTTGGAGTGCCTGTCTCCATGATTTATTTTTTTCTTTATTAATAATTAGAGGGTCAAAGTTATCTCTCTTATTTTATCTTTCAAAGAACTTTGTATGATTTTGACATTTACTTAGAAGGGAAGGAACAAATTTTTAAAGAATTAATTTGTGTCAGGCACTATGCTAAGCACTGGGAGGCAGGTGCTATTTTTAATAAGTTTATGAGGAAACTGAGGCAGAGGGAGGTTAAGTGATTCATCCAAAGTCACACAGTGACTAAGTATCTGAAGTCAAATCTGAACTCAGGTCTTCCTGACTCTGAGCCCAGTGTTCTATCCACTGTGCCACCTAGCTGCCTTATTGGAAGAGCTGTTAAGGCAACACTTTGCTTTACTGATTCAAACAAAAAATTTAAAAAAACCCCAACAAACAAGATCAATGGGATCTTTTATTCTCTTCACTTTTCAGTCAATTGTATAACTGCAAAGATGTGATTGCTGAAAAATACAATTTGCCGAAACCTTCCTGTTTCTCTCTCATTCTTACATTAAGGATGTCCTCAATATCTGTATAAAAATTTTATAGAGGTGGAAGAATAGGCATGTGAGAAGATAGTTATTAATGTTTTGTTCTTTGACTTTTTCAGTTATAATAAAATCTGTGATCTTTCCCAAGCAATTAGTATTTTTTCTTCTTTCAGATATCTTGAGAACTGATCCCAGTGTTCTCAGAATTCTGTCATGTCCAGTGTGAACCACTGCTGGGTATTACATGGTTTAGTTTAGCAGCTCTTCCTATTTTCTTTACTGCAATTTCTACCTGCTTCTGTTGCACATTGTGAACTAAGAGGCTAAAGCCCAATGAGGTACCTCCACCGACACAAGCGGAGAACAGATTTTGTTATGAAAATTCTGGCAGATCTTTTCCAGCCTTCCTCAGTTGTTCTTCCAGTGCCAACCTTAAATGCTCACAGAATGATTTGGCTTAGATTTGCCTTTTGCCAAGTGTTCTGCAAACTTGTTTCATCCTCCCCTGACTTCCCAGTTTTATGAGAAGATCCATCTCATAACATCCTACCATTTTCCCTTATAAAGAATTAGAAGCAAGTTGATTTCTAAGTGTCACTTTTGGCTGCTACACTTTGGCTAGGAAATCAAATATCTTTGGGTTGAGACTTTCTAGGCTCTATAGGTCTACACATTATGGCTGTTGGTTTCTAGTGATTAAACTTGCTTAGGAATTGTGATAATCTCTATAGACATGTTTTCTTATCCATTTCCATTTCTTTTCATCAACATTCTAATTCAAATTAGAGTTGCTCAATTACATGCTTTATCTTTTCATTTTTATTCTTCTAACTTGATATCAATCTTGATATTTTCCCTAAAAATTAATTGTCTCACTATACGCTGTTGCTTCAGAAGTGGTTCCTTTTATCAGTAACGGGTCATTTCCTGTTTATTAGAATATAATCAGTTTCTTTATTTGTGTGTGTTATGCTGTTTGGTGCTCACCATGCTTATTTAGCTCCTGCCTCTTCTTGAACAAAGTATGAATCATTGCATAATAAACAAAGAGAAATGTGAGGAAGTCAAAGAAAAATGAGAAGACTTCCATGAAGGGCAAAAGACTAAAATAAGCCATACTGGGAGAAAAATATACAATGATTACAACAACGTAAATGAAAACAATACTAAAAGAAAGTTGAACTTTAAGTAATTGAAAAACCAGTAATGACCAAGGTGAGAGACAATCAGGGCACATTGTGAGATGCTGTCATTGTACTGATTATTTTTGCCTAGGTCTTTCTCTTTGTTACAAGGGAAGCTTCAGTTCTGGTATGGGGTAGAGATGGGGTGGGCATATCCCAAAATTATAGTGATATAAAAGCAAAGGGATTGATAAAACTTACTTAAATTAAAAAATAATCTACTCATAATTTAGGGGTATGAGACCATTTTCAAACTATGCCCTCTGTCCCTCCTCTTGCTAGAACTTGGACTTTGCCCTGAGGAATCTTAAGCTCTGATAAGTGAGTTTTTAATTTTGCCTGGCCCAGGATGCCATGCCATTTCTTAACCATTAGCAAATCATGCATCTCAACTTCCTCCCCACCTTCCAACTTTAGCTTCTTTTTTATGTATAGTCTTCCTTTATTAGGGCAGACAGTCAGCTTCAGACATTTACTAGCTGTGCGACCCTATGCAAGTTACCTGCTTGCCTCAGTTTCCTCATCTGTAAAAAGCTAGAGAAGGAAATGGCAAACCACTCCAATAACTTTGCCAAAAACCAAATCAAGGCAAACCAAAACCCCACAAAGAGTTTGATGTGACTAACTGACTAAACAACAACTTCCTATTGTAAGATTTTTAAGGGCAGTGACTTATCTTGCTTTCTTGCTCTGGTATCTCTAGCACTTAGAACAGTGCCTGGCACAAAGTAAGCTTTTAATAAAAGCTTTTCCTTCCCTTCTCTTCTTTTCCTTTTTTCCTTCCTTTCTTTTTTCCTTCCTTAGTGAATGTCTAGGATTTGAACAAGGTCTCCCCGACTCCAGGTCCAGCACTCTATATGATACCCTAGGCTATCTCTCCTTAAAAACAAAGAAGGGTGAAAAAATGTTTCGAGCAATAGTAGAAGAAGCATTTAATCTTTCAGGGTAACTACTTTAAAGATGCTACCTATCTGAATGCATAAGCTCTGATTTTCTAGTTAAAAATTAGATCACATTATACTTTAGACTATTGTACTAGTATAGTAGTTTATATATATATCTATATATATATATAGATAGATAGATAGGTAGATAGATAGATAGTACTTTATAGCCTTATACTGTGCAGAATTCTTCCTCTATAACACACACACATTGCTATACTACATTAGCTGATCTACCCTTGGCTTGGTACTTACTACCTGAAAAGAGTCATGCCCTAAGAAGCTATTTATTTTATTTTTATTGTTTTGCTTTTTGGAGGGGGGGGGGGAAGCAGGGCAATTAAGTGACTTGCCCAAGGTCACATGGCTAGTAAGTGTCAAGTGTCTGAGGCTGAATTTGAACTTAGGTCCTCCTGACTCTAGGGCCGGTGTTCTATTCACTGAGTCTCCTAGCCAGCCTGCTAAGAAGCTATTTAAATTAGCAGGATTTTTTTCTTAACTGTCCCTAGGCGGTTGGGAGAAACAAACCTACGCTTATGTATTGTGATATATGCACTTCAATACAGGTTAGTTTCATTGGGGGACAAAAAGGAAGTTGGCTACCTTAAATCATGAGGTTGCTGAGTCTTCCTGGATTATTTACCCAGAGAGAATGTTAATGTTATGAATATTAAAACCCAGGGGGTAGACACAATACTATCACACGGCTAGGCCTGGAGTCAGGAAGCCCTGAGTTCAAAGATGGTCTCAGATACTTACTAGCTGTGTGACCCTGGGCAAGTCACATAAACCTCTATTTGCTTCAGTTTCCTCAACTGTAAAATAGTAGTACCTAGTGCACAGTTGTAAAGACCAAATGAGTTAATATTGTAAAGTGTTTAACATAGTGCCTAACACATAGAGGAAGGTACAGAAATACTAATTATTATTATTACTTACTACTAGTTTTTAGTGTACTAAGACTTTTGGGACACCCTCTCTATTGGCTATTTCTTCCAGCTTCCTGACATTTGTAAATTTAATCAACATAATCTATATCTTTATCCAAGTCACTGATAAAAATGCTGGAGAGAAAAAGGTCAATGAAAGAGCTCTGTAGCATTCTACTAGAGCCTTCTTTCTAGAAGCACATTAATCTGTTTAATTACACTTGTTCAAGAAGCTACCAACTCACTGAAATACATGATCATTCCCCTACATCCTTCAAATGGCTGGCTGAAATCCAGACACATTATATTTACAGCATTTTTTCTGCTCTATCAACCCACTAATCCTGTCAAAATAAAAAATTAAATTATTTTTGCTTGCCTTCTTAATGAACCTATGTTGGATCATGATGATTTCTGTGGCCCTAAGCACAGTGCCTGCCACACAGTAGTTACTGAATAAATGCTTGTTAACTTGACTTTGAAGTTACAGACCATTCAAATTAATAATCCATTTTAGATGATGATCAGAAACAATGTCAAACTCATCATCCTGTAGTTTGTAGAAATCACATTATTAATCGTCAAAATCATTTGAAAATAAGGACTGTTGGTCCTTAAGAAAACCCACATGGGGCAGTTAGGTGGCACAGAGAATGGAGCAACAGCCTGGAGTAAGGAGGACCTGAGTTCAAATCTGGCCTCAAACACTTAATACACACAAAAAACTAGCCGTGTGACCTTGGGCAAGTCACTTAACCCCAATTGCCCTAACTTCCCCTCTAAAAGGCAAAAAAAAAAAAAAAAAAGAACACCAACATAGCTGAGTTAAAAGGGTGGGAAGTAGCAAGGTATGGTCTCAAGGAAACCTTCTTGTAGCCAGCATATATGAATATATTTATATAGCAAAAACAATAGTCAGTACGGATCTATTAGACTAACCATCTATATATAGTTCTGTCATACAAAATCACAAAAATCTAAGCGTTGGAAGGGGCCTCAGAGGTCATCTACTCCAGTTCATACCTGAACAAAAAGTTCTCTAGCATCCTCAACAAGTAACCATCCAGCTTTTGTTTGAAAACTTCCAACAAGAGGGAATCTACTATTTCCCAAGGAAGTTCATTCCCCTTTTTGATAGTTTTAATTATTAAAAATAACATTTTTTACTTGAAACCTAAATCTATCTTGCTGTAACTCTAAAGGACTCTAGCTACATGTCAACCCTTCAAACATCTAAAGATAACTATCATGTCACATGATCTTCTCTCCTCCAAGCTAAGCATTCCTAGGCTCTTCATTTGATCGTCATATAGCATCTGATCCCAATATGGCATATGTTGTCCAGTGCTATCACCATCCTGGTTGCCCTCTGCTGGATGCATCCACCTTATCTATGTCTGTCTTAAAATGTGGTGTCCCATCACTCCACACATGCTATTTTCTAGGACAGAGTATAGTGGAACGGTTCCTTGCTCTGGAAACCGTGCCTCTTTTAATACTGTGTGAGATATCAATTAGCAATTTCAGCTGCCATTTAACACTGTTGACCTTACATTGAGATTACAATCAACTGACATCACCAGATCTTTTTTGCAGGAATTCTTGCCTCAAGAGGTTGTAGCTTTCCCCTCCTTGGAAGATGGATGATCATTTTTCAGGTATGTTCTAGCTGTTGAGTGATTTCTTTCTTTTATGTGGCAGACTAGATTGGCCACTGAGATACTTTTCAAGTCTCACATTCTGTGATTCTGTCTTGCCATACATCTTCCATCCTGTATGCATGAAGTTGATTTTCTGAACTCAAGTATAGTACTCTACATTTATTCCTATCAAATTTCATCTTATTCTATTAAGTTCATATTTCTAGACTGTTCTAGCAGGTCCCACCATGTCCCTTTCCTTTCCCAATAAACTCCAGTTCCCTATTACCTCCAGGATAAAAATAACAAAATAATATAACTAAATCCTCTATTTGGATTCAAAGCCCTTTATAACCTAATCTTCCCTCTCACCTTTCTGGTTTTCTTACACTTTCCTCTCCACCATGTATTCTTTAATACACTGGCCTCCTTGCTGTTCCATAAATAAGGTACTCCATCTCCCAGTTCCAGGCATTTTCTCTGTCCCTCCCCTGTGACTATAATGCTCTCCTTCCTCACCTAAACCTACTGACTTCCTTTAAGTCCCAATTAAAATCCCATCTTCTCAGGATGTCTTCTCTAACACCTCTTTATTCTAGCAACATCTCTTTTTAATTATTTCCTAATTATCTTGCATATAGCTTGTTTGTACATATTTGTTTGCTTGTTGTCTCTCTCATTAGATTGTAAAATTGAGGGCAGCAATTGTTTGTCTTTTGCCTTTTTTTGCATCCTGAGTTCTTAACACAGAGTGTGGCACATAGTAGGTACTACATAAATGCTTTTGGACTGTTTGAATCTACACTTCATCACCTGAAAAGTTAGTTATCCTCTTAAGCTTTATGTCATCTGCAAATTTTACAAGGCTATTATCCTTTATCCACATGGCCAAGCAGAGATTCTTGTAACATGTTCAACAGAGATCTTTCTCAAACTGACATCATCATATTAATGATTAATCCTTGAAATACAATATTTTTAGTCAGTTCCAAGTATACCTAACTTTGTTAACATCTAGACATGAGCAAAGCATGGCAGACCCAAATGCTCTGTCACAATCTAAAGTATTCCTATAATCTACCAGTATTTTTTTTAGTCTTGACCTGTGATTTTGGTGAGGAGATTCTTGCTACCAAGGCAGATGAGCAATTGTTCCGTAACTTAGAATCTTAGAGAGTTCAGGGAACACTGAAAGGTTAACTGACTTACCCAGTGTCACAGGTTAAGTAGAATTTAAAGCTCAAGACTTTCTGACCCCAAGGCTGGATCTCTATCTACTGCATCAATCTTCCTCTCCAGTTTAATAATAAAAATAGCAATTATAATGATGATGATAGTTAACATTTATATAGTACCTTCTATGTGCCTGACATGGTGCTAAGTGCTTAGCAAATATTATCTTATTTTATCCTGCCAAAAAAGAAACAAGGTTAGCCTGGCATGATTTGGTCTTACTGAAGCCAGGCTGGCTTTTTGAAGCAGTGAGGTGGTAGAGTGGATAGAGTGCTGGACCTGGAGTCAGGAAATCCAGCCTCATACACTTACTAGCTTTATGAAGTTGGGCAAATCATGTAACCTCTCTTAGTGTGTTTCCTCATCTATAAAAAAATAGAACCTACCTCTCAAATTGTTGGGTTTTTTTTTTTTTTTTTGGCTTTTTTTGGAGGGGGGAAGGTAGGGCAATTGGGATTAAGTGACTTGCCCAAGGTCACATGGCTAGTTTTTGTGTTAAGTGTCTGAGGCCAGATTTAAACTCAGGTCCCCTTGACTCCAGGGCTAGTGCTCTATTCACTGCACCACCTAGTCACCCCTTGCAAATTTTTTTGTAAGGAAACAGGTTTTTAAATGAGACAGGTTTTTAAAGTGCTCTGCAAAACTTAAAGCAGTATGTCAATGCTATCACCATCATCATGATTATATTTTAGTGACTACTGCTTCCCTTTCTAGGTGCTCACAAATTATCTCCTTAATGATATGTTCTAGAACTTTGCCTTTTTCAAGTCCTATGGTACCTCTCCCATTTTCCAAGATATTTCTGGAATCACACCTGCCAATTCCAAGGACTACGGATCTTCCTCTCTTTTATCATAAACTCTTAGAAGAAGTGGCTACTTCTCCACAAAGTTCTTGTTGTCTTCCCCCTCCCCTAACACTTTTTGTTGGTGAGATTTGGGTCCAGAATCCTAATTTCCCTCATTAGTTCCTTTACCTTTTGAAGGATGAAATTATTGTTAAGCTAAGTCCAATCCTTTGGACAGAGGATGAACTCTAGCAAATTGTCTCGATGACTGAAGTCCTCATTTACTACTCCAATAGGACTATGTCAAATTTGTGATGTTCTCCAGTCTTCTCTTCCCCATACAGAGCTCTTCTCCTCATTAGCACTTTGTTACAATCTTCCTTTCCCTTGTCTTTAACAACTTCCTTGAGCTGCTCTTCCTCCAGCTCAAGTATCTCTCCTGCTCCTTCTCTTTCAATTTTTCTCCTTCTGACTCAGTCCTTCACCTTTTTGCACCCCTGCTCTGGACAGTTCTTCCCCATGTTTCCCCATAAACTCTCCATAGAGGAACTACCAAATATCCTGGCTGCTTTCTTCTTTGATAGCACTTAACATTTACATAGTGTTTAAGTTTTGGAGAGCACTTTACACATATTATCTTATTTAATCCTTACAAAAACTCTGTGAGGCAGAATTTTTCATTTTACAGATGAAGAAACTGAGGCTAAAAGAAGCTAACGGTCTTCTCCAGGATCACACAGCTAGGATGTGTCTGAGGGAGAATTCAAAGTCAGGATTTCCTGATTCCCTCAGAAGCTCTACATACAATGTCATCCAGCTGCCTTTTAATGTTCCATAGGTACTGATGTACAATGTGTGGCATTCATCCTTTGTCTTTATTCTCTTTATATGATGGGCTAACCTTTCTAGACATATAAATCCTACATGGTGTTTACAGTGAGACTTCAGAAGCTGTTGTTTGAAACATGTTGTAGCCTAACACTCACCATCCAGTCTTTCCATTGCTTTTGGGTTATGTGTAGTTTGGGTTCTTATAGATCATTATTTAGAGACTACAGCATCATTAGAATATTAACATTAATGATCAGAGCAATAAATAGTTTAGCATAATTAAATAAGTGATCCAAACTGGTCACCACATTTTGCTCAACTCTAGGCCCAGTTCATTATTCATTTTAATTGTTTGCATAAGATATATATATATATATATATGTATATACATATATATATATTCTAATCTGATGTATGGCACACAGAACTATAAGTTATAGTTTGGTAATATTTGTTTCTCATCCACCTTATTTTTCCAGCATAGATAGTAAGAGAGAGCTCTTCTGAATTATGGATTGCACTGGGGAGGTTTTTTTTTTTTTAGCATTTTTGAATTTTATATAATTGTTATAACATCATCTATAAATAGTAAATGTGGAAACCACTGCTATCAATATGAAATTATTGCTTTATTTGGATGTTATGAAGAATTTTTCATGACACTGGTTAAAAAAAAAGACTTTGGTGAATATACGAATTTCCTTTGAACATCATGCTTAATGTTAATATTTAACAGAGTGCTGAAAAAAGATCTCTCTAGTAGCAACCGTCTTAGATTCTTGCATAATTCTGAGAGACATACTGTCTGGGTAAACTTCACAGCTGCAAGTAAAATGCTTAAAAAATCAGTGGAAAGCGTGCAAAGGTCATGGTCAACAAAACCATTCCTCATTTTACTATGTTGGCAATGCTATGGGCCAAAACATTATTCTTCCCTGAAGAGTTTATTAATTGCATTAATTTGGACTTGTCATTTCTGCGTCTCCATTTTCTCATAAAAGAGAGAACTGAACTAATCTTACTTCAAATTTTAAACCCTATGATCTTATTAATGCCTTTTGGAACCAAAGGTTGTAGAATGGGTGGGGTAAGAGGACATGCATGGTGTATGTTCTCCTGCTTTTTTTCTGGGCTCCTAACTTTATCAGTCTGTTAGGTACTGGTTATAGGTCACATTGCCTCTGTCAGTCTAGGATCTTCTGAACTATTTACTTCCCTTTTCTGTCCACAGTTGCTGAGAGTAGAGAAAGTGACCAGATATAGTCTGGGGTCATGATAAAGACCAATGGAACAGAATGGATATGTTGTGAGAATGACCACCTGAGTGGTAGAGAAGGGACCTATCATCCTTCCTACCAGTTTCTAAGAAGTGGTAAGGTCCTCTGGTAATTAAGGTCCAGAAGGATAGCCAGATTTGATCCTTTATGCCTAAAAGCTTTCTAGAGCCAGTGTCCCATTTGTCTGTTTTGTTTGCTTGTAGAGCATACTGTAAACTGGTCAGAGCTGCCACTAACTCGTTCAGCTAGATGCTGGCTGTGTGGACTATGGAACAAAGGTCTCAAACCTGTGGCCTACAACACTCCTGACTGTAAAAGGGAATCAGATTAAAACATAATAGGGAAATATTTAACAAAATAAATAAAAATACAACAGAACACAGGGAATGTTAATACATGGATTTCTAAGGCAATATGGGGCCTGCAGGAATTCTTATGTACAGTTTAGTGGTCCCCATTTTTATTTGAATTTGACCCTACTGGAGTAGAGTATGCAGAATAAGTACATATAAGATGGGGATGGATAGCATAATCACATAAAATGATATGATTTGAATGATGAAGGAAGCCTGTTGTTTTAATAAAATTCAACAATGAGAAGTTAAGATGACCAATCATCTTGATGATAGAAAGTACTGTATCTTAGACATAGCTCGAGGATGTAATTCATGTACTTTGTATATGCCTGTTGAAATGAGGGTAACATACTGTGGAATATATATACTTTTACTTGTAGATTTATGAACAGTGCAGTCCATAAATGAGAGATAAACCCCAGTTGGTGAAGATGTGGAAGAGGTGACTACAGAGTCAAAAAATTTAAGATATAGGCAGGAGGCCTCATGTCTAGGAAGGTCCAACATAGAGAAGGAAGAAAGTCCTCTTGGATAGGGTATCTATCACTACCAGAAAGTCATTATATTCCTCTGATGGTGGCAGGTCCTTGACAAAATTCAGCATTATTGCTACTTTGGGGAGTTGGCACAGATTACAAGAAGCCTGTTGGTTTCCCATCAGAGTCCTTGGCCAGGTCCAGCATAACTTGTTTTAAACAGACCTACTGCATTTGTAGCTACCCCAAATCATGATGTTCTTAAACAGATTCATGTGGCCTGTGAGGGGGTTTCATGGCAGAAATGAAATACTGCACACCAAACCTCACTGGGATGAATATTTAGGATAAAAAAAAAGATTTAAAGCTGCAAAGAACTAGAATGTACATCATACTTGACACTAGTGGAATGAAGTAAGTAGCTCCAGTCAAGTTTTAGTGCCTTCAAGGTTTATGACCTAAAGAAGAGCCTGCTGGAGTAGCCTGATCTGGCTGCCCAAACTGGTTTTTGACACAGTTCATCTGCCAGTGGACTGCAGCATAATGGAATTTACGTAATAGTAAGATGAATGTCTTAAAAAGTACGTCCAGCAGATCTGTCATTAGTGGAGCTGCCAGGCAGTTTAAAGATGCTCTGGGTTCTCATGAAAGACGGAGACAGGAATGCATTGTCACCTGTGATGCCTGAGTACCTCAAATGTAGCTTTGACAAGATGCAGAGTCTCCCACGTCACATAGTTTTTTGTGGCCTCCTACTTTGTCAATTAACTAAAATTGCTCTCTCCATAGTTATCAGTGATTTCTCAACCACCCTCCTTCAGTTTCCCAGCTTTGCAACTCTGGAGTCATCTTCAACTTCTCTCTTTCTCACTGCATATATATATCCAATCAGTTTTCCAATCAGTGTTCAGTCTTTTTGAGCCAATTTCTCTTGAATCCATTGCCTTCTCTACTTACATGGCCACTACCCTTCAGGCCTTCATCAACTCTCACTCAGACTATGACAGTAACCTCCTAATTGGTCTATGTGCCTCAAAAGACTGATCAACATCATACTCTCCTCAATCCTCTTCCCTTCATCTTTTCTCTTCAATCTATCCTCTGCATAGCCACCCAAGTGAATTCTCTAAAGCACAGGTTTGACTGTGCTACTCTCTTACACAATAAACTCCAGTAGCATAACTGTTTTCTTTTTTAATTCAAATTTTATTTTATTTTTAGATTTGTATTCTTTTCCTACCTCCTCTCCCCAATACTGATTGAGAAAGCAAGAAAAATAAAGCCTATTAATAAACATGTAGTCCAGAAAAACAAATTCTTGTACTGTCAAAAATATTCCTTAATCTGCACTTTGAGTCTATCATGTAGCACGTTTCATCATGAATATTCTGGAATTGTTGTTGGTCACTATATTATTCAGAATTCCTATATCTTTTGAAGTTATTTGTCTTTATTACCTTATTGTTATTGTATAAATTGTTGTGGATCTGCTCACTTCACTGTATTAGTTAATACAAGTCTTCCCAAGTTTCTCTGAAACTGTTCCTTTCATTTCTTAAAGCACACGAGAATTCAATTACATTCACGTAACATAGCTTGTTTGGCCATTTCCCAATTGATGGGGAATTTCCAATTCCTTGCCACAAACAAAAGAGGAGCTGTAAATATTTTTGTATATATGTGTCCTTTCCCTCTTTTTTTGATCTCTGTAGGGTATAGATCTAGTAGAATTATCACTAAGTCAAAGACTTATCAAAAGTCAAAAGCACTAAGTCGAAGTCAAAGTAACTACTAGCTTTTGGGACATAGTTCCAACTTTCTAGAATGGCTAGACTAGTTTACAGTTCCAACAAACAGCACATTAAAATACCTGTTTTCCCCTAGCCCCTCTAGTAGGCCATTTTCCCTTTTTGTCAACTTTGCCAGTCTGCTGGGTGTGAGGTAGTACCTCAAAGTTGCTGTAATTTTCATTTCTCACTTATTAGTGTTTTAGAACATTTTTATAAGGCTATTAATAGCTTGGATTTCATCCCCAGAAAACTGCCTGTTCATATCCTTTCATGTTTATTTATCAATTGGTGAATGGTTTTATTTTTACAAATTTGAATTAGTTCCCTATATATCTCAGAAACGACACTTCTACCAGAGAAATTTGCTGCAAAGATCCTTTCCCCACCCCACCCTGCTTTTCTTCTAATTTTGCTGAAATGATTTTGTTTTTGGACAAACTATTTAATTTTGTGTAATCAAAATTGTCCACTTCACCTCCTGTGAACCTCTCTATCTCTTGTTTAGTTACGAACTCTTCTCCTATCCATAGATCTGGTCATTTCTTCCATGCTCCTTTGTGTGGCTCACTGTCCAAATCACATATCCAGTTGGAGCTTATTTTGGCATATGGTGTGAGATATTCTATATCTAGTCTGCCAGGCAACTTCCCAATTTTCTCAACAATTTCTGTCAAACAATGAGCCTTGTCCCAGTAACTGGGACTCTTTCCTTCTCTTCTTAACAAAGCGCTGAAGCTTCAACGGATAAAGAGGTGAATTGATGCTCTCTTTTTACAAAAACTCCCATGCAATTGTTGCCTCTAGGACTAGTTGGCTGGAATTGGCCTCAGACTAAATGAGTCACCCAATCAAACAACATTTTCCTGCCTCAGCCATTCTAAAAATATCCTTATAGATCTGGGTGGAAAAGCATTTGTCCGGTAGGATATAAGAAAAAATCCTTTTGGATATGTATTGAACTAGATGGTTGCTCAGGTTCTTTGCACAAATTCTATGTTTCTGATAGTGGAGTGTGAATTCTTGAAGGGGATCATGGTTGGGAAGCAACATGCATTTGTGTCATGCAATAATATCCAGTTATCCTGGGAACAAGTTGTGATCTTCCTTGGGTACTAAGCAATAGATGGATCATACAGCATCAGCCAACAGATCTCCAGAATGCCTAAAATTCACAGTCCTACAAGAATCCAAAGCCCACCATTAAATGGCCAATCTGACAGAATCAACAGGACATTAGAGTAGTACTGCTGTTGCACTTCCTACCACCAGGATAATGGGTTGCACTCTTGACCACTACAGAATGATGCTACAAAAACATGGTCATTTCCTTGACATTGAGCCATGAAACCAAAACTGTAGTTTTCATCCTTAGTTCTTTCCAATGCTTACCCCTTACATCAAGGTTCCAGTTCCTGAGGGAGATGGAGGTAGCAGAGACTTATTTTTAAGATAGATTGAGTGAAGGCAAGGGGGACTACATGGAGAAAGAAAATACCAATTGAACCTGAGGAGCATTTTGAAATTGGATACCATGTTTGGCAGAGAAACTATGTGTTAACAGAGCAGTAAAGAATCTAATGAATGGAGTTGATAGGGCTCTTTTTCCACTGTCCAAGAAGCCCAATAGTTCCTTTCATCCATGTGTGTCTCTACGCTAGAGGGAACAGGACCTGTACCCTCCCAACTCACTTCCAACCCCAGTACTAGTGGGTGTGCAGGAAGAATTACTGGTAAATGAAAGCCCTGACTCCCATAGATATAATCAAGTTAACCAACAAACATTTATAATGTGCCTACTATATTCGAGGAAACACAAATACAGGTGATAACTCTAAGACAAAAGGATTCAGATAAGGAGAGAATCTAGAAGCCATCTCACCAATTAAACCAATCATTCTCCCAAGGAGATGAAGGCCTTCTAAAAGTGGCATCCCACCCCTCTATCAGAAATGAGGGGGGTTCTCTGTGAGGAGGAATACTATATATATGGCTCCACTCCATAAATTCCATGGAGGTTAATGAAGATAAGAGTAACAAGTGCTACAGTTGACAGGAACATTTGCAAGGACAAAGATAACAGTGATGGCAAAAGCAGCTTTTCAGATGACAAGGGATTTGAACAAATTGGGAGAACAGAGCTTGCCATGACCTAGACAAGCTTAAAATTTGTGTGTGTATGTGTGTGTGTGTGTGTGTGTGTGTGTGTGTGTGTGTGTGTGAGAGAGAGAGAGAGAGAGAGAGAGAGAGAGAGAGAGAGAGAGAGAGAGAGAGAATCACTCCATCTTCCTCATCTATCCTCTTTTGGCATCTGGCATCTGATTCTTGTAGCTTCCAATGCTGATCCTCCAGATATTGTTATGAATCTCTGGTTTTGAGTCTTCTTCTGTCTTTGGCAGCACCTTCTTCTTCTGGCTCTTTCCAGATAACTGATATGTTCACCTGGCTTATACCATTCTAAGATTAATAGGTATGCCCAAGTTTCATTTGCATTGGAATTTCTCTGTTGATCCTTTTTTCCCCACTTCTATGACCAGGAAAGGGTTCTACCCAGACCATGGGCACTGTGGCCTATGGCATGAACCCCACCCAAAAACTGGTTGCGTAGGATACAGAATTCTCACCATTACTTTCTGTTTTTAAAACCTATTCCTTCTTATTTTGACTTCTACTGTAGACATCTTAATACTAGAAACCTCCCAATAAATGAGGTGTTACTGAACTATACTTTTAAGGACATAGAGATAATTTAAAAGATTCAGTAGCACATATAAAGAAGGTAAATAAATTTTTAAAATTTACCAAAGTTAACTGAAGCAAATGTTTATGGAGTGGAAAGAACAAGGGATCTGCAGCCGGAGTACTTGAATTTAACTTTTGGTTCTTTTTCTTATTGAATGACCTCGGGCAAGCCATTTAACCTTTTTTTGGGTCTCAGTTTCCACATCTACAAAATGAAGGAACTGAACTCAATGACCTCTAAGGTCTATTCCAGATCTGTGTCTACAAGGCATCAAAATTTTTTTTTCTTTTTTGAGGGGTGAAGGCAGGGCAATTGGGGTTAAGTGACTTACTCAAGGTCACATGACTAGTAGCTGTTAAGTGTCTGAGGTTAGATATGAATTCAGGTCCTCCTGACTCCAGAGCCAGTGCTCTATTCACTGCCCCACCTAGCTACCCCATGAGGTATGAAGTTTTTAGGAAGCAAATTATTATTTGTTAAATTTGGGAATATTCGGGGGTAACATATCTCACCTACAATTAGGAAGTCAATAAAAATATTTAAGTGGTATTTACTAAAACTTATATATGTTATACATTTGACTTCACTAAAAACATATAGTTATTTTTAACAAAAAAGAATATATTTTAAATTTTGAACTGTAATAACTGCATCGTTTTACTTTAAAATTTAAGATGCGCTTTAAAAATAAAATAGAACAGCTTCCCCACCTGAATCTCCAAAAATATTACAGCAAAGTTAACATGAAATACTTAGAATAACTTTTTTTGGGCATATGTATACAGTTCTGTCTTCACAACCTTTTCCCTATATATTTGAAACATGGAATAGAAGGGTAAATTTTTCTACCTTTTTCAGTTTTTAGACAGTTTCTCCTTTTAACTGATGACACAAAAGGTTCTGTCTTTAGCTAAGGAAGAATTTACTATGGTTGAATAGACTAACAATTCAAAAATTTCTGAGGAATCTAGGTGCTTAAGTCTTTCATCAACTCACCGGTATAATTTTAAATAAAATCTTGCTGGCAATTATATCTCATTCTTGACCCTGAAATTAATTCCAGCTTAATTCTTGATAAATAACTACAGGATCCCCATGTTATAGTCAGCTTTCAACAGTTACAGATTGACCTGCATCATGAGTATTAAGAATATTTATAAGAAAAAGAGAAAAGTTGGATCAGTAATTCAAGTTGGAAGGGATTTTACAGGTAATCTAATCTTTTCACTTTACATATGAGGAAACTGAGGCCCAGAGAGTTTACATAGCTTACCCAAGATCATGTAGGTATAAACAGTATCTTGGATTTAGTAGACCAGGTCTTTTGATTCCAAATCTAGCACTCTTTCCACTATATCATATAGCCTCATATATACCAATGCACTATTTAGAAAAAAATTCTAAAATTCTTTGTTACTGTATTGTTTCAAAATACTATAAAAAGTTATAACAACTATTCCAAAGTAATATTTTCATTTTTAACATAGCTGATGTGAACTCTGCTGGTATGTTTTTTTATATTTACAAAAATATTTTAAATAAAATAATCTGATTTAAATAAATAATATCTGATTTTATTTCAGGGAAAAGTTCCTTTTTATTTATCCTGACCTGCCCTAACTTTCTACCTTTCATTGTTTTTCCTTTCCCAATTCTTCCCTCCCTCCTCTCCAGGTACCTAAAAGAAAAAACAATCAAAATCAGTTTACCAAAGGAAGTACTCTGATAATTATTTTCCTGGTGACTTTATAATAAAGACAAAATACCAAAATCCAAATAATACATTTTATTAAAAAGTTTAAAAATCTTACAAGAAATAATAAAAATAAGAAATCAAACAACTATCCCATAACATTGTAAAAGCAATGACTGGGAAACAGGAGGAACCAGTTTACATTTGGGGAAGTCTCTGCTCCCCTTTTGTAAACAGGTATTTCCAGTGGGAAGGAGTTTTATGAGAGGCAACATGGTGCAATGGAAGACAGCATTGGACCTGGGAGTCACATGACCTAATTCCAAATTTAAACTCCAATATCTTCTAGTTATGAGACTGTGGGCAAGTTCTTTCATTTTTCTAAGCCTCAATTTCCTTATCTTTAAAATGGGAAGAACAATCCTTCTATTTTTTGCTTTATAGAGTGTTGTGAGTAAAGTGCTTTGTAAATCTTAAAATACTATACAAGTGTATGATATTATATAATAGCAACTCAGGCAGTACTCTTTGACTTTTAGCAAACGAATAGTTTGTATTTTTTTCCCTTCCAAATGGTCACACACACACACACACACACACACCCATACCACACCCACAATTTATTTCAAGAAAGGTTTTAAATAAATTCATGGCACAGGTTACTAATGAGAAACAGGAGATGCTTGGCATACATTCTTATTTTTTGAAGATAATGCCATGGAGGGCAATACAACACTAGCTCCCAGAACATTTTTTGATACCACTGTCAGAGAAAAAAAAGAGTCTTGTACAGACTGACCCAGCTGGGCAATTATTATACTGTAGCCATACCTGGGTAAGAAATTTGAGGTACAATATATGTAAATGGAAATGACGCATTTATAGCTAACTCCTTTAAGCCTTTATAAGACTTAAAAAGAACAAGTCTAACACATTAAAATATTTTAGAAATGAAACAACACTTACAGTTGTAACACAGCAGCAGGCCAGCTTCCCCATCTTCATACACATCAATAGCTGCAACAAAATTAACCTGTAATGATAATGGGCAAGGGTAGTGGGCAGACTGAATACTGACACTACTGAAAAGATTTTTTGAATCAGTGAGATGCTTAGTGTGGCCATCAATACCTGCAGTTGGCCCTCTGCATTATAGAAACTCAGGGAGGAATAAATTCACTACTATCAGAAAACATCTATGGAGTCCATGTGAGTGGGTAGTGATTAGAAAACACTGAGAGGAAAAAACCTGAAGTAAAGATCAGTCGTCACTTCAATAGATCTGTCTTTATGTTGATTTCTTCTTCCTTCCTTCCCACCTGGTTCAGAAGAAGTGTTTTTCTTTCTTTCCTCCACCTGGATTTTCAATCCCATCCCTTCCACATTTTCAAGGGACCTTGCTCATGCCACTTTCTTATCCTTTCCATTAGTTCCACCTTGTTGTCCTGAACTTTCTTGTCCTTTATAGCTATTATCCTATTACACTCTCCTTTTCATGTAACTTGAACGTAGGCAGGGCTCCTCTGCTTCCCATCCTCACAATAAACAGTTTGCCTTAGTTTAAAACTATCTCCTTCTCCTAACTACTTGTTGCCTCCTAACTCCCCATAATCTGATTTCCTTTATTACTACTCTATTATAATGCCTCTATAGCCACCAATAACCTCCTTTTTAGGCAAAGACTGATCTTCCTTCACCACTCAATAGCACCTGAGTCTTTGGTCATCCTCTTCTTGAAACTCTGCTCTCATGTCTCTGACCAGTGACTCTTTTGTCTCCTTCAAGTGACTTTCTTTCAAATTTATTTGTATCTTTAAAGGACTAATCCTAAAATCTCTGCTCTTTCCTTTTTCTTTTTCCTCAAAGTTTTTGGGGGTTTCAAATTTAGTGTGTGTTAGAGGCAGGTCTTAAGACAAGGTCTTTCCCACTTTAAGTCTGGCCCTGTAGCTGTTATGTCATACTGACTCTTCTTACATATGAAAACATATGGTTAATAGAACATATGCACACACATGAACACACCTACACCTATAATAAAGGTCTTAATAGTAATATAGACAAATAACTATAACCTAAGGCAGAATAAGACAATTGCATAAGAGACAAAGAGCTATAGGAATTTGGATTGAAGAAGAAATCACTACAATTTGGAAAATTCATTCATTCAATAACCCTTTCTTAATTGCTGAATAATCTATGCTAGATACTGAAATATAGTTTAGACATGGTCCTTATTCTCAGGGAGCTTACAAGGCTTCGTTAGTAGAGGTGACATTTATAATAATCATAGTTATAAGAATAATAACAATAACTGGCATTTATATAGCACTGTACAATTTTACAAAGGGCTTTCCATGAATTTTTTTTAACTTTTTCCTCATTTGATTGTCACAATTGTTCAGTGATGGATATAGTACAGGCATTATTATCTTCATCTTATAGAGAAGGAAATCAAGGCTTTGGAAAGTTGAGTGTCTTACCCAAGGTCACAAAGAAAATGGTAGAACTGAGATTTGAGCCCTGAGTGCTCTTTCCAATGTACAACCATTGTCTTTATGGGATCTTGAAGGATTTCACTAGGGAGAGTTTGGGAAAGGGTATATAAGAGTGAGGGAACAGCAAAGCAGAATTGAGGATGGAAAGTATCCATTATCTCTCCTTCTAAGTTCACCTCCTCTACAAAGGTTTCCTTGACATCATCAGTCCGTATTAAATTCTTTATTCTTTAATTCCTTTGGCAATCACTGCCTGGGCCATCCATATAAGCAATAACCTGTATGTTCTGTCATATTTTCCAATTTCTGATTTATGAGTTAGTACTACCAAAGCCTAAGGGAGAACCAAGGTCAGACTAACTGGAAATCAATTACAGTTAATGATTTTGACAGAAAGGTAGCTAGATATTTGCATTTTTAAAATTTGCTATACTGTACAATCTGACATTTGACAATATGCCATACTGTTAACTACTTTTTTTTTAAGCAATTGGGGTTAAGTAACTTGCTCAAGGTTACTCGACTAGTCATTATGTGTGGGTGCTCATTTTCTGATGCCGGATTTGATCTCGGGTCATCCCAACTCCGAGGCCGGCGCTCTTACTCACTGCACCACCTAGCCACCCCTGTTAACTACTTTTTTATGTGAGTGTACATCTCCCCAACTTAACTTTAACCTCCTTATGGGTTTGGACCATGTCATATACTTCTTTCGTATTCCCAACACCCAACTCAGTAGAAGGCACATAGTACTGCTCAACAGTAATCATCAGTTGGTTGAAAGGATATTAAGGCTTCTGATTTTTCTTTCTAGTTCAGGGCAGATACATTATAAAACCTAGTTGGAAATGCCTTCATGACATAATTTTCTTTTTTCATTCAGTGGTATCACCACTCTTCAAGTGTTGCATTTTCTACATCTTGGGAGTTATTTTTGATTCTTTTCTCAACTAGGTCTCTCCTAGTCAAAGTCCTGTCAATGCCATGTCTACAAAATCTCTTACAGTTATCCCCTCTTCTGTCCCACTGCCACCCTTCGTCTGGATTACCACAAGGGCTCCTCTCAGTCTTTCTACCTCCATTCTTTCCTGTTCCAAACTTTCATGTTACTGCCAGTATAATATTACTCATACATATGTCTGGTCATGTCATCTTTCAGATCAAAAATCTTCCTTGGTTTCCTATGACCTCCTGTGTCAAATCCAGATTCTTTTGCCTGACATTCAAGTCTAGTTCAGACTCCATAATTGGTGTCACTCTACTTTCCCAGATTTATCTCCTACTTATATTCCTCCCCATCACATTGAACTCCTCCCATATGTGCTTTCCCACATCTGTGCTCTTCATGCCCTCAATGTCCTTCCTCAATACTTTTCACCTGTTAAATTTTACCCAGCCTGTAAAACTCAATTAAAATGACACCTCCTGAGAAGCTGTCCCTCTCCTTTTCTTTCTATGATAAAAATTAGTAAAAATTAATTTAATAAACAATTAAATAAAAACAAATTCACAAAAGATTCCCCTTGGCTCTCATGGAGGAATTTCTTTGTACCTCTCTAATGTTTATCACTTACGTGTTACTGTGTATTTTGTGTTTGTGTCTTATTCCCCCACCCCCATTAGAACAGAAGTTCTTTTTTTTTTTTAGAATATAAATTCTAAAGACAGGAACTGTAACTGATCTAAACTTTTTTTAATCTCCCCTAATGTTGAGTACATTGCTTTAATGCCCATAAGCACTTAATAAATATGTGCTGACTTTTAAAATCTGTATCTTTCTCTTGTGGAGGAATCACTTCTTTCTGTACAAGTTTTATATTTTGTATGAATATATTTAAAATGTGTTCTGGGGAAACGAGTACCAAGGAAAGCCAAATTAGTTAATCTTGTATGGGGGCTGAGGCAACTAGTCACATGTCGCTAAACATTTTGCTGATCAGAAAGGAATTGGGAGAAGCTGAAGGACTTCTCAGGCAGAAAAGGCAGGTTATTGCTGAGAAGCTTGTTGGGAAATAAAAGATCATAATGTGTTTTATTTTTTTTTTTATGCAGGCCATTGATTTTATGTTGTCATATGACTCTTCTATTTATGTTGAGCCACAAAGCAGGGAGACAGGAGGGAACATGAAAGGGCAGACCGGGACTATTTTTTAATAAGTTATGAACAAAAGAGTAAAGTTCTTTTCAGTGAGAATGATCAAGAGCTGGATGGAAGCTGCCTGCAAGAGACCCAAAGCCCCCCTAAGGCAGTGAAACAAGCTGTTGGATGATCTATTTCCAAGAGAGGAGATTCAGAACAAGTTAGCTTTATTAAGGGTCACGGAAATATCAGAGTTAGCCTAAAGAGCAAATGATAACAATCAAAGTTTAGAGAGAAGGTACTTAGGTTTTTGGATTTAAAAAAATCTTGCTTTAAGTTTTGTTATCTACCAAAATACAAGTTTTCTATTTATTATTTATTACTGTTTTGTATATTATTATATATTACTATTTATTATAATTAGTAATTCTAGTAAATATAATGCTTAGACATTTTATAGAAAAAAGGATAATCAAAGAAAATTTTGCTAAAGTTGCTGACATAATTAACCAAGCATATAGGAAGCCTCATATATTCACATCATAAGGCCAAACCATGGCTACCACTGCCTGCCTGGTGGTAGTTTATCTGAAAGGTAGATACAGGTCTACTGTCCACTGACAAATGTCAGCTTTTTACCCTCCTTCACAGAGATGAAATGGTATTCTCAGATGAAAGAACCCAAGGACTGAGAGATACCATAATTTTCTAAAGTCAGAGCTAAAAAATATCCAATTTGAGGTCATCACCTATGACTTAACTATTCTTCACCAAATAATGGTACACACCTGAAGTACTCTACATTAATTACATTTGAACCCATTATAATCCCCCTGCCTCCTCTTCAACTATGGCACCCAAGGACAGATTAGCAGTTCTCAAACTTTTTGGTCTCAGGACCCTTTCCTACTTTAACAGTGATTGAGGGCCTGCCAAAGAGCATTTGTCAATGTGGATTACATCTATTGATATCATCACATTAGAAAACAAAATATCCTAGTATTATGATGAAAATATTTTTGACCCCCAGAGCCCTTAAAAGGGTTTCAGGGGACCCTAAGTGGTCCATGGATCATAGTTTGAGATAGCATAGACAGATAATGAACACCCTAATTTGTCAACAGAGTTCTTGCTGATAGTTCAGGTATTGACAGTGGGGTTCTTGGCATAGCTTAGGTTGTGAGATCTGTAGTGATCCTCAAATACTCTTTATTACAAGCCCTAAGCTGCTAAGATTTACCCAGATTTCTGGACAGATTCCTGTCTATCCTTTCATTACCTTTGGAGTACCTAAGCCCTCCTGGAGTTAGTTAGTCATAGATTTCTAAGGCTAGAAGGGAGAACTCCAACTGCTTGCCTCTCTGGAATCCCCATACAGATTCCAGAGAGGCAAGCAGTTGGAGTTCTCCCAATTATTCAATTATTGAATTTGGTTATTTTTCATTTCAATTATGCGAACCCCCATTTTCATTGATATTCAGTTGGAATAAATGGCCAGAGAAGGTTCAGAAAACCATCAAAAATGATGACATAGATATAACTATAGGTAGATTTTATTTTGAAAATAAAGCACAAGTTATCATAACACCCAGTCAGAACACATAATAAATTATGGTCCTCTTTCATTCCTGTTGGTCATGCTACTATGAACTTACCCTGTTGGCATCCACATGGTGCAATCTGAAAGATTCTCCTGTGCTCTCATTCACCAAATCAAACTGATGCCGATATGCCACACAAATCAGATTGTCATTCTCTTCAGTTGGTCCATCCACCAAGGTCATCACCACAGGGGGGTCAGACAAACAGATCTCCTGCACCATCAATGAAGATAAGTTAGAAAATGGTCAAGATAAAGAGAAGCTATTCTGTTACCCTCTCTTATAAGTATGCTATCCTCTCAAGACTCTTTCATAACACTGGGCTTGCAATGAAAATGGTAATATGTCTAAGTGGTCAGTGACTTTATTAGACTTCCATGTTTCCATAACCTGTTCTCAGGATGCTAGCTACCCAAACTGTGAAGGGATTACAGATTTTATAAAACTGATTCAGTGTAAAACTGCCATGCCTCATCTTCAGTTAATTTGAAACTGTCCTAATTTGCTATTAGCATAACTTTGTAAACTAAATGCAAAATGTTCTAACTTTAGCTAAGCAAAAATAAGATAAACTGATTCTTGTACCAATTAATGACATCTTCAAATTCAAGTTTCAACTTCTATGTAATTTAATACCACCTAATTTCTAAAGTAGGGGTGGAAAAAGCATCTCAAGAATGAAAAAAGAATGGGCAGCTTTAAGGCAATGTGATATAGTGGGAAAAGTCCTGGGATGGGAGTCAGGAAACCTGGGTCTCTTTCAAGGCCTCTCTCAAGGCCTTGAGGCCACGTGTGGTCTTGGTCCCTGGATTCGGCTTTTTGGTTGAGTCCAAGTTTTACAGAACAAATCTTTTTATTAAGAGGATTTGTTCTGTGAAGTTTGATTTAGTCTAAGGTCCTCACTTGAGGACCAGAGGGCCATATGTGGCCTTGAGGTCATAGGTTCCTCACCCTTGGTCTATTTGAAGCTCTGTGACATTTAGCAAGTCAGAAAACTTTTAACCTGAGACCTCAGAAGTTATCTAAGCCAACCTCCTACCCAGGCAGGCTTCCTTTTACAACAATGGTATCAAACTCCAATAGAAATGGGGGCCACTGAGTCAGACACAATGATCCCTGAGGGCAGCATATCAACATTGTCTATGTTCTGTTGTATTTTTATTTCTTCTGTTAAATACTTTACAATGACATTTTAATCTGGTTCAGGCCACACTCAGTAGTCCTTATGTTTGATATTTTCTCTCTATAGTGTCCCCTCATATACAAACAGAGAAACTAGGGTACAAAGGAAACAGCACTGGCCTGGTCTCAAAGCCTACTTCTGTCACTAACTTAGAGTATGATGCTAAACCTGTTTCCTTACCTGCAAAATGGTAAAGTTGGACAAAATGAGATTTAAGATTCTTTTTTAGTTTTCATGTTCTATAGTTCATTTTGTATGAAATATTTCTGAAAGCTTAAAGGCGACTGAGATAAGGCTGTCAGCCTTTCAGGAGGTCAGATGTAATGATGGATACATTGCTTTCCATGAATCCCCCAGAGGTGTCTACAGTATCAAGGGAGTTAGTTTTCCCAGGTTGTTCTCTACATCTAAGAATGATCCCTGAACCAGGTTTTAATGGGTAAAAGGAAATGGCCTTGGGGAGGCTAGGTAGCACAGTGAATAGAGCACTGGCCCTGGAGTCAGGAGGACCTGAGTTCAAATCCAGCCTCAGACACTTTATGCGCGCGCGCGCGCACACACACACACACACACACACACATATACAAGTAGCCATGTGACCTTGGGCAAGTCAGTTAACCCCAACTGCCCTCCAAAAAGCAAAAAAAAGGAAATGGCCTCTAATATCCAGGATATGACACAGATGGCCTAAATCAAGGTAAAATTATTTTGAGAAAAAAAAAAGACAACAAACCCTGATGTACTGGAATTCTTCAATAGGTGATTCTGACAAGGAGCATAACAATGGGAGACTGGTTAAACCACTTTGCTTATTATGTTTTCTTATGATAAGAAGCAGTTTGTTGCGAATTGCAACAATAATCCTCAATTCACTGCTGTGATGAGTGTTAATGGCATACAAATGGCAACCTGTAGAGATAAATAAATTGCAATGAAAGCCCAAATTATATTTTATAAGCGATTTTTAGATTCTTGTGAGAAATCAATTTTCTTGTAACTCTCCCAGAAGTTATGAGTAAATTAGTTTGTTCATTAAATTAATGTGACCATTGCTCTATTAGCTAAGTTTGGAAAATTTTCCTCCCTTTTTTCCTCATTTTATTTCTACCATGACCAATAAAGATGTTTAGTACTTTCCTTTCAAATTCTTGCTAGAAGAACATATTCTTCTCACCAGATATTTTTTACTGTCCTCAACATGTTCTTCTAGTTTCTTTTATGCAAAAATCTGGTCACATCATTCTGTTGTTCAAAAATTTTTCGTGCTTCCCTATTGCCTACTGTTCAGATTCCTTGTGGAATTCAAAGTTATTCAAGGTTATCCACAACATGGTATCACCCTCCTTTTCCATCCAAATCTCATACAATTCTCCTCCATGCACCCATGTCCTATATATTTCAGCCAAAAAAGATTGCCTTAGGCCTCTTAAACATACTTCATGCCTTCCTATCTCCTTGATATTCCTCCTACTGCTCCCTAGGCCCTAAATATCCTCCCTTCTCTTCATGTGCACTCCTACCTACTCTTTAAAATGTTTCTTCCTACATGAATCCTTCTCTGCTTGCTCCCAATGGTAACAACTTTTCCCCTCAGACCTCAGGTAGGACCTTGTTTCAAAACACTTTGGTGAATTTATCATGTGATATTGTATATTATGTTGTATTTCCCCCCACTGGACAATAAATTACATGGAGGAAGGAACCCTATCTTGTCTAAACATTGTATTTCTACCACCTCCAGCAATGGACTACGCACAAAAGGCACTTAATGTTTGCTTAATAACTAAATGCTGAACATATATGGTCACCACTCTAGTAGAGGCCTTTATCACCATAATTATACCTGGCCTAATTACAATAGTATGCTGCCTGCTTCATGGCTCTTCCCACACCAATCCATTCTCCATTCAGTCACTAAAATGATTTTCCTAAAATGCAAGTTCAATCATGTTACCCACACCCACCCCCTTGGCCCCCTCCCCCCAATTCAATAAATCCAGTGGCTCCCTATTGCTTCCAGGATCAAATACAAAATGCTCTGTCTGGCATTCAAAGCCCTTCATAACCTAGCCCCTTCCTACCTTTTCAGTCTTCTTAACTGAACACATGCTGCTGATCCAGTGACACTAGACAAACAAACATGACACTCCATCTCTTAGTTCCCAACATTTTCTCTGGCTGTCCTCCATGTCTGGAACACTCTCCCTTCTCCACTCTATGACCTCCCTGACTTCCTTTAAGTTCCAATTAAAATCCCACCTTTTACAGGATGCCTCCCCAAACCCTTTTAATTGCAGTGCTTTCCCTTTTTCAATCAGCACCCATTTATCTTGTATATAGTTTGCTTTTATATACATTCAGTTTGCACGTTAGATTGTAAGCAATGTACAGGCTTTCTTTCGCCTCTTTTTGTATCCCCAGTGCTTAGCACAGTGCCTGGCACACAGCAGGTGCTTAGTAAAGGTTTATTAAACTGAACTGAAATTTTGTTGTACTGAGATGAAAATAAATCAATCAAAGCCCAAACTTTTAATCATTTTCATTTTATATAGCACTTACACTGGGGGAAGAAATCAACAAAAAGAAATAAGCCACTGCTTAAAAACAACAGTAAGAACCAAGTCACCTTTTGTTTTTTCAAGTTTATTTTCTCTACAGTCATACTTGCTCTTCACTATCTGCTTTCCCTCCACGTCTTTCCTCACAGTGCTTAGCCTGAAGACAAAGAGGCGAGCATCTTTCCCTGTCAAAAGAATAAAGGTGAAGGCACTTAAAACAAGCAATAAAGTAATAACTGCAATGTTTTCCTGATATCAATAAACCTTCTTCTGACTACACACCAGAATAAAGAAACTTTCACATTTCTAAATGTGAAATGTAAAGGAAAACTAGGTGACTTGAGAGGAATCCTGCTGAGAAATTCTGGAGGTCTGTCCAGTCCCTTCATTTTACAGATATACAAGACTGCTTAGCTGGAAGGGCCAATTCTTAAACCCAGGTCTCCTGGCTTTTAAGTTAGGGTTATCTCCACTATATTATGTTGCCTTTTCTCTGATTCCATGCTTGTTAAGCAAACTTCTGATTTCTAATTTTTTTTAAGGGAAAAAGGGAATAGTTTCTGGTGTTGATGATAATATAAGCTTTTTAAGGGCAGGCATTGTTTTTGGTTTGTTTTTGTCTCTTTGTCAGTATCTTGAACATAACAGGAATTTAATAAATGTTTACTGTATTGAACTCTAGATTTATGGGGATGTCAGTTTGCTCTTTACTAAATCAGCTATCTTTAGGAATTTATCACTTCAAATGACAAAACCACACATTAAATGCACAGAGAAAACCACAAGTAAAATAATGGAGAAACAACTAAAAGACAGATCTCCAAAATTATCTTCCACATGAGAACAAAAGCTATTGTAAAATCATATGCAATAATAAAAAGAGGGAATTGTTAAGGCTCTTGGCAAGCACTTAATTGTTTCACTGTCCTAGGCAATCTAATTCTTCTTTACAATAGATGCAGTCTCCACCTTTCCCTGCTTGGACCCATCTTTCATTTCAAAGTGATGTTTAAAGCCTACACTATGCTTCTGTACCCACAGTGCATTCTGTGGGTAAACATAAAGACAACAGGCATGCCAGTTGGGATGCTGGCTTCTGCTCATCCTGTCTTGATAGTTTTCTATGATGAGATATTATTCATAATCCTCTAAAAAATCTTTGAGATCCAGCCTTACAATATTAGTCTTGGGAATTGCTGTACTCTTACTGTTAAATCCCCATAATATAATGACATCATCTGCCCCCTGTAACATACCCACTGTCACACTTCTCTCTCTGTGCCTTTATTCATGCCATCTGCAATGGCTTCCTCAACCCCACCTAGATTCATTTTTTAAGTTTTATTTTTTCTTCACCAAATCAGAGGGTATATCTTCCATGAAGTTTAATCCCCATCCCTCTACATAAAAGTGATTTCTTAAATTCTTTCATAGTTCCTTGCTAGGTCTGCCTGTTATCCTATAATTCAATTCCCTTGTCTTACAGTAATTTGTGTATATATCTTTTCCTTCATTAGAGTATACACTTCTTGAAAGCAAGGCTTGTGATATCTCTATTTTGGCATCCCAATTCCTATGACTCTACCTTATAATAGATGTATCATGACCTGGGCAGAGGACAGTAAGACTGGTGCCTCCTATGTTTTGGACATTATACTTCTGTTAATATAGCTTAAGATTACACTGTCTGTTGTGACTTTCAGGTAATGTGGTTCACTATAGGGGGCTTACAATCTACCAGACCCTCAGGTAGTTTTCACATGAACTTCCATTTTGCTGTTTTTCCCCATCCGATACTTTTATGCAGCTGATTTTTTTAACTGAAGTGAATACTGATGGAACTTATTTGTAGATACTGAATGACTGAGAATATACTTTCAATTATCCCATTATACTTCTAACACATCACATTGAGGTATAGATGATAAAAGTGCTACACTTGAAGTAAGAAGGAATTGTTTTCAAATCTTGCCTCTGATACATTAATTGTGTGACCAGGGTCACTGAAACTGCTTAGGACTCAAAGTTCAACTAAAATGGTAACAATATCTGCATAGAGTTGTTTTGGTTCTCAAAAGAGATGGTTTTTGTAAAGTGCTTTGCAAACTTTAGTGTACTGTGTATGCATGTGTGTGTATATACACATATATATGCCAGACAGCATTATTATTATTATTATTATTATTATTATTATTATTGTTTTAGACTGTACTTTTTTATTTTTTAAAAAATATTTTGTACTTAGAAAATGCCTATGGCTTCACCCTAAGAAATGCTAATAATTTTAACTCATTCTTAATGAACTCTAATGTTCATTTTTCTAACATTTTACAAATCATTAAAGATATAAATATATATACACACACATATATACGTGCATACCTACAGAGAGATGAATATTATCCATAGTTTATAGATAAGGAAACTAAGATAAGAAGAGACCATGGTCATTGAGATAACGTTACATTAGAGCACTGAACTCTGTTTTCCTGAATAAATCCAATCTAGAAATTTCTAGAATAAACCAATGTCTTCTACACACAAAGCTGCTTCTTTACCTTTTCTCCCTTTCATGATATCATAAGATTTGGAGCTGGAAGGGACCTCAGAGATCTTGCATAAATCCCTTTATTTTAAAATTTTAACTTATTTTTTTCAATGACCAAAAATCTATTTTCTCTCCCTTCTACCTTTCCAAATCCATTAAAAAAAGAGGAAAACAAAGTGGTTGTTAACAAATAAATACAGTCAAGCAAAAAAAAATTCCCATATCCAAAAAATATGTCTCATTCTGCACCCTGAATCCAAAATCTCTCTTAGGATGTAGGCAGCATGCTTCATCATTGGTCCTCTGGAATCAAGCTTGAGCACTGTGTTGATCAGAATTCTTGAGCATTTCAAAGTCGTCTTTATAATGTTACTGTTCTCTTGGTTCTGCCCACTTCACTCTCCATCAGTTCATATAAGCTTTCTCAGGTTTCTTTGAAACTTCCTTTCATTACTGCTTGCAGCATAATAGTGTTCTATATTCATATGCCATTCATATGCTATACTTTATTTTGCCATTCCCCAATTGCTGAGTAGACCTTTAATTTCCAGTTCTTTGCCACTAGAAAAAAAGGTGCTATAAATATTTTTGTATATGAGCCCTGTTGCTCTTTCTTTGATTTCTTTGAGATACAGGCCTAGTAAAGATATCATGGGGTCAAAGGGTCAAAGGGTAGTATGCACAATTCAGTGACTTTATGGGCAGAATTCTAAATTGCTTTCCAGAATGGCTGAACCATTTTCGAAGTTCCACCAGTAATACATCAATTTGCCTATTCTTCCATAGCCTTTCCAACATTTTTATCATTTTCCTTTTTGTTAAACTGTGCCAAGCTGATGAATATGAGGTAGAACCTCAGAGTTGCATTTCTCTAATTATTATTAACTTGGAACAATTTTAATATGGCTAGAGAAAGCTTAGATTTCTTTCTTAGAAAACTGGCTATTCATTCCTTTGACTACTTAACGACTGGGGAATGGCTCTTATTTTTAGAAATTTGAATCAGTTCCTAATATATTTTGGAAATGAGGTCCTTATCAGAGAAACTTCCTGCAAATACTTTTCCCCCAGTTATTTTCTTCCCTTTTAATTTCATCTGCACTGATTTTTGTGTGTGGAAAAACCTTAATTTTATATAATCAAAACTGTCCTTTTTATCCTCTGTGATCCTTCTCTGTCCCTTGTCTGGCGATGAACTGTTTCCCTATTTGTAGAGATAATTTCTTCTTTCATTCTCCAATTTGTTTATGATGTCATCCTCTGTGTCTGAGTCATGAATCCATTTGGAGCTTATCTTGATATAAGGTGTGAGATGTTGGTATAGGCCTAATTTCTAGCAGTATCCTCTGTTTTTTTCAGCAGTGTTTTTTGAATAGTAAGCCCTTGCCCCAGCTGTTGGGGGTCTTTGTGCTTATAAAACTCTAAGAAAATATGTTTGTATGCTACTTTATATTATGTGCCTAATCTTTTCCATTGGTTTATCTCTCTATTTCTTAAGTAATACCAAATAATTTTCATATTTACTACTTTGTAGTTTGAGATATGGCACTGGTAGGCCCTGTTTTTTTCTGCTTTTTTCTATTATTTCCCTTGAAATTCTTGAATTTTTTTGCTCCTCCAGCATGAATTTTACTAAATTCCCTTTATTTACAAAGGGGAACTTTCTCAAGGTCACACAAGCAATAAGTAGAAATACTGGGATTAATCCTTAGTTTTCTCATTTCAAATCCAGTGTTATACAGGCCTCTATAGGAACCTACATGGACAGTGAGACCCTGATAACAGAGGAAGATTAGAGGAAAATTACCATTCCTAATCAGCCCCTGCAATTTGGTGCTGCATCAGGATCCCTGGTATATGTGTAGTCATGTAAAACATTTCCATATTGTCACTATACTGGTGACAAAATATGTCCTTTAATATTTGGAATTCTAAATTCAATTGCCTAATTGAAAATTTAAAGCAGCATAGGAGCTGAAACATAACAGAGATTGAATTGTGATCTTTGAATCTCACTAAGGGAGCAGTTATTTTCTTTATAAATAATGATTAATTCCCAATTTAAGCTCAGTTTCATTAAGGCAAAGAGGATTCAAGTTATATGAAAGCTCATGTGAAGTGACTATAAATAAAATGAGGAGACTGGTTTTCATTTTTGGCCCAAGAGTTATATATATAAAACTATACATGTTCAACATATAAACATATATAAATATATATATAATACACACAAACCAATGTAAAGTATTCTACAGGATGTTACTTAGCTGCAGCATCCATTTAGTTAACAGAATTTTAAAGAAGTGGCTTTTAAATACCTGTTTAAAAGCAGATAATCAGACATTCATTTAACTTCTTGGAGTCTTAGATTCCTTAACAAAGGAGGCAGATTATATATATGCACAGATAGATACATACATACATAGTATGCATGTATTTATATAATAAATACACATATATTTATATATTTTTTGGTCCTCACTTGGGATTTCATAGGGTAAGGAGCTCCCAGTAAGGAAATTCCTTCAATTAACGCAGGAAAACAGCTGTTCTACAACTTTTTAATTTTAAAGAATTGCTTTGGGCACCAAGAGGTTATACAACTTGTTTAGGGTCACACAGCCAACATACATCAGGAGAAAGACTTGGTTGGACTTAGCTCTATTCTGACTGAGGCAACCCTCTATATGGCTCTTTAGTCACTGTCATCTGTCTTTTGACTCAATTTTAGGTTGCAATAATATAAGTCTAATGTCCAAGAAAAAAAAAGAGGTGATTTTAAGATAGTTTTCTGGCCTAGTTGGATCATTTTTGGAGTAATGCCTTCAATTTCAGAAAGGACATTGAGAAACTGGAATGAACCCAGAGATAGGGAATGAACTGGAGAACATGCCTATGGAGACCAGTTGAGGGAACTGGGAAGAAGAGAAGGTTTAAGAGAAAACATGATGGCTGACTTCAACTATTTGAAAAGTTGTCATGTGGAAGAAAAATTAAGAGATGTTCTGCTTGGATGCAGGCGGAAAAACGAGTGAAACATGGTAATAGTCAAATTTTAGTTAGATAAAAAGAAAAGTTTCTTAAGATTTGTTGTTGTTTATCCTTTAAGTTGTGTCTGACTTTTTGTGACCCCTTTTGGAATGTTCTTGGCAGAGGTACTGGAGCAGTTTGCATTTCTTTCTCCAACTCATTTTATAGATAAAGAAACTGAGGCAAACAGGGTTAAGTGACTTGCTCAGGGTTAAGTGTCTGAGGGTGGATTTGAACTTAGAAAAAGGGAGTCTTCCTGACTCCAGGCCCAGCATTCTGGTCACTGATGCCCATCTTAAGAATTAGAGATATCTAAAACTAGAATGGACTGCTTCAGGGGGTAGTGAGTTCCCAGGAACACATTTCTTTAAGCAGAGGCCATAATGACCATCTGTTGGGGATGTTGTAGAGTGAATTCCTTTTTATACAAGTTAAAATAAATGATCTCTCTTCCATTTCTGAGATTCTGTAGAATGAAGTCTCAAAATTTAAGATCACATCTCACCTATTCTTCAAATGATTTGACCTTCTTTTGACACTCTTCTGCACTATGACTCATTCCTTTACCAAGAAGTTCTCATTTTTTCTTATTTTCTTTATAAGTTACATTTTTCCCCCCATTTTTTCCCTACCCACCACCCCAGAATAGCAGTCCCACTAGATATCCCCTCATCCAATCTGCTCTCTCCCATATCTTCTCCCATACCCCCTTCGACTTTGCCATTAGGGCAAGGTGAATCTCTGAGCTCCACTGCCTGGACATCTTATGGAACATTTAATTTTAAAACTTTGATTTTCAGATCCATTCCCCTTCTCCCTTGTCACCCACTCCCTCTGAGAAGATAAGCAATTCAGTATGTGTTGTACATGTATATCTATGCAAAACATTACCATAGTAGATATATTGTAAAAGACTGCTTATATTTCCCTCCCACCTGTCTCACCACCCACCTGGTCCATTCCTACTTTGATCCTGTCCCTCTTTGATAGTGGGTACTTCTAACCTCCCCTCTCCCCAGAATGCCCTCCCCTCCATCATTCCCCCCTCTCATCCCCCTTTCCCCTACTCAGGAGAGTGAGTGAGGGTAAGATATTCCATTTAGTATGTATGTGATTCTCTCCTTGAGCCAACTTCAGTGAGAATATGCTTTTGCCTTTTTGCCTTCCTGTTCTTCCCCTCCCCTGCAACTACTTCCCCTTGCCTCTTCTACATGAGATAGTTTGCCCTATCCTGTCTCTCTCCATCTCCTCTTGCCACTTTCCTCTCTCACCTCTTGACTTCACCCCTTAAGAATGATCCCTTCCTTGGGGCGGCTAGGTGGCGCAGCGAGCAGAGAGCCAGCCCCGGAGCCAGAAGGACCCGAGCTCGGATCTGGCCCCAGACACCCATCACACAAACAAAAACCCAGCCACGTGAACCTGGGCAAGTCACCCAACCCCAATTGCCCTCCAAAAAAAAAATAATAATCATCCCTTCCCATCAAATTCAACCTGTGCCCTCTATCCATGTATACCTGTGAACATATGCCATGTAGCCTTCTTCAATTATTTTCATAATGAGAAAGGTTTCATCAAACACAGTTATTGTTTTTCCATGTAGGACTGTAAGTAGTCCAACTTTGATAAGTTCCTTTTGATTTCTTTTCCTTGATTACCTTCTCAAGCATCTCTTGCTTCTTGTGTCTGAATGTCAAATTTTCTATTCAACTCTGGTTTTTCCTCAAGAATGCTTGAAAGTCCTCTATTCCACTGAATGACCATATTTTCCCCTGAAACAAAATACTCAGTTTTTGCTGGGTAGGTGACCCTTGGGTTCATTCCCAGTTCTTTTGCCCTCTGGAATATCATATTCCATGCCCTTCGATCCCTCAGTGTAGAAGCTGCCAGGTCCTGGGCTATTCTGATTGTGTTTTCACAATATTGAAATTGTTTCTTCCTGGCTGCTTGTAGTATTTTCTCCTTGATCTGGGGATTCTGGAACCTGGCTATAATATTCCTGGGAGTTTTCTTTTGGGGATCTTTTCAGGAGGTGATCTGTGGATTCTTTCAACCTCTATTTTGCCCTCTGGGTCTAAAACATCAGGGCAATTTTCCTTGAGAATTTCTTGAAGGGTGATTTCTAGGTTCTTTCTTTGATCATGGCTTTCAGGTGGTCCAATAATTTTTAAATTATCTCTCCTGGATCTATTTTCCAGGTCAGTGGTTTTTCCCATGAGATATTTCACATTGCCTTCTATTCTTTCATTTGTTTGGATCTGTTTAATAGTATCTTGATTTCTCATAAAGTTACTAGCTTCCATTTGCTCCAGTCTAACTCTGAAGGAATGAATCTCCTCAGTGAGCTTTTGAGATTCTTTTTCCATCTGGAAAATTTGGCTTTTTAAGGAATTCTTCTCCTCATTGCCTTTCTGAGCTTCTTTTGCCATTTGAGTTAGTCCATTTTTTAAGGTGTTATTTTCCTCAGTCAGGCTGTTGACTGTCATTTCATACTTTTCTTGCATCTTTTTCATTTCTCTTCCCAAATTTTCCCCCACTTCTCTTATCTGCTTCTTAAGGTCCTCTATGGCCTGTAGCCAGCTTATATTTTCATTTGGGGCTTTTGGTGCAGGAGTTCTGACCTCACAGTCCTCCTCCATGTTTTGAGCCTCTTTGCCCCTAAAATAGGAGTCCAATGTTGAACTTTTCTGTTTATTTTGTTTCATTTGCCTAGGCATATTGCCACTTAATTACTTGATTTTTGGGCTTGGTGCCACAGTAGGACTCTGCCACCAGACAGGGGAGCTTCCGCCCAAACGTGGGGTCTTCACAACTTCCGCCAGTTGGGTGGCCTCTGTAAAGCCTCCACCCACTCTGGCAAGTTGGATACCCACCCCAAACTTCTCCCCCAGACCACAATCCAGATCCAGGCAGTTTAAAGCAAAAGCGATTAACCCCAGACTGATTGCTGGATCTTCCTACAGTTCGCAGACCAGGAGCTAGAGCCACTACTGAAGCTGCAAAATGGCTTCTGTGCAGCTGTTTCTTCAGCAGCTTTTTGCCCCCAGGGAGGAAGCCACGTGTTCCCCAAATACTGGTCCCAAAGTCCATAGGGCACTAACCTCTCACTTTGTCCTAGGCATATCTGTGCTGATAATTCTGGAATCGCCACAATTGCTGGTATTCTGGGGTTCCACCAGCTGGCTGAAGGCCTGGCCGCCCTGGGGCTAAAACCGCGGACCTGGGCTCGCTCTGCGGGCTGCGCTGTAGGTTCCCAGCGCGCTGGGCTGCCTGCTCTCAGAGCGCTGCACTGGCTGCTCCCTGCAGGGCTGCTGGGCTGTCCTCAGCAGGAGGTTAGCTTCTCTGTGCCGTTCTGTGGGTGCTGTGGCTCCAGAAGTTGTTAGGCGCTCTCTTTCACATTGTTTGAAATTTGTGTGGGGCAGAGCACTTTGGAAATGCTGTTTCTACTCTGCCATCTTGGCTCCGCCCCCCATTTTTTCTTATTTTCTTAAGCTATTTGTTTCCTTAGTTCTTTTCCATAGATTACTCTGAAATATTCACAATTCCTTTAAGAACTTATATTTATAGCTTCTAAAGGAAAAGGTTGTGTGGGAAAAGAGGTAAGAGAGAAGGTCTTGAAATGAATGAGAAGGAAAAGCAATTCTGAAGGCGATTTTAAGGGCTTTGTAATTGCAAATATGGACAGGGATTGAATGGAGGAGTCATAGTTTGAAAAAATTTTGAAAACTGAATAAGCTGAAGGAGAAAACCTTGAACTGAATGAGAAGGGCTAGAGCTAAAACAAGGCTTTGCTATGAAGGAGAGCATGATGGAGAAGAGAATCAATTTGAGGAGAAGAATCTGAGAAGAAAGATCAGAAGAAAGTGGAACATAGGAGGAGAGACAACAGAAGAGTTGAGCAGAAAGGGCAGAGGAAGAGGAGAATGACTTCCAGAGAACAAGGTAATAAATCAGGGAGAAAGCAAAGGAATAGGGGAAAATTCTATTTTATGTGTGATTTTTACCAATAGAGAGAAACTAGCTGTTGGAACAGAAATGATGGCAACCTTGCAGGAAAGTGACCACTTTTATTTGAGAGGGTGTGACAGACTAGAGAGAAATCAGAAGTAATCTAGACCTGCCCCTTATATATAAAGGTTTCAGTGAAAGAATACCATAGACTAAAATTTTACAGCAGCATAAAGAGGATGGGAAAAGTGCTTATATAAACAAAACTTGAAGATGACCATTCTGAAGAAAGAGATAAAGGGGAATTTTAAAAAGAGATGGATGTGTTTTCATAGGAAATTCACTGACCAGCTTTGATTTCTGAAGACATATAAAAGACAAGGACAAGTAATATAAAAATAATAATAATATAAAAATACCAGTCCTGTATAAGTGATGGGGGGGGATAGGATCTGAACCTCTGAAAGGAGAAGGCCCTGAACTTTCCCCAAAATTTCAGGAACCCAGTCCCAGGTGTTTGCCTGAGGCAACTGGTCCACCACAGCCCACCTCAATTACTTGATTAGTTTACTTGCCATTCCTTAATCCCATCCAGATCTTCCCACAGTCTCTTTCTGTTTGAAAGTACCAATCTTACTCCCATTAAACTGTGCAGATTCTTAGAATCTTGCCTGCCCAACTGGTGTGTAATAAAACCTCACTACTCTGATTGAAAGAAGGGCTTGAGTGGTCGAATTCTTTGGAGTCAGACCAACCCTGTACCCTTGCATTTCAGGGTTCCTAGCAACCCAAACTGCAACATAAGGATGTTGTCATGAGTATAAAACTCAAATAACCTGAGGTTGGCATGGCAGGATAGGGATAACAAAAACGTTTCTTTTAGCTATGCTGGGGAAAGAGGGAGATCAAAGAAGGGAGAGGACTGCTGTTTGAGGACAATGGGATGATGATAACTAGACACAGATAGAAAACATGGATCCTCAATTCTTATTTTCCTTCTGTTTTCTTTGCCAAGGAAGATAATCTTTGGACTGAAAAGGTCAGAGCAAATAAAATAAAAATAATGACTGACATTCATTTAGTGCTTTCAGGTTTGCTAAGTGATTTACATGTATTATTTCACTTAAGCTTTACAGGAGTCACACGAGCCAGGTGCTATAGTTATTATCTTTCTAAGAACTGCATTTGATGTCATAGGCCAATAATGCTAATTAAAAACGAGTCATTTAACAAGCCCTTTGAGACTTGCAAAGCATTTTATATACATTAATTTCTTTGATCCTCACAATAGAATCAGCAGTGTGCTTTTTAATGGAGGGTATGATTCTTTTTTTTTCTTTTTTAAAGGTACTTTATTTATTTATTTATATTTGCATTTTGGAGGGGGAAGATAGGACAATTGGGGTTAAGTGACTTGCCCAAGGTCACATGGCTAGTTTTGTGTTAAGTGTTTGAGGCTGGACTTGAACTCAAAAGGTCCTCCTGCGTTCAGGGCTCGTGCTCTATTCACTGTGCCACCTAGCCTCCCTGAGGGTATGATTCTTGCTGAGGAATAGGCAGGAAGCAGCCTGCTGGAGAGTGTGCAAGAACAGTTTTCAAAAGGAGTACAAATGACCAACAACTATATGAAAAAGTGTTTTAAATCACTAATGATATGAGAAAGGCAAATTAAAGCAGTTTCAGTAAAACTGATAACTATGGAAGTTGTTGAGGAGAGAGTAGGTGGTAAGAAGGAGTAGGAGTTGGATACACATAACTTTTCCAAAAAATTTTGCAATGATGACAGCTCAGTTCTTGCCCCTTTTCCTGGCTTCCTTTATTCATCAGCTACTTTTCTGAGTATTGTTTTTCTAGTTCCTCTTTCTCCTCCTACTTCCTAAGTATCAGCATTTCTCCAACCTGCTGCTTTCAGTTCTATTCTCTTTATTCCTACATGCCTGCTCTTGATGAATTACTCTTGGGTCATAGTTCCAACTACCGTTTCTCTGCAGGTGACTTCCAAGTCTTAGCTCTAGATTCTCTCCTAGGTTCTGGGACTTCATTTCCAACTTGCTTCTTGAGATCTACACTTGAATATTTTAAAACTGAGCCTGTTTCTTTTAATGGCATTATTCTAGTCATCCAGGCATAGATGTTCAGTCCCCCATGAATCTTGCCCACTATCAATGTCTTTTAAGTTGCCAAGTTCTATTGATTCTTCTTTTCCCACATCACTTGCCTGGCATTGGAGAAAACAGTAAGAGAAAATGAACGGGTAATTGTCCTTAGCTTCTGTCCTTCCAGTTATTTGAAGGAATGGCTGCTTCATGGGTCTTGTTATCGATTGCTTTGTCAACCAGTCCAGTGGGGCATACATTACTTCTGTCTGCTATTGTTATTTATTTTGTTATTATTGTTATTCACAATTGATGAATTCTCTGATTTCTTCTTTCAATTCTTTTTCAAGGTCTATTGGATTAGCATCAATTGTCACCTCTATTCTCAGATCTAGTAGCTATTTTAAAATATCACTTATAGTGTTGACAGAGGAGTTTGTATCATCTGATTTCCTTGTTAACTAACCTTAAATAGCTCTTTGATCTTGTTGGAAAGGACTTTAATTTATCCCAATTACACTTATAATTCTGGCTCTTGGTTTGGGATATTTACCATTGTCACCTTTACTATCTGATATAGTGCTAGAAATGGTAACAAGAGCAATAAGAAATTAAAGGAATAACCATAAGCAAAGGAGAAAGAAAATTATCACTTTTTTGCAGAACCCTAGAGAGTCTACTAAAGATTAACTGAAACAATAACTAGCAAAGCTGCAGTAAATAAAAGAAATCATCAGCATTTCTGTATATTGCAAAAACTGAAAATAGGAAGAAATAGGGAGATTCCATTTAAAATAAAGATAGGATGTATAAAATATGTACATGGAGTCTATTTACTGAGCTATAAGAAACTATATGAATACAACTACAAAACACGATTTATAGAAGTAAAGAGAAATATTAATTATGTGTAGGTTGAATCAATATAATAAAAATGAAAAGCCTACCTAAATTGATTTATTTATTCAGTGCCACACCAATTAAACTATTACTACTAATTTCATTTGGAGAAATAAAAGGTAAAGAACCTCAAAGGAAATGCTGAAAAATAAAAGGGAAGGAAGGGGGACTAGCAGGAACAGATTTCAAGCTATCTACTAGAAAATAGCAATCATCAAAATGATTTTGCGTTGGTTAAAAAGTAGGGAAACAGAGGGAAAATGAGGTACACAACATATTGAAGTAAATGTAGAATGATTCTAAGGAATTGATGATGAAAATGCTACTCACCTCTTGCCAGAGAAGTGATGGATTCAGGGTACAGAATGACACATGTTTTTGCATATGACCAATATAGGAATTTGTTTTGCTTAACTATATATATATATATATATATTTTATAAGGGTTTTCTTTTTCTAAGTGTGTCCATGTGGGTGAAACTGGAGGGAGAATAAAATCTAATTATATAAAAAAATTTAAGTAGTTTTCCACTGCTGAATGAATTCAGTTTCGACTTTTTAAACTGGCATTCATGGCCCTCTATGATCTGGCCCTGACTTACCTTTCTAGCAACATCTTCCATTCTTACTCTACACACATACTCTGGGAAAAATGAACTACTCAGTATTTCCTATCTCCATGTCTTTACTCCTGACATATCTTCCTGTTGGAACAGCTTTCTTTTTATAAGATCATAGGTTTTAGAGCTGGGACCCTTAAAGATCATACAATCAATCAATCTATTAAACACCTTACTATGTGCCAGGTAATTGTGTCAGTGCCTGGGATTCAAAGAAAAAAAAATTAAAAAGTTCCTGCCTTTGAGGAGCTCACATTCTGTATGTAAATAAATATACACTAAAAATACAAGGCAATATTTTGGGGGTGGGAAGGGTGCTAACAGCTGGGGTGTTAATAAAGCTAAGGCTGGAAGAGATTTTAGGGGTCAACTAAGATCCATCTCCCCAGTCTCTTTATATCTTGACTGGTGGTTGTTGCCTTGCCCCATGCTCTGGAGTACTTGAATTTTACTCCCTCTTCCTTCCCATTCTCCTCCATCCTTGGGGCCCCGCTGTCTTGATTGCTGGTGCTACTTGGTACCCACTACATCTAAGGACCTTCTCCCTGCTAGTTATTGCTTTGCCTCTTTTACCTTTGCTTGTAGAAATGACATCCTTATAAAGCACTAAGGCCTTGGTTGTGTTATAAGCTATTAAGAAATGCTAATATGACAATCTTCTAGTCTAAAGTCCTTAGTCTCACATAAATCAAAGTCATAATCAGTCTTCTTTGAATAGAAGACTTAAATCAATACCTTTTTTCAGGAGGGCTTCCTTAATCACCAGCCTTCTTGAAAAAGGTATAGAAATGGATTAAATCTTCCACTCAAGTACTTTCTGTCTGTTCAGTTAGAAGTGAACTTTATTTCCTCTGAATAGCAACATCTTTTGGTATATACCATTCCTATGGTATGTACAACATGCTATTTTGTATAGCAAAATGCCTGCATATAGTAGGCATATGATAAATATTCTTTATTAATTGATAATATAGCAATTACTTATATAGATCATATTTTTATTTAATTATAGACTACTTTAGGGTAGAGACTATGTCTTTCTCCTTTTCTAGCTCCCTTACTTCCCTTGGACTTAAAACCTGATCCTGTAGAAGGAAGAAAGGAAAGAAAGAAGGAAGGATTCATGATCAGAGACTGGATTCATACCCAAATCCTTACTCTGAATCTAGTTCTCTTTCCGTGGAACCATACTGCCTTCCTCTCAAGGTAGCAAAATTGTTTATTCTATTCAAAATTGTTTATTTTCAATTCTGAATTCCCTCTCTTTTGAGGTGGATAGCATTTTTCATCACAAATTCTTTGGAATTGTCATGGGTCACCATATTGATCAGAGTAGCTAAGTCTTCTTTCACAGTTGATCATCATTGCAATATTGCTGTCACTGTGTACAATGTTCTCCTAGTTCCTCTCACTTTGTTTTATATTAGTTCATTCACAGGTTTTTTTCTGAAACCTCTTCATCATTTCTTACAGCACAATAGTATTTCATCACATTCATATACCACAACTTGTTCAGCCATTCCCCAGTTAATGGGCATCCTCTCATTTTCACATTCTTTGCCATTACAATAATACCTGCTATAAATATTTTTGTACATATAAGTCTTTTCCATTTTCTTAGATTTTTCAGTAATATAGGAGCTATATTGCTGGGTCAAAGGATATATGCAGTTTTTTTTTACCTCTTTGGGAATAGTTCCAAATTGTTTTCCAGAATGGTTGGACTAGTTTACAACTCTAGCAACAATGCATTACTCTCCCTATTTTTCTACATCCCCTCTAGCAATTATCATTTTCCTTTTCTGTCATATTAGCCAATATGATGGGTGTGAGGTGGTACCTCAGAATTGTTTTAATTTGCACTTGTCTAATCAATAGTGATTTAGAGAATTTTTAATCTGACTATAGAAAGCTTTGATATCTTCATCTGAAAACTTCATCTGTTCATATTCCTTTGACCATTTTATCAACTGGGGAATGGCCCTTATTTTTATAAAGTTGGTTCAGTTCCCTAAATATTTGAGAAATGAGACCTTTGTCAAAAGAACTTGCTGTAAATTTTTTTTCCCAGTTTCCTGGTTTCCTTCTAATTTTGGGTGAATTGGTTTTATTTGTTCACAAACATGAATGCAATCAAACTTAACCATTTTTACTTCTCATGATCTTTGCTATTGCTTATTTGATCATGGACTCCTTTATCCATAGATCTTACAAGTAATTTTTTTCATGTTCCCCAATTTGCTTATGATATCTTTCATGTTTAAATAATGTACTCATTTTGAGCTTATCTTGGTATACAGTATGAGATGTTGGTTTAAGGGTAGTGAAACAATTTTTTTCTTTGAGTTTCACATAGATATGCCATTTCAGTATGTACTGCTTCTTTACCTAAAACACTAGGGCTTGTGGAAGGAAGGGAGAGAGGAAGGAAGGAAGGAAGGCAGTAAGGGAAAGAGGGAAGGAAGGAAGGCTGGAGAGAGGAAAAGAAGGAAAGGAAAGAAGGGAAAGACGGAGGAAGTAATGAAGGGAAGGAGGAAAGGAAGAAGAGAGAAGGGAGAAAGGAAGGAAGGGAAAGAAGTAAGGAAAAGAGGGAGGAAGGAGGGAAAGAAAAAAGGAAGGAAAGATGTGTAAATTACAACAATAATTGATGTTTAGATAACACTTGCATTTTAGGTCAGTACTTCTCTATACTAAATGCTATTCTCAGACAGCAGGTATTAGCTTTAATTTAAATCTTAGAAAAAGATCTGTTTCATTTTTCTCTATAATAAAGAATTAATAAGAAATATACCTTTGTCTGCTCTGGTAATTAGTAGGTCCAATGATTCAAGTACATGTATCTGCTTCACTTGCAGAGTTTTGTCAAATACGGGTACTATTGGCTGGCCATCTGAAAAAGAAAACAGTTCATTCAATCCTATAAACATGGATTAGGCTTGGTAAATATTCTACAATATGTTTGCAGCTTATTTTAATGTTACTTGTCTTTATAGTCAAGGAAAGAGATGAGTTTCTCTTGCCAGAGCTTCGAGTCTGTACAGCGACACCAATACTCTGCTCTCCTTATTTTGGATGGAAGACAGGTGCTTCCTTCCCCGAGGGGTCCATCAATGCACAGTGAGCTACACTGGCAGTTAGATGTGGACAATTAATGTTTTCTTACAGCTAGTCAAAGAGAAAGTAATGTCTACCAAATCAAGAAGTCAAATCTTGTCCTCCTTATACCAAAGGTCTGAAAATGAAGGGGAAAAAAAGCAAGGCAAGATGGTCCTTTTAGAATTTTCCTTTTTTTTTAATTAAAAAATACAATATAATAAGATTTTGTATAACATCATGAATTGATTCTGTGAAAACATGAGTTTAGATGAAATAATGTTATGGGGGTGGCATGGGCATTCAAGTGCTAGCTCAGATCACCGACTGTCTGGTTTGAGTCTCATGTATCAGGCTGAATAACATTATAGTGCAGTTGGTCATAATGTTTTAGTAACATTTTATTGTAAAGCCCTCTCTCCAATGTCTTACCACAGAAAGGAGGTAGCCTTGAGTTCACCAAGGCAATGTCAATGGATTGCAAACTCTGTTAGGGACAACCAAACCAGAAAGATTTTAAGCAGGAAGCTGAGGACTGGGGAGAGGAAGGGATTTTTACAAAGTTAATCAAAAAGGAGACAACGTGTCAAGCTGCACTACATTAGTCAGGAGCGAGATAGGTTGGATACCTAGTTCTGCTCTGAATCTGGTACTCTTTCTGTGATACCATGCTGCCTCCCTCCCGAGGTAAACTTTCTTTCTCTTGCATTTCACACACATGCACCATTCCAACGTATACTACTTTTGTACTTCAACTACTCTCTGTCTCCGAATTCTAAATATTTTACTCTATTCAAGAACAATAAACATTCTTTTTTTGTACAAAAAAAAACAAACCCCAAAATAAAGAACATACAAAAAAAACTGAAAGAGCAGAAGAAACATTAATTACAATGTGCAAGTAACAGAAAAGGCAAGTTAACAAAATGTTTAGGAAGAATATAGATTATGATTGCCTTAAGGGCTGAATCTAATGAATAAAGTTTAGTAGGGATAACTGAAAAGTCCTTCACTTGTATTTTTAAAAATCAGTTGTTCAATATGGGGGAGTAGGTATAGAGAGAATTTTCTGAAAAAAGGGTTAGTGGTTTTCATGATCTGTAAACTCAATGTAAATCAAGAGAATGACATGGGAACCCCCAAAACAAATTGTTTTTTCCTTTTGGCTGGGATTTGTGATGTGGATGGGGATCTGTGAATGAGTCCTACCTTCTACCAGCCTTAAGGGCTGAAAATGGTAATCTTCGAGGGTGGCCTGTGAGAGGTTGAAAGACTTGTCCAGAGTCACATTCCAAGGTGTTTTATTTGTCTCACATTTAGCTGGTATGTGTCAAAAGGCAGGATTTAAACCAGGTTTCCCTGACTTTAAGGCCAGCTCTGCCTTTAATGTGATCTAGACTGTATTAATAAAAGCATCATATCCAGAAGAAGGGGCCCAAGTAAATCACATTTGAAAAATTGTGCTTAATTCTAGATGTTACATTTTAGGAAGGATATCGACAAGGTGGAGCAGGTCCAGAAGAGGGCAACAGGATGAACAGATTTTGGGGTACATGATAGCTTATCTTTAAGTATCTGAAGGACTGTTGTGTCACAGAGGCAGCAGATTTGTTTTGCTTGGCCATACAGGGCAGAAATGGGAACTGGGGAGAGGCAGACTTTAGCGCTTAAACTAATGACCCCATACGGACTGTGACCCACAGTTTAAGAAGTGCTAAATGGGTTGCTGTGGAAAAAGTTTAAGGAGCCATGGACAGAACATCTTGAGATGGTCCCAAAGTAGAATGTACTGTCTGGGATATTGCAGAGGGGATTTCTGTTCAGATGCAGGTATACCTAAATAATCTCTGAATTTCCTTCCAACTCTGAGATTATATAATTCTTTGCCCACACTCTAAGTGTGTTCTCCACCAATGCACAAAGAGAGGAAGGATTATTAAATCAATTTCATAAGGAAGAAAATTTGTCTTAACCTTAAATGAGATCTAGACCGCTGTAAACATTCCACATAAAAGTTACTTTTTTGCCATCATATTTTCACTTTTCCTTATTTTCTATTTCCTTCCTTCCTCTCTCCTTCCCTTCCTTTGAAGCTTTCTTTTCTCATTCTCTTTCTTTCCCCAATACATTCAAAAGTTTCATTAAAAGACTGCTGTCTATTCCTATTTATAAAAGTTAGGAATATTTCTGAGAGAGGGACAGAGGTGAAGCTGTTAGAATCATGAAAAATACCTTCACCTTCCATTACCATATAATTTTAGAACATTTATAGCAGTCCTATAGAGATCTGGTCATGCCTTCTTAGTTCTGACTAGTCTCTGGACTTTTCTAAGTTACAATTATTAGGTGGAATATTATGAAACTGATTATAGTCCATTAGTGTTTCTGCTTCTGCCAGTCATTACCCTCTGCCTTAACCCCTCACAAGATAAGGAATTTCTCAGAGATCACTTGAGACACCTCCTTTGGAGCATCTTTCTGAAAGAAAGGTGTGATCTCAGGATTCTGCAGTATGTTTACTCTCTCACTGGAATAGTGTGTTATTGTCTTCTATTAACTGGCTTGGCTGAACCATTATATCATTACTTTGTAGAGAATTTTAGTACAAAAGGCACTGTGTTTCCATCTTTTGTATAATCATAGGGTGAACAAGAAAAAAATCACTCTAAAGAAATTTTATATAATAATTTATATTGATCATGAAATAACATTTTAATGTTACAAAAGGCATGCATGTATAGCAAGCATGTATTCTATACTGAAAATCTTTTTTCATGGGGTTAAAAATTATATATGGAAATGGATGAAAAAGTTAAGTTTATGGGAAAAATGAACCAGGCTACCATGGTCACATAGGATGATATCTTTCAGCGATTTAGTTCATGAATACATACATTTCAGAATATGTTTTTCTATTAAAAAAGAAGGAATGGTTGTGTCATATTTAATCAGATTTTAGACTTCCCTGGAAGTAGTTTTTGCTACTCATGAACTGCAATGATCTTGGGCAAAAATGGTTTTGTGGCAAATAGACTATATGAGGTGTGTAAATCTGTTAATGAAACTGGTAGAAATGGAACAGTGAAGTATGGAGTTTGCTCAAAATAATATCGGTAGATTCATGGGCTGAAACAATTTGTATGATAAAGAGAAGCAAAAAATGAGGAAGGAATTATAAGATACTACAAGCCAAAAGCACATCATTGAGATTCATCCTGCTTTGTTGCTGCTGGATGTGAAGGAACAGGAAAGCATGATTTTGTAGCAGGCATGTGAAGAGAGTAAGAATGCCTATATTTATGCTTTGGTCTATGCATTTAGACAACTATTTAGCAAAACCCTCTAATTCAGAAGAAAGTAATTTTTTCTTGGCAAGTCATGATAATTCTTAGATCTGTAAGACAACAAGTCTCTAATTCTAGTTACATAATGAAGATACAAGAAGCAACAAATGATATTTATGGGGGCGTGAGTGGGAATGAAAGACAAATTTAATTTACATATCTGATCAGAAGAGACTTATTAGAGGTTTTCTTTGATTGAACTATAGGCTAAAACTTAGAAGCAATTCAAATACATGTATAAATTATTTAATGTGAAGGAAACCAGGTACAATTTGCCAATATTTTTCTTCAGGAAAATATAGTAATATCATCAATGAAATGAGCATTTTTGCCACTAGTTTAACATAAAGTACTTGTCCTGGAATGATGGTTATTTTCAAGTTTGTCTTAAGGGACTTTTACAATCACCAACGTGGCTTCAGTTGATTTAATATTTTACACACAGAGTGTAGCAGGCATAAAACTGGGGCTGGAAGAACAGAGGTCTAGGTGTAGCTCTGCTACTCACTAGATAAGATTCAAGACAGACTGTTTAATCTCCTTGAACCTTCATAGGGTGGGGCTCTACTTCTAGCTCTGCCACTTACTAGTTATGACCCTGGGCAGATTGTTTAATCTCTTTGGGCCTCAGTTTTCCTCATCAGCAAAATGAAGAAGTTAGACTACGTGATCTCAATAGTCTCCCATTCCAAAATTCTATGATTCTATTAATCTGAACAAAAAAAGAAATACAGGGATTTTTATTATTTTCTCCTAAATTAATCAGGATTCAAATACTGCAATCATTTTGTATTTTCTAAAATTAATGAAACGAAAATTCATAAATTCTCAGGAATCTAATTAGCATTTGGAAATAGATATGCAACTACAATAGATATGAAAATTTAACTTATTTTAAGTAAAGATGGAACTATATTAGTCCTATAAAGCATCTTCATGTATTATAAATCACAGCCTTCACATATGTGATAATGTATATATTGATACCCTATTATAACATAGAAAACCTATAATGTAGGTGTTATCACTGTCCCCTGACCACAATGTTTTAAGAGGTTTCTACTGAAGTTAAAGTATGATCATTAAGTTGAATGTATGTGGCCCAACTGCAACATTTTGAAGTCATCATTATAATTTTGAGTACATGGCCTCAATGGCAAATGGCGGTGTGGTATTATGGAAAAGTGTCACATTTAGAATGATGAAATTAGAGTTCGTATACTGGCTCCAACATTTATTTGTTGTGTGACCCTTGAAGAAACTTCACTTCTCTGGGTATCAATTTCTTCATCTATTAATCTTTGTACTACCTATATATTTTGTAAATCTTGACAAGATATAGGAAATCATTACCATTAACAAATATTTCCACTAAATGTTGGCTGTATATTAGGAACAAAAACTACTCCAAAACTAGATTTTTAAGAGGTATACCTTTCTTCAGGGTTTTAAGTTTTGGGATAAAATAAAACTGTGGACTCTGGAAAAAAATCCTTTTTAAGATTAACATTTTTTCAGAAGAAAATATAATCAATTAAATTTTTTTTTCTGGCACAGACTTATTGTCAAATAGTCCCTCTCTCTAAAAGTATTTGCCTTTGTCTATCAACTATTGGTCAGGGATATATCATTGTAGTTGACAGGCATGATGGCAGATTATACTTCTTTGCCACCAGGCTATACCTAAGCAAATAGTCTATCTTATGTCATGTATGGGAAGAGGTGAACCCATGCTCTTGATGCCAATCTCTCTGCAGCTTTAATTGTAGGGAAATGCCCTGGATTGAGAAAAGGGTAGAGACTAACACAAAACCTACACTGCACCATATAGGGCAATGTTATACCTCCTTATCACATATGGGAGTATAGTACAAACATTAAATGTTTTTCTTTAAGTACTCCTGCCCTGTGGCAAACCTGCTTGTTTCCATAATCCTCATGAATGAGGCTTCTAAGATTCTGCATCCTTCTTTCAGAAACAATATTATTCAGGATATGGAAAGTTATACAAAAATTTAGAGAAGGGTAGGGCAGTGATTTAATGATTTAATATATCAGTTGGTTTCAGATAAAATCTCTGAAGCTAGCTATGTGGTCACTGAAGAGCTCTATCCACAGATTTCTTTTTGTGGGTGTGGACCTATGATTTAATTGGTATCTCGAATTCTCAATGAGGAAATTCCCTCTATGAAAGCAGCTTAATAGCTATACCTCAATTTATGGTCTCAGAGGGATGTCTGGGGGTTATCAAGAAGTTAAATAACTTGCCCAGGGTTAGTTATATAGTACGCATCTCAGGCAAGCCTTGAACTCAAGCAGGCATTCCTGGACTTTTTAATTATACATTATGCCTCTAAAATCCAGAACATCTAGGCCCTCTTCTGCCGATGGTGAGTTCCTCCTGATGTCTCACTTTGTGTTTGTTTCTGTGTGGGCCTAAACTGGCTAACCTTCATTTCTTTCTCAGCTGTGCTATAGACTTTCCACACTTCAACAGCATGTCCCCTCCACCCCATGTGGGTACCTCCTCTTTCTGGCTTCCTTTTGTGTACTTTTTATATGCCTAACAGGATATAAACTCCTTGAAGGCATTTTTCCTTTTATTTGTGTCCCTAGTCCTTAGCAAGGCACATTGAATTTAATGAATGCTTCTTGCCTTTTCTGTCCATTATCCTATTTGCTGATACCTCACTAAAAATGTTGTCTTTTCTGCGTAATCAGATATTTGATGTATAGTTTGTTCCCTTTTCAAAATATTTGGTATCTGCGGTGGTGGTAAGAGTAGAGGGCATGGAGAACTGAGGATTGGAAGAATTATGGTTCTCATACCAGACTCAGCTGGCAACTAACACAGGCTGTTGACATCTTAGATGTTATTTTAGAAGATTAGGGAGCTTGTAAACAACTAAGGAATGTTTTCTGGAGCGAAAGACTCCTGCCTAAGCCTAGAACTAGGGTCCCCTCTGGAAGCTGGAGGATTATGGGAAATTTGCTCTTTGGGCAAGATACAGTGTAGCTAGATGCGACTGACACAGGACTTCTCAGCATGGTGTGCCCACATCAGATAAGGTGCTATGCTCTAGAAGCCAAGCAGAATTGAAATAGCTCAAAAGAAATTCAAGATGTACAAATTTAGAGAATCCACCCCAAATGTTCACATGGACAATTTGTACCTGACCTGTGATAGAACATTCTGAGCTTATACTGGTCTGATCAGCAATGGTCAGACACACTGAAACTTGACCCTAGCACAGTGATGTCATTTTGGTGCTCTTTGAGAATGTAGGACAACAACCAGAGTGGCAAGATGTAGGCAGGAACAGTGATGAGAGGGAATGGTTTCAATAAGTGGATAAGCATGAAAGGGATTCCCTTTGAGCAGTGGTACCAAACTCAAACAGAAACAGCGGCCACTTATACAAGGCATAAGGATCTCTGTGGCTGTAGAAGGACTTAGAAAACCACATATTAATATTATATAAGTTCTACTATATTTTTATTTATTCTTTTAAATATTTCCCAATTACATTTTAATCTAGTTCTGCTGGCTGTGTGTTTGACCCTTCTTCCTAAAAGCAGTAACTACAGTCTTCTGTCAAACAAAAACAACTAGAGAGTTTTCCCTTCTTTGCTGACAAAGTTGTAGTTTGTCCTTCACTCTCAAAGAGGACCATGACATCAGGGAGATGATGACATGACTTGCAACTGACTTTGATTTGAGTGAGGGAGGGCTATGCAAAGTCACCAGCCTCATTTTCTCCTCCAGAACCAGTGGGGCTGAAAGCTGCCTAGTTAACTTGGGTTTACTGGCTAGATTTTTTCTCAAAGATCAAGCTTTAAACTCAATTCACTCCAGATCTCATAGATTGGACAACAATAAGTCCCAGTCCAAGCACTACTTAATGGTTACTTTTTGGGCCCTCCTAGCTCAGAATATAAATAGTAACTGGTTCTCTTTTGGCCAGCAACCCTGAGGGTGTTCCCCTCCAGTTTCAGGTTGGAGGTATTTTTTTTTATTGAAGGGGCCATCCCTTGACTAATTTCTTAAAGAGGCCTGTTCTTTGAATGGGTTTTGCCTTACTCAAAGTGAGAACCTGAAAAGATCTTAGCTTAAAAGGGCCAGGGTCTCCCACTGCTGGCAGAGACATCGTGGTTAAAACGTAATGGGCATTGAAAAGGGGGAAGGGGGAGGAGGAGGAGAGAATTTAAAACTTATAGAAGTGACTGTTGGAAACTAAAAATTAATAAACTAATTAAAAAAAAAGACAATGGGCAGAGGGAAGGGGTGGGGCAAGAGGAGGGAAAGAAGGCTCACAATGTTAGCACACAATGACCAAAGGAGTCATAGCATGACAGTGCCTGGTGACACCTGCTGGACAAAGTGAGTAACTACCAGAAAGTTATTCTCAAGACCCACTGAGCAGGCTAAAAGAAAGGAAGTTGTCGGGCTGTGACTGGGAATTTACACAGATGTTTCAGAAAGGTTATCTTGTTAGGACGTTTTGATCTGTTTTCCAGAGTTTTCTAAGTCAATAAATAAATATTTGTTAAGTGTCTGCTATGTGCTAGGCACCTTGCCAAGCACTGGAGATACAAAGAAAGGCCAGAAATAGTCCCTGCCCTCGAGGAGTTCAGTGCCAAGGGTGAGACAAGCAGATGTACAAAGTACACACGGGATACACAGGGACTCATCAACAGGGGGAGGCATTAGAATTAAGAAGGATCAGGAAGTTTCCTGTAGAAGCTGAGGTTTTAGCCGGGACTTGAGGCAAGCCAGGGAAGCCATGAGGCAGAGCTAAGGAGGGAGGGCATTCCAGGCTTGGGGGACAGCCTGAGAAAACGCTGCGAGTGCAAATGAGAGATGGGTTGTCTTGATGCCATTGTCTTGAAGAGCAAGGAGGCCAATGTCACCGGATTTAATAGTACTAGAGGAAGTATGAGCAAACTGGAAATATTGGGGTGGAGCTGTACTCGGTTACCAAGGGCTTTGAATGCCAAAGGATTTTTATTTAATCCTAAAGCCCATAGGGAAACATTGGAGTTTACTGAATTTGCTGGTGGTGGTGGTGGTGTTCTGTTTATGTGTGTGACGTGATTGGGACTGGAACTTCAGGAAAATCACTTTGGTGGCTGATGAAACTTTCCTTTTGCTTTAATATTGTGAACTCTGTGCTACTGAGGGGAGTTAGAGAGTGATTTTTCTAGGTTTTAGGTGCAGGGGGTGGTGAGAATGAGTAGGAGGTAATGAGAGAAGTCAGAAAGCTTCCTGAAGTGTATCTGGATCTTTCATGTTGTGAGGGCCTGGGACACAAAGGTTACATATGCATTAGCTGGTGTGTTTTTTTTTTTTAAATCATTTCAGCTGTGATTTCTTCATATTACTTTCAAAATAAAGCAATTTTAAAATAAGAAAATGAGGATTTATAGAATTTCATAACAAGTTATACCTAAAAGTTAAACCAGAGTCATTTAGTCTATCTAATTTTACAGGTGAGGAAACTGAGGCCCAGAGAGATTGAATGATTTACCTAAGGTCACACAAGTAGCAAAAAGCAGAGCCAAAATTCACTTAGGTCTCCTGATTCCAATTCCAGTGTTCTTTTCTCATTTTCTCATCATATTCCACTGGTTAAATGATTTGCTCAAGATCACACAGTAAGGGACAGACCCTCTGACTTCAGGGCCATGGTTCTTTCCAATATATAGCATTTAATTCTATGCTAACCTCACTATAGTACAGAGTAGTTTAATAGCCTAAAACGAATCACATTCACCATTGTCAAAAGTTCTGTTACACAAATATAGACATTTATAGGAGCAACTACTCACTAACCATCTACTAGCAAGACGCCAGCATCTGTAGAGACCAGCAAGGCCTGGCCCCAGGAATCTGCGCATACAGCTTCATGAGGAAAATTACTGCAGAAACACTGGGACTCCCAAGGCTACGAGACAATACAAGCATTGAATAGTAAGTGCACCCGAAAAATCAAACCACGGCTTGTCAATGGAAATGTTCAATACCATGGCTGAAACAGTAACACAGATGCCCTTATTGAATACTTCAAGATTTAAAAAGGATTAGGAATTTATTAATTTTCTTGAGGAGCAAAATCTCCTTTCGATCAGTTTATTAGAAGAAATCTATTAACATGTTTCTTTAACTGTGAAATATGTTCTCCTATATTGTTGATGTAATCCGTTTTGCAATTTCTGGGGGAGTCAAAACAGTACAGAAATTTACTAGATGAAGTTATAGTTTCTCTTTCCCCTTGAAGTTGGATCAATTGATGTACATTTTCAGGGGGAGATGAAAAGATGTTTGGCTTTCACTTTGCCATGAAATGATACCCCACAGCTTTATATTAAATGAGAGAGTGAATGTTATAGTGCTTTGCAAACCATAAAGCACTATATAAATATTAGCTATTACTATTGTTTGTACAAAAAAAGTCTGCCTCCTGTGTTGCTGATTCAGCAAAAATATCAAATCATACATCACACATGAGGTTGATTCTATTTAAATAAAACTGCTTCTTGAGCAACTTAACATTACAAAATCTAAAAGAGAAAACTAGCAGTTGCTTATTATAGGAAGAGGGCCCATGAAAATACCTATATTCCTTCAAACAGAATATCTGAACTGTGTAGACTGTTTTTCTTAAGTTGGACACTCAGTTTCATTTCAGACACAAAGCACCATTTCTCATGTTGCCACTATACCTACCTTTAGTCTTGTTTATGATGGGAGAGACAGGTCAAGTTATGTCATAGTTGTTCAGAGGCCTTGACAATGTTAATGATTTTTTTGGGCGTAATTAACTTTCAAATCATATTGTTTAGGTCCTGAAGTATCTAAACCCCCAAAGTTAGAGAAAGTTTGAGGTGACCTTGATTATCCTAGTCAAAATGTAATGCTGTACCTTTATTCTTTCATTGAACCACTGGTGTCTGAGAATGGTTTCCTGATGTGTACAAAAATATGGGATGCTTGTGTGTGTGTGTGTGTGTGTGTGTGTGTGTGTGTACTTTTATGGCAATAAAAATGAAGTGGCCACTGAGGGAATACTGCATATTATAATTAGGCCACAGGGTGGAGGTATTTTCAGAAGAATAAAGCTATTTTTCTCTATGTAAAGTCAAAGGCAATTGCCAAACATTAAAAGAGAACCCACTGATTGGTGAGATGCCCTTTTTGGATTGGTCTTCTGATGATTATAAGGATTGGATGGTAGAAGAAGGGAGCTACAGAAGTAAAGGCAGTGCCTGCTTCTAATGAAAATTTAATTCATTTTTCATGGCTAAGTTGTTATCAACTAGTAGAGGAGGATTTCAATGAGGCCATGAGGTAAAAAATCAGCTCATTTATTTTTATTCCTTAGACTGTGATATATCCTTAATACATAAGCTAAAACTTAGCTTCCCTTGGCCAAGTCCAAATATTGACAGCTTATGTGACTATGTGACTAGCTCACAAAATGAGGGCTCCCTAGGAACTTGATAATATGACTCTTTCAGCACTAATCCAGGTCCAGTTGTTTTGAGAGCTCGGTTATACTTTAGCATCCAAAGGCACATGCAGACAAGAGGCAACTCAAACCGATAGATACTTTCCTGTATTTATTAGAGTCTGAAGTCTTGATGTAACAAGCAGAAGAAAGCCAGTGGGAGTTCTTAAGAAGGGAAGTGACTTAAGAAGTGTCTTTGTTTCACAGCATTAAACATTTATTAAGTGCTTTCCCTTGTGAAAGTCCTGGTGTTAAGTGCTAGGGATAGAAGGACAAATAAAACTTAATCCCAGCCTTCCAGGAATTTGCAGTCTAAAGGTGGGGATAAGACATGAATAAAAATAACTGTGCCACAAGGTGGAGTGCCGTAAGTTTACAGAAGTCCAGACAAAGTGTTCTGATAAACCATATCTAGGCAGGTCCTAGGAAGAGCAACTGGGACACGAGATAAGTATATGGGAGACCAGCAGCTAAATGCTGAAACAAACAGTTTGAATTGCCTCTCCTAATTCATTTGACTTCTAGGCAGTATGATTTCTGAACTGTTTCTAATTGTGTGTCAGGAACATCTTTATTCTTCCACCCCAGCAGAAATTTCATTTCCCTGAATAATTTCAACATGCACAATGCACATCTGCAGATGAGCATGAAACTATTATCAACTCACCTCTTTTTTACAGAGACCTGAAGTTGCCAAGCTAGTTGGAGCATCCCCTCTGACGATGGTTTTCAGTTTCAGTGCCTTAACAGGACAGATAGCTTGTTTAAGGTGTGTTTATATTCAGTTTAGTGAGAGAAGGATAAATAGCTATAATTTGAACAGTGACAACAGCTGACATTTACCTGGTGTTTTTCAGTGCAACAAAGCACTTTCATAGGCATCACCTCTTTTTAATTTTCATAACAGCTCTCTGAGGGAGGTAGTGCAAACTTTATTATTCCCATTTTATAGAAGGGGCTTAACTAATTTGCCCAGGGTCATAAATCTGGTAAGATGGAGCCTGAACTTGTCTCCAAAGTTCAATGCTCCTTCCACTATACCAAATTCATCATAAGAGGATGGGTAATTTTAGGTTCAAGTTTAAATGCTTTGTACTATTCTCTTAGTGAATCTGGATAATAGTTATTTTCTGACAAATTTTAGATAATCACGATCTCTTTACAATGTATTATAACTCAAATGTTTCAATTAATTTGCATTCATTAATTTTTTGGTGCCTCTCAATCCAACAAATGTTTATTATGTGTCTACTACCTGAAAGATACTGTTGCTCTGTGGTAAAGATATGAAGATAAAAAAAGGGAGTCACTGTCCTCAAGAAGTATGCTATTAATCATATGTTATAACCATCATCTAGATCCTACATGATGATTATTAAATAAGTATTAAAAAATTAGAGCGTGATAGAAGGAAAGTGGAAATCTAGATCTTGGTCTAGATTTGAGGGAGAGATTACTTTTAGTGGAGAGAAGCAAAGATGATCTCATGAATGGGGTGGCATGTGAGCTGGACCTTGAAGGAAAAGAAGGGATTCAGCACTCAGGGATGTGAAGAGAGTCACCTCCCCCATATCTATGCAAATGCATAAAAGCAGGAGTTGGTGAGATGAACTATGGAAATAATTAGCAGTCTAATTTGGTTGAAACTTAAGTTTTCTGTTATACTCAGAAGTATGAAATAGGCCTAGGAAAGTGTATTGGAGCCAGGCTGTCAATGACCTTGAATGTCAAGCACAGAAATCTTCTATGGGCAACAGGTAGATGCTGAAGGTTTTAAAGCAGGGTATGACAGAGTTAGAGCATGTATCAAGATGATAATATGTTGAGTAGTTTTGTGAAATATATCAATCAACTGGCTGGGGTAGAGTCAAGAAGCGGGGAACTCACTGAACTTGACAAGATGCTATTATAGAAGTCTAGGTGAGAGGGCCTGATCTAAGGTAGTTGAAGTGTGAATGGAGAAGGTTGGGATGAATACAAGAAATGGAAAAGAGGGAGGATTGGATGTGGAAGGTGAAGGGGAAGGAGAGTAAAAATATCAATGAGGTTTTGAATCCGGATGCCTAGAAGGATGGTGGCTCAAATAAAGCCAAGAAGCTGGGGGAGGGTCAAGTTTCTTGGAGGAGAAGGAGGAATCCAGTACTTAACATGCTAGATTAGAGGTGCTGGTGGGTCACTTAGGTGGAGGTCTTTATCAGGCATGATGTGGGACTGGAGCTCTGAAGAGAGGGTGGCAGGTGGCCTCATTTCACTTCAGTGAAGCCAACTATGTTTAAGACACTGTGCTAGGTGCTAGGCTAAGCTAGGAATACAGAGACAGAAATTTTTTTTAAAAAAGTGTTTGGCCTCAAGAAGCTTACATATATTGTAGAGCTGTAGATTGTATTAGATATGTAGATTTAAGAATCACTGGTAGAGAGGTGATAACTGAATCCATGGGAGCCCATGAGATCTAAAAGTGAGAAAATAGAGAAGAAAAAGATGCTGAAGATGAAGGCTTTAAGTGATCAATTAATCAACATTTATGAAATGCCTCCTGGGTGCTAGGTACTACATTTTATTGGGGCAAACAATATACATATACAACCACACATACAAATAAATAGAAAATATATACAAAATGCATAAAACGTAATTTTGAGGGGAATGTCCTTGTAGCTGGGGGGGGGGGGAATCAGGAAAGCTTTCATATAGGAATGCTAGAGAATCTAAGTAGTGGAGGTGATGAAGGAGTGCATTCTAGGCATGGAGGACAGACTCACGGGAAGAGAGATGGAATGTGGACCATCCTGTGTAAGGAATAGGAAAGAAGTTCAACTTGGCTGGCCCACAGAGAGTGTGAAGGGGAATACTGTGCAAGAAGTCTACAAAGGTGGACTAAAAACAGACCGTGAATGCCAAGCAGAGGAGTTTATATTTTATCCCAGAAGACAGAGGGAGTCACTGGAACTTTCTGAGCAAGGAATTAACATACTTAGATTTACACTTTAGGACTGTCATTTTGGCAGCTGGGTGGAAGATGGATTAGAAATGAGGGAGAGAGGCAGAAACATTAATTAAGAAGTTTGTTAATAGGCTAAAGGTGATGAGGGTATGAATTAGAGTGGCAGCCATGTGAGTGGAGGTAAGGGGACAGAAGCAAGAGATATTGTCCAGCAGAAGACTTTGTGCTTGACTGGAAATGGGGAATTTTAATTCTATTTTGGATGCATTGTCTATAGGACATCCTGTTTGAAATGTCTAATAGACATCTGATAATATGGAGCTAGAATGAAGGACAGAGAAAGGCTAGTTATATAGATCTAGGAGGCATCTGTATACAGAAAGTTGAATATATGGGAGCTTATGAGATCACTGAGTATAGAGAGAAAAGAGAAGAGGCCTAGGACAGAGCCTTAGGGGTACATCCATGAACCAGTGAAGGAAAGGAAGGAATAGTCAGGTAGACAGGTAGGAGGTGAACCAAAAGGGGAGAGTTAACAAAGTCAATGGAAGAAAGAATGTCAAGAAAGAAGGAGTAGCCAACAATGTCAAATGCTACAGAAAGACCAAGGAGGTTAAAAACTGGGAAAAGGCTATTGGATTGGCAGCTGAAAGGCCAATAGCTACCTTGGAGAGAGCAATTTCAGTGAAGTTTTGGGAATGGAAATCAGACTGAAGGATTGAAGTATGGATTGCAGTGAGGAAATATAAGTAGTAAGTGTATATTATGACTTTTTAGAAGTTTAGAAGTGAAAAAGGGAAGAGATATAGGATGATATAAATATGAGATGATACTGAGGAAAGTGCTTTGTAAACGTTAAAGCCTTAAGGAAACAGGAATTATTATTACTATTTCTTAAGTACTACACCCACTATATACCAGTCTCCCATTAATAATATTCCCCCTAGATACACATGTAATAAAACCATTAAGTACATTTCACAAATATGGTACCCAAACTATTAGATGTAACATTGCAGATGTTGGATAGGACTTTTGAAGTCTATCTTACCACACCACCTACAGTAATCCCAAGGGGACTCACTCAGATGGGCTGTACTGATTTATGTGAGCCTTAAGAACCCACTAAAATTTCAGACATTTTGGAATATTCAGTTTGAAGACATTGCCTTGATGTAGGAGTCATTTGTAAATGAAACTTACCTGTCCGATTCTAACAAACTCTGCCTGACGGGCTTCCTCTTTCTTCCGGGCAGACTTGGGTGACTCTGGTAAGACATCACTAAAAGATCGTCTATTAAGCATGTTCTAAATAAAAGGAAACAAATCAGTGCAGGAGTGTGGTGGGGGGAAGAGCACACAGACTTTAGGACCAAAATGTAGAGGTCTAAATTCAATTTCTGCTATCTTAGTATCTGTGTGACCTTGAGCAAATGACTTACCTTCTCTGGACCATAGTTCACCTTATCTATATAAGGAGGGAGTTGGATTACATGTTCATTTCAGCTCTAAACCCCATGATGCTATAACAACAAATTGAGGATATTATTCTAAGGTCTTGTCCTAGGCCTCTGCTTATTTCCTCTGAATTGTCAGTATCATTGGCAGACAGAGCTAGGATCAGACCCTAAGCTCTATCCCTAAGCAATGTAACCACAAAGACTGGAGCTATCTAATAATAATGACTCTCACTCCAGGGTGGTTTAAGGTTTACAAAGTCCTCTTTCAAAAACAACCCTATAAACTGAGTAATACAAATATTATCTTTATTTTATAGATGAGCAAACTGAAACTGAGAGAAGGGAAGGAAGTCATCCATTTTCAAACAGTGTCAGAGTCAGGTTTTGAGACGGAAGCTAGGTGGCACAGTGGACAGAGTGCCAGCTCTGGAGTGAGGAGGACCCGAATTCAAATCCAGCCCCAGACACTTACTAGCTGTGTGACCCTGGGCAAGGCACTTAACCCTCTTTGCCTTGGTTCCTCATCTGTAAGATGAGCTGGAGAAGGAAACAGCAAACCACTCCAGGACCTCTGTCGAGAAAACCCCAAAAGGGCTCATAAAGAGTTGGGCACAACTGAACAACAGCTTTTGGACACTGGTCTTCTGACTTCAAGTTCAATATTCTTTCTAATACATCATGGATCTCCAAAGTCTCTTCCAATTTTAAATCCTATCCTATTTTTCATAGGCTCTCATCTTTAAAATATAAATTTTATGAATTTATACTGAACACAATTATGGTTTGTTGGTATCAAATAAGGGATAAAACAAAGATGTATATATATATATATGCATATATATATATACACACATATGTTAGCAAAGGTATTTTCCATTGTTATGGAGAGCTAGCATAATGTCAAATTATGTCAAAAAATATGGTTAAATAAAAAAAACATTCCCTATAGATGATAGGAACTAGAGATGCTTCTGTTTGTGTTTGTGGGTGATATTGTGCTAGTTATCTGGTGTCCTAGAATGCTCTAGAGCCACAGCTATTCAAAAGAGTTTAGCTTAATCATTCACATAGGCAAAACTAAGTGGATTAAGAATGCTATGATACAGATTATGACAAGTAGTGATATGGAAAATGTACAGAATTAATCCATCAGTAATAAATGTCTTAGACAGACGATGTAAATGGATGAGTTTGGCCCAAAACTGAATAGGAGAAGAGGAGGTTGGATTGCCTTTGGGAAATTGTAAAACTCCTTTAATGACCCAAACTTTCTGCCAGAAACAAAGTTCTACCTTTTTAATACCAATATTCTGCTGGCTATTATATCTCTGTGGCCCACAGAACTCTACAGTTAAAGAGTTAATGCCTGTCATTCAAGGGCAACGGGTAAGTACACAGGCTGCCATGTATAAAAATAATAAAGAAAAACAGAATAAATGAAATCATCAATAAAGTATATAATAATAATTTTTTAAAAGGTGGGCTGGTTATATGACAAAAGTGGGGCATAACCAACAAAAAGGCCATGTCTTCCACTGCTCTCATGCAATGTCAGAATAAAGTAAGAAAACTCCATAATACATTGAATATCTATGCTGAACTTATGCAAGAAGTTGGAGAAACACTGCACAGGATGACCATCTACCTGGCATAGATAATTTCCCATATGCATCAACAGGAATGTCCACATTGATGTGATCACAAATTCATTTGAGAACTACTTATCACAAAATACACCATTACCTTACTGATAGCATGTAGATAATTCTATGCTTCTTATAGTTATAATTTTAAGTATGTTTAAGCCACAAAACATTCAGCTTTGTTAACTCAGAACTCTTTTGCTTGAATTCCTCTTTCTGAAGTTCTGTTCAACTAACTCAGTTCCTGTAAGAAGGTGAGGCCCCACGGGTTACCTTGTGCAGATCTGGCATCAGGTCCTGATATAAAGATCGAATCAACATATCCAGAGTTCTCTGTCGTTTCTGGGCAAATGTTGGCGTTTCTAAGGTAGCTTTTTCACCATTAATTACTAAAGTAAAACAAATTTAAAAGGGAATACCAAAACAGTATATAAGAAATTAAATACTCAAAAAACTCTAACAAATATTTAAGTGCCTGATATGTGCAAGACACTGGTTTAAGTGCTAGAGATAAAAAACAAAAACTTCTCCCTGCTCTCAAAGAGCTTACATTCTATTGAGGGATACAACACAAAATACAAAAAAAGACTACCTCCTTTAGGATTTTTTTCCCCAATTAACTACCTCTAATTCATTATTATTGATGGGATACATGCCTTTAAATTTATGGAACACAGAAATTATATCCAGTAGCTAATATTAATTTTCTTCCTCATAGTATTCAGCCATTACTGAAAGGGATTGGGCTAACAAGATGAAACTTAATGGAACTAAATGTAAAGTCTTCTTCCACTGAAATCTTTCTTGGATGCTCATCATACTGTGGCAATGATGTTGGGATTCTGAAAGCTATCCCAGTAAAGGGAAAGATCTTAGTTCCAAATGGGCTGGAAAGGCTTCAAGTATCAGTCCAGAAACCCCATGTTATCTTAATATCAGTCTAGCTAAGTGAACAAATACTTATCACCATAAAACTGGTTATTTGTTGATGAATTTTATTTTTCAGCCAAAACATTGACCCAATCTGCTCTGGTGTAGAAGCATTACCATCTGCACTAGTGGAAGGTGTACTTATACCAATAAAACCACAGGTCCCTCAGGTACAGAAAGTAATGTCATAAAATTCTGCATTTTAGTTTTAAAAAATCACTTGTGCAAACACAGGGAGGGAAACTTGGCTTAAGAGCATTTTATATAAAAATAACCTGATAATTGACAAATATCGGTCAATTATGTTTGCATATGCCACTTTTGAGTTTCCAAAGAGCTTTCAGAAGCATAATTTCATTTGAGCCTCAGAAAAGCCCTGCAAACTCAGCAGAGTTGATATGATCTCCAGTTAATAGTCATGAATGCCAATAACAATGTAGATGGCTTTGAAAATCAAATTGGGGGTAAGGGGAAGATAAAATAAGGGATAATACTGCTATTTAAAATGGCTGAGATAATGACAGAAGATGATTTAGAGAAAGCAGAACTACTCAGTGACTATTTTACTTCATTTTCTCTATCAAAGAGAATGATCTTAAAACTGGAAAGGTGAGGGGGTGGGGAGTGATTACTAGAGAACCGAAATTAAATATAAATGAAGGGACTGTGAGAGAGTACCTGCTTACTTCAATAAATTAAAAATACCAAGTCCAGATGAACTATATCTTAGGGCACTAAAGGAAATGGTAGATTGTTGTATTGCTATAAGAAAACTGCAGGAGTGTCACAGGACAAAAGACAGATGAATGTCTGAATGTTTGAAAAAAGGATGAAGGTAAAGTCTCCATATTATAAGCCAAGGAACTTGCTAGGAAGAGAGAAAAAGAGCATGTGTGAGGACAGAGAAGTTTTAAGGTGAAGAGAAGGTCTGAAGGTGCCCACATTAGGTAGCATCAGTCTCTTCAGGAAAGTAATTGGCGAGGTGATCTGCTAAGAGTATGGTACAAACCAGCAGTGGGATGGGGGAGATGACTGGAGTAAATAATTAAAACAGCAACTAGGGGAAATACACTAAGGAGTTATGGAAAAATGAATAAAAGGATTGTAGAAAAGCAGGCAGGAGCTACAGGGGGTTAAGTAACTTGAATATGTATCAGTTGAAATAATTGGTGCTTCATGACTTCCACCAACAACATTTCAGGAATGTCAGCAAAAATAGGTGAGGATAACCCAAGATTGGAAATAAGCATCATTTGAGAAAATAAGTCAAAGGCAGGGGTGATAAGAGTGGAGGGCTATAGTGAGTGCTTACTGAAACAACTAAATGTAGGGTCCAAGCAGGAAAAGAAGTAAAAGAAACAAAAACAAGAGTGTCAGATTGGAAAAATGCAAAGATATTGAAGAAACAGAGATCATAATGAGGATTAAACTCAACTTTGTCTAAGACTGAAGGAGTGGGAGAGGCAGAAGGACTAAACATTGCATTTATTGAGGGGGATTTCTGAAGATGTTAGAGCTGGAACAATTTCAAATGGTGAGTTGATGGTATGGCCATTTAAGTGATTGTCTGCAGTAGAAAGATATAAAGGCTACTAGAGTTAACTGAGGTTGGGGAACTGTAAGGTTAGAAGGATTATCAATGTGGATTTTAAAAGTCACCAAAGATGATAGTGGAAGATAGGATGGATAGGGAGACTGGACAAGGTGGTGCATTGTAGGAAGAGCAATCTGGCAGAAATGTTCAGCTATTTGGAATGTTCAACTACCCAAAAGGACTCATTCTCTTAGGATTCTGGGTAGGTGGAAGTTTGCTGAAAATACTATGTATGGTGAATGCCACTTTTATAAAAGTCAAGTTTTTTTTTTAAACTACTTTCTCTCTATTGGGTGACCTCTCCTTTAAACAACAGGTCTGACACAAGGAATCTGGAAGAACAGTCACTTGTCCCAGTTTTAGCTGTCCTATAGACAGAAAGTAGATTTTGTTAACTTTGTAGATTTTGTTAACTATGTAGATTTCCAAAGAACCAAAAATTATAAACTTCCATAGTATTAACATGTTAATTTATAGATCATCCACATGTTCTAATGTTTTCTTGCTCCAATTTTTATGGAAAAATGTACTGAAATACATAGACTAGATTAGAGGGGGTGGTTCCAGAAGATAGAAGTGAGGAGTGAGAATATTCTAGGCATGGGAGACAGACTGTGTAAAGGCATGGAGAAAGGATGTGGAAAATCATATATGGGGAACAGCAAAGCCAGTTTGGTTGAAGCAAAAAGTATATAAGGAGAAGTAATGTGTGACTGGCCTAGAAAGAGAGATTAGAATTATATTGTGAAGGATTTTACATGCCAAACAGAAGAGATTATGCTTTTTTTTGGAGGGGGAAAGTAGGGTAATTGGGGTTAAGTGACTTGCCCAAGGTCACACGGCTAGTATTATGTCAAGTGTCTGAGGCTGGATCTGAACTCAGGTACTCCTGACTCCCAGGGCTGGTGCTCTATTCACTGCATCACCTAGCTGCCCTAAGATTGTACTTTTAAGAGGCAACAGAGAGTCATGGAAGCTTTTTGAGCAAGGGTGTGATAGTTAGACCTGTGCTTTAGGATTTGGCACATGTATGGAGGATGGAAGGGAATGGGGAGAGATTGGATGATGGGTGACCAATAGGAAGCTCCTGCAAAATGAGAGGATGACTAGAAAAGGATAAAGTGTGGAAAAAGGGAATGATGAATAAAATAACAATTCCAAATTATTCAGAAAACCATTCCTCGTTTTGACGTAGAAAGAGTAAAAATTCCTAGTGGAAGTTCTAGAGGCTTGGCAAGAACATTCTCAAGTGGGCTGGCAAGGTGGAATAGTGGAAAGAACATTGGCTTTGGAGTCAGAGAGCCTGAGTTTGTCATCCTAAAACTCTGTTCTTATAACTTAGGGATCTTGGGTGAGTTTCTTATCTTCTTTAAGCCCCAATGTCCTCCTCTGTAAAATAAAGGGGTTAAACTGAATGACTTCTAAGGTCCCTTCAAAGTCTAAAGCTTATGATCCAAATTTTTCTTTAAACCCTAAGATGCCACCTTAGGCAGTCTATCAGGAAAAAAAATTGTGTGTGTGGGGAAAAGTCACAAGTTTGCCCTTTAAAAAGGGGAGGTAGGGCAAAATACATAATGGAGAATATATACCAGTAAATACATTATGTAATTCAGAAGATCTGTATGTAAATAGAATCAGTCCCTGTCTACCACTGAAAAATAACCATCCACATTGGCTTATGTTGATTTAGGTCCCAGCCAGGAACTGCTCATAACCTCAGACTTAATGTCAATCTTCTCACACAATTCCCTAAGCCTTGTCCCCCTGCCAAGTCTACACATATATTCACAAAAGCAATGACACACTAAAGCAAAAACACAGAGATGGGCAAACAGAGGACAAAGTGTAAAAAGAGGTGCATGGCTTGATGGAGAGAGGACAAAGAAAGGGTAAATGGAAATGCTCTGTATGGGTAGGACAATGGGTAAGTAGTCAGCAAAACACCCACAGAACAGCAGCAGAAAATTAAAACTACTTTACAAAAAGTTTTTACAATGCATGGAGATGCATAAGAGAGATGAAGTTCCTTGTGAAGTCTCATGAGAGAAAATGGCAAAATACATTGTGACCTAGACCAAATAAGGCTTCTAAAAGGACCTCAAAAAAGAAACTTACATTTCACTAGCAAAAAGTCCCTGAATTCCTGGTGATCTGTAAACACAGGTGGGGATGGCAAGGGCGGGCCAAAAAGGGGCACACTTTCTTCTGAAAATATTTTCAGCCTATGGAAAGAACATTTTATAATTAATTGGACCTCTTTTCTCTAAAGCACTGACTGTAGACACCAGAATTTATGTAAAAAAAAAACAACCCAACTCACATCATAAAGGGCTTTCTGGTTTACAAATTTTCATCCTAACTCTATGAATGAGCTAATAAAAGGATTATTGTTCCTGTTTTACAGAGGAGGAAATTGAGTCTCACAGAGAAGTGAATTGTCAGAGGTCATGTAGAGTGTAAACACAGAAGCAGGATTCAAACCCAGGTCTTCAGTCTCTAAGACTAGCATGTTTTCTACTACATCATACTGTCTCACACCACTGATTAACTCAACATCCTTATTTTTATGTGACTTGTATATATTATGCTTTGTGTGGGGTCTTGAGAATACCTCTATTTTGGGGAAAAGTCACATGATGAGCTTCTTTGGGGCAAAGAGACCATCTTCTTCTACATTCAGTGGTCCCATCCACTCGGCAAATGACAATTCAATTCAACCAAACATTTAATGAATACCTGCCATATACAAGTCTGTGCTAGTGCTGCTAAGACAATGCCATGCAGCCTATGTGTTCGAAATACATTATTATTTTAATATAATAAGCCTTCAGTAATGTTCTCCTCTAATATTTCATCTGGCGAGTGGATCCAAATATAAATCCTGTGTCTTATCATCTAAGTTTTAGCTGAGGTCAATTAGTAAAGCTCATCCATCAGGTGATGACTTACTTTGGCTACAGCAACTAATTAGACTGTCTACTCAAAGTTTAAGAGGAGACAGGTGTAATCTGTATCAGTGAAGCATCACCAAGCCGCTAGGGCAAAATCAAAGCTCCTTAAAGAATTTGAAATGTGAGAATGAAAGGCTAAGGTCCTTAGGGAGTGAGCAACTTGAGACCACAGGTTTCTCCACCCCTGAAGGCAACAAGGATACACCAAGGGGAAAGGAAAGTCAACTCTAGCTGAGCCAAACTTCTCCGCATTATGATGTACAGCAATCTCCTGAAACACAAACGCTTTGTGTCAAGATCTGGAGCACAGAATGAGGTAGTAAAGGACTGCCTTCAATAAACTCTTTCCTAAAGAGATGATGATCCTAATCAAAAGTCACTGCACTTTGGTGGCTATTCCAAATAAATGTAATCAATATAGTAGGAATTAAATCAATGGCTTAAGAAATGTTAATAGCAAGAATCTGATTAAAGGCAATGTCAGCTTCAAGAGTAACTGTAAGAAACAAAGCAAATAATTTGGTTAAAGTTATAACCTACCTGAAGTTGTCATTTTGTTGATTATACCTCACTAAGGCAAAAATATCTGCCATGTCAGTTAAAGAAATTAGTCATCAGTTTTAAGTGGTAATAATAAGTTTGTTTTTAGAAAAATCACTGTGCCGATGAAAAAACTGAATAGGCATGGCAATAGTACTGCTCTTCTACATAGCACTTCATATAATTCAATCTTCATAGACTTAAACCAGGATAGCATTTTTTTTTCAAATAGATGGAGGAAATCAGTGGTCTAAGGAAACAAGACTGTTAGATTGCTACATCAGTTTTGATTAGGCTCATTCTTTGGGTAAGGAGTTTATAATCCATCTCAATCTATCAGAAAAATAATATTAATGAAGTTTCTTTATAGGAACCATATTGTCAATAGATCAACCAACAAACATTTGTTAATCAAATATTATGTGCCTGGCACTGTGTATACAAAGACAAAAATGAAATTATTCCTATTCTTAAGAATTTATATTTTATTGGGGGAATCAATTATATGCATATAAATACATAAAAGTTGATACAAAATAAATACAGTTTAATTTTAGGATAGAGGAATAAAAAGCTTGGGTATAGCATGTAGAAGAAGGCAGTGCTTGACCTAAGTTCTGAAAAAGGGAAAAAAAACACCTGGGCTGAATGGAAACAAAGCTAAGAAAGAGATGGGATCCCTCAAAGAACAATAAAATCCCAACATACTAAAATGCCCTTATTTACTCACATTTCAATTAGGAAATTAAGAATGCTTTTCCTCCATAACTCCTTCCACCCCTAACTCCCCTTCCCTCCATTTTGCTTTGTAATAGTATTCCCAGAACCACTGAACTTTGATGGAATCCTCCATCAGGTTAACCAAGGCTATGGCAATGTCACATAGTATCTAACAGGCTTTCTTACCAAGTTGGAAAGGTTGTGCTCAATGATCAACTGTTTCTGTTATCCAAGGACTAGTCTAAGAAATTCCAGAGACTCATGCTCAGATAATTGATCACAGGTCCTAAGGTTTTTGGTGATAGTTGTGACCTATAAAACTGATAAAAATCCCAACGTACTCTTTTTCCTTCAGTCTCCTTCTGCAGTGATGATGGAAGAGCAGCAAAAAGGCTCAGAAGGTCCAAAGAGTCATGTGTTTCTTGGACAGTTTACAAATAATTTAAGGCTGGCATTTTAAATGTACATATATCATGAAAATTGAATGTACTAACTAATGTGCCGTGAAAACTGAAGCAGAAAAAGGCTAGAAGAAGGTCTCTGGTTCTTATACAATATTTATAGAAAGAGATGGGCAAGAAAAGCACAGGTGTGGAGTGGCTGGCATCTGTAACAGGGGAAGGCAATATCTATCCTGATGAGGTCAAAGACTGACAAAAATATCTACATAGGATTAAGTAGTAAATCCTGATAAAACGGAGGTTTCTCATGTTGAACAGACTTTGTCCTTGCTAAAACAAAATCTTACTGGGGCATTTGGAAGGAAGAGCTGATCAGCAGTCACTCCTTTTCTCCAATCTTTTACCTCATCTCTTTTTTCCCCTGAACTAGGGCTCTCAATATTCTGATGTATCACCTACACTGCTGACGGCTGAGATGCCAAGAGTGAGTTGAGTTTCTAACAGCTATTTGGCCCTTCTTTCCCTGAACCAATGGAGCTTGAAAGGAACATTAATAAATGTAACTAATTGATTTCAATCATTTTGCAAGCTATCTCCCTCCCTCTTGCACAGAGTACCTATGAAGTGAAACTGCTGAAAGAAGGAAGAAATTCTGGATTAAATTTCAGTTAATTTTGCAATCGATTGTTAATTCAGTGAATAACATAACTTTACAAATCGAGGTATGTCTGAGGTCAGAGGGTACAGGACTCAGATGACTGTATAATTATCCCACCTTCTATCCTACCTCATTCTAGAGCAAAGACATCATGAGGAAGGTGAAACAATGTGAATAAAGATACTTTTCAACTTTTTAAAAGATGAATGTTATGCCATTAAATTGATCAAATGAGTGAATGAAAATACATAATGCAATCAGTTTGCTGTGGCAAACACAATAACAAATACAAGAGCCATAAGAAATTCTCATATTTGGCACTCCAAGGAAGAAGTTTAAACAACAGCAACAAAAACCATTGTGCATAGAGCTTTCTCTTCCTATCTTATATGTGGCATGACCTCAAGCTAAGGCATACATATACAAATACAGAGTGTATAGCCTGTATAGACTTATTCTAAGTTTTACAGAGCAACATAATGTAGCTATGGGGTTCTATGAAGCTCATTGTCTTAAAGTTTTGCATCTCTTTGGGTAACTTCTGCTCCAAAATTGGAGTGAGAGAGAAGAGAAGAAAAAGTAAAATATTCTTTGTTATTTTTCAAGATGACAAGATATGGCTTTATAGAGGTTACAGAAAGGACTTAACTGTGATGAATTTGGCCTCTTATCTTTCAGAATGGTAACATTCTACCTCTGACACACTTCTTAAAGGATCTACTGTCTGCCACTTGGCTTCTTCATGTACTGCCTGATGGATGGTAAGCCATTAGTATCATAGTAGCTTTAGTATCATAGTAGTTTTAGAAAATCCCTAGGGAAGGAAAAGTTTTCATGGCTCAAGTATTCTCTAAGAACAAAGCTATTTTGTATTCTTTGAAAGGTATAACACTCCATAATTGGGAGGAGACAATAGGGAAGAGAAGTAACTAAAGCAGTCAGTTTATGAATCTAGAAATACAAAATCAAAATAATTCTGTATGCATGTTGAATTAAATAGCCCACTAAGGCAGATGATACTCAATAATTAAATTTTAGGAATGGCAGAGGATACGTGTAAAATGAGAGCGGATCATAGAAGGCTTGAATGCTGGAGAAGATTCTTCTCCTTCCTGGAACACAATGGTGACAATATCATTTCCAATATGGCGCTTCCTTTCGACCTGTAAATAAGGACAATAACATATTATGTAGTTTTAGGGGGAAAATAATGCAACCCAAATAAAGTATATAGAGCTTTCCTAAACGAGGAGAAAAATCTTCTAATCCTACCTTTTGCAAGAAACTTTTTTTCATTTTCACACTTTCAGTTTTATTGTGTATGTTTTTTTTCCTCACATTTTCACATTCATATTTTTACTTACAGATTTCTCCTGCTTCATAAGAGGGCAGAAGAACTAATAAGGCAGCAAACTTATATGAATGTTCATAAAACACTTTACATGTATAGTACCCTCACCCTATTTAAAAAAAAATTAACAGAAATTTACTTCTTTTCCCTTGCTCCCACTGCATTAAAACAACAAAAAAGCAAATTTCATGTAACAAATATGTGCAATCAAACAAAACAAAGTTCCCACTGTCTATACACAAAAATATAAATGTCTCACAATAACTTAAGACAAGTAGAATGAAGATTCCAATTTTCCCCAGATCTCTAGCTAGTTGCCTGTCCTTTCCCCATGTTATTTATTAATGGCAAGTCCTTCAAATCTTTTCTTTTTTAGAGGAATCAAATGAAAAGCTCAACATAAAAACAAGAAATCCTAGAGAAAATTAAAATTTTTTCTTCAAAAGCCATTAGCATAGGCCTGTGTACTTGTATATATAATGTGTATGTGATATACCATACTAACTGACACTGCTAGATCCCCAAGGGCAGGGATGGAGGGATCACTTTGTGTCTTTGGTTTTGCCAAGACTTACTTAGCATACTGTGACAGTCAGTACTGAAACTCCTAATTCCTTCCTTGGAAGGACACTATTTGTAGCCATTGACTTTATTTCCTGGATATTACTGTGTGACTGAATCACTGAAACAATGAGAAAAAAGATAAGAAAATCCATTTTGAGGCAAAAACAATTTTCTCTATATTTAACACAAGATAGAGAAACTCCACATATCAAGTGCCAGAATTTAAGAAATTTTTTGTACTTCTTTACATAAATTATTATTGTTAAAGTAGGAGAAAAAAATTGGCAGTTGTTGGTGGCAATGAGAATAATTGCCCACGAATCTGTAAAACTGAATATCTATGGATTATTAACACATGTTCTAGTGCTTAGCCCAGTGCCTGGGATATTATACGCACTTTATAAATGCTTGCTGATTGACAGATTATTTGATACAAGGTTTCAGGATGATATCTAAGGAGCAGGCAGTTTCTTTCTTTCTCTCTCTCTCTCTCTCTCTCTCTCTCTCTCTCTCTCTCTCTCTCTCTCTCTCTCTCTCATATATGCCTTTTGGTGCAGTAGATAAAGCATCAAGCCTGGAGTCAGAAAGACCTAAGTTCAAATCTGTCCTGGAACACTTAGAGATGTATGACCTTGGGCAAGTCAATTAACCTGTTTGCCTCAGTTTCCTCAACTGTAAAATGTGAATAATAAGAGCACCTACCTTCCAGGGTTGTTGTGAGGATAAAATGAGACAATCACAGTAAAGTACTTAGCACAGTTCCTGGCACAGAATAAGTGCTATATAAATGTTAACTATTTTTATTATAATTATCATTATCTTTAGGTTACATGACTTTTACATTTCTTTTTTTTTTTTTTTTGCTTTTTTGGAGGGCAATTGGGGTTAAGTAACTTGCCCAAGGTCACACGGCTAGGTTTTCATTTGTGTGTGCATTAAGTGTCTGAGGCCGGGTCTGAACTCAGGTCCTTCTGACTCCAGGGCCGACGCTCTACTCACTGTGCCACTAGCTGCCCCCGTTTCTTTTTTTTAAATGTTTTTTTTTTTTGGAGGGGGGAAGGCAAGGCAATTGGGGTTAAGTGACTTGCCCAAGGTCATACAGCTAGTAAATGTGTCAAGTGTTTGAGGCTGGATTTGAAATCAGGTCCTCCTGACTCCAGGGCTGGTGCTTTATTTACTCCCCCACCTAGCTGTGCCAAACTTTTGCATTTCTAATATAACCTCTGAGAGGCTATAAAGCCTAGTGGAAAGAACACTGGTGGTATAGTCAGAAAACCTACTCTTGGCTCTGCTCCTCGATGTCAAGGTCTGCAAGACATGACTTCTTTTTGAGAATCCATTTCCTCATCTGTAAAATGGTCCAACAATTTTACTGCCTGACTCACGTGGTTTTTTATAAGAAAAATACTTTGTCAAACTGAGAGTGCTCTGTAAATATGGGTTTCTATTATGACAATGACACCATACTCACTTGCTGTTTGTTCTCTTTAGAGTACGGTAACATGGTAGAAACATGAAACATGATCTCATGTCCTTGGTACACAGTATACACAGAATATAGTCCTGTAGTGTCATCTGGAAAAAGAGGAAGGTACATTTAGTGAACACAATACCTAAAGTCTGTAGGAAGAAAGTTATTTTGTGGACCAGGGTAGTAGTATCAGATAGTTAGATGTCTTTGCAGATGTGTTTACACACATCACATGTCTACATTCATACAGACAATACTTGATTATCTACATTAGTAAATGGAAGGAAGGATTAGCATGGATAATCCAAAAGGAATCATTTAAAACTAAGTTATACTTGTTCTGGGAATTTAATTTTGTACTTACATTTGATTATGGGTGTGTCTGGTATCCTGGAAATTCAGAAATAAAATATGTGATTCAGGCAGTGGGGTGTAGTGGGAAGAGCATTGGACTTGTAGTCAGAGAACTGGGGTTGAGTCCTGGCTCTGCTATTTACCAGCTGTGTGATCTTGGGCAAGTAATTGTGACTTTACGGGCCTTGGTTCCCTTGTTCATAAAGTGAGGGCGGGACACAAAGGTGGATCTGAGGTCCTTTCTGTTTCTACCATTCTGGGCTATTTGGTTCTTCCTGTGGCTCTGCTCCTTTCTCCATTTTGCAGGTTTCCACATCACGCTGAATCCCTGGACAACTTCGACTCTCAGACTAAAGAAAAGCTCCAGCCTAAGGAAAAGCTACCACTGCACGCTTGCTTTTTGTCTCTCTCTTTGGTTTCCATCCTTCCTGGGAGTGGAGATCAGTGTTTTGGTTAAAAAAGAGGGAATGGTACATTGCTGAGTTCCTGATAGCCTAGTCAGATGAAAAGTGCTTAAAGATGGTTATACTGTTAATAAAAACAGAGCATGTGATGTTGCAGAGAAGCAAAAAGCTGCACTGGAAACCATAAACAACTGGGCTAATTAGAAGTGCACATAGTCTAGAGATACCATGTAGAAATACATCCTAACAAACAGGGGCACAGGCTTTTATCCCAGTTCCCCCAGATCATTCACTGGGCATTTCAACATATGATGGATCAGTGATTTCAGTGGTGTGGGTACTTCCTCCACTAAGGTGATTAAATTACACACCTTAGCAGACAGTCTTCATGAATGGTTTTCTGAGTGTGCACAGTCCCCCTTAAAAAATCATCACTTGGTAGCCAAATCTCTGGTGATTACTTAGCTCTCAGATGGCAGACGTAATGTCCATGACCCTTCCAACCTGGAAGAGCCTGTCCGGGTTTGCATTCCATTTGCAGTGTTCAAGAATTTAGGGTCACCTTCCTGCCCTGATGAGGTATGGAAAGAGGCCCTCATTAAGCAACTCCCTATGTGCCTCTAGTAGGCTACTTTACCTCTCTTTTGTATGTCAATTCCTCACCCATCAAAGGGGTGTAACAATACCTGTGTCTATTTAATCATACCGGATTGCTGTCAACATCAAATGAGATAAAGGAAGTGAAAATACTTTTAAAATTACCAGCACTATATAAAAATATAGGAAATTAGCATTATCATCATTACCACCATTACAGTAATTCTAAGGTACTGGAAATGATTTGTGTTCACAAAGCACAATGATACCACAATGTACATATGATTAGTATTTCTATGGCCATGATGCTCAGGAACCACTGACTTCATGACTTTCTTCTAATCACATTCATATTGTTATTATTCCTCCTACTAGAGTTTATGGTCAAATCTGGCCAGGTTATTTCTGAAAGATGTCAATATAAAAATGGAATCACAACCATTGGAAATCTTACTTTTGGTGTCCAGACCTCCTCGATACCCTGTCCAGCCTTTTAGTGTTATTGTGTCACCCAAAAGATTGACTAATTTTTGAAAAGCTTCACTGCCAGTTTCTGAAGAAAGAAGAAATCAAGCATTAGGAAAATCATCCAAATCAGAGGCCAGGTGACAACATGTTGATTCACATGGTCTAGAGGTGTAGAAATATGTAACTGACAACCACTTTTCAATTTCAAAAATGAGTTTTCATTTTCTAAGGGACCCTGAAAATTGGCACATGGTAATATGTACTACTGGTAAGTAAAGTGTGAAATTCACATCCCTTCTCCTTGGGCATCCTCCCTTCTAGGAAAGGCTATAGTTTCAGGAACTTCAAAGAGTGATTTGTTCTGGGTCTCATACAATTATCATGTGTTAGGTATCATAGTTACCTATGAAAATGTTACATCTTTTGAATATGAGATCCATGAAGGCAGGGATTGGATCTGCTCTTAACTTTGTATGTCCTTCAGTACCTAACACAGTTCTGCCCAAAGCAAGCACTCATTGAACTGAAAGCAAGCAACTGACTTTGTTGAACTGAACTGGAAAGCATATTATAGCTTTCATCATGGAAGGGGAATATGTAAGAGAAGTTTTGGACCTATGCCAACCAATTAAACAAAATATTACATGGTTAACAGATCCTGTTATTATATAATTTATGTTCAATAAATCAATAAGTAATCATGTATATGCTTTACAGGCAATGTGTTAGGGGCTGCGAATACCACAACAAAATTGAAAAAGTTGCTTCCCTTAAGGAGCCTACATTCTTTTGGGGGAGACAACAGACACAGAATAAATGCAAAATAGATACAAAATACTTTAGGGAAGGAAGGTTTAGCTGTTGGGGAATTAGGAAAGGCTTTAGGTATAAGGAGTTATTTGAGCTGAGTCTTGAAGCTTGTAAGGGATACTATGAGGGGGATGAAAGGAATGAGAACCTTCCAGCCATGAGCATCGTCAGTACACAGGCATGGAGATGCAACATGAAGTGCTGTGTGTGAAGCCCTGTAAGGGTGCAAGTTTATTTAGACCAGGGACTGGCCAACTATAGACTAAGGGCAAGAAGGCATGCTGCCTGTTTTTGCATTGCCTCTCCAGCTAAGATTTTTTTTTGTAAAATTCCAATAAAATCTTATTTTAAAATGTAAAAACCATTCTTAGCTCAACAGCCACACAAAAACAGGCAAGGGCTGGATTTGGCTATGAGACTGTGGTTTGCTAACCCTTCATCTACTAGGTCATGGAGCACAGGAAGGAAAGCTGAAAGGGGATGGAAGTGGCAGTGGGCACAAGGAGCAGCTTGCCTCCCTTTTTAGAAGTGTTGTCAAGTAGGGCATAAGGAAAGGTAGAGCACGGCCTGAAGAGGACAGATCTTCATCTGTGCCATTTAGGGGAAGCCAAGTCTCCATCAGTACTGAATGGGAGGGGCATAGGGGAAGATGTCTAAAGTGAAGGGAAGTGGGTCAATTATGGAGCAGGAATTCCAGACCACACAACGTTTTTCATGGACATCTGTGACAGGAAAGAAGGCAGACTGGTCAGTTTTTGAGAGTGCTGTAATAACATTTAGACTCTCCTGCTGTAATAACAGCAAGAGAGTCTAAGGATCATAAAATATTAAAAGAACTAGAGAAATGGCATGTTAGGCAGATCTTCTAGGGGGGATTTAGGGAAAGTTATGGGCATGAATTGCCCAGGACAAGGATGTGGCTAGATGGCAATCTATCTGCCCCAGTAGAGGGGGTGCCTACTTTAAGGAGATCACAGATGTATACACTACTACATATACTGATTTTTGTAGAAGCTGCAGAGCTCCACTAATTCCCTTTGGATAAATGTTTTTGTCGTGCAAAGTACTGAATGCAAAGGCAGGTCTGTTATTATGAGCTCACTTCTCTATTCCCCTGACCTTCTGAAGTCACAAAGCAAATTGACACCACTGTTACACATGTTATAGAGTAGCAGATTCTTCTACTCCTGAATAAAATGGTGGAGAGCTTTGGGTTAGAGACTTGGGACCATGAACTTTACAAATATTATGATTAATAGCTGTTTCTCTGCAAAAATCCTTAAAACTGAAGAGACAAGGGTTGCTAAAAATGTGTAACCAGAGCAGATAATTGATTTTAACTCCTGGAAAGTAAGAGTAATTTCTGGACTCACCATTACTGAACATTTCATCATCAGTGAGTTGCCCATCTTTGGCATAAAGAATCCCAAACTTGAAATTTACACAGCCCTTAAAAATACAAAGACAGTATTTTAGAACAAAGATAGGGATTGGAGTATTTATTATTTTTGCCAGAAGAGCATGTATGATTACAAAATGTTCTACTTTGTATAGAAATAAAATACTAATTCAATAGGACAACAGTATAAGCATGCATTGTGTAGTGCTAAGAGCATTAGATTTGGAGTCATAAGACCTGGGGTCATTGCTCCAATAATAGCTGTGTGACCTTGAGTGATTTGATTAATCTCTCTTAGTTTCATAGACTTAATCTTGAAAATGGTGATAATAATCCCTGTACTCCCTACATTATCAGGTTGTTCTAAGAAAAGTGCTTTATAAACCTTGAAGAGCTACAGAAACTGCAGATATTACAGGACAGCCTCTTTGAGTAGGATCATAGGACTATCAACATAGAGCTAGAAGGGATGTCAGAGCCCATCTAGTCCAAGTAACTTATCTAAGATACAGAGGTAGTTAAGCATCAGAGGAGGGATCTGAACCCAGATCCTCTGACTCCAGTGTCAACACTCTTTTTTAAAAAAAATTAATTTATTTTTTGTTATATTTTAAATTCTGAACTCTAGGGAAGGTCACCATATGACAAAGATTTATAAAGATATGTGAAACCCTACTATGCATACTTCTATTTATCAGTTCTTTGTCTGTAGGTGGAAAGTATATTCCTTCATAGGTCCTTTGTAGTTTATTTGAGTATTTATAATATTCAGAATAACTTGATTGCTCACAATCATTTTTCAAATGATATTGCTTTTATGGTATACAATGTTCTCTTGGTTGTGCTTATTTCACTTTTCATTATTCCATTTGAGTTTTTCCATGTCTTTCCAAAATCAACCAGCTCATCATTTCTTACAGCACAGTAGTATTTCATCAGCCTATGTTCTTTCTACTGTACCATGTTGCCTGAATAGTGTTTCCCAGTCCCTTTGTGACCTGGTGGCATGCATCCAGAAGGATAGTAGGTCCAAGTAAATTTCAAAGAGGTAGGTTTTGATCTAATTTACTATTTAAAACATTCTAACAAGTGAAGGTGTTTCAAAACAGAATGGGCTGTTTGGCCAAATGGTGCATTTGCTGGAGGTCTTTAAGGAGAGGCTGGATGAACACTTAGGGAAAGTGTAGAGGACATTTCTGTTCATGAACAGGTTAGACTAAATAACCTCTGAGGTCCCTTCTAGATCTAGATCTTATGATGCTAAGTATTTGCCTGTTCATAAGAGGAAAGTCAGATCCAAGGAATAGAGACCATTGGTGGATGAAAAGTAGATCTGGAGCAAGAATGACTTAGATATGGACATATCTATATGACTTAGATATGGACATATTATAGCCATATAGACATGGCTGTAAGTCAAGTCAAAGTCTGTACCTCTTCTAATACACTAGAGTGAAGAGCTGGGAAGTTAGGGTACTGAATGAGTATCAATGCTAAAATCCTCTAGTATAAGGCAGCAGCTGAAGTGGAGGAAAAGCCCATGCGCCTGGCATTGAACTTCTTGACAAAAGATGGAGAGTGTCATGGGGGTAGGTAGATAGCAGCTATCAGGCTGTCTTATCACTGGGTGATAAATTTAGATGAAATGAACCTCAAGGGAAGACAGGTGCTGAGTGATGGCAGAGGGAGAGTCTAGAAGTAGCAATGGGAAGCAAAGAGTATTCTGACAACCCCACTATGACCAGTAAGATGTGGGTTATGAATGAAAGTACAGTCATTGCTAGAAAGGGTGGCTAGAAGTGCCATATCATCAGAAGGCAGGTAGGTCCCAATAAGAGCCAGAAGATGGAGGGAGTATTAAAGGGACAGATTTAAGATACAATCTAGAGGTTTTTGTGGTAAGCCACACCAATTTCCCCTTCTGCAAAGATCTTTCTGGTGGCATAACTATAAGAATGTTTCTAGGACCTAGATGGTCTTCAAATAGATGACATGCTACTGATAGACAAATTCCTATATTAATATTTATAGCAGTTACTGAAAAAAATAGACCATGCCATACTCTTTCTTTTTCTTTTTCTTGGGATTAAGTAACTTGCTCAAGGTTACATGGCTAGTTATTTTTATGTGTGGGTCCTAATTTTCTGAGGCCGGAACTGATCTCGGTCCTCCCGACTCCGGGGCCGGCACTCTTACTCACTGTGCCACCCAGCCGCCCTGATGCCATACTCTTTCTAGTCAAAGTGGCTCAAAGATAAATGGAGTAACACAATATGTGACATATGCTACGTATGTGTTGCTGGCATAGGAAATGAAGCATGCCGTCTTCCTTGGCAAGTACACTACAGTCAGTTTGGGGTATCATGCTGAAGTCCACAATAAAATCTAAGGCTATGGCTTTTCGTGGTTCTTCTAGCTCTAGAGGCTCTAGGAACCTTTCATGTCCTTCCCTCTCCCTCCTCCCTCATGGTTAATCCTTGGCTTGGGTACAGATCTCCATCCAGCTTCCTCCTGCATTATAGGTCACCAAAAGCCAGATGACTTAGTAAATAGTTTTATGTAGTCCTAAATAAACAGCTTTAGGGTTATAAGGCAGAAGCTGAGCATACTGGACAAGGTATAGGACAGTATTAACGAGGAAATAAATTATGAGACTGGGTTGGATGTCAAATTGCTAGAGGCATGTGAGGTCCAGCAACCTATCCATTAAGTAAAGATAAAATCACAGATGGATTAATGACACTTCCTCCTGTTTATTATGGGTTGAATGCATGGAGAGCACAGGTGAAAAAGGAATCAAAGCAGAGTAAGGATAAGGATCAGTAAGTATGTTTTTGGTTGAGTTTGAGGGAGGTATATAATTGCTTCTAGTAGTGCTCAGTATATATTTTGACCATATGTTATAAATGGTCTAGGACCTAATGCCAGTCCTGAAATGGCCAATGGTTCTTTCTCCTAGATGGCATGAAGTCAATGCAAATTGGTAATAAACATATAATAGGTAAAAGAGTAAGGTCACGGGTTATTCTACTGGAATAGTATACTAATACTGGAGTAACATGTAATGCTGTCAGAAAGAGCACAGGACTTGAAATCAAGAAACCCAGGTTGAAGCCAGGTTCTGACACTATGTGTATGACCACAGGCAAATCATTTACTATCTCTGAGCTTAACTTACTTCATCTGTAAGATGGGGACAGTAGTACTTATGATACACACACAATGAAGGAGATTAGGAGGAAAGCATTTATAATGTTGTTGTTAACCACAAACAGGCCACCTTGTGTTGGGAGTTAAAAGATTTTAACTACACAATCAGTTCAGTCAACCTTTCTTCATATGACATTATGCACATGCCAGTGTTGTGAGGGTGAACTCTGTTCATCTTAAAGCACTGTGAAGCATTATGACGATGATTTTAAGCTGCTTCATCTAACTGGTCAGTTTTCTTTAGATGTGTATAAGATTATAAATGGCTATATTAAAACACAGCAACCAGAACCCAGCAGAATATCCCCACTGTGGCCTGAGCAGGATGGCATAGAGATTGTAACTTCCTTTGTTATGGACACTATACTTTTAATGTGGCTTAAGATTGCATTCTTTTACTTGAATGAACTGATGCTGAATGAAGTAAGCAGAACCAGGAGAACATTGTTTATAGTAATAGCCACAATGTGCAATGACTAACTTTGATAGACTTGTTTCTTCTTAGCAATGCAAGGATCCAAGACAACTCTAAAGTACTCAAGATGGAAAATGTTATCCACATCCAGAAAAAGAACTATGGAGTCTGAATGCAGATTGAAGCATATTATTTCCTCTCCTTTTTTCTTTCTTTTTTTGTTTATTCTTTCTAGTGGTTCCTTCCATTGGTTCTAATTCTTCTTTACAACATTACTAATGTGAAAATAGGTTTAATATGAATGTATATGTAGAGCCTATATCAAATTACATGCTGTCTTGAGGTGGGGATAGGGGAAAGATGGGAAGAAAATTTGGAACTCAAAATTTTATGGAAATGAATGTTGAAGACTAAAAATAAATTTAAAAAAAGAAATACAAAAAATGGTATAGAAACCAAATAATTTGGTAGCTGATTGGGGTTAGGGAAAGTGAGGCTGTAAGTATGACACTGTGGATATGACTATGAGACTGGAAGAATGGTGGAGACTTTGACAGAAATAAGGAAGTTTGGAAGAGATATGGGGAAATATAAGTTCTATTTTGGACATGTTGATTTCAGCTCTGGATCAATGATTCATGATCTTTTTCTCCCTTTCATTCATGGATATACATTTGTCTCTAAGAATTCTTTAGTTGTATCCCATAAAATGTGATATTACCTTTTAATTGTTATTGTTTTCATAATTTGCTATTTGACAAGCAATATTCATTTAAGTCTAGATGTTTTGATCCTATTTCTCATTGATTACTAATGTATTTTAGAAAATTTTTATTTTATTTTATTATATAGCCCTCACTATTTACCAATGATAGGGAGAGAAGTGTGCTGGAGAGAGGCCAGGAAGGGTTTGAGATTATGGAAAAAAGTTGGCCCTTCTAGGCAGAGAATAAATGGCAGCCATCCAAGTGCTAGAGGCCAGGAGCTGGTGAATCACCAGTAGGTCCAGCAGGTTGTCATCAGCAAAAGAAATCTAGTTCCCCATGATGAAGGCCTTACTTCCCATTCTGGGTCAGCAAGGTCTCAAAAGGCCTTAGCTGGCAGTTAAGATGAGTCTTCCTGTACTGCTCCTTCCCGTCTTCAAAGTTCTGATAGATTTCTGACTGTATTTGATTCAAAGGTCCTTTAACTTATAATTTGCTATGTCTACCAGAGTGACCTTTCAAGTATCCTTCCCACATAACCCAAACTTGTAACCCAGATATCTCAGAGAGGCACTGCTCTGGTATAAGATGATGTCTCAATCTGTGACTCTGAAAAGCTTCCTATAGAAATGGCTAACCTTGAGATCCTTCTCCATCTAGATCTCTTTGGTCACTACATCTTCCTTCCAGATCCTGCCATGATCACCCAACAGTATCCATATGGCTTCCCACAGACTTTGAATGAGGAAGATGATGGTATAGCATATGGAGGCAGAGCAGAAGAGCGAGATCTGATTACTGTTTTAACTACATTGTGGTCTATAAATGTGGTGTTTAAAGTTGTGTCTTTCTAAACTTATTACTTCTGTGTCCTTAGAACATGATCTTTTCTTTGTGCATGTCCCAGGTGTATATCTGAATAAAAAGTCTATTTCCCTACTTTTGTTGTTTCATTATTTCCAAATCTCTTACCAAATCCATTTCTTCTCAGCATTCTATTTAGGTATTTCTTCTTTTTTTGGTCTTAAGCAAGGACAGTAATCTACCTAATTTCATGAATACAAATACTGTTCCAATCTTAAAGCATATACACATAACAAGTAGTTCCTATATTTTATAATATTACTTCTATAAGTTTTTCAAAAATTTAACTTCTGGAGCCTCTTCCTTATTTGACATGGGGGTATCACTCTGGGACTATCTACCTTTCCCTTTCCATACTTCTATTTTTCCCTTTTCTTTTTCTTTCTTTTTGGTACCCATAACAAAGTTATTCTTCTCATTAATCCTTTTGCTATTTGTCTTTTATTTTCGTTTTAAAATTTTTCCTCCTCAAACCCACTTGTGCCATTTAGTTAATAAAAATAACACATGGCTGGCTTGTTTTCCTACTATGGAACTTATACTGAAGTAGATACCATTGATGCCCCTCATTGTGATAACACTGATACAGGTGTTAAATCGATATCTCTGGTGTTTTGATATCTCCTCCTGACTCCCATTCACAGCCCCATTCACAGCCCCACCCCCATTAAGTGATTATATTGAGAAATATGCTGACTAAAACGACATTACTTTTATTTATTTTATTATTCCTCTGCAGGACTTATAGGGAGTCATTAGTCATTCATAATTGTAAAGGGTACTTTTATGTTGGTGACATTATTAGTGTGTTTGCACATGAAAAATTACTCCAAGGCTGGGTTGCTTATCTATAAATTCCTGAAACTTCTGTGATGTCTTAAATTATGTTCACTTTTTCCCTGGGACTTAGGGATTAAGTCCAATTTTCTTTGATTTTTATTACATTACATAACAATTTCTTTTGTTAGTCTTCATCTTGAGTGAAAAACCCTGTTCAATTTGGTATACACACATATGTATATATATATGTATATACATGATTCTTTTGGATCCCTTCTGATCCTCTCTCAGCATAGTAGCCCCGAGAAGCCAGGGTGCCTAGAACTCAAGAAGGAAGGGGTTTTGGACTTGGTCCTGGGATTATGCTCTATAGAAACGGAACTAAACTGTGAATCTAACCCCCTTCCCCTCCCCAGTGACTGAGGTGGTACAAAATGGAAAGAGAATTATGCCTCCCACATGTTGGAGGCAGTGAGTTTGTATATTTATGATTATCCCTTCTGAAGAAATATTTTCTTTTGTGAGAGCTCCATAGTATTACATTAGCTATTGTTATTATACACATAGGAAATCATAGGCTTAGAACTGGACAGGACCTGAGAGATCATCCAGTCTAAGCTTCTCAATTTACACATAAGAACATAAGCCCAAAGCAGCTAAGTGACTTGTCTGAATATACAGTAACTACAAAGTTATCCAAGTGTCAAAGCTTTGACTTGAAGCCCAAGTCCAATGCTCTCCCCACTCTACCATGCAGCTCTCTCAGTGAAGACCACAACCTCCCAGAACAAAGGCCTCTAGTCTTATTTTTTTGTACTTTTCATAGACATAGCAGTGTCTTCCACAGAGTTTAATCAACATTTGTTAAAGAAATGCTCTTATCAGCACTATTTCAGAAATTTCATTCCTAGACAGCAGGACCTGTCAATGTATTTATTAACAAAATTATACCACAACAAAGGGATTTGGAAGATGTGGAAAGTGGAAATTTACCTGTAATGCTTTTAGGGGCACCCAGTTCCTCAGACAAAAAAACATTAGACTAACAATAAATATAGAGTGATTTAGTAATGACTTCATAGACTGCTCTTTGGAAATAAACTGAGTGAGAGATCATCTATTTCAACACCCTCATCTTAGAAATTAATTAACCCAAGTCCAAGGGAACAAGAGATGTCAGAATTGTGGTGTAATAGTAACAGAATGCTGTGATTATAGGTAGGGAAACAGGGTTCAAATACCTATTCTGCTACTCACTACCTGGGTCACCTCGGGTAGTCAGCTAACTTCTCTGTGAAGGTCTTGGCCTAAACTGCTTTTCAACTCTAAATTCTTGCCACTCTGGTCATTTGACCTTAGTCTATATACAAGACCTTAATCTGACTATACAAGGGCAAATACAAGGATGACCTCCAATCCAATTCAATTCAATTCAATCCAATCCAGTCCTGTGGAGGCACAGATAAAATGACTGGATCCTTTAGAATTCCGCATTAGCTTCTTCAGGATCTACTTTAGTGACTCAATTTATATATATTCACTTATCTATAAATTATAAAATATGGAACATATATACATGTACATATACATGCATACATGTAAAGAGTTTTGTAAAGAGCCTAATTTTTATGGAACTTTTAAGTTCTAACTTTTAATTTTTTAGGGAAAATATTTCTTTAAAGCTTTAAAATTTATAAAATATTTTCTTTGCAACAACCCTATAGAATCTGTAAATATTAGTATCTCCATTTTATAGATGGAGAAATTAAGATTAAGAAACTTGTTGTGGGTTACACAAATAAGTGTCAGATCTGGAATTCAAACCCAAGTCTCTATTAATTCTAATCATAGCACCTTTTTTCACCACATTACTCTGCCTCTTAAATAGCATGACACAATCCAATACAGACACAAAATGTACTGTGAAAGTTGGAGTCATCTCACTTCACAAGTAAAAATGAAGCTTTGGTGACAATCACAGTTAGTTCCTTTCCTAGGTCAAAACTGTCCTCTCACTCCTCAAATGTCTCCTAACACTTTGCCTGGACCTGTTCTTTGTACTTACCTTATTCTTATTTTATCAGCTATTTGAAAATTTACCCACTGCCCAACTGGACTATAAGCAGAGCCTGTATCTTTAGAATAGGTCCTTAATAAATGTTTGTTCTACTAAATTAAGTTGAAATAGGCTTCACTCCCAGGGAGGAACATGAGGAGAATGGAATGCGATGCATTTTGGGAGTTGTACTACCAACCATTTTTTCTTTCTCTTCCTTTCTATAGTTTTATTACTTATGATTTCTGGAACATTCTGGAAGTTGGAGCAGGTTGCTTGGTTTGAAGTCATAACTTTCTCTTTAATCCTTTCCTTTTTTAATTTTAAAGTTCACTGTTCCTTCTTATAATTGTTTAAACAATTTATTGCTATGACTCATTATTTTTCTGTTTATATTTTGAAAGCATTTTTAAAAATTAGGAACACAATTCTAATTATATAAAGGAAGTAAATGAAAAGTATGAGTATGTAAAAATGCTTTCATTAGCATAATTCTCACACTTTACCCAATATATCCCTAGAAGATATTTTACTATTCAAGCAATGTGGGATTATGTGATCAAATAAAAATCAGGTACTATTGAGACAACAGCACTCCTAGGAGCCTCTGAAGGTTCTTAATGATAATACCTCTGTAAGCATTTTAACTTTCTTTTATTTTTTATTTTCTAAGGTTAAGTGATTTGCCCAAGGTCACAGAGTTAGGCAGTATATGAGTCAGGATTTGAACTCAGATCTCCCTGACTTCAGGCCCAGAGCTCCATTCACTGCAACACCTGGTTGCTTCCATTTGTACTTCCAATATACAAGATTTCACAGGTTACAGATCTAGAAGGAAGATTAGAAATAATCTAGCCCAATCTCTCTCATATCAGGTATTACGAAATGGGAGTCCCAAACAATGGTGCTGACTTATTCACTGACACATAGTTAAGTAGCAGAACTTAGATTCAAACTTTGGTCTTTACTAGCTCTGATCAAGCTTTCTACTTCATTGTAGCTAATGTTTCAATCAAATCAGTCCCTCATAAAAGAAAAACAAATGAAGGGAAAAACATCTTATTTCCTTCTCAAAGTTAGGAGACTAGATGGCAGGAATACCTGAATAAATATATATGGTATTTATAATAACAAATTCACTCATGTTAGCTAATCACATAAGGTGTATAAGACATGAATGGAGAAAATTACTAGACTCCCCCCCCAAGGTGTTCTAGTGCGTAGATGCAAGCAAAAGCTAAAACTCCTCTTAGACACCCTTAATGACAAGTTTTAGAGATACATGCTTCTGGGGATGCCATAAGCAATTTCTGCTGAAATGAACAGTCACTCCAAAAAGCAAGAGCTGTACTTGTCAACATCACTGAAGGGCGACTCATTTGTTGAACAAATGTATCTACAGCAATTGGAAGGTCCCACAGATGAGGTTACACTTACCTCTTGTTCTTCAAGAACCAGTAAGTCCTGTTAAAAACATAAAAAACAATTAATATTCATTTTCAATGATATTTTACTTTTTTTAAAAGCCAAGCTAATTCATTAATTTCAATCAATTTTTCTATGTTTCTCTATAAATTATTAAATCATATGAAAATTCATTTTCTAAATATTATTCAGACAATGTCATAGTCAAAGAAAGGAGTCCCAGCTGGGATTCTTTGTTCTGGGAATCACCTGCTCCTTTCCCTGGGCTGCTTTGCTCATACTAAAGTCTCTATGTCAAGTAAAACAAATCCTATTTATCTAGAATGGTTGTTTGTGTAAAACAAAGAAATCTAGACCTTCTGGAAAAGTGGAAATCACAAGACATAAAACACTTCCCAGCTAGGACTTCCCAGACAGGGAAAGGAACTATTAGGAAGATGATGGGAGCAGGTTTAGATGGAGCAGACAATGGGACAAATGGGAGGAACCAAGTAGAGTAGAAAATAGCCTGGCGGCAGGCATAGATAGTCTTTTCTCCTTGTGTTGACTGATGCTGCCACCATGTGGGCATCTTCTAATCAGTTCCAGTGAATTAAGACAATAAAATAAAATCTTTTCCAATCAAGGCTTTCATTTTAGAAAACGAATGTTTCTATTGATCTGGCATTACAGAAAAAAGAAGTGACTTTACTGCACATTTCCTACCTTTGAGTTTCTTAGAGATTACACAGGGAACAAGGCTCAGAATCATGAGATCTCCAGGAGCCACTGGGTGAGCTTTAGTACTAGACATAGTTTGGCCACAGCTATTTTATACAGTTTTGCTCTTGGACTGGTGAGGGAGCACCTCTCACCCAAAAAACTTTCCATCTAGTTCTAATAATGAATACTCCATAATTCAGTTCCTGTAATGATAGCTATGCCTGCACAGTCACAATGTCCAGGAATGGGATTTTTATTTGTAAGATAAGGTGGTCAAATTTGCATGTTTAGCTCCTGAGTCAGACAGGCTGTCACAAAGCAATCACTTCCTGATTTTTGTTTTGTAGTTCTAGCGCTTTAGGGGTTAATTTGATTCTGTGGTGTGGCTGGCCCTTAAATTTCAAGAAGTGGTTGACAGCAGAAATGAAGTAAGTACTGGTTTAAAATGAGAGAATTTGTATCCTTTTCTAGCCTGTAAATATAAAAATAGATTCTCTTTAACAAAAAAATTATTTTATTCAAATTTCCCAGCACTTTGATGTTTGGAACCTTTTCAGATCTCCCAAACTCTCTTCTAGATTTCTCAACATCTTGGTCACCTTTTTTTGAATTGACTACTTTCTCAAATTCCCTCTTAAAATGGCTGAGATCAAAAACAATGTTCTAGAGCTGCACTTCTTAAACCTATGGTTTAAGAAGTGCTGAAAAGTTCGTGAGTAGAAAAAGTTTAAGAAGTCCTGTTCTAGAGTAGCTTGACCATGGTAAAGAGCTCACTTACATTAAGACACCTGTATTAATACAGCCTAAAAATACATTAGTAGGGCTTTCTTCTTTAGCCCTATTCTGTTCAACATTTTAAAAAATCAATAACTATGGAATGAAATGGACTAAAAGCATTATATTAACGATTTCTCACATTTAAGAAGGAATTCTTGTGAAGGAATATGTAAAACTAGAACTATTTTATCCAATATATAAAATTGGAAATGCTTAAAATTATAATGGAGTTCTGCCTGAGTAAAAGACCATATGCCTGAGAGTCGGCTATGTGTGTGTGTAGGATGCTGGAAAAGTCAATGAAGATGGGTGAAGAAAAAGTTATGCAAAGTTATGCATTAAATGAATACTGTGAATATCTCTCATGATGTCAGGGCACAAGATGTGTGCCCATATGTTACAGGACCACCAAAGGCCAACACTAGTAGAGTGACAAGTATAAGCATGTATAACTTCCCCAGTCTGGCATTTTCCCTATTTGATAGTAGTTGGGAAGTAGCAGTTCTAAATTTGATGCCCTGGGAGTATAATTTATCTATGTCTGGGAAAATGGATTTTTTAAAAGTGGCTTGTTGCTCTCTTACTCCCTTCTCCTTTACTTTAGGTTTAATTGTTCTCTTAATAAATCTCTGCCTTTCTCAGTTTGATGATCACTGTCCTTGATAAAGATGATGAAAATAAAAGTTAATGTAGGTCTGCTTTCTACTCTGCCATTGGTTAACATTACATCATCTTCCTTCACCAGTGAACTGTTCATCTCTTTCTTGCTCATCATCTAGCTCCAAAGAGGGCTTAAAAAAACAAACCAACCTTTTTGTTGTCTTTTAGCAATTGTTTTCCCAAGCCCCAATTTATTCTGGGCTTTAAAAGCCTCCCTTTTTACAGGCCTTTCCAACAGGTCCATGACATTGTTTTATGATCATATGTAGTCATATTCCCTTCTCTCTATCTTGTGTACATGTCCTTTGTAAATCTGAGTTCCCCAGGAAGTTTTCTGTGTACCTTTATAAGTTTCTTTACACAGCTCCTCTTCTTCATTGGCATAAATTATGACAATGTAATCTAGTCCTTGTAGAAACAACAATGAAATGTGGAACAATCAGAGCCCAGTAATGCCTTGGCATTCCTTCTCCCATCTGCATGCCTTTGGACACATTATACCTCATACCTGGAATCCTCCCTTACGACCTCTGCCTCCTGAATTTCCTAACTTCCTTCAAAGCTCAGTTCATGTGCCATTTCCTATACAAAGTCTTCTTTGTCCAATGGAAGAAACATCCAGTGGCTCTGGAATCACAGGACCTGGGTTCTGATGCTAACTTTCTCTGTAACCTTGGGTACGTAATCTCCCTCACTGAGGGAGTTGGATTATCTGATCTCTGAGGTTCCACCCAACTTTACATCTATGATCCCATTAATTGTTAGCACACTCTTCTTCCTCCTCCAATTATCATGTGTATACTTAGGTGTTCAATGATGTATCTCTCTAGCAGACTCCTTTGTTTTGTCTTAGTACCCCACCACCTAGCACAGTCCCTTAGACATAACAGGTTCTTACTAAATGCTGGACTGGTGTAAAGAATATATTGCAAAAATAAGTGACACATATTATGGAGGACCAGGATGGAGAGAAGAATCAGTGTAGGTCAGAAATTATCCAGGAAGGCTTCATGGAGGAGTCAGAACTTAAGCTGAGAAATTCCTGCTCAGGTATAAGTTGGACTAAATGACCTCTCAAGTCCTTTCTAATTCTGTGATTGTATTAAAAAATTTTTTTTATAACTTCACACTGTTCCTGAGGTATAGATACCCTTTTGGGGTTTCTGGTCATGGAGTCACACCAATTTTTTTTCTTAACATTTTGGAATTCACTTTATCTAAGGTACATATTTGACTATGCCCTAGTTCTCCCTCTTTGCTACTGTAAACTCTAAGAAGACATGATCACTTTGCTAGTTTCTCTTAACAGCATTTCAGATTCAGAGAACATTTTTTTTCTCAAAAAGAAACCTGAATAGCATTGTAATTAATTTTTACCACAGACGTGCTGTACCATGAAGCAACAAGAGGCAGATTACAAACTGTGAATGGTGACAACACAAGGTAAGCATTAGGGACCAAAAAAGAAGTATTATTATTGGGTCTGAACAATAGAAAACTTGAGCTTGGAGGGGGGGGGTCAGTTGGTAAATAGTTGGGTGGCACAGCTGGTAAACAGTAGGGTTAAATTATAGAGTCAAAGTAGGAAGGACTTTAGCGGTCATTTTGTCCAATCCCCTCATTTTACAGATGAGGAAACTGAGGTTCAGGGAAATGAAGCCACTTGTCCGTAGTCAACAGAGCCAATTAGTAGCAGGGCTGTGATCCAAACCTAGGTCTTCTGACCACAAATCTAAGGTTCTTTACATGCACAATTCTGAGTCTCATGTGAGATCTTCTAACTCCAATTCCAATGATCCTTCTACTATACCAGGCTAGTGATTAAGAGGCAAATGGGACTACTAAGGCTCACTAACCTTGGACATGACTTGATATTTTCTGCCTAGAGCTGAAAGATTGTATTTTCCAGCATTCACTGAAAATGAATAGATGGCTCTAAAGTGAATAATCAAGATATTAAGTAGCAAACATCTTATTAATAAAGAGCAACCCAGAAATTTGGTGTTTAAGAGCTCTGAATCAACAACCACATGGAACAGCCTCAAACCCAGAAGTAACAAAAAACCAAACCAAAACAAAATAAAGCAGATATAATGTCATTGCTCTAGCTTTTCACTATAGTCACTTGGCCACGGCCATGGCCACAAGTACAAAGCCTAAGGGAACCAAGGAAAGGGTACTAGCAGTTTGGATGAAGTCTTAATGGAGGAAGAGAAAGACATCAACAAATACTTCATGTTACAAGAAGGTGGGGGCAGGCTGCCATGTGCACCAGTAGAGGGAGTACCCAAGTCAAACCATCAAATAATAATGTGATTTATTATGTACATGAGAAAACTATTTGTCTCATATATGTAATAGGTTAACCATTTAATCTACAACACTTAGGTTAAAAGAGCTTGTTTTTATTTTATTTTTTTAAAAATCTTTTTCTGATCACCTAGAAAAAACCTAAGTAGACAGATAACACAGAAAAAAATGGGAACAAACACAATGGCGATTACATCCCTCCAATAAAAAATGTAGGGAAAAGCAAGAGAATGAAGGTTCTTCCAGAATGTAAGAAAAGGCATCAAAGACCTGAAGAAGTTAACAAGAAATAATAGGAATAAAAGGAAGTGGATGAGAAAGTTACGCTTAGTAAGTAGCATCCTTATGATTGTTGGGAACAGATTTTTTTTTTTATTTTTTATTTTTTAAAGCAATTGGGGTTAAGTAACTTGCTCAAGGTTACATGGCTAGTCATTATTTATGCGTGGGTGCTCATTTTCTGAGGTCGGATCTGATCTCGGGTCATCCCAACTCCGAGGCTGGCACTCTTACTCACTGCGCCACCTAGCCGCCCCTTTAGGGCAATTGGGGTTAAGTAACTTGCCCAAGGTTACATGGCTAGGTTTTTGTTTGTGTGGATTAAGTGTCGGAGGCCGGCTCTGAACTCAGGTCCTTCTGATTCCAGGGCTGGTGCTCTATTCACTGCGCCACCTAGCCGCCCCATAGGTATAGGTTTTTGTTTTGTTTTGTTTTTTTGCTTTTTGGAGGGCAATTGGGGTTAAGTAACTTGCCCAAGGTCACACGGCTAGGTTTTTGTTTGTGTGTGTGCTGTGTCTGAGGCTGGAACTGAACTCAGGTCCTTCTGACTCCAGGGCCAGCGCTCTACTCACTGCACCACCTAGCTGCCCCTGGGGAACAGATTTTAAATCAAGTGGCTGTAGTTGTTAATTTTTGTCCCCACTTTGACTTTTTGAAAGGGAAGAAGAGCTCCAATTTTACAAATAAAGACCTGTCTACAATTCATTATTACTATTATTACTAATAGCTCATGTTTATACAGTACTACAAGATTTAAAAGGGGGCAGCTAGGTGGCACGGTGGATAGAATTTTGGGTCTGAAGTCAGGAAGCATCAAATTTCTGAGTTCAAATCCAGCCTCAGACACTTACTAGCTGTGTGACCCTGGGCAAGTCACTTAAGCCTGTTTGCCTCAGTTCCTCATCTTTAAAATAAGTTGGAGAAGTAAATGGCAAACCATTCCAGTATCTGTCAAGAAAACTCAAAAGGGGTCACAAAGAGTTGGACATGACTGAAATGAATGAACAACAAGATATTTACAAAGCACTTTTTCTTTTACAATAATCCTGTGAGATGGCTAACACAAAAATTATTGTGCTTATTTTATGAATGATATTGAGGGTCAGCCATGCTCAGGACCACAGAGCTAACAATATCAGAACTGGGACTCAAACATATGTCTTTTAACTCTAAGACCAAAGTTCTTTATATTGAAGAGTCATTCATCTTAGGACTATGCCTAAAATAAGATACTCCATTCTGCAGAGAAGTTTTCTAAAATAAGGGTTCAAGGAGAAGGATGCTTGTTTATCTGAAAGTTAACCACAGCTGAAATGATGGATACTGCGTGTTAAGTCTTAAGTCTTAGACACAGAGAATGCTAAAGGACTTGGGTAATGAGGAATATGTGTCACAAGGTTAGTGACAGCTACATCCTGCTAGTATCTTTGTAATTATTTCCTGTCTTTTGGGGTATATCTCTATTAGAGGTCATAGAACCCTCCCAGACAGAGATTGTGAGACTCTGACAGAAAGGATCTTAGTCACCAAGTTTCGCCTTTAACATGAATCTCTGCTATAACATCTCCAAAAAATATTCACCCATTCTATGCTTGAATATCTTTAGTAATTGAGAATTCACTTCCTTCCAAGGAAGCCCTTCCCATTTAGAGACAGCTTCAATTATTAAGAAGTTGTTCCTTATACTCCTCACAAAGGCTGGGATATGCCTCGAGATGTTTTTTTCTTCTTTTGTGTTCTTTTGAAGTAGTGCTTTCATCTTTCCAAAGAATACTTAATTCTACCTGAAAACCTGGAAAATAAGGAATTCCTCCAGCCCAGTCTCTGCTAGCCTGTATTTTGTACTTAGACTATTTCATAGGATCCTACGACATTAGACCTGGAAGAGACCTTAGGCTCCTCTGGAACAACTACCTTAGTTTTATAGATGAGGAAACTGAGGGCTAAAGAGATTAAGTAACTTGTTCAAGGTCACATAGGCTGTTAAGTCATAAAGTAAGATTCTAACTCAGGTCCTCTGACTACATATACAATTTCCTTTTCACTATGCCACCAAATTGCTATGACTTGTCAGTTGTAGAACCACACATAAAGCATGCTCTCTGCAAACTGATATCAGTTTATCCTTGCCCTCTCATTTATATATACTGCTCCCATGGCTAATTACCATGTTAACTGAGGGTGGGCTTTGCCTGTCTGCCCTGCTAGGGGAACACTTACTGGTAGTCTTTTATTTTTTTTAAACAAATGCTTTTGAGCAAGTCTCTCTCTCTCTTTGCGTGTGTGTGTGTGTGTGTGTGTGTGTGTGTGTGTGTGTTGATTACTCCCATTCTGGTACTTTACTAGTAGTCTTTTCTCCCCAATCTGACACTACCTTACTCAGCTGGCTTTGACCTGTATTTAGCAGATTCCTCCAAAACCCTAATATAAAGAGAAGATATCCTTAGGTAAAATCTAAAGTCTTACATAAAAATCCAACTTCTTGCCATTTCTCATCTCTTCTGCCTTCTTCTGTTTCCCTCTTGTCTTATCACAGCCTCAGTTTTTTCTCAGATTAAGTCCAAATTTGGTTCTTTGTAATCCCCCCCCCACATTATTCCTAGTTTTTTTTGCTTTGGATGCATCAGAACAAGTCTAATCTCTCTGTCCTATGGCAGCCCTTCAAATACTTAAAGCTAAGAACCATCTTTCTCCTTAAGTCTTCTTAAGAAAAATGAATACACTCTTTAAAGCTGAAACCTTAAGGCTGAAGCTGCAAAACAAATACACTGTGCTAGTTTTCTGATATGCTCAGTGATGCCCTGGGGTCCATCATCATTGTGGCATAATTCTTTTAAGTCTTCTGTTCACAGCTAAATATGATCAAATGATCTTTCACTATCTTCATGGCTTCCAGGTTCCTCCCTAGTACTCCTCTGGATGCACTCTAGCTTGTCAAGGTCTTTCATAAAAAGGTGCCCAGAACTAGACATAAAAGACAAGGCCAGGCCTTCTAATGAAATTTATTTTTTATGCAGTTTTTGACATAGTGACTTTCTAATACACTTCCCCCATATTTGAAGCCAGCTGCTAAAAGGAAAGAATGGCTTGTGATTAATTTAAATATTTTATGCAGGTGATAATGATAGTATTATTACTTCATTGGTTATTATTAATAATGATATTAAAGTCTAAATATTTTAAGTTAAAAAAACAACAACCAAAAACAGATAAGTTAGGTAAAGCTTCTCAAAGGAGAACACAAGCCATTATAGGAAGAAATATCCTTTCACTAGAACAGTGGTTCATCACTTGGAGTCCATGGAACATTCATGGATAGATTTTGGTGAGGGGTATGTGAACTTGGTTAAAAAAATCACACATTTATTTTCACTAACCTCTAACTGAAATTTATTATTTCTTTCAATTATTAAAAAAATTAGGCTAAGAAAGGGGCTATGGACTTCACCAGACTGCCAAAGGGATCCATGATACAAAAAAGGGCCCTTACCTATAGCTGTGGGTTAAGTTAACAAGGCAAAGGGGATAGGAAAAGACATGACTGATAAGAGTTGAAACTAAGGTGGTGGCGGGTGAAAACTGACAAGTATCTTTCTTGGAAGCAAAATATAAAATTAAAAAGAGGCACTAGGTAAAGACTGATAGGAAAGACATTTTTTTTGCATTTGTAATTGTAATTTTTAAAGTGAAATAAAGTATAAATTTTAAATGTAGCACTATTTAAAGTGGCTAAAGGTTTTAAACTATTTTGACAAGAATTTTTTAAAATATAAAAATTATGGAAATTTATGATGAGTTTCAAGTGAGATCTATCGTCTTTTATCTTTGAGAAGGAGTATAGCCTGCAACCTTACTACATTACGTGTATAAGTTGTAGGGGTACTTTTAAAGAAATGAATACACTCTTTAAGGCTGAAGCTGCAAAACAAATACACTGTGCTAGTTTTCTGATATGCTCAGTGATGCCCTGGGGTCCATCATCATTGTGGTATAACTCTTTTATCTGAAAGTTCTAGGTCATAGTTCCTCAATGTCCCCTTCAGTTTTCTAACTGCTACCACCTCTCCTTTCTAGATCTTAAATACCCATATGGTCCATAGGAGATAATACAAGTCTTTATCTTCTACCTCATCTTGTATTGCTCCCTATAAAGAGTATTTAACCCTTCTTTTAGACGTTCTGAATTATTTGTTTTTGGTATTTCGAATTATTAATAGCATTATAAGGAAACATACAGAAGAAGGTTAGAGTAATAAATCAAAGGAGAGATTTACAAAGGTTTATTTGCAGGTTCAATGTCCATGAAACGGGAAGGAAATAGGCCTTACCTTTTTTTCTTATATCATCTTTTTTTTTTACTTTTATAATCTCCTACTTAAAAAAATCATTTGTTTTAACATCACCTTCATTTGCATTCCTACTTTAAAAATAATATTATCTTCTGATTCAACAAATCCAGTCCTGTCTTGGCTAGAAGTTAGATTAGTTCTTGTCAAAGAATGTAGACTGGCAAGGCTATAGATGTCTCAGCTCTTCGAGAATCCACTGCCTCCAGTTCTTAGCTCTAGGCTTGTCCCCGTATCAGAATATGTGTACCTTCAACACTCATTTCCAGATGAGCCTTCTCTACACTAGACCCTACCTAGGAGTCATATTTTTTTCCTCTCTTTTTTATTTTTTAGTTTACATAATTCATTTCCACAAGATTTTGAGTTACAAATTTTCTCCCCATTTTCCCCCTACCCACCACCCCAAAACTGTGATCCCACTGAATATCCCCTCCCACAATCTGCTCTCTCTTATATCTTCCCCCATCTCCCCTCTGACTTTCCAGTAGGGCATGATGGATCTCTATGCCCCAGTATCTGTATATCTTATTTCCCAGTTACATGTAAAATTATATATATATATATAAACATTTGATTTTAAAACTTTGAATTCCAGATTCTTTCCCTTCCTCCCTTGTCACCCACCCTTTTTGGGAAGATAAGCAATTCAATATAGGTTGTACATGTGTAGCTATGCAAAACATTTCCATAGTGGATATATTGTGAAAGACTGACTATATTTCCCTCCATCCTACCCCACCCCCCACTTGTTCTATTCTCTACTTTGATCCTGCCCCTTTTCAAAAGTGGGCGTTTCCATAGGAGTCATCTTTAAATCTCTGATCATTTCCCGTCCTTCCCCTGAGATTGAGAGGTTCACCTCTATACTCCAAAAAGGCATCAAAGTACGACTTCAGTAGAAGCAATAAACATTTAATTAATGAATTAATCTCATTTGTCTCATGTAATTCATCTTTCAGTTAAAAAAGATAATTCTCAAGCCAACAATGTTCCTTTTAAGCATATATGCTCCATATATTTCATATACCAATTCTAAAAACTATAACATTTTCTTTTACCTTCTGTATCTCAGGATGAAAAATTTCCCTGGGGCCTTTTTCAAACTTGTCCAGATTCATGGCACTGAAATAAAAGGGAAAGAATGAATTTCAATGCAATGTGATAGAACTTTAAGCAATAGTAGCAATTCACTCTTCCTCCAATGAATTAGCCTTAAGAAAATAAGTATTTTGTACAAGGAACTGGAATATCTAGCAAAAAGTTGTAATATTTTAAATCACATCATCTCTTCCTCAGTGTTTTCCTAATAGAATTATTCTAAAATAGAGGGTACAAAGATATGCTGATAAAATGAAATTTAAGATACCAATTTGACAGCATAACTAAAGAATGACAGAAATAGACAGAAATAATACAATTAAATGCTATAAACAATGTGGAGAAATGAGCACTATATTGCACTGTTGGTGGGAGTTTTTTTTGTTGAGTAATTTGACAATATACTGTAAGATTTGCAAAACTGATCATATCTTTTGACCCAGTAATCCTAATGCAAGAACTATATCTTAAATATTTAATTACTAGAAGGAAAAAAAAACTTTTTACATATAAAAATATGCACAGCTACTTTACTTTTAACAGTAGAAAAACAGGAAACAACCAACAATTAGCAAGTGTATGAAGAAACTGTGGTAGACCTATATAAAAAGCATCTTTGTGTGATAAAATATGATGTGAAAAAATGAATTATGGAAGGATTCACAAAGTGACAGAGGATAGAAGAATTAGAAGAACTATACATGCTGTGTGTTGAATATGACTGGAGTTTTGGGGGGTTTTTTGCTTTTGGAGCAGAGAGGCAGGGCAATTGGGGTTAACTGACTTGCCCAAGGTCACATGGCTAGTAAGTGTTAAGTATCTGAGTCTGCATGTGAACTCAGGTCCTCCTGACTCCAGGCCTCTATTCACTGCACCACCTAGCCACCCCAATACAACTGTTTTAAAAAAATGACAACAAAACCTTGCAACCAGGTGGAAAAGATCAGAAGAGGACGAAGAATAAATAAACTATAATTATTTTTCTGTTAAAGTTTATTTATTGGGGCGGCTAGGTGGCGCAGTGAGTAGGGTGTTGGCCCTGGAGTCAGAAGGACCTGAGTTCGGATCCGGCCTCAGACACTTAACACACACACAAACAAAAACCTAGCCGTGTGACCTTGGGCAAGTTACTTAACCCCAATTGCCCTCCAAAAAAAAAAAAGGCAAAAAAAAAGTTTATTTATTGTTAATAAATAATAACAAAGAGTTTAAATTTTATAGTTTCACTTGGATTACAATTCCATATTTTATTTGTTTGTTATGACTGCTATTACATTTATAGTACAAAGACGCATAAAAAGGAGGGATACAAGGAATAATTAATTATGTGAATATCTGGAGCCTCAGGCAGTTGTTGTTAACCTGAAATTCAGTCTCATATAGTAAAACAGTGGCTGGGTAGTATAGGCAACCAGTAGCAAAGTTAATTAAAAATAAGATCTTCAACCATTATCTCCAGCAACTCCTAGTCCAGAATGCTGCTTAAAGGAAAGCTGTCTTAAGCAGTCTTTTTTAATATAATCTCTGTGGGATTATTTCCTCCTTTATAAAATGAAAATCATGGACTAGATGATCTCTATGGTTTCTTCTAAGTCTAAAACAAATACAAGGGACTGAAATGTAGTAGTGGCATTTATACTGAAAATTTCCTTTCATTTAAAGTTAAGTTAACAAAAGTAAAATCTTTCCCTCATTCTTGTTTGTTGTTTAGTCATGTCAGCTGTATCTGATGCCTCATGATCCTATTTGGGGTTTTCTTGGCAGAGATACTGGAGTGGTTTGTGATTTCCTTCTCCAGTTCATCTTACAGATGAGGAAACTGAGGCAAATGGGATTAAGTGACTTGTCCAGGGTGACACAGGTAGTAAGTGTTTGGGAAGAGATTTGAACTGAGAAAGATGAGTCTTCCTGATTCCAAGTCTATCACTCTATCCACTGTGCCACCTCGTTGCCCTGTTCCCTCATTTTACTTAGTACTATATAATTCAGGAATATACATTTTAAAAGAATCTCTCTAGCCATCCCTCAATTTAGCTGTAGATTTTTAGTTAAAAAAAAAACTACATACATTCATCTGTAACTAGATTGTTAACTATATGCTAAAATTCTTTAAGCAGTGGTTAAAGGTTTATTTGAGGAAGTTGTATTTATGGGTCAGGGGAAGGAATATAATAGACTAGAACAGCTTAACACAGGATAAAATATCCATGATTCCTGTTTATCAGAATATTTCAGCACTAGAAGAATGTGTGCTTTTTCTTTTTTTTTCTTTTTTCTAAAAGCAATTGGGGTTAAATAACTTGCTCAAGGTTACACGGCCAGTCATTATTTATGTGTGGGTGCTCATTTTCTGAGGCTGGAACTGATCCCAGGTCATCCTGACTCCGGGGCCGGTGCTCTTACTCACTGTACCACCTACCTGCCCCTATGTGTGCTTTTTCTGATATGTTCTGTCTCCAAGGATTACAACCTTTTCACACCTTTTCAAAAAAAAATTTGGGGTGGTGGAGAGAGTGGTTGGTCCAGATCTGTTTTCATTGGTGTCCAGAGCTCCTTAAGGAGGAAACTCCCTCTATCAACGAAGATTGGTAAATGATCTGCAGTTTATAGTTTTAGAGAATTACCTGGAGAAGTCAGAGTTTAAGTGACCTGCCCAGGGTCACACAACTTTCGTGTCTGAAGCAGGCCCTGAACCTAGAACTTCCTGACTCCAGTACTGGTTCTCAACCTGCTATGCCATGCTATCTCAACCATTCCATAGGAGACGGTGTTTGGGTGAGTCACCATCTAGGAGCATGTCCTTTGATAATTATCCTCATATCTAGGCTGGCTCTCAAGAGGACACACACCCAATGTACTGGACAGAGCCTATGCTTTTTTTTGTTGTTGTTGAAAATGAGGGATCTACCATACAGTCTGTCATAAAACACAAGAGGATGACTGATCAAAGCTTTTCAGAATATCTAGCTATTAAAGTTTTGCCAAATAGGTAAAATGATAATAAATTCAAGAAGAGAACTTTTAGAGCAATCAGAAAACTACATGGAAGATTAGAACACATGGATGATATTTTAACTACCTATTACAATAATGTGTCCTAATATTCATGCTAGTAGACTGAGATTTGGAAGGCATTACTTTACCTGTGATACTGTATGTATTTTTTCTTTTTCTGTAATATGTATCCACTGCTACATTATCACAGGTTGTAACAAATTATCAAGCTTGTATATCCTTTTCCCAAGGAAATCAAGAGTCAGAAGATGCTACAATCTCAAGAGTTGTATTCCACTCAAGGGGGTAGATTAGTGATTGTTGACATCAAGGCAAAGGTGTGACAGGAAGCTGAATTTTCTCTCTCTCTCCTAGGAAGAACTAGTCAGCCATATTAGCTTGGAAAAGTTTTTGCTGGGATCACAACTATTTTAACCAGTAAAAAAGAACTTGTTGGTAAAATGGAAATGATGGGAACCCTAACTTTGTTAGGATGCGCTGACCACATGATCTTAAGAGAGCCAAGGTAGGGAACAATGGCTACAATCTATCCCGAACTCTTGCAGTTAAGAAAGTAAACTTATGAAAGACAGAACAAAGAGGTTAACAGGAGCTGAAACCAACAGTGATTGAGGAGATGGTAAGAGGGTACCTAGCTGTATATGTAACTACTGGGTAACTGTCAGTGGTACTTGAAACACTGAGTGGAACAAGAGAGATGCTTCAGCATTGGAGAAGGGCAAATTTTAGGTTTGTAAGAAAGGAAGAGGGTAGATTCTTTAAACTCTAAACTAGTGAGATTGATTTTGATTCCTGCCAAAATTTTAGAATAAAATATCAAACGTTTGTGACTTTTTTGAAAGAGAAACAGTGATCCCCAAGAACTAACAAGACTTCATCAAAACAGGTCATGTCAGACTAATGTCATTTCAGTTTCTGATACAGTAGACAAAAGAGAATGGAATAGATGAAGACTTCTTTTTTTTCTGGCAAAGTATCTGGTGAAATCTTTTCTGCTACCACTATAGACAGAATGGAGAGATGTGGGCCATAAGAGAGTATATTTTAGTAGATTTAGAATTGCTTGGCTGACCAGGATCAAAGAGTATTCACTAACAGATTAGTGTTATCTTAGAGATAGGCCTCCAGCAAAGACCTGAAGGATCTGCCTCTGACTTGTGTCGTTTAATGTTTACATGAATGAACTAGATGAAGACACAGATGGCATTTTTTTTCTATCAAATCTGCAAAAAATAAGATACTAGAGAAGATAGCTGGCATGCTGGGTGATAGGGCAGATAGATAGATGAATAGATCATTAGATAGAAAAAGCATTTATTAAGCACTTATATGCCAGGTACAGGGCTAATTGCTGGGTATACAAATATAAGGAAGAGAGTCTCTGCCTTATTGGTGATGGTATTGGTATACACATGGGGCAGCATAGTCTGGAGATGGCCAGGAAGTGAAGTAAAGGCTGGATCTAGGTAAGTTAAGACAAAATCCCACTTATCAGGGCCCTAGGTGGTTCCAAGCACACAGTTCAAGTTTCTAGTGGGGATGACAGCTGGAATTACGGCAACATGGTCTAGAAACAACTACAAAATCCAAGTCCAAAAAACACCTCAACAGGCCATAGTATTGAGCTAAATTTGTTAAGATACAATATAGTAGTGATAAATATAAATTCTTACACTTGGATGGAAAGAATTTATTGTACTAGTAATAAATTCGATCTATATGATAAAAAGATCTGGGGATTTTAGAACTCAGTATGGGACAGGACAGTCACAAAAGCTTATGTTACCTTAAGCTACATTAAGAGGGGGATTGAATTTAGTCCAAGAGAGATAACAATTCTGATCAATCCACTTCTGGAGTACTGTGTTGAGCTCTGGCAGTAAGGACAAGGTGGAGCATGTCCAGTAGACAGCAACCAGCATTCAACTCTATCAACATTTAATAAGCACCTATTATATGTAAGGAACTGTACCATGGTGAGGGGACTGGACACTATGACACATGAGGACTGACCAAATGGATTGGGAACAATTGGTTTAGAGAAAAGAAAACTTAGTGAAGACCTGACAACTATCATGTGAAAGAGAATTTGACCTCTGAGGGTAGAGCCACGAATGAATGTCAGATAATCAGGTTTATATCTGAGATAAGGAAAATACTTTCTAAGAATGAGAGATGCCCCAAAGTGCCATAGGCTTCCTTGGGAGGTAGGGGTTTGCCCTGAAATGTAGGTATCTAAGTGAACTCTCAATAATTACTTTTTGGCCACCTCACACCTATTAGATTGGCTAATATGGTAGAAGAGGAAAATAATACATGTTAGAGGGGATGCAGGAAAATTAGGACTCTAATGTACTGTTGATAGAATCCTGAACTGATCTAATCATTCTGGAAAGCAATTTGGAACTATGCCCAAAGGGCTATAAAACTGTGTATATCAATACCACAACTAGGTCTACATCCCAAAGAGATTTTTTTAAAAAGGTTTCCCTACATGGACAAAAGGGCCTACATGTACAAAAATATCTACAGTAGCTCTCTTCATGGTGGCAAAGAATTGGGAATTGAGGGAATGACCATCAGTTGGGGAATGGCTGAACAAGTTGTGGTATATGACTATGAAGGAGTACTATTGTGCTCTAAGAAATGATAAGCAGGATGATTCAGAAAAACCTGGAAAGACTTATATGAACTGATGTTTGTGTAACATGAAGTGAGAAGAACCAGGAGAATATTGTACATAGTAATAGCAATACTGGATGATCAACTGTAAATAAAAAGCTCTTCTCAGCAATATAATGATCCAAGAGAATTCCAAAGGACTCCTGATGAAAAATGCTGCCCACATCCGGAGAAGGAACTGATGGGATCAATGAGGATTGAAGCATAATATTTTACTTTATTTGTTTCATTTTTTTCCTGAATCTTCTTTCATAACACGACTAATATGGAAACTTTTTGTTTTAATTTTATAAACACTTTATAACCTATATAAAATTGTTTTTCATCTCAAAGAGGGGGAATGGTTGGGAGGCGGAGGAGAGGAAGGGAAGGAAAGAGTTTGGAATTCAAAAATGAATAAATGAATGTTAAAGACTATTTTTATATGTAATTGGAAAAAATAAAATATTAATAGGAGAGGGGATTCTTATTCAGGTATGTTCCCCCTAGCCTGGAATGCCCTCCCTCTTATGCTCCTACTTTAGAATCCTTGGCTTCAAGACAAGTAAAATGCCATTTCTGCCAGGATGCTTCTCCTGGTCTCCCCAGTGGCTAGTGCCACTTCTTCTAAGGTTACCTTCCTTCTACTCTGTATTTATCTTATATGTTCTGATTTATATGCTGTCTCCTTCAGTAAAATGATAGCTTTTTGAGGACAAGGACTGTTTATGCTCTTTTGTCTGCAAAGCACTTAGCAGAGTGTCTGGCACATAGTAAACACTTAATAAACACTTGCTGATTGGCTGATTGGGCTAGATGGTTTCAACTGTCAAATACCAGTGATTCTGTGAGATTTGAAAGAATTCAGATTAAAGAGAGTTAAGATACTAGGACATGAATCTCTAATGATATGGGTAAGGATTTTCAAGTCTGAAATCCTGATGACATAAACGCAAATAATTCTGATAAGAAAAAAAGGGAAAAGTATCTAAAGAGATTGAAGTGACTTACAGAGAGTTCTGTGATGAGCTCTTTTTTTTTAACCACATACAAAAGGTAACTATAAAGGAAGATAAGAGAGGCTGAATATAGAAGAGTGTCATTGTCCTTTAATCATATCAGGAAAGACCAAGGCTTAGGGAAAAGTCAAAGGTTGCATGAAACAATGGAAGAAGCCTTGGATCTGGAGTTAGGGGGCCTATATTTGAAGCTTAGTCCTCCCACCTACTGGTGTATGATGTTGTAAGACTCACTTCTCTTGTAATCAGTTTTCTCATCTATAAAAAGTAGGGGTTGAACTAGAAGACATCTCTAAATATGTCATCTTAAGGTAATTAAAAGGCCCACTTATGGGGCTGGGAAATGTGAAGATGAGGAAATTAGCATTAGGTCTTGTGAATGTGTTGACTATTGTGTCTATTCTCAAGTACTTTTGACAAGACAGGAGGATATGGAGATTAGAAGCACATTGGGTTCTTGATAGGCTGGGCAGAGTCCCAGACAGATACATTATAGTGAGAGTAAATAGATGAGAACTGAGAAGACATGAATTCTAATCTAGGCTCTGCCATTAACTTAATGTACTTTAGAGGCTTTTCAAATTTGTTGATGACACAAAATTAGAAAGAATAACTGAATAAGCCTAATCAAGATCCCAAAATATCTTAATAGTGCAGAAAAATGGACCAAACCTAATAAGGTGAAATTTAACAGAGAAAAATATAAAATCCCATACTTGGTTTTAAAAATTAAACTGCATAAATATTAAATGGGAGAAATATATCCCTCTCCTGTTTCATCCAAATCCAAAACTGACCCAAACACTAAGTATTCAGTTTATGTGTCTTCTGTGATGAATTTCTGGTGTCATTCATTGAAAATAAATGGGTAAGTGAAATTCATTTAAAAAATCTCAAGCACATTTTCCACCTGACTAATGATAATCCTGCCTCTACTCCTACTCCCTGAGAAGAAGGTAGCAAAGTTTGGGTTGGTTCAAAAGCCTCCCCAACTAGGAATCTACATTACAGGGGAGGGAGGGTTCCTTTAGGGTTTAGGGGAGGAGAAAGCACACACAGTGCCAGTCCTACTGAACAATGGAGCCTCCAGGAAGAATTAGTTTTGATGCCAATAACCCTTAGTTGGATTTAGTAGGGCCAGAAGCAATAGCTCACTTCTCCTTCTTGGTTAACTGCCCCAGACTCTAGCATGCAGCAGGAAGAATTTTGGCTACAGGAACATGAGTTCAACAGGACATAGGTCTCAGATTATCTCTGAGGCTCAGAGACAGGCACTGATTTGTCTGGGGCTACACAGTTAGGAAATGGTAAAGACAGAACAAGCACTCAGATCTTCTATAACCTACCTAATCAAGACCATATGAAAAAACTGTTGCAGTAAAGAATCCAAAGGGATTACAAGAATTGCCTTAGTTCTAAGCACCTTACCCATCAGTCCTTATCTTTTTTCTTTCTTTATCCTTCCTTAGGATGAATGTTAAAGAGATATTAGAGACTGAATGTTAAAAAGAATGTTAGCGATTCATGTCATAGTATCTTAACTGTCTTTAGTCTAAATTCTTCCAAATCTCACAGAATCACTGACATGTGATGGTTGAAACCACCCAGTATAGTCAATCATCAAGTATTTGTCAAGTGCTTACTATGTGCCAGGTACTCTGCTAAGTGCTATGTCTTCCCAGCCCTCTCCCAATAACATTAAATAAGGGGAAATTTATAGCCAAAAATTCTTTAAAAGAAAAAAAATGGAAACTAGGAAGGAGGAAAAAAAACAATAAGCAAAACCAGTTGATACATTGAGCAAAACATAAAAATAGATGCAGTGTTCCACACCAGTGTACCCTCTGCAAATGGGTTCAGATAGCTCTTCTTTGGTGCCATAATTGTTCCATTTTATTTTATAACATTCATTTTCTGGTATTCTGTGGTTGTTCTTTCCATTTACATTGTTGCAGTCATTGTATATTTGGGGTTTTTTTTTTGGCTCTGCTTTCTCCACTCTATGTCAGTTCATACAAGTCTTTCTATACTTCTCATGTGATTACATTCATTATTATTATTTATTTTTTTGGAGGGGGAAAGGCAAGGCAATTGGGATTAAGTGACTTGACCAAGGTCACACAGCTAGTAACTGCTCTGTCAAGTTTCTGAGGCCAAATTTGAACTCTGGTCCTCCTGACTTCAGGGCCAGTGCGCTATTCACTGTGCCACCTAGCTGCCCCTCATTCATTATTTCTTACATCAGTTATGTTCCATTATATTTATGAGCCACAATTTGTTTAGCCTTTGCTCAATCAACTTTGCTTCCAGGTCTTTGCTAACACAAAAAGTGCTGTTATAAATATTTTGATGTATGTTTTGGTGTTTAAGAGGATTTTCTTTTTTTAAATCAGTGATCTCCTCAAGGTATATGCCTAACAGTGGAATATCTGGGTCAAAGGGTATATACATTTTAGTAGTTTTGTTCACATAGTTCCAAATTGTTTCCAAAATGGTCCCCAATAACATTGTGCAGTCAAGTGGCAGGTTAGTGCTTTTTCCCTCTTGAAATCATCTGGTAAATTACTTTGCATTTCCTCATCTATATACATGCTATACCCAACCCCATATAATGTAAGCAACCTAAGGAGGGGACTGTTTTTCTTTTTGTCTGTGTAACCTTAGTTCCTATCATAGTGCCTGTACATTGTAGGTATGTTTTAAATGATGGCTGTCGTTCATCTAAAATGAGGAAGGTCCTTAGCTAAACAAGTAAAATGAATGAATATAAGTATCTGAAAACATTTCAATTCAATTAAAAAAGAACTCTACCTAAATAAAGCATCTATTCTGTGCAGAGCACTGTACTAACTATTGAGGATACAAAAGAAAAAAATAAAAGAGTACTTATCTTTAAGGAGAAATAAGTATGTACAAAGATAAGCAAATTCTAAGTATGTGAAAAGTTATAAAAAGGTGTTTCAAGATGGAAAGAGCACTAGAACTGGAGGAATGTGGGAAAGACTTCCTATAGGAGACAGTTGAGTTTCACTTTGAAGGAAGCAAGAATTTTACAAGGCAGAGATAGGGAGGGAGTATACTATAAACATGAATGGCTATCTGTACAAAGGCACAAAGCCAAGGGAAAGGAAGAAGTTAGGCTGGAGTGAAATATCACAGAGGGTGACTATTACTTAGCAAGCCACTTTCAACTTAATGAAGAGTACATAAGGGTGAGAAAGTCTGGAAAGGTAGGTGGAATCAGTTTGTGGAGAGCTTTAAATGCTAGACTTAGTATCTTTGTATTTTATCCTATGGTCAATAGGCTTTCGCTCAAAATTTTTCAAGAGAGAAATGTCATAGTCAGCACTTTGTTTTAAGAATATTAACTTGACAGCTTTATGAGAGGATGGATTGGAGAGTGAAGAGATTAGAAGCAAGACTTGAGACCTTGGGGTGGCTAGGTGGCACAGTGAATAGAGCACCGGCCCTGGAGTCAGGAGGACCTGAGTTTAAATCCAGCTTCAGACACTTAACACCAAAACAATAAACTAGCCATGTGATATTGGGCAAGTCACTTAACCCCAATTGCCCTACTTCTCCCCTCCAAAAAAGCAAAAAAATAAAAAAAAAGACTTGAGACCTTTATTTGACTACAAGTTTAATGAATCAATAATATGATATGGTGGCCAAAAAAAGGTTAATGAACTATTTTAGGTTCCATTAATAGAAGTCTAGTTTCTAGAACAAGGAAAGTGATAGTCCTGTTGTTCTCTGTGCAAAATATATATATATATATATATATATATATATATATATATATATATATATATATATATATATATATATATATATGTTTGGTTCTAGGTGCCACAACTTAGGGCACCAGTAAGTTGTAGTTCATGCAGAAGGTTACCAAGATGGTATACAGACTTGAAGTTATAGCATACAGGATAAGCTGAAGGAATGTTTAGACTAAAAAAGGGAAGACTTGAAAAGAGAGGTATGAAATGAAAACCATATTCAAACATTTGACATGATATCACATGGAAGAGAGATTAGACTAATTATATTTGGTTCTAAAAAGGGAGAACTAAGAATAATAGGAGTCAATTTTTAGCTCAATATAATAGTAAAACTTTCTACAAATTAGAACTAGAAGAAAAATGAGTGCAATTCCTTAATAAGTAGAGAAATCACCTTCACTGCAGATACTTGAATGGAGGTTTGATGACCACTTGTAATGTATATTATAGAAGGGGTTTATGTTTTGGGTAAGGCTGAACCTGATGACCCCTGGGGGCAACTAGGCAGCACAATGGATAGAGTTTGGGACTTGGAGTCAGGAAGACTCATCTCCCTGAGTTCAAATCTGGCCTCAGACACTTCCTAGCTATGTGACCCTGAGCAAGTCACTTAACCCTGTTTGCCTCAGTTTCCTCATCTGTAAAATGAGCTGGAAAAGGAAATAGCAAACCATTCTAGTACCTTTGATAAGAAAACTCCAAATGGGATTATACAAAGAGTTGGACACAACTAAAACAACTGAACAAAAAAACAACAATAATGACCTCTAAGGTTCCTTCTAACCCTGGAATTCTATTACTCTATTTAGTTGACTTTTATATAGACATTCTCTCATTTGCTTTCATAGCCACCCTGTGAAAGAAGTACTATTAAATAGGTAGGAAGTGAAGTAGATAGAGTGTGGGAGTTGGAATCAAGAGGACTTGAATTCAAATCCTGCCTTAGACACTTACTAGCTGTGTGACCCTGGGAAAGTCACTCTCTATGCTTCAGTTTCTTCCGTTATAAAATGGGCATAAAAATAGCACCTACCTCACCACATTGTTGTGGGGATCAAATGAGTTAACATACATACATATACATAAAGCATTTTGTAAACCTTAAAATGCTATGTAAATGTTAGCTATTATTATTATTAACAGTATCATTTATACTTTTTATGAGGAAATTATAGTTTAAGGGGATATCACACAACTATTTAAGTATGGGAAATAGCACTGAAACCTAGGCTTCTCTAGACTCCAAACTGAGCTGCAATATATTGGTAGCAGTGCCTGAGAAAATATGACAGAAATATACCAGCAAACATAGTATTTACTTTTAAAAATATTAATAAGAAACTAGTAAAAGAATTACTACTGAATACCACACTTTCATTCATGGCTAGCAATTTTTTAAACACAAGGAGAGAGAAAGGGAGAAGGAGAGGGAGAGAGTCAGACAGACAAACATAGAGAAAGACAGAGACTGGGACAGACAGAGCACACAGAGAGAGACAGAGGGAGAGTGAGAGAGAGTGAGAGAGAGAGAGAAACAGTGAGAGAGACAAACAGACAGACAGGGAGACAGAGAGAGAGGAAGATAAGGAGACAGAGAGAGGGGTATGGGAGGAATAGAGGGAGAGGGCAGTCCTTAGGATACTGAGGATGCCATGGCCTAAAATTTCTCATTTCTTTTCAAAGGGAAGAGAAGAACTAGAAACCATATGCTTTTATGATTCCAAATTGGAATCATATTGGAATATGATTGGATTAGAGAGGGTGAGAAAGAGAGAGAAAGGAAGAAAGGAAAAAAAAGAAGAAATAAAAGGGAAGAATGGGAAGGGATAAAGGGACAGAAGAAGAGGAAGAAGAATATAAAGAAAAAATAGAAAACTTCTGGTAACTTTTTTTTTTCATTTGTGAGTACTCACCTTAAAATGGACTTCACTGAGAGTGTCTTTGTGGGACTGTAGGGGAGGCATATTTTCTGGGTACCCTGTAAAGATAAAACACCAACACAGGATGAAGTCAAACTAGTTGTTTCTCATTTAAAGCCCTCTCTTGCTGTTTGGAATTCCCAGTGCCTGAGTCTCACAGAAATGAAATACAGAAATATGAAATAACAGAAAAAGACATTTGTTTTCTTTTTTTTCCTTTTTTTTAAAGCAATTGGGGTTAAGTAACTTGCTCAAGGTTACACGGCTAGTCATTATTTATGTGTGGGGGCTCATTTTCTGAGGCCGGTTTTGATCTCGGGTCATCCCAACTCCGAGGCCGGCGCTCTTACTCACTGCACCACCTAGCCGCCCCCATGCAGCAAGACATTTGTTTTCAAAAGGGAAGAAAACTAGAAGGTATGTGCTTTTAAGATTCCAAGAGCAGATATTAGACAATAAGGCAATTTGGGTAAAGAAACAAGAAGCTGATCTACCCCTCATTCCTTGTGTCCATCACACACAGCAAGTAAACATCCAGACCATTTGGGGTACCTAATTACCTACTGATGAGTGATCCCCATAAATATACTCCTCAGGTCTTGATTATAAAATGTATTTGGAATAGACATACACTTTACCTGGGATATTACACATTTATAATTGTTTTTTATTTTAAAAATAATGAAAAATTTGTTTTCAAATACCAAATTCCAACAGACTTTCATTCCTTTGGCAGCAATTTCTTAAACACAAGGAAAAAGATAGGGAAAAGGATAGGGAGAAAGTCAGATAGACAAACATACAGAAAGCATAGAGACTGAGACACAGAGAGAGTAACACACACACACACACACACACACACACACACACACACTTAGAGACACACACAAAGAGAGGTGGGAGGGTTAGAGGGAGAGGGCAGTCCTTAGCATACTGAGGATGCCATGATCCAAGATTTCTCGTTTCTTTTCAAAGGGATTCATACAGATACAGAAGAGAAGAACTAGAAAGCATATGTTTTTATGATTCCAAAGGCAGATATTTGGATCAGAGAGGGTAAGGAAGAGAGAGAAAGAGAGAGCGGAAAAAATGGAAGGGAGGGAGATAGGGAGAGAAGAAGAGGAAGGAGGAGGAGGAGAGAGAGACAGAGAGAGACAAATAGCTCACACACTAGTTAAGACTTCTTCTTCTTCTTTTTTTTTTTAAGCAATTGGGGTTAAGTAACTTGCTCAAGGTTACATGGCTAGTCATTATTTTATGTGTGGGTGCTCATTTTCTGAGGCCGGATTTGATCTCGGGTCATCCCAACTCCGAGGCCGGCGCTCTTATTCACTGCGCCACCTAGCCGCCCCTTTAGGGCAATTGGGGTTAAGTAACTTGCCCAAGGTTACATGGCTAGGTTTTTGTTTGTGTGGATTAAGTGTCGGTCCGAACTCAGGTCCTTCTGACTCCAGGGCCAGCGCTCTATTCACTGCGCCACCTAGCCACCCCTTCTTTTTTTTTTTTTTAAGCAATTGGGGTTAAGTAACTTGCTCAAGGTCACACGCCTAGTCATTATTTGTGTGTGGGTGCTCATTTTCTGAGGCCGGTTTCGATCCCGGGTCATCCCAACTCTGAGGCCGGCGCTCTTACTCACTGCGCCACCTAGCCGCCCTGTTAAGACTTCTTTATGGCCAAATTACTGGGAGGCATCACATGTGCAGGTGGCTTTTCCCATGAATTACCATTTGGTGCCCTCTGTGTTGCATATTTCTTCTGGAGAAGTCTAGTAAACTCATACTTTGGGCTTCTTAATCCCAATGATACACAACTACTGGATGCCAATGTGAAAAATGTTCTTTCCCTGGCACCACTCCTTGTTTCTATTCCCATCCCAACTCTGCCCCCTTTCTCCCAAGTCTCCATCTAGTGCTCCCCTTCCCTTGTCCGGTGCCTTCTTACTGCCTATTCTATTGTTTACCAGTTTTCCTTTATTCTAGAGTTGATCCTTTCCTCCCGAACTCTTTCCATCTTTTGAACTCACGGAGACCTGGCTCCCAGTTCCCCACAAGAAAATACTACATCTTTGGCCTTTCTTTTTTCTGTTACTCATTTGGGAGCAGCTTCTCTCATGGTCTTTGAAACACAGGGCCAGAAGGAGGAGCAGGCATACTTCTTGTCCCCCATTGCCACTTCTAGGCCTTCTTACTACCATTGTCACTGAGCACTCTATCCTCCTTTGAAATTACTCCATCCAGATATATCATCATATCCAGATATGGTGGCAGTTATCTACCAGTCCTCAAATCACTGGTGCTTCACTAGCATAGACTTCTGGAGCTCAGAGTCATGTCCATACTAGAAGGCTGACAGATGGGAGATAGACAGTCTGAGAGATGAAGTGGCATTTTTGAGATATTAAAAGAACTGAAAGAAGGACTAGCATTTAGTGAATCCTCCTAGGCAGCTAGGCAGCAAAGTGGCTAGAGTGCTGGGCCTAGATTCAGGAAGACCTGAGTTCAAATCCTACCTCAGACACTTACTAGCTGTGCAATCCTGAGCAAATCATTTAACTTCTGCTTGCCTCAGTTTACTCAACTGAAAAATGAGAATAATGACACCTACCTAGCAGGGTTGTTTTGAGGACCAAATGAGATAAAAACCAAAATGCACTAAGCACAGAGCCTGGCACATAGTAGGCACTATATAAATACACATTCCCTCCCTTCCCCCCAATCCCTTCTCAGCTTCTTCAGTACCTGCTCAAAGTCTTCTTCTCCCTCTCCTTCCCAGTCTATACCTTGAAGACTCCAGTCTACTTTCAAATACCTTAATCTCCCAGTTTATTAACCTCCTCAACTCCCATGACCTACATTTTCACTTCAGTTGCACATGGATGGTCATATACTTAATCTAATTATCCCCCATAAGTGTTGCCTTCTATGCTCAAGTACTCTAAAATTATCTTGTCTGACCTTAAACTCCTTTTCTTCCATTTTTCTCTATGACTTACTCTTCTAAAACTATTCTTTGTCCAAACCGTGACTTCTAATTTCTCCACCCCCCAGTGCTTTCCCTAGTCATAACTCCTATTTTGGCTGTCCCAATCTTGAACCCTTATTTAACAAGTTCAATTGTATACTGTCTTCCATGTTCAAAACTCTTGACATCTTTCATCACTCTGGTTTGCCCAACATCATCTCAGAATCCCCGCCCCACCCCCGCCATCTGCTTTTTCCACTTTTACAGGCTGAATGCTGTACAGTGCTGGACTAAGTCACACCACCATCCTGAGTCTATCTAATCTAAACTGTGTCCTCGCTGAATCAAGGCATCATTTTATTCTTCCTTAATTGATTCTCCATGAACTCCCTACAGAGGCTGCTTCCAATTTTTCTGTTCTTTTCAAGCCTCCACAGTACTCCCTCCTCCTCTCTCAGCAGATGACCTTGTGTCTCACACATTATTGAGAAAATTGATGCCGTTTGCCAGGAGCTTGCTCTTTTCCTCTATTTTACATCTCTCAACCCCTTGACATCATTCCCGGTCCTCACCCCCGGTGCTTTAGTCTCTGACAATAATGCATTTGTTCACCAAAGTCAAATTTCCTACTTCTACCCTTGAGTCCACCCGTTGTGTCTCTTCCTGCTGCTCACTCCACAATCATCCCCTCTGATCTCCAATTTAAATAAAAATCAAACATGTTCCTGGCACCCTTTGTTTTTACATTACCTTCGTTTCCCAATATAGCTCTCCCCACCCCAAAAGAGTCATCTCTTAGAACAAAGAATAAAAGAGGATAAAAAATTGTTCAGCACAATTAACCAGCACATTAATTAAGTCTAACAGCTTATGTAGTGTTCCATACCTACAGTTCCTCACTATTTTTTTTGCTCTTATTTTTACTCTCTCTCTCTTTTGCTCTCTGTCTACTAGCTCCTTCCTGCTCCCTACAAGCATCCCCAATTCTTCCTCATCCTTAAAAAAAATTCACTTGACCTTAATAGTCCCTGGTTCTCTATTTTTATAGACAACCTCTTAAGTCAAGTCAACAAGCATTTATTAAGTACCTACTGTGTTCCAGGCACTGTGCTAAGTACTGGAGATACAAAGAAAGGCAAACATTCCTGCTTTCAAGGAGCTTATAGTCTAATGGGGATGGGGCACAACATACAAACAATTAGTACAAATAAAATATATACAGGATAAACTGGATAAAATAAACAAGGAAGCAAACAAGCATTTGTTAAGTGCTATTATGCTTCAGCCATTGTGCTAAGTGCTTTACAAATATTATCTCACTTAAGCCTCAAAGCAACTTTAGGAGGTAATTGTGATTGTTATCCCCATTTTACAGTTGAGGAACATAAGGCAAATAGAGGTTAAGTGACTTGCCCATGGTTATATAGCTAATAAGTGCCTAAAGCCTGACTAGAACTCGAGGCTTAGCACTCTACTCACTGGGACATCTAGGTGCCTCTGAGGGAAGGCACTAGCATGGAAGGTGATTATGTAGAAAGGGAGATTTTAGCAGAGACTTGAAGAAAGCCAAGGAAGCCAGGAGGTGGAGATCAGGAGGGAAAGAATTCTAGTATGATGGAAAGCACCAAATTAGGAAATGGAGAGGAGGCCAGTATCACTGCGACTCAGAGTATGAGGTGGGGGAAGTGCTTAGGAAGGAGGAAGGTATAAAAAAGACTGAAAAAAGGAAGGAGGGAGACAGCTCAGGAAGGACTTTGAATGTCAAAAAGAGGATTTTATATTCTATACTGGGGGGGGGAGCTCCTAGAGTTTATTAAATAGTCGGGAGTTAGGAGGGGAGCTGAGAAAGGAGTATGGTGGCTTGGATACTTCCTTAAATGGAGATTCTGGAGAGGCAGTCAACAATCAGAGGAGAAGGGCAAAGGTATCTGAGGCACCTAGATGGAACAGTCCATAGAGTGCTAAATTTGGAGTCAGAAGTCTTGAGTTAAAATATTGCCTTAGGTACTTACCAGCTATGTTACCCTGGACAAGTCACTTAACCACTCTGTGCCTTAGTTTCCTCATCTGCAAAATGGGGATGATAATAGCACCTCCCTCACAGAGGATCAAAGCGGAGGATCAAACGGGACAAGTGCAAAGTGCTTTGCAAATCTTAAAGTACTCCATAAATGCTACCTATCACCAGCATTATTATGTGAGAGTCAGCAGGCTCTGGGGTGAAGGTAGAAATGTCTGGAGAATTGAGAATGTGGTGAATTCCTCTCCAGAACTTCCATTTGAGGAAAAACTCAAGCTCCCCTTGTCCCCCCCACCCCCTTTCAGTTTGCTTTATTTATGTGTTGTTGGAGGTGGTCTCTTTTTGCTTACATTTGTATTCCCAGTACTTGGGATGGTGCCTGGCACAAAGTAAGTGACTAATCAAATGTGTTCTCTATAGACTGGAATGTGTGACGACGGACCCTAATCAGTTCAACAGTAAATAGGGAAAAGAAAATAACGCCTAGAAGAGGGGCTATGGGAGAATGGGTGGGGCTACAAAGGGAGGGGATAGAACAAAGATAAAGAAAGGAAGAAATCTAGAGGGGACCCATGGGGGGAAAGGGATCTTCTATAATGGGTGATGGGGACAGACCATAGAATGGACATAATCTGCAGATACTTGATGTTAAAAAAACAAAAACCTACAACGTCTGAGAGAGCTGTGCCTCCATGGACAGCATTCTGACTCAGAAAAAAACAAACTGGGGCTCTTGCAGGAAATCCACAGAGGAAATTTCAAGGCGAATAGGAAGGAAAATTATCATGGGGATGGTAGGGAGTGGTAATGAACTGCACAATTAGGACACAGGAAGATTTCTACCATGGAGCAATACTTCTATCCTCTCTAGTTCTGGAAGGAACTGATACTTCTAAGACTGAGACTTAACAGGTCAAAAGGGGAAAGATGGACAAGACCTACAAGGCAGTAACACAGAACTGTTTAGAAGACAGAGTGCAACATAGGTACTTTAGAAGCTTTAATTCCATGAAGAAAACAGACTAAAGAAGGAATAAGCTTGTAGTTATTCCTTCTTTAGGACCATAAATCAAATAATAAAAGTCTAGAGCAGACATAAAGGGAAAAGAATTAAGTGAAAGGGAAAGAAATCCTCTTTTTTCTTTCTAGAAAAAGGCAATGAAAATGAAAAAAAAAAGGCCCCTAACAAACAAAAGGAGTTGAAGGGGGTAGAAGAAAGGAGACTTTATTTAAGTATCTAACTGGGAAAGAAGAAAGAAGTGAAGAATTAGGTAGCTAGATAAAAGCTAGAAGGGAAAAGGAATTAAGTCAAGTAAAACTCTAAAACTAGGGAAAGTAGCAATAAGTGGGAGAGGGAGGGGAAGAGAGCATATAGGAACAGAGTTTCCATTAAGCAGTTTCAGCAAAAATGATTGAAAAATGTGTTGTCTTCAAATTAGAAGAACCAAAAAAGGTCTAATTAAAAAAATTAGAGAAGAATGGAGGAAAATGTAAACCATATTCTTATAACTTCAAATGTAAATGTATCAATCAATCCAATAAATAAGAGTGACAGAGTGGGTAAGAAAACAAATCTGTTGCTTACAAAAACATACCTAAAAAGCAAAGACACATACAGAATAAAAATGAGGAATTGCAACAAAATTTACTACACATTGGATGTCTCCAAACACATCCATACTATTAGATAAAGCAAAAAACAAAAATTCACATTAAAAGAGATAAACAAGGAGATTACATTATGTTGAAAGGAACCAAACAACAAACCAATATCAATACTAAACTTATTTCATAAGTTTAAATTCATAAAAGCAAAAATTAACTGAATTACAAGAAGACCCAGAAAGTAATGTGATAAGAACAGATTTTTAATGTGTCTCAGTTCTGGACAATCTAACAGGAAGAAAAAAAAAAGAACTCAACAAATACTTGAGAAACTAGAACTAAAAGACTTAGACCTTTTCTAAATAGGTTTGCTAAAAAAAATACACATTTCTCCACCACATGGAACTTTTATAAAAATTGACTATGTTAAGGCAAAAAAATATTGCAAATAAATGTAAAAAGGCAGAAATAGTAAATACATGTTTTATAGACCATAAAACATAAACATATTAATCAGTTCAGGAAGCACAAACCAAAGACAACAATAAAATTCCAAATGAGTAAATAAAAAAATAAATCATATAAATAATAATTATGTGAAAGAAAATGATAATGATGGTTAAAGAGGTAAAATGACCACTGAATTGAAGTGTACAGGTGAGTTGTCCTTTGACTTTGTTAGCCTTCTCATTCCATTAAGTCTTGGAAAATGTCCTAATCATGAGACTAAACACTGTATTGACAAAAATCAAGATGATGCCAAGAAGAAATTAATTTATGTGAGGATGAGCATAAAGTAAGGACTTTATTCTGCTATTTAAAAACAACATATTTGAATGTATATAATTACATCCTTTGTCAAGATTAAAGCACTTAGAGCTACAATGGACTTCAGATATCACATTAATTTCTCCATTTTATAGATCAGTAAACTGAGACCTGGAGAGAGAGAACATGACTTGCTCAAGTTCAATATACGATGCTCAGTCTAGCACACTATGCATAAGCATAATTAGCTTGGGAGGTCATACACTTGGCCTTAAGTGCCTGTGGCATATTTTCCTAATTGACTTCATTGACTCTACTTCTTTGTCTCTTAAAAATTAATTTTATTTTCAGTAACACTGAAAGAGCCATTCCCCAACTGATAAGTGGTCAAAAGATATGAACAGTTTTTGGATGAAGTAATCAAAGCTCTCTATAGCCATATGAAAAAAAAATGTTCTAACTCACTACTGATTGGAGAAATTAAAACAATTTTGAGGTACTACCTCATACCTATTAGACTGGCTAATAGAACAGAAAAGGAAAATGACAAATGTTGGAGGGAGTGTTGGAAAAAATGAGACTTTAATGCATTGTTGGTGGAGTTGAATTGGTGATTCACCCATTCTGTAGAGCAATTTGGAATTATGCCCAAAAGGGCTATAAAATTCTGCATACCTTTTGACCTAGCAAAACCACTAGTAGGTCTATATCCAAAAAGAGATAAGAAATAAGAAGGAAAAGGACCTATATGTACAAATACATTTATAGTAGATCTTTTCTGGTGGCAAAGAACTGGAAATTGAGGGGATGCCCATCAATTGAAGAAATTGTGGTATGTGAGTGTGATGAAGTACTATTATGCCTTAAGAAATGAGCAGGATGCTCTCGGAAAAACCTGGAAAGACTTACTTGAGCTGAGGCAAAGTGAAACATACATAAAATGAAATGTGTAAAAGTAACAGCAATATTCTAAGATGATCAGCTGTGAATGACTTAGCTATTCTCAGCAATACAATGATCTAAGGCAATTCTGGAGGACTTATGATGAAAAATGCTATCCATCTCCAGAGAAAAAACTGATGGTATCTGAATACAGAATGAAGAATCCTTTTTTTTAACTTTATTTTTCTTGAGGTTTTTTTTTTGGTCTATGTTTTCTTTCACAACATGACTTATGTAAATGTTTTTATGACTACACATGTATAACCTATACTGAATTGCTTGTCTTCTCAATGGGGGAGAGGGTGGGGAGGTAGAAAGGGAGAGAATTTAGAACTCAAAGTCTTAAAAATGAATGTTAAAATTATTTTTACATGTAATTGGGAAAAACAAAATACTGAATAAATTTTTATTAAAAAAACAACACTGAACTTGGCATCAGGAAACCTGGGTTTGAATCTGGGTTATTGCCTTTAATAGTTATGTGAGATCAAAGGAAAGTCGCTTAACTGTTCTAAGCATCAGTTCTGCCATGTATTATAAAATGGGGATAATAATGCTTGCCCTATATACCCAATAGATTTATTATCATCAAATGCTTTGTAAACCTTACAATACTATAAATGTAAATTATTTCTATTTTTATAAAAATGAGTTATGACTAAAAACCAGAGATATTTTATCATTTGGGTCATAAACCATCTCTGAAAGCAATTACAAAAAAAACAGTTGGCAAAATGTTTTGAGAAATCATAGCATTGTTGGAAAAGGGGAGTACATTGAAATATAAATGCTCATTTTGATGTATATTCTATACCTCCTTGTCTGCATCTCCGGCTTCCCTGGATTCCTTTAAGTTTCAGCTTAAATCCCACCTTCTCCAAGAAGACTTTCCTTGTCTTAAATGCCTTCTCTCTGATATTATTTCTACTTTAATCTGTACATATTTATTTTTATACATAAGTATTTTCACATCATCTCTCCCAATAAACTGTAAGTACCTTGAAGGCAGGTATTGTTTTTGTCTTTATTTCTCTAGGACCAGGCACATGATAGGTGCTTAATACTGTTGTCTTGACAATATTCTGAGGTTTATCTAAAAAAAATCAGTCCTGTTATACTTATTGCTAGTTAATTTTTTAATTTTATATTAAACGTATTTAAAAATGTAAATTTAATAAAGACAGTGTCACTGTCCCAGGTGTGAGTATTGGCCTATTTGTAGACTCCAGCTTACATACGTGATTCCATGTCTGATCACTGATTGACCTACCTGTTTACTGGGAAGTTTATATGTACTCAACAACTGGCTTTGTCAGTTACATTTAGAGGTGAAATGCAAGGTGAACAAACTATCAACTTAGCAAACTTCATCTAAAACAGGTATGTAAGGTTAGTAAACTTTATTAATCAAGTATTCTTGTGGTTCATAAGGGGAGAAGGGTTGAAGTCCATACCACCCATTACTTGACTGCTCTTAAGGTCCCCTTCCCTTCTTCAGTCCCTGCGAATCTACCCAGCAACAATAAAATATAAGGGCTGAGACCCAAGAGATCTGCACTCTTGCTTGGGGCACGTTTTCCACTTTATGTCCAAGCCACCTTCACTCACCACAAGCCTGAGGGACTGAAAGCTGAGAAAATCACACACAACTATGTCTTTGATTAATAAACTGACAGAATTTTGATCCTTTGTATGCTTATGTTCCTTCATGGCAGAACTTTACTCATAATTCCTTAGCCATAGGTTATCTAGAACCATTCGGGACCAAATGAACTTAGCAAAACAAAAGAAAAGTGGGGCAAGAGACAATTGAGAAAGGAACTCTCCAGCTTGAGGAACTTCAGAAGAAAGTATTGGGTGGGGAAGTCATACAGAGAGGCATAAAAACACATAAGTCTACAAACCAAATGAGTATGTCAGAAATAATTCTTGTTCTAGCTTGAATCAGTGCTTATGAACTGAATTTGTTGTTGTTGGGCAGCTAGGTGGAACAGTGGATAGAGTGCCAGGCCTGGAGTCAGGAAGGCCTGAGTTCAAATATAGCCAGCATCAAACATTTACTAGCTATGTGACCCTAGGCAAGTCACTTAACCCTATTTCAGTTTCCTCTTCTCTAAACTAAGCTGGAGAGGGCAAACCACTCCAGTATCTTTGCCAAGAAAACCCCAAATGGGGTAACGAAGAGTCAGACATGATAGAAATGACTGAACAACAACAAAAACGTGAATCTATAGCCCAAACGAGTGTGTCAAATAGAAATAACTTGTTCTAGTTTGAGCCAGTGCTGTGCATTAAATCAGCACCACCTAAACTCTATACCTTGTTACTCTCTAGCCCCCTTTTAGGTTCTATTGTGATGCCTGATGTTTTACTCTGTTTCTCCTTTGGTCATCCCACCTCCGTCCAGAATTTCAGCTCTACTACTCATTGGTCCGGTTCTTGATCTTGGCTTGTTTCTACACAATTCTGACATCAGTTGAACAGTAACTTTTTTTTCTTTATTAAAAAAAATAATTTTCTCTTTTTTTAAATTCACAATTTTTTTTCTCCTTTCCAGTTCCATCCTACCCCCTACTAAAAAAAAAGGCAACAAAACCTTTGTAATGAATATGCATAGTCAAGGCACAGGCCTTGCTCAAAACATAAGTTTCCATCTTCACCCTGAATCTATCTCCTCTCTGTCAGGAGGTGGGGAACATGTTTCATTGTAGCTCCTTTGGAACTGTGGTTGATCTCTGTGTTGATAAGAAGTCTTAAGTTTATAAAAGTTGTTTGTCTTTACAATGCTGTTATTATAGAAAACATTCTCCTAGTTCTGAGCAGGACCGTTTTAGACACACCACTTTTTCCTCCCACCTCCAATTGCTTTTCAAACTCACGTGAGTGTTCAATCAATACTATGAAGCCTGCTCAGCAGCAGCTCTTGATAGGTACTAAAAATGTCTTCAATTCAATACTGAGGGAAAAGAAGATCATTCTAATCCTATTATACTTTTGTGTTATAGTACCCTACAAAAGTTTTAGGGGAAACTGAGAAGACCTGCATGAACTAATGAAGAGCCAAATGAGAAGAATTAGGAGAATAATTTATACAATGATAACATTAGAGAGAAAAACAACTTGCAAAGACTTTTAGAACTCTGATCAACAATGATAAAGCACGAGTCCAAAAGAATAAAGATGAAACAGATCACTCATCTCCTGAGATGATAAATTTAAAATGCAGAAAGAAACATATATTTTTAGACAGGGTCATTGTAGGAACTTGTTTTGCTGAACTATGCAGCTACATAGTGAGAGCTTTATTTCAGGGTTTTTTTATGTTTGCTCAGTTGGAGGTGGCAGTGTGAGAGACAGATTAATTTTTTAAAATAATATTAAAGTTGTTTTAAATATTAAAAAAGGATGTGGCTGAAATGATTTGAACACACATGCACGTATATAATGCCTCTAATACTTCTCTAGTTTGGTGGGACCAGACAGAAGTAGAAAAAAAGGAAGAGAATAGAGAGGTTCAGAGAAAGCAGTTCTGAAGAAGGGAAATCAAAGAGTTCTACAGGTGAAGAAGAACATGAAAGGGAGTGGTGAAGGGTGGACATGGGCCCTGCTGAGGAGAGCAGCTGGGGGGATAGTGGGAACAGTGCAAACTTGCAAAATATCTCACTATTAAAACATCTGAGTGAATAAAAAGAATTAGTACTGTTAAAAAGGTAGAGAGCTCTAATGCACAAAGAGGACAGCTAAATTAGGGGCAGGGGAGATAAGATTTTTTAAAAATTAGAATCCCCTACCTAGAATCCTAGGAAAAAAATCTTTGTCAGACATCCTAACCTTGAGCATAATACAACCACCAGAGATAGTTTTATTACAGCAATAACAAAGAAAAAGAAACAAGAAATCACCTGCAAAAGACTTGCCATGAGACACCTGGCACAGGGATCCTTAACTACACACCTCCATAGGTGGCAATTATAACAGCAACAATGATAATAATGGTAATAAAAATTCACATTCTATAGTGTTTTAAGGTTTATAAAGATCTTTCCTTACAATAGGCCTGGTGTGTAGTACAAATATCAGCCCTGTTTTAGAGATGGGAGAAACTGAGGTTCACATGAATTGCATGATTTTTGTTCAATTTTAAACTACCCCAGACTCTTTACATTCCAATTTCTGTACTTTAGGCACTACTAGATGAATTCATTACTCTATTCATTTACTAAGTAGCTTGGTGGCAAAGTAGAAAGAGCACTGGGCCTGGAGTCAAGACCTGAGGTAAAATCTGACCTCAGACACTTACTAGCTGTGTGACCTTGGGCAAGTCATTTCGCCTCTGTTTGCTAAAGTTTCCACATTTGTAAGAATGGGGAAAATCATAACACATACTTTGCAGGGTTGTGAGGTTCAATCGAGACAATATTTGTAAAGTGCTCAGCACAGTGGTGGGCACACAGTAGATGCTATAAGATGTTATCTATCCATGTATTATTGTCATTACTGCTACACCATATTGCTTTGTTTCTATCACTACCTCAGTGAGCTCTCTAGCTAGGAACCTCCCTAGGGACGTGGCTTCCTTGAATCCACTGTGAGACTTTTCATGCACTGTTCCCCTTGTCCCCCAGGTCTCCAGCTGCTCTCCTCAGCAGGGCCCATGTCCACCCTGCACCACTCCCTTTCGTGTTCTTCGCCTGTATAACTCTCTGATTTCCCTTCTTTAGAAATGCTTTCTCTGAACTTCTTTATTCTCTTCATTCCTTTTTTCTACTTCTATCAGGTCACACCAAACTAGATTTCCTTTTCTGAAAGGATTACTAAACTAGTACATGTGGGAAAATGATGTGATATAGTTTATACCTAGATTTTTAAGAAAAGCTTTTGCTAAGATATCTCATATTATTTTTATAGTGAAGATAGATTTAGGAATAGCTGGGTGGCCAGACTCAAAGAGTAGTTGTTAATAATTCAATATTAATGTAAAGTGTCTGTACAGTGTAGTTCTACAGGGATCTGTATACTTGGCCCTGTGTTATTTAATAATTTTATCAATGAAATGGGGGACAGGAGGTAGGGGTAGGGTTATCTATGCTATGGACAGTTGTATCCAAAAGAACTTGACAGGCCAGAGAGCACTGAGTCAAATCTAATAATATGGAATTCAACAGAGAAAAGGGTAAAGTCTATCATTTGGATACAAAAAGTCAACTTCACAAGTATAATATAGTAGAGGAATGAACAGAAAGCAAGTTCTATTGTAATATTTTTTGTTTTGTTTTGTTTTTGCTTTTTCAGTGGAAAGAAGATGGTGAGGAGAGAATTTAGAGCTGAAAATAAAATTATATTAAGAAAATAAAATAAAAAATAAAGTAGTTTCTCTGAAAAAAGATCTGGGGGCTTTAGTGGACGAAAAGTTCAACAGGAGTTGGTAATGTGATGGATAGCCAAAACACTAATGTGATCTTTGGCTATGTGGTGGAAATAATATCCTAAGGCTTCCTAGACCCTTGCAATTCCCCTCTAGCCCTACCCATACACACACATGCAAGTGAGGCTCATTTTTCATTAAAAGATATTGCAAACATCCTCCAGATTTCATTGGCTCCAGACATTAAGACTCAGGTCATAGCTATAGCTTCCTGGTCACTGGGACAAAAAGGGCTGGGGCTTCTCCCACATACTTTTGACTGCAGACTAACAGGAGGACCAATACCAGCACAAAGAGAGCAGCGCTCAGCTGAATCAGGATACTTTGGGGAAGGTTCCTTTTTCTGCTCTGAATATTCCTTCCTTTTCACAGTCAAATCAACCTCCTTTTTTAAACTGTTAGACAGACAACTAGTAGCTCATTTTATTCTTATTTCAGACCTAAACTACCAGGGAGTTGGCCTGAGTCAGGCCCTGCTCACAATAAGCTCCATTAAGAGAGACACAGCTTCCAGCATCAGACTTCACCAGGTGAATCATGCATAGCTCTGAGTACAACAGTTTAAGGACACTAGTAAACTGGAGGACATCTAATGTGGGTCAATACAAGATAGTGAAGGGCTCTGAGTTGGTGTTATATGAGGACTATTTGAAGGAGAACATGTTTACCCAGGAGAAGAAAAGACTGAGGGTGGACAGGATAGAAATCTTAGAAGCTAAGAGAGAAAAGTAAGTATGTGAAGGACTGAGAGGAGGATTAGAGTTGTTCTGTTTGACCCAAGAAGGGAGAATCAGGAGAACCAGAAGCAATGGGTAGAAGTTGCAAAAAGGCCTATTTAGGCCTGATGTTAGTAAAATTTTCCTACCAATTGGAGCTGTTCAGAATTGGACTGGGCTGCTTTGACACGTGTGTTCCTCTGCCCTTGGAAATCTTTATGCAAATGCTGGATGACCACTAGTTTGGCGTATTGAAGCAGGGAGTCCTTTGTGTAGGGGTTGGAGTCTACGACCCATGAGGTTCTCTCTAATTCTCCAATTCTGTGATTCTGTAATCTTGCAGCTCCATGCTATGCTGCCTATGGCCTACTAATACTCTGTTGAAACCCTGTCAACCTCTAACTGAAATTTCACACCCTGAAAAACCTGGTTATGAGGTAGTCAAGGTTTTGGCACACCCCTGCCTGGGACTGAAAAGATGGAATGTTCAAGTTCCTTAAAATGTACAGACTTCTCTAGGAGGGAGATTCAAAATGAGCTAGCTATTACAGATAACATCACAAGCTTGTGCCTAACACAAGGCACTTCTATTCCTTAGGGACACAGACTTCGTGCCAGTTGGGAACTACAGACTAGCACCTGTTATTCTGTAATAGCTGACCACTCACCGGTCCAAGGTCGGTTTCAGAAATTTTTGTTATTTTGCCACAAAATTAGGTAAGAAAGGAGAAGGAAAAAAAACCTCACGTTTTAAATAAAGATTAAACTGGGCAAGAAAGCTATTAAGACTCATCCTACAGTGTTCAAAGTCTCATATAATAGGTTAGGGCCTTTAGAAGATGATTTAGTCCAATCTCTTCATTTTACAGACAAGGAAACTGAGTCCTAGAAAAATCAAAAGACTTGCCCAAGGTCACACAGAAAGTTGCAAGTAAATCTGTATCTCTAACCCAAATGACAGGTCATTTTCCCTCCCTTCTCAAGGAATTCGGCCTTTGGCTTGCCATCTTCCCTTCTCCCCAACTCCTATCCTTATACTAGAGGACTTTAATATTCACATAGATGCTTCCCCAAACTCCCTCACCTCCCATTTCCTCAGCCTTTTCAAAAACCATGACCTAATCTTTCACTCTTCCTTAGCCACACATAGGGATGAGATTGGTCATACTAGATCTCACCATTCTTCATTAGTATTTCACTTCCCTAATTAGAAATTGGTGTCCTGGGGGAGGCTAGGTGGTGCAGTGAATAGAGGACTGGCTCTGGAGTCAGAGGACCTGAGTTCAAATCTGACCTCAGACACATAACACTCACTAGACATGTGACCTTGGGCAAGTCACTTAACCCACTTCCCCCCTCCAAAAAGCAAAGCAAAACAAAAACGAAACAAAAACCAAAAAATTGATGTCTTTGATCTGACCATAACTGCCTATCATTCTACCTCTCCCTGTTCTTCCCTTCTCTGAAGCCTATGCTTTGGCCTACAGTCTCACTCCCCCTTGATATTTTCTCAGGCTATTGCCTGTCTCTGGCTTCACCTTCCTTCCTCTCTAATCTTAAGCCATAGTAAACCATTTCAATCCTACACTGTTCTTGATGCCTCTTCCCTCTTGTCCTTTTGCTATCTATCTCTTGTCAAACCTCAGCCCTAGATTACTCCCACCATTTGCTTCTTCCATTCTACTAAATTCAATTGGAAGAAATCTCAAAACGTTACTGATTCTCACAAATTCAAGTTATTCAACCTCAACTGGACCCCTACTATAGCAACAGTCTTATTCTTTCTTCATTAATTCCCTCTTACTCCTCACAAGAAGCTATATCAAATCTTCTCCTCCCTGCTTAAGCTTCCAACACCTTCTTCTCTCCTCCTCAGCTG